>OZ035868.1:5593196-6213492 GCA_964034905.1 Itoplectis maculator
CGTAATTTTGAGCTCGCGTCAGTCACGCGTCACCTGACCTTCACGTGACGTCATTTTCGTTTCACATAATTTTCTATGTAAAAATGACGGTCACTTTTACTTTCGTCATCTGACGTGACCAGCCTGACAGGGACACCTATATAGATGGGAAATGACCGTCACGATTGTTTCGGTCATTTTTTTTCGGTCACAATATTTTTAGATTTCATGACCATTGTAAAATTCATTATTTTCGTCGTCGATTGTTTCAGTACAGGGACCTCTATATCGATGGGAAATGACCGCCGGACGTCTGTATAGATGGGAAATGACCGTCACGATTTTTTGGGTCATTTTTTTCGGTCACAACGTTTTTTGGAATGGCCGTGGTGCTTATAGTGCGTGCGCATGCGCAGATATGCATTCAGGCGCTCCGTCATTTTCGTCATTTTTGCATCCGTCATGTGACGGTTCTGTGACCGTCGCGTGACGGTCACGTCACAGCTTCACATCACTGCAAATCACTGGCCGCTCGACCGCCCGTGCTCCGATTGGTTCGCGCCATTTTTCGAACGGACCAATCGCGGTCATCGGCGGGATTTTGTGGATTTGGCGTCGTCGAGACACTACCGCGTCTCATCCTTATGATGCGAACGAACTACGAGCTACGTAAAAATCGACGCGCCGAGAATTTCGCCGTGTTTATTACGAGTCGTACAGTAACGTCGCTTTGAGCACACTATAGCGTGTGAAGAAAAAAAAAAAAAACACCGCCAGAGGGGGCATCGCCACAAAGGGGAAGGCGATAAGAAGCAGCGGGAGGCGGCTACGACGCGTTCGTTCGAGTTCATTGTTCATTCCGCCGTGCGACTCGGATGTGTGCGAACGTGCTGCCGGTTACGTCCGCGATTCCGAGGCCCCGCAGTAACGTAGGTAGTCGAGAAGAATAAGCGCGCTCATCAGTACCGAGAATTAAGAGGAAGAGACGAACACGCGTAGACGCGCGCACGAGCGATCGACGAGGGGCATCGAGGGGCATCGAGGGGCGAAGATAGGCGAAGATGTCGCCGGCGGGAAAGGGCGAGTGCGCGATTTGCAAGGTCCCCGCGAAGCAAAGATGCGGCGCCTGCCAAGCGGTGTATTATTGCTCGCGCGAGCATCAGACGGCGGATTGGAAGCAGAATCACGCGAAGGAGTGTCGAGCGGCGTGTCGGCTCGTCGCCGGCGTCGCCGGGACCGAGAGTAGTAGTCCCGGCGAGTGCCGCAGCAGCAGGCCGCACTACGTCGCCACGAGGGACATCAACAGCGGGGAAACCGTGCTCGTCGACGGCAGGCCGCTCCTCACCGGGCCATGCTTCGATACGACGTCGATCGCCGGCGAGGAAATCCCGCCGCACGCCATTTGTTTCGGTTGTTACAGCAAGGTGAAGATCGACCTCGTGAAAATCTGTCGCAAATGCAACATGATACCGCTGTGCAATCTCTGCACGACGCACGGCGCAGAGTGCGATTTTCTAGCCAAGCATGGAAAAAACAAGTTCGACCCGCTAAAGAAATATTCCGAACAGAAATTCAAAGCCCTCCTGACCGTGAAAGCGCTCGCTCTGCGCGATACCGATCCGAAAAATTATCGGAAATTGTTGACGCTCGAGGAGCGCTGCATCGGCAACGTGAGGTGCCCGAACGATGCCGCCGCCGACGACGCCGGCGAGGTCGCGCGTTACGTTAAAAAGCTTTGCGACATCGAACATATCGAGCTCGCGGAAGTCGCCAGGATCTCCGCTATTCTGCAGGTACGTTTCTTTTTTTACATCATTTCTTTTTTTTTGGCGCGCCGATCGCCGATCAGCTCGAAAAGACGCGAAAGCAGCGTCGTCAAAATAACCACCCAATGAGGCACGATATGAAATGTTTGCTATATCGGATCATATTTATTACGGCATGACAAAAAAAAATATATATATATATATGTTTTTTTAGGCAAGGGCTCACCCGATTGATCTTCCAAACTCCATGTACGCAGCTGTTTATTTCAAAGCGTCTTACATCGATCACAGCTGCCGAGCTAACTGCTCGAAAAGCTTCACAGCCGACGGCGGGATGATAGTTTGGGCAGCTGTGCCGATTTCAAAAGGTGAAAAATGGGAAATTTTATATTGTTTCTATTTGTCACAATGGCTACATGAAAATATCATTGGACTCATGGTGAATGCATATAAATAATCGTTATCGTAATAACAGGGGAAAGGATATCCATCAACTACATTCCTGCTCCGTTGGAGACCATGGGAAGACAAAATTATCTGGCAAAATTCCTGTACTTCAACTGCACCTGCGACCTCTGCAAAGATCCAACAGAGTTTGGGACGATGTACAGTGTCTTTAGTTGCATAAAAGAGTATGATTTTATTCTTTCATTCATTGATATTAAACATTGGATGGATTTAATTTTTTTTTTTTTTTTTTTTTTTTTTTTGCAGAAATTGCACTGGATTTATGCTTCCATCCTCATTCCTCTTCGCGAATCGCAAATCAACGGAAATACGAAACTTTACATGCAACAAGTGCGGTGCAGTAAAAACGTGGAATGAGATTGAAAAAATGCATCACCGTCCCATGTTTGAATTTACTTCGATGGAAAACATCGATGGGTATAGAAGATACATCGCCTCGTGCAAGCCTCTACACGAGAATAACCATTTCAACATCATCATCGAGGTGACTTGGTGCCTCTCTTTTATCTCAGACAAGTCTGAAATAACCAATTGTGCGACACCTATTCTGGAGAAAGCGATAGACACATCCGTAAGACTCGATCAGCTGTTCAAGACTATCACACCTGGTAAGAGACTTACAATTTTGCACACACATACATTATTAATAATAATTGGCCGTGACAATAACTATTTTTCTCTACTTACGGGATTCCCTTACTTAGGAGAGTTCAGCCGCTTCACACTCACTTTGGATAGGTTTCCGAAAAATGAGAGTGGATTGCAAACATTTCTCGACAATATAAAAATCTAAAAAAAAATAATGCGTATTATAGGTGCTGAAATAATTCATTTGACATTATACTTATTCCAAAAAGTTATTAGCAAGTTGATGAAAAATAAAATTGTTCAACAAATTTTCCGACAATCCAATTTTTTTGTTTTAATCAAAATGATTGGCTCATTTTTTCTGAGCACGTATCAATTTGTTTCTTTGCTTAGATTTTTTTTTTTTTTTTTTTTTTTTTTTTTTTTTTTTTTTGGCATTGGAAAAATAACAATTCAAAGCCAAGGAAATTTGAAAAAATTTGTAGGTACTTAGAAAAATAAACGAATCATTTTCATCGAAACCAAAAAATTATGTTGGAAGATTTTTTTAAACAATTATATTTTTCATCAGTTTGTTATTAACATTTTGGAATTATTATTATGTCTTATATTATCGAGAACTGTTGTTCAATTACCTCTCATTTTTCGACAACATACGCGAAGTGGTGAAGCCACATAACCACCTTAATGATGATATTTTGCCGCATTTTTTTTACATAAAATGATGATTTAATTTTCGTTATCATAGTTGATTACCGTTAAAATTTTATTCGATTGCAGCTGAGAATCGTTTGAGAGGACAGCTTTTATTCGTCCAGTTTCAAGCGAGATCCGCGTTGTTTCGAAGAGATACATCTTCAGCGACAACTCCGAAAATCATGGAATTCGTCGCTGTAAGTTCATCGTTATTCAAACTTTCTCGAGATGACAGGTGTTACAATATATACATATACATATATATTTGTTGCAGATAGCAAAAAAGTTACTGACAGAGATTTATAGTCTCATGCATCGCGAGCCTTCCACCTCTAAACTCGACACTTTTATAAAGTCTTGCGTGGTTGAAGAACAGAAGTCTATAAAAGTCCTGGAGGGGCTGCTGTTTGTTTTTCGTATCGATAATAATACATAAACATAACGTTCACATCGCTGTTTCAACGATCGAACTGTCTCAACGGCACAATGAAGTTGACTTCTCTATAATTTTAATGTCACCAAACAACATTTTATAAACGAGAATTAAGAATTTCCTTTAAAAAAATGTATTAAAAGCTCTTTCAACAATGGTATTCTGTAATGTGTGTGATTATTAATAAAACTGTTTGATGTTCAATAACGATATGTACGCGAATTTTTCCTCACGCCCTGTGGTCGGTGCCTCTTGCAAAAATCCTGCAAAAGTCGACGAACAAGTTGTACTTCCGGTGTGAGCGATGGTTCGACGTAAGGTCTAACGAAAACTCATGATTATCAACATTTGAATTTCGCGCGCGACTCTCATTCGGCGCGCTTACGTTGCCAGCAGTGACTCTCCTCCCGCGAACCAAAGAATATAGACGTATATAGACCTCCATGAAGTTGGCCGCCAAACTTTGGCTTTTCGATTTCTAACTAATTGATATCGATTGATAATCGTTTGATATTGATTGATAGCCTAATATCAATGATTGATAGTAATTAGTTTTTTTATAATATCAAAATCAAAATTTATCCTGAAGTTGACCGCAATTTTTTTATTTTCCACCGCGTCAACAACGGGTGCGTTAACTTTACTTATTCTTTCCTGGAAATGACAAAATATACATTTGAATATGTGACTTTGGTTGACAAATGTCTTTTTATGCCAAAAGGAAAGTCATGGTCATCTTGAGTCTGAATCTCAATCGACCTGGCTCCGAGGTTGGTGGAAAAATTGGGAATCCCATACAGCTGGTGGCATCTTCCGAGAATCGGCTGAGTCGGCTCCTGCTGCTGATCAGGCAAAACCGGCAGCAGCACGGCTTTCTAGACCACGTAAGTCAAATTCATCTGTTTAGGTAAGGATGTTAAATCCAATTTTACACTAGTCAAATGGGTGCTGATTTTTCAAATTAATTTATACGTTTCGCGAAACTATCGACTATTCTCGTTGATGATTCATATCGCTAGCTATATTCTTAATCTAGGAAAAATTTAATCGCAACGGATTTCCAAAATAGTAATCAATTTAGGCAAACTTTTATATAATAGGTAATTTTTCGTCCATTTTTTTTAAAGAATAACCGTGTTTTTTGTTCGATTTGGATGTTCCCTGGCTCATTGTCGTTCTTGAAAGATGATTTATAATTTGGCAGAATTATAATTCGGCCTACATCGGCAGGAATCTTTTGTAAACAAACGACTGTAATTTCTCAACGAAAAATGTTTCAAATTATTTATGAGGAAAATTAGTAAAACGTCTTTTAAGGGCATGTGAAACAGTGAGCGCCGAAAATCTCCGGATGTGCGGTTTGTCGCGAATTATGAACGGATCGAAGTGAAAATTGAAACACAGATGCCAGTGATGAAAATCTCGGGAATGAATTAGTCAGAATTTTGATTTAAAAAACAAAATTACAGATCGGTTACCGACATCAATTTTTTTTTTATTAAAATCATAATTCTGACTAATTCATTCCCGAGATGCACATTACTGGCGTCTGTATTTCAATTCTCACTTCGATCCGTTCATAATTCGCGAAAAAAAGCGTATCCGCGTTTTCGAGGTGAGGGTCGGTATTTCACATCGCCTTAAGGCCATGTGAAACACTGAGCGCCGAAAATCTTCGGATGTGCGGTTTGTCGCCGATTATGAACGGATCGAAGCGAAAATTGAAATACAGACGCCACTAATGTAAATCTCGTGAATGAATTAGTCAGAATTTTGATTTTCGAAAAAAAAAAAATTACAGATCGGTTACCGACATCAATTTTTTTAATAAAAATCAAAATTCTGACTAATTCATTCACGAGATTCACATTACTGGCACCTGTATTTTAATGTTCACTTCGATGTGTTCATAATTCACGAAAAAAAAGCGTATCCGAACTTTAGAGGTGAGCGTCGGTATTTCGAAGACAATGAGCTGTGAAACATACGAGTCGCGCAAAAAACACGGCTTACTCTTTAAGGTATTCTGAGCGGTACAGTCCCAGCAAATGTAAGGTTCAGAACGATTCAAGCATATGGAAGGTATTTGAAAGATTTATTTGGCGAATTAATGATTCCAAAAGTTATTAAAAATTGATTTGTAAAAAATGTTGTTTATCATATTACCTGGTAAACTATTTTTTTTTCTGATGAAACCAATTCGTCTGATTATCTGAACACATGCATTTTTTCCGAATTTTTTCGAGATTTTCATATTTGCCAAAAACAGCTCAACAAAATCACAAAATTTGCAAATCACGAAAAAAATCTGAAAAAATTCATACGTATTAAGAAAAATAAACAAATTATTTTCATCACAAAGAGATATAATATAAGTTGCACGGCCTTCAACGAACATTGCGACAAATTCTTCGAAATGATTGACGTATATTCTTAAATATTCGAATGATTTCGTGATTTTGTAATTTTTTCCGCGCAACTGTTAACAGTTTATTAACTTGTGCAATTTCGTTTTTTTTTGTTATCCTGGCAGATCGGTAAAGTTTACTATATATCTCGATGCAACGTGAAAGAGGTGAACAAGCAATACATGACATTTTCAGAACCAGTACGAGATGACGATCAACGACGACGCAGAAATCGTGGCGTGTCACGACGACGACGTCGACGACATCCCGGAGATCTCGTACGACTTCAAACCGCTGAGCATCGTCGAGACCAGTGCGAATAACGATCTCATTGGTAAGGTTCGATCTTCTCTCATTTTCTGTCCCGTCGCGGAACAAGGAAATTGATACCTAAATTGCCCAACTGCTTTCCGACGTGCTGGCAAGCGTGTAATCGTTCGGGGACGTTTAAGGATGTATGTCAGCGAGACTGTTCTCAACCCGCTGAAAAGTCAAAATCCAGAGGTAAATTCGACCACTTCTCGATAGATTAAAAATCTGAAAAAAATCAAGCATATAAAAGGTGCTCAAAAGAATAATTTCGCATAATAATAATTCCAAAATGTTATTAACAAATAGGTGAAAAAAACAATTGTTCAACAAATTAGTGGTCAACCAAATTTTTTTTTGCATAAAATTTATATGTATATTTTTCTGAACACATATGCATTTTTTCAGAATTTTTTCTAGTTTTCGAAATTTGGTTTTTTTGGATTTTTTTTTTCCTTTAAAAATGCGTGTTTAATCACGAATTTTGGATATGTGTTTCTTCCAAAACCACCCATGACACCATGCAAGTTTCGAAAAGATTGATCAAATAGATTCGCGAATACAGTCCAAAGACGAAAACAAAAAACCAAATTTCGACGACTAGAAAAAATTCTGAAAAAATTCATATGTGTTCAGAAAAATATACATATAAATTTTATGCAAAAAAAAATTAGGTTGACCATTACTTTGTTGAACAATTGTTTTTTTCACCTATTTGTTAATAACATTTTGGAATTATTATTATGCGAAATTATTCTTTTGAGCACCATTCTTATATGCTTGATTTTTTTCAGATTTTTAATCCATCGAGAAGTGGTCGAATTTACCTCTGGATTTTGACTTTTAAGCAGGTTGAGAACCGTCTCGCTGACATACATCCTTAACGGTGCCAGAGCGAAACACGGGAAAGGAACTGCGCAAGAGCGTGGCGTACATGCAACCCGTGGATACGAGCATCTATCCGGTAAAAATTCGATCACTCTAATACACTCTAATACACTCTTCTAATAGCCATCGTGGCTATTAGAAATATAGTTAAATAGAAATATATTGTAATGGATTTAGGTGATTATTACAAGAACACAGGATATATGACAATCGGCAAACGAATAGATGACCGAATTCGGTCTTGACGAGACGTTGACAGTGAGCAGACGTGCGCGACAAAACGATTGGAATCACCAGAAACATTTATAACTAATAATATCCGCCCCAACGACAAATATCCCGTGCATTCATTTCCGCCATCCGTAACAATATATAAATAATGTCATCTCGTGCGTAGGTCACTCTGACTGTGTGACTCGACTGAAAATCGCATCTACGCCGAACCGTTGTTGTTCATATAACATCTCTGTCAAATTTGAAGTATAATATCTGTAGCGTTATAACGACGTAAAGCGTAAATTGCGGAATTCTAGTTTTACCGACCAATGTCGGTAAAAAAATCTACTCCAGCAGCCCCTTAAATACGTTTCTATCGAGATCGGCGAGAGAAGAAAGGGGACCCCAGGTGCCTTGTCTGTGGCGTCGCGTTCCGCTTCAACTACCGCGGCCAGCCCTCTGATTGGCTGCGCGCCGGAAGTTGCGGAAAGGCGCGTTTCCACGATCGCTCGTGTCGTCGCGGTCGAAGGTCGAAGCTGTGAGCTGTGACGTAGGGTCTCGGTGATATCGAAGAGTATCGATAATCGAACCACGCGAACCGCGCGTAATTTAATTAATTTGAATGTAGATGTTAGGAATGGAATAGTACGGATATTTTAGAGATAGAAACGGTCACACGAGAACGTAGGGTGCGCTTTCTCTTTTCCCACACTGACGACCAGCGGACCACCGGATGCAGAGAACAACGAGGGATGCGAGTCTGGTTATCGTCGCCAATTGAGAGGGACCACCGACGGACGATGTACGTGACTCTTGGCCGTTTTCTAATTCACGGAAAGTCGCCACTCAAGTGGACAACACGTGGTGACCAACGGGCCTCGGCTGACGCCGATCGGCGCCAGGCCCTCCGAGCCAGACCGACGCGCTTTTCCCGCTTCAGCCAGGGAAGCGGGAGTGGCCAACGCTACCCCTGGGAAGGCTGACCGATCCACCCGCGAAGACCGACGATTGGCCAACGTTCACCCTGGAGGGATGAACCACCCCCATTCAACGACGCAGCAGAGATCAGCGACGAGGAGAACGACGATTTTGTACTCAGAACTTTCTTGACTCCTGTACGGAACAGACGTTCCATTTTAACATTTATCAATATATCGACATTGAATACGTTGACTTTTGCTAATCAACGAAACGTATTGTTATTTAAAACCCTTTCAAATATCCCGCGCCTCCGAGCCGAACACTTCAGTGTTCCTCGGGCGAAACGTTCCTTCGCGCCATCTCTCTCGCGATTAAATAACTAAAATATAAATTACCGGAAAAGTAGAACGTTACAGAGCGCGATATGTTCGGCGTCGCCGAGGCCCGCGAGAGAAGCGCGGGGTCCCAGGCTTTGCCTGTGGCGTCGCGTTCCCCTTCTCCTCGCCAGCTCGCTGATTGGGTACGCTCCGGAAGTCGCGGAAAAGGCGGGTCTTCATGGTCGCTCGTGTAGACGCCGCCGAACCAGTGACGTTTCCACAGCGCGAGGCGCGAAAACAGGAAAAATTCCGGCTGAATCAACGCTAAATTTCGTTTTCGATTGTTTTGAAAACTGCTAAACCGTCAACTTTATAAGCCTGGTGAAAAAAATTTTCTCACAAATTATCTGAGAATCTCTAACTAGAAAGTTTCAGTGAATTTCACAGATTTTTTAAACGATTTTTCCAAAGATACACTGATATTAAAAGATATATACAGGGTCTCCCAAGAGTTATAGCTTTCCTGATGCAGGAAGGTAGTTGGTGCCCACCCGAGTGCACCTGCGAAGTTTGAGCTTCTAATTCGCAAAATTGTGGCAGTAGCATTTAATTGAAATTTGCCTGTCGGTGAGGGGTGCGTCGTACTCACACAGATACAAGGCGTCGTAAGCCCCGAGAGCGACAGTCTTTTCTTTTGCGATTCAGTTGGGCACGAAGTTGCAGCACGCCTGGCGCATCCGTGTGGGCGACAGTCAACTGTTCGATCGGACCTCGGACATTCGGTATTGAAATTCGGTCCTAATAAATGACCGGCCCCATGAATGACCGGTTGGATTTAAATAACGAACTGCGAAATGATGACGCGGTGTACAAATTAACTGCGAAAGCCTCGTGACACCGAAAATTTCCGAGCAGGCATGAATTTTCGGAGCGAGAACATTCGGTCATTTTCCCAGACACGATTCCCATACACGAGTCCGTTTGAATCCCTAGCGATTATTCTCGGTGCATTCAGTTGCGCGTTCGCTTTGCAACGTCAAAACGTACTGGAGACACTAAAAATTATATTTCCTACAGTCTGTTTGATTTCCACGACTAATGTAGCGAGGGAGCGCATTCAATGATTTTTCCATACACATGATTGTCGATTAATTCGCGAAAAATCATGTGTATGGGAAAATCACGATGTATGGGAAAATCATTGAATGCGCTCCCTCGCTACATTAGTCGTAAAAAATCATGTGTATGGGAAAATGATGATTTCCCATACATCATGATTTTAACATACACATGATTTCCCATACATCATGATTTTCCCATACACATGATTTCCCATACATCATGATTTTCCCATACACATGATTTTTCGCGAATTAATCACCGCGAGATTTTTCGCGAATTAATCGAAAAATCATGTGTATGGGAAAATCATGATGTATGGGAAATCATGTGTATGGGAAAATCATAATGTATGGGAAATCATGTGTATGGGAAAATCATGATGTTTGGGAAAATCATTGAATGCGCTCCCTCGCTACATTAGTCGTGGAAATCAAACAGACTGTAGGAAATATAATTTTTAGTGTCTCCAGTACGTTTTGACGTTGCAAAGCGAACGCGCAACTGAATGCACCGAGAATAATCGCTAGGGATTCAAACGGACTCGTGTATGGGAATCGTGTCTGGGAAAATGACCGAATGTTCTCGCTCCGAAAATTTATGCCTGCTCGGAAATTTTCGGTGTCACGAGGCTTTCGCAGTTAATTTGTACACCGCGAGATTGTCATCATTTCGCAGTTTGTTATTTAAATCCAACCGGTCATTCATAGGGCCGGTCATTTATTAGAACCGAACTTCAATACCGAATGTCCGAGCTCCGATCGAACAGTTGACTGTCGCCCACACGGAAGCGCCAGGCGTGCTGCAACTTCGTGCCCAACTGAGTCGCAAAAGAAAAGACTGTCGCTCTCGGGGCTTACGACGCCTTGTATCTGTGTGAGTTCGACGCACCCCTCACCGACAGGCAAATTTCAATTAAATGCTACTGCCACAATTTTGCGAATTAGAAGCTCAAACTTCGCAGGTGCACTCGGGTGGGCACCAACTACCTTCCTGCATCAGGAAAGCTATAACTCTTGGGAGACCCTGTATATCTGAGAAAATTCAGAGTGTTTTCTGAACATTTGTAGAAAACTCTGATTTTTTAAAATAAAGTATTTTCAGAGAAAATCCAAGTAGATTTTCTCAGAGAAAGTATGAGTTATTTTCTGGAAAACCCTCTTTCTCTCGAATAACGTTAACTCAGATATTTCAGAAAACTTACGAGCTTTCTCTAACATCCATCTGCTTCACGATCGTACGAAGTGTAGACTTTATCAGAGTTAGTACGATTTCTTTTATGCAAAACTCTGCTTCTGTCGTTAAGGATGTATGTCAGCGAGACTGTTCTCAACCCGCTGAAAAGTCAAAATCCAGAGGTAAATTCGACCGCTTCTCGATAGATTAAAAATCTGAAAAAAAATCAAGCATATAAAAGGTGCTCAAAAGAATAATTTCGCATAATAATAATTCCAAAATGTTATTAACAAATAGGTGAAAAAAAAACAATTGTTCAACAAAGTAATGGTCAACCTAATTTTTTTTTGCATAAAATTTATATGTATATTTTTCTGAACACATATGAATTTTTTCAGAATTTTTTCTAGTCTTCGAAATTTGGTTTTTTGTTTTCATCTTTGGACTGTATTCGCGAATCTATTTGATCAATCTTTTCGAAACTTGCATGGTGTCATGGGTGGTTTTGGGAGAAACCCATATCCAAAATTCGTGATTAAACACGCATTTTTAAAGAAAAAAAAATCCAAAAAAACCAAATTTCGAAAACTAGAAAAAATTCTGAAAAAATGCATATGTGTTCAGAAAAATATACATATAAATTTTATGCAAAAAAAAATTTGGTTGACCACTAATTTGTTGAACAATTGTTTTTTTCACCTATTTGTTAATAACATTTTGGAATTATTATTATGCGAAATTATTCTTTTGAGCACCTTTTATATGCTTGATTTTTTTCAGATTTTTAATCCATCGAGAAGTGGTCGAATTTACCTCTGGATTTTGACTTTTCAGCGGGTTGAGAACAGTCTCGCTGACATACATCCTTAAAGTGAGTTCAGAGAATATTACAGAACTTACGAAAGTGAAACCGGCAAAAAATATCAACGAAGTTAATAGTTTTTCAGAGAGTTTGCTACGGAAATCAGAGATTTTCAGAACAATCAAGAATATTTAGTTTCAGAGAAAACTCGGACTTTTTCTGAAAAGTACGAAGTCAGACAAACTCAGAGGTATACTTTCAGATGTTATTGGAGCGATTTACAGAGATTATCAGATAAATATTTTCACCAGACAGCGGCGAAGTTACTTTTTCGGTGTCTAGGAGCTTTGAGATTTTTACTCATGGTGAATCGCAAATCGTCGCGCGAGGCGTGAAAAAAGAAAAAAATTGCTGGAATTTTTTCTTTTTTCTCTTTTTGAAAAGAAAAAAATTGCTAGAATTTTTTTCTTTTTTCGCGCCTTCAGTTGATTTTTCCTGATGTGTCTCGACTTTCCGTAAAATCTTCATCCGAAAATCATTTGCTATCTCACCCGCACTCGTGTTTCATCTCACCTAAGCATGTGAGCTCAGTCGGTATAAAAAATTGTAATGAACACTTTTTTTTATGCGTTTTATTCACTCCGGAAATCAAAAGTGCGGTGAATGAATTTCTTCTTTTAGCTGTAAATGCAAATATGCGTAAGAAACGTCCATTATAGTTCTTATTACCGACTGCGATATTTCGCATTCACATTAACCAGTATGGATAGAATAAAAAAAATCGCTGACAAACTTATGTCAAAAACATTTAATTCAATCGGAGTTTTGGATACAAACGTTCAAGAATCTTACACAGTATTAAAAAAAAAAATGTGATCGCGTAATCTACGTTCGCCCACGACTGTTACACCTATCACTCTCAACATTCGCTTCATTCGTAAATAAATTTGATAAATAATTGCTTATGAACACACATCAGTCGTCGGAACCTGCCGATGCCTTGGCTTTCCTCTGCCTGGGACTCTGCTTCGGGGTTCTTGGGGATTTGTCTGTAATGATAAGACCGCACGATTAATACGTGAATTCGTGGAAATTCGGGCAACCTGCTTCCTCTACCATTTTTTTTATTTTCCAGAATAACGAGATTATATGTGGTACTATATACAATTTTTTCAAAGGGTAAAATCGACAAAATTAAATAAATAAAACAATGATAAATAAATAAGTCGACAAAATTTCGGCTTTAGTAAGGAATTTCGTTGATGTTTCCCTTTGAACCGATTCTATATGGGGCATTCCAGCTGAAATTTTCATACTGCGACTCCGGCCCTCTTCAATAACTACAGGTTTTTTTTTTTTTTTTTTTTTTTTCTTTCGAGAAGGTATTTGGAAAAAGAAGACACGTATTTCTTTGTGAGAGCCTCTAAACAATATTTGCGATTCTACGATTGTTTTTGGGAAAATTGATTTTTCCTGATCTTTATTCTTTCAAACCTGCATATCTCGGAAATTCCGAGCTATATTGAAAAATGGTTCAGACAAAATTTGTGCGGTTTGAAACGAGTTGAATGATGTATATTTTACCAAAAATTGTGCGCAGTCCAAAGTACTCTAAAATTGTTAAAAAAAAGAGTGTTTTTTCGTTAAGTTCGCTACCTTAGATTCTAAACCATTTTTTAATTCTATGCAAAATTACGAAGATTTTGAGCCCTGGTGGGAAATGGGAAGATCTTATTTCGCGGAGTTATATTCACTTGAAGTATTTCACGAACCAATTTCATTCGTGAAGTATTTCAAGTAGATATACAACGAAGAAATACGTTTCTTCTCTTTTCCCAAATACTTTTTGGAAAAAAAAAAAAAAAAAAAAAAAAAAAAAAAAATGCTGTAGTTATTGAAGAGGGTCAGGGTCACGACATGAAAATTTCAGCGGGAATGCCCCATATAATCTTTTTAAAGGGGAAAATCGACAAAATGAAAATAATAAAAATAATCATAAATAAAAGTCAATGGTCGCTTTAGTATGGAATTTCGTCGATTTTTCCCTTTCAAAATATTCAATACATGTACAAATTAGTATTATATATAGTCTCGTTTTTTGTGAGCTTTACTTTACTTAAATTAAAAAATCGAAGTAACGTGGATACTTCGTTACTTTACTTAAAAAATGTACTCAAATTCGTCAAATCGTTACTTTAATTTAAAAAATGTACTCAAATTCGTCAAATCGTCACTTTACTTAAAAAATTTACTCAAATTCGTTACAATGGACAGCGTTTTTTTTTTTGTTCGACTTACTAAGTCTGTTGAGCGTGTCTTTCGGCAACCAGTCGAAGTCCACGTTGTTCGGGTTCGATGTGCCCATCTCGACGGGCGCTTTTCTCGACGAAGACGAGCGCGATTTGCGTCCCAGAGAGGAAAGTAGCTGCTGACCTCCCACAAGAGTGAGGATCACGCAGGCGGCGAGGAAGACGTACAAAAATACAGTTTCACCGTCGAGACCCTCGTCCAATTCGACCACCTGGACGGTCTCGTTGTAAACCGCTTCGCTGAAGGTGAGACCGTTCTGTAATTCAGGTAAAGCAACGTTAATTACAGCCGAATCGGAATGAACCGTTAATTCACGAACCGTTAATTCGTTAATTCAACGGTACTCAATCTCTGAAAAAGTGAAAATTAAGATAGAATTTCGGACACTTCTTGTTGGGATGAAAATCAGAAAAAAATCAAATATATGGGCGAGGTGGTGCCCAAGACATTGATTTTGCATAATTATGCTTCCGAAATTTTATTAACAGATTGATGAAAAAAAAAAAAAAAAAAAAAAAAAAAGTTTAACAAATCCCCCGTTTACCAAACCTTTTTTATATGAAAATGATTTGTTAATTTTTCTGCATGCGTATGAATTTTTACCGAATTTTTAGGAACTTTTGAAATTCTATCTTCATTTTCAATTTTATTTTATTATACCTTAAGGTAGTCATTGCGTATTATGTCTAATTCGCATAAGTTTTCGAAAAATAGGAGGCAATTGCGAAAAAAATAATGCATATTAGAGGCGTTGGCGAGATTAATTTTGCATAATAATAATTCCAAAATGTTATTAACAAATTGATGAAAAAGAAAATTCGTCAACAAATCTTTCGCCAATCTAATTTTTTTATTGTTATGAAAAAGATTCGTTCATTTTTCTCAATACGCATGAATTTTTTCAAATTTTTTAATTCACTTTCCATCTTTCGTTTTTTACGTGAAGAAAATAACAATATTTAAAGTGAATTGAAAAATTTGAAAAAATGATCGAAAGATTTGATAGACAATTTTATTTTTCATCAATGTGTTAATAACATTTTGAAATTATTGTTGTGCAAAATTAATCTTTGCAATGCCTGTTTTTTTTTTTTTTTTTTTTTTTTTTCCCCAAGATTTTAATATTATCGAGAAGTGTCTGCAATTTCCTTTTATTTTTCGAAAACTTATTTGAACTCATCGCGAGGCGCAACGACGACCTTAATCGCAACGAGATTCATACTGAACTCGTTATATTCTCATTAGTGCACTTTACGCCTTTTTTTAAAATCATTTTTCAATATTCAACCGTAATGCGATTCAAACGAAATTCGTTTCTTTCTCATTAGTCTAATCGATTATTTTTATAATTTGTTTGTTTGTTTATTATACACGAGTAAAAACCCTTTTTCATAGCCCTTTTGCCCCAAAACTTTTTGTTGTTCTTGTTTTTTTCTCGATTTTTTAATACGTACGGCGTCTCTGTAGTTGAGGTTTACGTTGAGTCCGAACGGCCGTCCGGCAAAACTTTCAGACGGAACGAACGAGTACGCGATGGTGGCTTCGTGATTGGGTTTCACGACTTTGTTAACAGCCAGATTGGTGAAGTTCTGAATGTAGAAGTTGAAGTCCATGGGATAACGGAAGGACGCGTCGAGGGTCTCGAGAATGAAGTCCGTCTTTCCCTTATTCGTGAAACCGACGAGGAACTCGACCCAGTTACCGGCCGGCAATTCTGTTAAATTTAATTTGGCGAATTAGAAAAATGGAATGTCTACAAAAAACTATCAATAAATTGTAAACAATAGTTTATAAGCGTATCACAAAAATTTAACGATTTAGACACATTAAATCTATACAAAAAATTAAAAAATGACGAAACATTGTAAACAATAATTTCCATACTACCAATTAAATTGAATAAATGAGAAAAATCGAATCTATGAAAAAACCAATTAAATTAATGAATTAGATAAATTAAATCTATAAAAATCAATGAAATTTAACAAACTAAACAAATGGAATAAAAAAAATGACCAACTACACGAAAGTTAAAGTTATGCAAAGCTTAAAGTTAAAAAACATACCAAGAGTCGACAAAGTGGTGAAAACTGGTTTCGTAAATAGAATCGTCGTGTCCGCATCCGCAGACGCCGTCACCGTCTCCTCGTCCAATTCGTCCTCGGTCAACACACTCGCCTCCTCGCCCTCGACGTCGACGATATCGTCCACCGTCTCGTCCTCTTGTGCAAACGCACCTGGAATAAATTTATTTGTTTGTAAACACTCAGTTTTTCATACCTCAACTGTTTTCAATATCGTTCGTCCTAATTATTGCTGATTATTAATTATAATTAACACAAATATTCAGTTGTTTGTAAACATTTAATTTGTTTTTTATGCATTGTTCATCCTAATTATTTTCAAATAATAATAATAATAAATACAGATTAGTTACAATAAATACGAATGATGTGATAATCCATATTTTCTTCAGCGGTAAACCAACCAAAAATCTGGCGATATTTTTCTCGATACCGTTCATCCTGATTATTGCTGATTATTAATTATAATTAACACAAATATTCAGTTGTTTGTAAACATTTAATTTTTTTTTATGCATTGTTCATCCTAATTATTTTCAAATAATAATAATAATAAATACAGATTAGTTACAATAAATACGAATGATGTGATAATCCATATTTTCTTCAGCGGTAAACCAACCAAAAATCTGGCGATATTTTTCTCGATAATCGCGTCGCCGGAAATTTTTCGAAAAATTTCGGGCCTACGAGAATCGAGTTGATAGGCAAAAAAAAGTGGCAATAATAATAATAAATACAGATTAGTTACAATAAATACGAATGATATAATCCATATTTTCTTCAGCGGTAAACCAACCAAAAATCTGGCGATATTTTTCTCGATAATCGCGTCGCCGGAAATTTTTCGGAAAATTTCGGGCCTACGAGAATCGAGTTGATAGGCAAAAAAAGTGGCAATCGCGAGATTTGTGTGATATTTTCGCGAAAATTGGTCGGTCGAAGAAAGGAATATTGAAAGCCGGAAATTTGATCACCTCACCTGGTCGCATATTTCACTTATATATAGTAGCGTATATTTCGGGATGAGTGATATTTACCGTGATTCGCGATGGAAATGAGAGCCGGCACGGCCAGAAGCAGCAATAAACTGAAGTTCCTCATCTTTTATGTGATTATTATTAGCGAAGCGTAGAAAGCAGATTGAAAATAGCGGTGGCGAAGGCCTCGAGTCAAGCGCAGTTACGTTCGACGACTGCCGGACGAGAGAGCGATACAACCACGAACTGGAGACGCTCTCACTGGCATAACACCGTGGCAAACTGGCGTTACGCGTTAGGCGTTACATGCCACTGCTTGCTACGTGGAGAGGCGACGGCGGCCGCGCGGCAGTCGTCAAATCGACAACGTGGAACACAACCCAGAGAAAGGGCCCCGTGACGTTGGAACGAGAGGCAGACGCGACGCTCGCGACTACATTTCGATATTTCGATTTTGAGCCGCTGCGCGCGCGCCATCTCGCGACGCTTTTCAAATTCGAATTTCCAACGTTGCGAAGTAGGTAACCACCCTCCCAAGTTACACATAACAAAAAAAGTAGAACCTTGCAAATTGCTTCCTCTAAATTTTGCACTTTTAACGAAGCTACATCTATGAGGAAGTATGTTGATCGGTTTTGGCTTCCTCATAGAGGCAGCTTCGTTAAAAGTGCAAAATTTAGAGGAAGCAATTTGCAAGGTTCTACTTTGCAGGCTTGTTTGAGCTCAATATATTTTACAGTCAATGTGTGAACCAAATTAGAACCCGTAACCTCGTAATTTGCACGATCCAGCGCGTGAACGAGATTTTTCAAAATATTCAAAATGCCATAAAATTTGAACGGCTGGACTGATCCGCGTCAAATTTCGACTCAAAACGTAGTCTATGGTTGTCCATATGTGAACCAAATTTGAGGTAGTTCTGCAAAAATTTTTTCCGCATTTTTTTTTTTCGTGTCGGTTTTTTTTAGTTTCTCATGCCGCAAAATCGAAATTTACCGATATAATGACCGTTTCCTTGACGAAACTCTTCATTAATAATCAATAAACGTAATGACACGTTCGAAATTGCAATCGGATGTCTTATTATTTACAGAAGCTAAATTTACTTCCAGAGATTCGAAAAAAATTGAAATTGCAATAACATGGGAACTGCTTTACCGATTTTCTCCAAATTTGGTACAGATCATGGTTTGATGGTGGTCTATTAACGTACAAAAGTTCATCCCTATATCTCTCAATTTACGGAAGTTACATCGTGAAAACAATTTTTGCCAAATTTTCAAAATGCTGCGAAATCTGAATTTATGAACCGATTCGCGTCAACTACAATCCCAAACAGTGTTGCATGATAGCCCACTCACATGCCAAATTTGAAGAAGATTCATCGAAAATTGCGACAGTTATCGTGTAAACAACGAAACGTGCACATACACACACACACACACATACATACATACAGACATTTCGCACAAACCACTTTTCTCTACGTTTTGGACCATTCTGAGTCTACTGACATCAAAATCTCGAAAAAAAATTTTTCACGAAAACAAAGCTTCCTCTATGAGGAAGCAAAAGACATCTGGAACCAAAAAGTTATGGCAAAAACGGCTTACTAATGCGTCCGCCCGAATGCGATACACTGCGAAAAACGCGAATAGTTATTTTAATTACCAATCGTTGGTCGGAGCTACAAATATTTTAGTAACTGCAGCCAATATATTTTGGTAGATCTGACCAATGATTGGTAATCACGCAACTACTGATTTTTTTCAGTCTAACTATAAGGTATCAGGTGTCAAAAAGTTAACTTTCAGACACCTGTTGTCTTATAGTTATTATTCGGGTGGACATTATAGTAACCCATTTCGATAACTTATCTTTGGTTCCAAATGTCTTTTTGTTACTTGGGCCTGTTCATATACAGGGTTAAGCGAACTCGAACAAACGGCTTCGCATGTATCGAGGAACCAGAACGTTAAGGGGCTGCTGGAGTCGATTTTTTTACCGACATTGGTCGGTAAAACTAGAATTCCGTAATTTACGCTTTACGTCGTTATAACGCTACAGATATACTTCAAATTTGACAGAGATGTTATATGAACAACAACGGTTCGGCGTAGATTCGATTTGTGATCGAAAACTAACAAGAAATAGAAAAATTGTATATTTTGAGTCGATAGAGATCTTCTTTATCGGCTGAAAGTTTAACCAAAAACACGTGCACGCAGTTTACGCTTTACGTGGATTCAGTTTCTATAATCGACATTTCGCCAGTTCTGAAATATTCAGAAAACATCAAAGAATTGGCGTAGATACGGATTTGGCACGTTTGAGCTCCTTAAACGATTATATCTTACAAAAAATGTGTTGTTGACATTTCAAACGGCCATATTGGTTTTCGGAGATTTAGAAATATACAATTTTTCCTATTTCTTGTTAGTTTTCGACTGAAAATCGCATCTACGCCGAACCGTTGTTGTTCATATAACATCTCTGTCAAATTAAAGTATATCTGTAGCGTTATAACGACGTAAAGTGTAAACTGCGGAAGTCTATTTTTACGGGACCAATGTCGGTAACAAAATCGACTCCAACAGCCCCTTAAGGGCGTGTGAAACACCGACCGTCGAAAATCTTCGGAAGTGCGGTTTGTCGCGAATTATCAACGAATCGAAATGAAAATTGAAATACAGACGCCAGTAATGTGAATCTCGTGAATGAATTAGTAAAAAGTTTGATTTTCGAAAAAAAACGAAAGAAAAAATACCGGTCGATTACCCCCATTTTTTTTTAAATCAAAACTCTGACTATGTAATTCATTCACGAGATTCACATTACTGGCGTCTGTATTTCAATGTTCACTTCGATTCGTTCATAATTCGCCACTGAAAACTGTTCCAAGCTTTTGAGGTGAGCGTCGGTATTTTACATTTACATCGCCTTACATTTTACATCGCCTTTTTTACGGTCGGTAAAAAAGTACGGTTTCGGGCGCGCGCGCGCGATTACTGGACAGTAGATTTTCTTACCGACTGGTCGGTAAAAAACGTATGGTTTTGTAGTCAACAAAATTCGTGGTTAGTGTATTACAAATATTTCTGAAATTGCATAGGATAATAATACCCAATTCTGCCATCATTTTCTACGTGTGTTTCAAATTCGCTTGTGATTCGATTCACCGTTTCGAAGAAAATAGCTTTCAAAATTTCGAGATGGCGGTGCGAGGGGTGGAAGGGAGAGTATCACTGTCTCATAATATCCGAACATTTATGTCGTTCACGATTGTGCTCAATGTTAACGAGAAAAATACACGGAAATAAATATTTAAAAAAGCGTTTTGTTTTCCAAACTCAGTACGTGGAAAGCGACGGCATTTCGTCAAATCTGTGTCGTAAATCGCGACAACGTGGTACAGCCGCTTGAGAGGGGGGGGGGAAACTGCGACGTTGAAAAGAGGCAGACGCGCCGCTCGCGACGGTTTTTCAACCCGCCACCTGCGCCACCTTCCGACGCACTCATCAAAACATTCGTCAGTCGCGATAAGCCGTCGCTGCTGATTTGACGTCTACATTTAAGGCGATGTGAAATACCGACCCTCACCTCAAAAACGCGGATACGCTTTTTTTCGCGAATTATGAACGGATCGAAGTGAGAATTGAAATACAGACGCCAGTAATGTGCATCTCGGGAATGAATTAGTCAGAATTTTGATTTTAATAAAAAAAAATTGATGTCGGTAACCGATCTGTAATTTTTTTTTCTAAAATCAAAATTCTGACTAATTCATTCCCGAGATTTTCATTACTGGCATCTGTGTTTCAATTTTCACTTCGATCCGTTCATAATTCGCGACAAACCGCACATCCGGAGATTTTCGGCGCTCACTGTTTCACATGCCCTTAAGTTATCTCTAAAAAATGCATCCAATTCTTTTATCTCCTCTCAGGGTACTTTTAAGGGCACTCTTTATTGCGAATTATCTCAGCCTTTTTCCTCCAAACCATGGTTTCACTTTTGCAACTTGAATCGTCACCGAATTTCTATAATTAATAGAATAAAAACAGGACACACGCTCATTCCTGCTCACCTTTTTAGAAAAGGTATAATACAAAATGAGAGTTGCAAATGTGGATATTACTCGTGCAATCTCAATCATATTTTTTGGCATTACTCTGAATTTTCCAGTGG
Source organism: Itoplectis maculator (assembly GCA_964034905.1). Lineage (NCBI taxonomy): Eukaryota > Metazoa > Arthropoda > Insecta > Hymenoptera > Ichneumonidae > Itoplectis > Itoplectis maculator. The sequence continues at coordinate 5,614,845 of OZ035868.1, forward strand.
GAGACGGAAACTCAAACTTGCCTTAAATAGACTCAACATAATGGAATTTACCGATATCACCAGATTATTTCTAATAAAAGATTACAAAGCGCTTGTACCCTTTTGCGATTTCATTATTCATAATCAAATAATTATTTGATCACTAAAACCGTAATACACACTTATTTAATATCTGATTATACAATTATCCTTCCCTCTCTTCTTTAAATTATTTAAAAAAAATAAAAAATGAAAAGAAAAAAATATTAAGAAAGAAAAAAAAAATATATATATATATATATATACATATATACATATGACTTAAAATATAATAAAATAATATAGAATAAGATAAATGCAAAAAATAAAAAAAAGAAAACAAAATACTCATACACACTACATATCATCATATGGTAAAACAGATTTTGTTTTATCCTAAACTTACATATGGAGGTGGCACATGCCGTCGTTAGATGGCGATAGCCAGGAGACAAGGAGAAGAAGAAGAAGCCGTCGCTGCTGCTGCTGCATCTGTCAAAGTCGTTTGATAATACACAAATATAAGATTTTCGCAATGCAATAACAAATGCGATTAAATTCGATGCGATAAACAAACTGTCGTACCCTTGATCCATTTTTGGTACGCAATTTATCCGCCGAAAAAAACAAGATTTGCTCCGATGTTGGTGTATGCCGACCTAACCTAACTTTTGAGAATTATTGAAATTTTGCAGAAAATTCCGGAGCCGCGAAGAGCCAAAGTGGAAATATGGATTTCGAGGACGATTTCTTCTTCGAGGAGGACAAAATGTTCGTTCCCTCGGTTTTTGTTGTCGATAAAACGATTTTCTTTTCTAAATGTTTCGTCGATTGTTTTTTTCCAGTCTCGATGTGCTTCATTTTTGTTGTTGTATCGTGCATGCTTCACTCTTGCGACTCTGCGGAGCAGCTTGACGGAGAGCGTGGAGTTGACGTCGAGCGGAGATAGCTCTGCCAATTTGTTAGGATTGTCGTTGGAGGAGACGATGCCGTTGAATCCTCCGTCGGCCAGCGTCGAGCTGCACCAACTGGCCATGATGGAAGATCGCATGTACGCATGATTTTCTTGACGTTTCTTTCTTCATATTTTTTTGGGTGGCGGTCAAAGTTGTCATTGACAAAATAGCGAAAGGATAAAATAGCAAATCAAAAAATAAGGAACGTCTGAATCAACGAATGGTTATCATTACGGAATTTGCTATTTTAACTGTTCCTTATTTCGATGATTCGCTATTTTGACTTACTTGCATTTTATTAAAATGCAGTCAAAATAGCAATTGATGAAAATAGCAAAATGGATTTGGCCAGCGCCGAGCTGCACCAACTCGCCATGATGATAAATGGGTGGAAGTCAAAATTATAATTGACCAAAACAGCGAAAGGCTCAAATAGCAAATTTAAAAATAATCAGTCTCAATCAAGAATGGTCATCATTACAGAATTCGCTATTTTAGCCATACATTTTTCTGATCATTCGCTATTTTGACTCACCGTTTTATTAAAATTGTAGTCAAAACAGCAATCGATCAAAATAACGTATTTAAAAATAATGAACGTCTGAATCAAGAATGGGCATCATTGTGAAATTTGCTATTTTAGCCATTCGTTATTTTAATTATTCACTATTTTGACTCATTATTTTATTAAAGTGCAGTCAAAATAGAAATTTATAGAAATAGCGAATGTCTGAATATAGAATAGCCATCATTATGAAATTCGCTATTGTAGCCATTCGCTATTTTGATCAATTGCTATTTTTACTGCATTTTAATAAACTGATTGGTCAAAATAACGAATGATCCAAATTACAAATGGCGTGAATAGCGACTTCTCGAATGATGATTCTAGACCCAGATGTTCATTATTTTTGAATTCGCTTCTTGTTCATTCGCTATTTTGACCCTCACCCATTTTTTTTCTCATATTTACGCGTCACGCTCTCTCTCATTGTTGTTGCTTGCGCCATGCCCCGGACTGCAGTCCGGACGTGACTCTGGTCGCACAAGAGCTCAATGCTGCTATCGCAAAGCAAAACATTCAACAGATGTAAGTTTTTTTTTTAGCCAACTGTGGTTATGACCACAGTTCTGACAAATCATTATGACTTACTATCATTACATGCGGCATTGCAGATTTGCAATTATTAGAAACTTAGAATTGAGTCTGTATTTGCATTCAACTGATATGCAACATAAAATGGGAAAAACCAGAAATATTTTTTGTTTTTGTTTTTTTTTTCTTTTATTTTACCTTATCTTTGTATCCAGCTTTTTCTGCACTACATGTTTTATTTAGTTGTAGAGAAAAGAAAAACATTTTAGCTTGGATGTTCACTTTGAGAAACCAAAATGGATTTTTAAATATTTATTCCCGTGCATTTTCCTCGATACTGTTTTGCTTTTTACATACATGCAATTTGTCACCGCTGTCGCTTTGTACGCTACATTTTTATTTTTTTGTAAAAAAAAAAAATGTTAGCTTCGATATTCGCTTTGGGAAATGAAAACGCTTTTTTTAAATATTTATTTTCGTGTAGTATCCTGTTAATTTATTTACTTTTTACGAACACATAATTGAGCGCAGTAAAAAGTATTCCTCAATTCCCAAAAAGTGTTATTTAATAATAACATCACCCCGAAATTATGTGTGTTATCCGTATGAAATAAATAAATAAATAAATAAATTTCCGATACGCTCAAGCTTTTTACGTTGTCGCTTTGCGCTACATATTTTATTTTGTTGCAAATTAAAAAAAATCGTATCCTAGATGTTTGCTCGGGTAAATCAAAATCCTTTTTTTCAATATTTATTTTCGTGTATTTCCGAGTTAATTTTATTACTTTTGACGTAAAACGTAGTACAAAGCGTGGTAAAAAGTAATTTCTTGAATTTTTTATACGCCGTAGTTTCGCTTCTTTGATCGAACCTACACTTTAATGACTTAAGGTAGTTCTAGCGCGCAACGGTGCTCAACCTGCGAAAAAGTGAAAATTAAGATACAATTTCATACACTTCTTGCTGGGATAAAAATCGAAAAAAATCAAGTATATAGGCTCAAGAGATTGATTTGGCATAATAATACTTACAAAATGTTATTAACAAATTGACGAAAAAAAAAAAAATTAACAAATCCCCCGTTTACCAAACTTTTTTTATCATATGAAAATTATTTGATAATTTTTCTGCTTGCGTATGAATTTTTTCCGAATTCTTAGTAACTTTTGAAAATTGGTGTTTTTCCTACAATTTTCGAGCTGTATCTCCAAATTTACTTGATCAATCGTGCGGAATCTTCGTAGGTGTAATAGGTGCCTCTATGACTAACACATATCCAAAATTTCGGAATTTTCACACATTCTTCACAATAAAAAAATCGAAAAAACCAACTTTCAAAAGTTACTAAAAATTCGGAAGCAAATCATACGCATGCAGAAAAATTACCAAATCATTTTCATATGAAAAAAAAGTTTGGTAAACGGTAATTTTGTTTTTCATCAATTTGTTAATAACATTTTAGAAGTATTATTATGCGAAATCAATCTGTTGAGCACCTCGCCCATATACTTGATTTTGTTTTTGAGATTTTTATCCCATCAAGAAGACGTGTCCAAAATTCTATGTTAATTTTCACTTTTTTGGAGATTGCGCGCACCGTTGCGCGCGCTAGAAGTACCTTAAGGTAGTCCTTGCGTCTAGTATTCATTTCACATAAATTCGAGAAAATTGACAAGAAATTGCAACCACTTCTCGATAATATAAAAATCTGAAAAAAATCATGTATTTTCTAAACGTTGGAAACATTAATTTTGCATAATAAAAATTCCAAAATGTTATTAACAATTTGATGAAAAATAAAATTGTTCAACAAATCCTTCGATAACTTAATTTTTTGTTTCAATGAAAATAATGCGTTCATTTTTCTAAATATGTATGAATTGTTTCAATTTTTTAAATTCACTTTGAATTTTGCGTTTTTTAACATAGGGAAAATCACAAAATTCAAAGTGAATTAAAAAATTTGAAAAAATTCATGCATATTCAGAAAATAGAACGGATCATTTTCATTGAAACAAAAAAATAGGTTGTCGACATTTTTGTTGAAAAATTTTATTTTTCATCAATTTGTTAATAACATTTTGGAATTTTTATTATGCAAAATTAATCTTTTCAACGTCTTTAACATGCATGATTTTTTTCAGATTTTTATATTATCGAGATGTGGTTGCAATTTCCTCTCAATTTTCGAAAACTTATGCGAACTCGACACCAGGCGCAAGGACTACCTTAATAATAAAAAGAAAAAAATGTTGATCGTTCAGGGGGATGACCATCACGTCCGGCAACGTCGTCGTGAAGAAGGACAGCAGCAACTTGATCGGCATCAGCATCGGCGGGGGAGCGCCCTACTGTCCGTGTCTGTACATAGTCCAAGTTTTCGACAACACACCGGCCGCCCTGGAGGGAACTCTGCAGTCGGGCGACGAGCTCGTCGCCGTAAATGGCGCGTCGGTCCGAGGAAAGACGAAAGTCGAGGTGGCGAAGATGATACAGGCGTGCGACTCCCAGGTCAGCATTAATTACAACAAACTCCACGCCGATCCGCGCCAAGGGAAGACACTCGACATTGCCCTGAAAAAGGCAAGTGTTTTTTTTTTTTTGCTTCCTCATAGAGGAAGCTTTGTTTTCGTGAAAAATTTTTTTTTCGAGATTTTGATGTCAGTAGACTCAGAATGGTCCAAAACGTCGCGAAAAGTGGTTTGTCCGAAATGTCTGTATGTATGTATGTGTGTGTGTGTGTGTATGTGCACGTTTCGTTGTTTACACGATAACTGTCGCAATTTTCGATGAATCTTCTTCAAATTTGGCATGTGAGTGGGCTATCATGCAACACTGTTTGGGATTGTAGTTGACGCGAATCGGTTCATAAATTCAGATTTCGCAGCATTTTGAAAATTTGGCAAAAATTGTTTTCACGATGTAACTTCCGTAAATTGAGAGATACAGGGATGAAATTTTGTACGTTAATAGACCACCATCAAACCATGATCTGTACCAAATTTGGAGAAAATCGGTAAAGCAGTTCCCATGTTATTGCAATTTCAATTTTTTTCGAATATCTGGAAGTAAATTTAGCCCCTGTAAATAATAAGACATCCGATTGCAATTTCGAACGTGTCATGACGTTTATTGATTATTAATGAAGAGTTTCGTCAAGGAAACGGTCATTATATCGGTAAATTTCGATTTTGCGGCATGAGAAACTAAAAAAAACCGACACGAAAAAAAAAAAGTGCGGAAAAAATTTTTGCAGAACTACCTCAAATTTGGTTCACATATGGACAACCATAGAATACGTTTTGAGTCGAAATTTTACGCGGATCTGTCCAGCCGTTCAAATTTTATGGCATTTTGAATATTTTGAAAAATCTCGTTCACGCGCTGGATCGTGCAACAGGAGCATGAGCGAAGCGAACGCTTTGTTGCTAATTATATTTAAAAAACTGTAAAATATATTGAGCTCAAACAAGCCTGCAAAGTAGAACCTTGCAAATTGCTTCCTCTAAATTTTGCACTTTTAACGAAGCTCCCTCTATGAGGAAGCCAAAACCGATCAACATACTTCCTCATAGATGTAGCTTCGTTAAAAGTGCAAAATTTAGAGGAAGCAATTTGCAAGGTTCTACTTTGCAGGCTTGTTTTTTTTTTTTTTTTTTTTTTTTTTTTTTTTTTTTTTTTTTCCATTGTATTTCTATTGTAATTTATCGAACGATTGCTCCATTATAGAAATTAACTAACAATGCAGTTTCATCGACGAGGGTTTGCAATTATGTATCTACAAACCTTCGGACACTTCTTCTAGACCGATATTCTCGACGTTTTGGACAATTTAAAATATACTGACATGAAAATCTCGAAAAAAATGTTTTTCATGAAAATAAAGCTTCCTCCTCTATCAGCAAAAATCATATGAAATATTAAATAAATTATATTAATAAATATAAATTGATGGAATAAAAAAATGGCACGCTTATTGAAAATCGCTCGAATTGTTAGTAATTTTGTTAATTTGTTTTGTCCAAAGGTGAAACATCGATTGGTCGAGGGAATGGGAAGTGCAACGGCTGATGCGCTCGGACTCTCCCGCGCGATTCTCTGCAACGACGCGCTTGTTCAGCGACTCATGGCACTGCAGCGCACGGAAAATTTGTACAGAGGCCTCGTCGCACATGCCAAATCGACGCTGCACGCTTTCTTCGATCTCACTCAGATATATAAAGGTAATCGCCCCTCCTAAAAAGTTGGTCAGCAGTTTTTGAAAAAGTACTTTCGAGAGAATCGCGTTTAATTTAAGTTTCAACCCCCCCGTGTTTCATTATCTCCGCGCTCTAGACTATCTGCGGTAACTTCGCAAATATATTTTGAGTTTTCCTTTGGTCAGTATATTCTTTGGGTATCATACGTTCGAAATATGTTAAAAAATCGATTTTTTTTTAAATTATAAAGGTATTTCTCCCCTTAAGGATGTATGTCAGCGAGACTGTTCTCAACCCGCTGAAAAGTCAAAATCCAGAGGTAAATTCGACCACTTCTCGATGGATTAAAAATCTGAAAAAAATCAAGCATATAAAAGGTGCTCAAAAGAATAATTTCGCATAATAATAATTCCAAAATGTTATTAACAAATAGGTGAAAAAAACAATTGTTGAACAAATTAGTGGTCAACCAAATTTTTTTTTGCATAAAATTTATATGTATATTTTTCTGAACACATGCATTTTTTCAGAATTTTTTCTAGTTTTCGAAATTTGGTTTTTTTGGATTTTTTTTTCTTTAAAAATGCGTGTTTAATCACGAATTTTGGATATGTGTTTCTTCCAAAACCACTCATGACACCATGCAAGTTTCGAAAAGATTGATCAAATAGATTCGCGAATACAGTCCAAAGATGAAAACAAAAAACCAAATTTCGAAGACTAGAAAAAATTCTAAAAAAATTCATATGTGTTCAGAAAAATATACATATAAATTTTATGCAAAAAAAAATTAGGTTGACCATTACTTTGTTGAACAATTGTTTTTTTCACCTATTTGTTAATAACATTTTGGAATTATTATTATGCGAAATTATTCTTTTGAGCACCTTTTATATGCTTGATTTTTTTCAGATTTTTAATCTATCGAGAAGTGGTCGAATTTACCTCTGGATTTTGACTTTTGAGCGGGTTGAGAACAGTCTCGCTGACATACATCCTTAAGGGGGCCTTCTACCTTGAAGCACCATTTTTCCGGTGCTCACACTTTATTTTTTTGTCGGGAAACGAATGAATGTAAAAGATTGCGATTTTTTTCTATTTATTATTTACGTTTTTTAGTATTCAATAGATAATTTGAAAATTGTCTTCGTCCCAGGTTGTCAAACATCGTCATCTAAAATGAGAGGGGCAAATGGCTGCCACTCTCCCCTGACTCCCATAATTATGCGATCGGCCTGAAATTGTGCATACATATTCGGGCAGCATGTCTTAGTGGAATGACGGAGGTTTTTTTCGATTACTGCAAAATTAAGAAAATGTCGGCGACTTAAAAAAAAAGAAAAAAAAATTCCCTACTTTTTTCGTATAAAAACGTTAATAAAGAATCGAAAAATAGAGTTATTGAAAAAAACCTCCGTCATACCATGAAGATATGTTTCCCGAGTATGTATGCACAATTTCGGGTCGATTGCATAATTATGGGAGTCAGGGGAGAGTGGCAGCCATTTTTTCTAAAGTTTTGTCGAGAAAAACGCTTTTAAAGTTTTGCAATCGGTGTACACAAAATGGTTTATAGTTGCCGCCAATCTGCTATTCCTGCTCCATAAAGGCATTTGCCCTCCTCTTCCTTCATCAATTGGTTTTGTGCCGATCTTCTGTTTTGAAAGTTGCTCCCTTAAGGTAGTCCTTGCGCCTGGTGTCGAGTTCGCATAAGTTTTCGAAAGTTGAGAGGAAATTGCAACCACATCTCGATAATATAAAAATCTGAAAAAAATCATGCATGTTAAAGACGTTGAAAAGATTAATTTTGCATAATAAAAATTCCAAAATGTTATTAAGGGGGGGGGTAGGGTATTAAAATTTTTTTTTGGCATTTTTATTTTATATTTTTTACTGAATGCATAATACCTCAAGAATATTGTGTCAAATTTTCAAGTCAATCGGAGCAAAATTGACGACGTTATGAATATTTTTATACTCGCGGATTGCTGTACCTACGCAGCCCGAGCGCGACTTTAAAGCGTTCTCTTGAAAATCATCATTTTGAAAGTCGGTGCACACGATTACTCAAAAACTAATTGGCCGATCGTTCTGAAATTTGGCACAGTGCTTCTCCATATAATTCGTCAGGTAACGCCGAAGGCGTTTTTCGATTTTTATTAAAATTATCAATTTTACAATAACAAATAGGCTGATTTTTCCAGCAAAAATCGCGTTTTTGACTTCAAAGTGATGCCAAAAATTCAAAAATGGTAAGAAAAAAAAAAACTCTTCGGCGTTACCTCAAGAAACATCTCCTCTAATGAATGCCGTTTGAATTTTTGGATTCGGGCAATCCTACTTCGAGAAATCGTGTGCACCGCAAATCAACTTTTTTTCGAGACGCCTCCGGAGATTCTCTGCCAATCACTTGATTATTTATTTTTTTCCATAAGAATTTTACAGAATATTCTAGAAATGTGCCACTGTGGAAAAGGATTTAATTGATTATCACTATTTATATCGCCACAAAAAATTCTCAAATTTATGCCTTTTTTTCGCTGAAAATACCCTACCCCCCCCTTAACCAATTGATGAAAAATAAAGTTGTTCAACAAATATTTCGACAACCTAATTTTTTTGTTTCAATGAAAATGATCCGTTCTATTTTCTGAATATGCATGAATTTTTTCAAATTTTTTAATTCACTTTGAATTTTGTGATTTTCCCCATGTTAAAAAACGCAAAATTCAAAGTGAATTAAAAAAATTGAAAAAATTCATACATATTTAGAAAAATGAACGCATTATTTTCATTGAAACAAAAAAATTAAGTTATCGAAGGATTTGTTGAACAATTTTATTTTTCATCAACTTGTTAATAACATTTTGGAATTTTTATTATGCAAAATTAATCTTTTCAACGTTTATAACATGCATGATTTTTTCAGATTTTTATATTATCGAGAAGTGGTTGCAATTTCTTGTCAATTTTCTCGAATTTATGTGAAATGAATACTAGACGCAAGGACTACCTTAAGGAGAGAAATACCTTTAGAATTTTCAAAAAATCAAATTTTTTTTTTACATTTTTCGAAAGTGTGATACCCAAAGAATATCCTGACCAAAGAAAAACTCGAAATATTAAATATTTGCGGAGTTATCGCATATAGTCTAGAGCAAAGGGGGCACCGAAACACAGGGGCGCTGCGTTGAAACTTTAAACGCAATTATCTCGAACAGTACTTTTTCAAAAACTGCTCGTGTTGTAGCGCAAAAAGTAATCGACTGATCTGTATGAAATTTTGGGAGGTACTCCCAGTAATATTATCGGAAGGATATACCTGAAATTAGAAAGGTAGCATGTAAATAAATAATTTTTATGGGGTCACATATGTCGAAAAAATGGTCGAAAATTCGACCTCTGGAGTAAGAAGGCTCCGAAATTTACAATTTTGAACTTTTTCATTATTTTATAGGTATGTTCTTCCCCTTAACATCAGTCAGTAAACGAATGACACTCATTAAATTGTCTTCGGGTCGGCAGAAAAAGTGTGACAGCTGCAGCACTTTTCGATGTCGCGGACGACAGGTGTCCGAGGACCCTTAATGACCCCGCCATTTTGTTAGTCATCCAAAAAAAAAAAAAAAATCTTTTTTACACTTGACAATTACAAGAAACTCATGTGCAAATTGAAAAATGATCGGATCAGTTGATCGGCTCTAAAAAAATGCCCGAAAAAAATACTTATTTTTCACGCTCCTAAAGGTATTTCTCCCGTTAACCCTTACATGCATACATTTTTGTATGGGTTCTATGGACTTGAAATTTGTCACTCGGGGGTTTTTGGGGTCGCTGATTACGAATCCGAGCTCAGAATTTCGAAATTCAAAATGGCGGATCCAATATGGACCGCCATCTTGGATCCGCCATATTGGATGTATGAATTTTTTAATTCTGATAACAGATTCAAAATCAGCAACCCTCAAAACATATATATACCAGGTTTCACGTAAATACAATAAAAACTGTTGGAAATAATGAATTTTCAATTAAAAAAGTGACTTTTATTGTGTATTCTTTATATCAACAAATTCACAAGAAAATTTAGATAACAAATTGTATTTTCCAATTCTCCAACATGTTATTGTAGTAAATATACAAAAAAAATCATTAAAATCGAGAAAGAAAACGTTGAAATATTTAAAAAATGATAATAATCTAGGTGGGATAGAATATATCCCGCTGTGCATGTAAGGGTTAAAAATATAATAACCGGATGTATTCGGCAGTGTTCGGAGACGCTTTCGCGGCCATCGGAGTCCGAGAACCACAGCCGAGGGCGAGCGAGGCTTTTCGCCAGTTCGGCGAGCAGCACCGCCAGATGGAAAAATTCGGCGTGACGATGCTGAAGGCCCTGAAGCCGATCCTGAGCGATCTAGGAACGTATCTCCATAAAGCGATACCGGACACGCGTCTGACGATCAGCAAATACGCGGACGCCAAGTTCGAGTATCTGTCGTACTGTCTGAAGGTGAAGGAGCTCGATGACGAGGAGCAGAGTTACGCGACGCTTCAGGAGCCGCTTTACCGCGTGGAAACTGGAAACTACGAGTATCGACTCGTGTTGCGTTGCCGACAAGACGCGAGGGCTAAATTCGCCAAATTACGTTCGGACGTTCTCGTGAAACTCGAATTGCTCGACAACAAACACGTCCAGGACGTTGTTTGGCAATTGCAAAAATTCGCCGCTGGTTTGGCTAAATATTACGCAGCGACGAGGGATTTGTTGGCCGAGGCGACGCTCTTTCCGGTCGAGGTCGACCTCTCGCAGTCGGCGTTTCAGTACAAAACCCCGGGACTACCGCTGCCGGAGGACAACGCTGACGAGGACGTCGATTACTACACCGACGAGAAACCGACGAGCGCGACCGACGATATTTTGCTGCTCGATACTAATAATGACACGTCTTTGCTTATGCCTGAATTGGCTCATCTTCAGTGATTTTTTAGGAAGAATCTCGTTTCTTTAGCCAATCCTGGGACTTGAAATTGTTCGGCGATAGACACACGTTCAGGACGTCGTGTGCAGAGCTGGGCAAAATCCTCAAAAATACTTAAGGCGATGTGAAATACCGACCCTCACCTCGAAAACGCGGATACGCTTTTTTTCGCGAATTATGAACGGATCGAAGTGAGAATTGAAATACAGACGCCAGTAATGTGCATCTCGGGAATGAATTAGTCAGAATTTTGATTTTAATAAAAAAAAATTGATGTCGGTAACCGATCTGTAATTTTTTTTTCTAAAATCAAAATTATGACTAATTCATTCCCGAGATTTTCATTACTGGCATCTGTGTTTCAATTTTCACTTCGATCCGTTCATAATTCGCGACAAACCGCACATCCGGAGATTTTCGGCGCTCACTGTTTCACACGCCCTTAAGGCCATGTGAAGATATCCATGCCGAGAGCCCAGTCGATAACAAAAACTGTAATGTACGATTTTTAGCATTTTCGCATTTACAGCTGAAAGAAGAAATGCATTAATTGCGGACATCAGCAGCGCATTGAATGCATTTTTTTCTTTTAATTGTAAATGCAAAATGCGTGAAAATCGTTTATTACAGTTTTTATTACCGCAGTCGGTATTTCACATGCCCTTAAAATACAAAATACAAAATACTTTTTGTCTTTAAAATACAAAATGCTTTTTGTACTTAAAATACATTTATAAGTACTTTGTTACAGTACTTTTTTAAATACTTCGTAAAAATCAATGGTATGCCCATTAACGATGAGTAGCGTCCGGCAGAATCAATTTAAGGTAATCTTCGCAACCGGTGTCGAGTTTGCTTATTTTTTCGAAAAATAAGAGGGAATTGCAAACACTTTTCGATAATATAAAAATCTAAAAAAATCATGCATATTAAAGGCGTTGAGGAGATTAATTTTGCACAATAAAATACGTATGATTTTTTTTTAGGTATTTTTGTCTTTTTTTCAAATTGCGTTTTTTTTAATTAAGAAAAATTAGACAAAATTCTGAAAAAATGTATATATATTCAGAAAAACTCGTGAATAATTTTCATGAGAAAAAATGTTGACACGCCGGATAATTTGTTACACAATTAATTTTTTCATTAATTTGAAGCGTGAAATGCAAAGTCAATCTTTTCAGCATCTTGGGCGTAGCTGATTTTTTTCCGATTTTCATCCCACCGAGAAGTGATGGAAATTTTATCTGAAACTTGCATTTAAGGGGCTGCCGGAGTAGATTTTTTTACCGACATTGGTCGGTAAAACTAGAATTCCGCAATTTACGCTTTACGTCGTAATAACGCTACAGATATACTTCAAATTTGACAGAGATGTTATATGAACAACAACGGGTTCGGCGTAGATTCGATTTGTGGTCGAAAACTAGCAAGAAATAGAAAAACCGTATATTTTGAGCCAATAGAGATCTTCTTTATCGGCTGAAAGTTTAACCAAAAACACGTGCACACAGTTTACGCTTTACGTGGATTCAGTTTCTATAATCGACATTTCGCCAGTTCAGAAATATTCAGAAAACATCAAAGAATTGGCGTAGATACGGATTTGGCACGTTTGAGTTCCTCAAACGATTATATCTTACAGCAAATGCATTGTTGACATTTCAAACGGCCATATTGGTTTTCGGAGATTTACAAATATACAATTTTTCCTATTTCTTGTTAGTTTTCGACTGAAAATCGCATCTACGCCGAACCGTTGTTGTTCATATAACATCTCTGTCAAATTTGAAGTATATCTGTAGCATTATAACGACGTAAAGCGTAAACTGCGGAAGTCTATTTTCACAGGACCAATGTCGGTAACAAAATCGACTCCAGCAGCCCCTTAACGAGACTGTCCCCCGAGAGGACTAGCACGTTGGCTTCAGCAAATCGTACAGCCATTCTTAAAAAATAAGAATGTTTCTGAATACGGAGTAGACGCAAAAGTATTTTGTATTTGTACTTATAGTGCCGAACGAAAAAGTACTTAAAATGCCACAAAAGTATTTAAATATTTTAAGTACATATTTAAAATACTTAAAAAATACTGCCCAGCTCTGGTCGTGCGGCAGTTAAAAAACATTCGCCGGCCAATTACTATGCAGCGTCAAGGGTTTTTCTTGTCGAGATCCACTCGTCGCAGTCGGTGATTCAGTAGAAAAAATGGCAAAGGAAAAAAGAGCCTTCAGTTTGTTTTCTAACTAAAATTGATCTTTTGTGTAGAAATTTTCTTTGAAAATTTACAATCACAATAGCGGGAAATGTTTAGGGCAATTTATGAACACTTTTCCGAAATCGGACATTTTTTTGCGCCCTTTTTTCCCAGGCCATTTTTTCCTGATCCCGCGGATCTATAAAAAAAATGGCTCGTCTCCAGTGATTCTGCGCTCGAATCTCTATCCAATCCCAGATCTCCACGCCAAACGGAATATCCGAGAATATTTTTTACGCTACAATAAAACAGAAACATTCCTTGCGACGTTCCGACAGGAAAGAAAGAAAAGAGTAAAGAAAAACAAATGAGAAAGAAAAATATATGCATATATGTATATTTTTTCAAAAGTACAGTTCGTTATCATAGCGAAAAGCCTGTTATGCTAGTCCACCAAAACCATTCCACATACCAAAGAAACAAAAAAGAGAACATATTATGAGTATTATTACTTACATTATTATTAATATTATTAATGCTACTACTATTGTATCTATGAATTTCCAAACTCGATATAGTTTCATTGTGGCATTTTACTTATTGAATAAATCGCGTTGAATATGATACATGTAAAATATTATTATTAAAAATATTTGCGATAAAAAAATGTACGCTTCTGGATCACCGGCTTGATGTTTTCGAATCTTCGCGCCGATGAAAATTCTTCTCTGAAAGTCTCAGCAATTTGTTGAAAAATACTTTTGACCTACTGTCGCATATTTATTATTATCTTTGTTCATTTCTCGGCAAACGCAAAAGTTTTTTTCCGAATCTGGAGAACCCTGAATGGCCCCAAAAATTGATATTTTTACAGTTAATTAAGGTAGTGCGAGCGATACAGTCCCAGGAAATGTGAAATTCAGAGAGAATTTCGAACGTTTCCCTATGTAATAAAAATCTGAAAAAATTAAGCATACATAGAAGATGTTCGAGGTATCGATGTTGCGTAATAATAATTAACAAAAGTTATTAACAAATTCATTAAAAAAAAACTAGTCCAACAAATTACCCGGCAACCTAACTGTTCTTTGTGATGAAAATAATTTGTTTATTATTCTTAATACGTATGATTTTTTTCCGATTTTTTTCGTGATTTTGTTGAGCTATTCTTAGCAAATTTCAAAATCTTGTAAAAATTCTAAAAAAATTCATACGTGTTAAGAAAAATAGTAACATTATTTTCATCAGAAAAAAAGTTAGGTTGCCGGGTAATATGTTAAACAATTTTTTTTTATCAATTTGTTAATAACCTTTTGGAATTATTATTACGCAAAATCAATCTTCCAAACATCTTCTATATGCTTGATTTTTTTTTCAGATTTTTATTCCATCGGGATACGTTCGAAATTCTCTCTGAATTTATTTAAATCTCACATTTCCTGGGACTGTACCTCTCGGACTACCTTAAGTATTTTTTATGGGAAAAAGCAACGTCTCAATATTCGTGGACAAAACAAAGTACATCGTCATTCTCATTGAGCAACCGGACGAAGTGCGCGCGCGTTCATTGAATATTGTTGCAGCCGCCGAGTTAGCACGCGGTGCATCGCCTATCAATGTGAATCATGCGAATATAAACATTCTCCCTCTTTCTCTCTGCGTCTCGCATTCGCTGCGCTCATCGAGTTACTGCCACGACGCGCACGTGGCGAACGCGACGAATGAACATTCTCGTCACGGACAAGCGCGCGGTGCCCGCGAGTCGCGTTTCCGCACTGAGAGAAAAATATAATTGGATACCCTACATTTTCAAATAAACCATTTATTTGAAAATGTTCAAGTGCAAGGTTTATTTGAACCAATCATATATTTTATTTCTTAGTTTGTAGAATGAAATAAAAAATGCATTGAATTCACAAAATATATATATTTTTTTACTAAATATTCTGTTGATTCAATAAAACTATGTTAGGAATGCGTCAGACAATATACGTATTCACATTATGTCGTCAATCCTATCAAGTAAATGTATCGTTAAATCAAAACACTATTTGTTTAAATGTACGAAATATTTATTTGAATCATTTTAATATTTAATTGTTTCGATTAAATGGGTTTTCGAAGGGAACATACTCCCGATTTATTTTTGAACCAACTAATTGAATGAATTTGTCTATTTACTGTCGTGTACAAAATATTTGTTAACACACAAAATGGTTGGTAGTGGGCACGCCCAAATACAATTGTGTACTTTGGGTACAAAACAATAATTCAATTATTTACAAATCTCAACCAAATCGTATTGGGATGAACCGAGCAAACTGCTCAAATAAGGCATAATCGAATCAACTCGATTTTTTCTATGAAAACAGTTTCACACGTATACAGGTTTAGTTAAGTGGTTCCATTGATTCAAATATATATTAAATCCATACAATAATTTATTTATTCGACTGAACGAAATATATAGCTACTTTAATTGAACTGGTTCTTTTCATACAAATAATTCGGCTGTTTTATATGGTTCATTCAACGCAATATATTGGTATTTAGACGACACGTATAGTTGCTTTAAATACAAGATACTTGAATCAATTATAAATATTTCAAATAAATGATTTGGTGTATCCAATCATATTTTTCTCTCAGTGCGCGCGCGGACCAACGTAGCGAGAGAGAGAGACACGTCGTCACTTGTTGTTGTCTTCGCATAGTGCGCTTGGTCTATATCGACCAAGCGTAATCATCAAAACACAAGTTTTATGGATCAATTGGCTATACTTTATGGTGATTTGTATAAAAATATATGTTCTTGACCAGGAAACAAATTTGATTGCAACGGATTTTCATAAATATTAACCGATTTACGCAAACTTTTGAAAAAATAATTTTCATTTAGTTTTGTTCAAAGAATAAACCGTGTTTTTTGTTCGATTTTAATTTATCGTGCCTCACATTCTCTTCCTTGAGAGATGCTTTACGTATTCATCGTTTAAACATTACAGTCCTTTGTTTGCCCATCGACGAAATTTCTTCGTAAACAACGATCTGTAATTTTTAAACGGTAAATACTGTCGAATATCTAGACAGTGAATACGTAAAGCATCTCTCAAGGAAAAGAATGAGCCGCGATACATCAAAATCGAACAAAAGAACGGTTTATTCTTTGAAAAAAACTGAATGAAAATCACTTTTTCAAAAGCTTGCGTAAATCGGTTAATATTTATGTAAATCCGTTGCAATTAAATTTTTCCTTGGTCAAGACCATATATTTTTATAAATATCACCTTGTGTAAACGATTTAAAAAAATGAACAATCATTTGACTAGTGCGTAGCGCTCCAACCTCCTTAAGGGTATGTAAAACGCCGATCGACGGAATTATGAACGAACCGACCCGAAAATTGAAATACCAGTAATGTGAATCTCGTGAATGAAATAGTCCAAATTTTAACTTTCGAACAAAAAAAAAAAAGAAAAAAAAATTACTGACCGTTTAACTCCAGATTTTTTCTTTTGATAATCAAAATTCTGCCTATTTCATTCACGGGATTCACATTACTTGCGGTTGTACTTCAGTTTTCACTTCGATCCGTTCATAATTCGCGAAAAACTGCGCTTCCGAACTTTTGAGGTGCGCGTCGGTATTTGACGTCGAGAGAGAAGGAAAAAGAAAGAGAGAGGAGAGAGAGAGAGAGAGAGAGAGGGCGACAGTGCTTCGGCCAATCCGCGAAAACATGTAATGCAGGGCAAAAAGAAAAAGACAGAGACACAGATAGCGAGAGACACAGCGCAAGACAGAGAGAAAGCGATTGCGTGATCGAGCGACGAGGCGCAGCACGCAGGTCCACTGTAGCCGCTTCGCGGGTCGAATGTGAACTGGAGTAAGTAGTAAGTGCGCGGCGCGCGCGTTGTACGCCTACCACCGACCAACGTATGTACATGACAGCATATACGTACACGATACGCGAACCTCTTGAGCAAGCGTCGGCGCGCCGAGCGCGTTGCACAGCCAATGTGTGACGTATATACGTCACATATGGGGCATTCCATGCCAAATCGACCCGGCCGTGACCCTCGACCTCGCGGAAATGGTTCCTAATTTTTTAAATGATTCTTCTGACTCAAAATAACCGTCATGATTTTCTTCAACATTGTTAAACCAAATTTGAGTACGCTATATATATATATATATATATATATATATTTTTTTTTTCAAACATTTTGTGGGCCGTAATTAAAAAACCTGAAAAAATTTTCAAAAATCTGACACAAGACATGAACATTTTTGGCACTAATTTGATGTTGTTCGGGATTTTTCTTCCCTTTAATTAAAATTTTTTCAATATTTTATTTATTTGTTTTAATTACTTCAATGGGTATAATTACAAAAAATTTTTATGCACTTATGAATATCGATTTATGTTAATAATAAATTGTTTTTTTTTTTTTTTTTTTTTAATAAAATAATAGGTTATGACGACTGGGATAAAGTAGTTAACACATCCACCAGATGTCGTGTTGCTTCATATTATTTCTCAATTAGCGGTGATTTTGTGTACTGTCACCGGAGATATTCGGTAAATTGAAAAACACGTTATAATACAGTCGATATGTAGAAATTGCACAATCTCTCAATCCTATTTCCTAAATGGCGAAAATTGGTCGATTTGTTTTTCTGCTTGAGATGACTGTAATTAACGGATGATCTGGAAAAAAAAGAAATCATTTAACGTTTTAAAATTCTTTTTGTGAATTTGCGATGGCACCGAATTATTCATTTTTTCCTTGGAAAATTGTGTTTTTTATCTTTGGGCCGCCGATCATCGTCGAAGTTCCATCTGGTAGTAAAAAAATGACATAAACATTTTCTAAAAAGTAAAAAAAAGCTCCAAGCAAGGGGAAGAAAGATCCCGGACAAATGCAAGCAAAAAAAGCCAAATTTAGCCAAATTTACCAAAATTTTGATACCAGATTTTTTAGATTTTTTGTCAGATTTTGAAATTGCGGCTCCTGAAATTTTTGAAAGAAAGTTATAGCATACTCAAATTTAGTTTGAAAATTTTGCAAAAAATCATTAATGTTAGTTTGGGTTAGAAGAGTCATATAAAAAATTATGAAGCAAATCCACGAGGTCGAGGGCCACTCATACGTATATATGGGGTGTTCCACATGAAATGGACTGTATTGAAGTCTTCTTTCATAATACAGAGAAGAGATATTTGTGACTAGCGAAAAAATTCGAGACCGGCGGCCAAAACCTGGTCCATTGGCACGAGTACGATTTCCGTGGCGCCAAGATTTGACGGTGGTTTCTTGTAGTACTTTTCGCGGGGAGCAAAAAAGTTCCTATAGACTATGGTCCTAACTGCTTTAGTTTCCAAGATATTTAATTTTTAAGATTTTAATATAGCGTAAAAAAGTGGGTAGTACGATTTTCGATTGCCAGGATTTGGCTGTGGATTTAGCATTTTTGGACCAAATCATAACAACAAAAGCAACAATAACAATAATAATAATAATAGTTTGTTCACGGCGGGCATTCCCCTACCTCCCAGCATGGACCATCCGTGGAAAGTTCCGTTAAAAACACTAAATATAGTACTAAAGCGGAAATTTTTCGCTTTAGTGAGGAATTTTAATGGATTTTTTCCTTTAAAAAGACTATATATAAAACTAAAGCGGAAATTTTTTGCTTTAGTAGAAAATTTTTCTCTAAAAACACTATATATCGTACTAAAGCGGAAATTTTCCGCTTTTGTAATGAATTTTAACGGTTTTTTTTTTTTTTTTTTTTTTTTTTTTTTTTTTTTTTTTAAAACACTACATATAGTACTAAAGCGGAAATTTTCTGCTTTAGTACACACACACTCAGTGAAGTTTAATGAAGTTTGACACTGATTGAGGCCACTCAGGGCTTCAATCACTGCCAAATCTATCGCAGAAATTACGAAATATGACGAATCTTAAAAATTGAATATCTCGGAAACTAAAGCAGTTAGGACCATAGTGTATAGGAACTTTTTTGCTCCCCGCGAAAAGTACTACAAGAAACCACGGTCAAATCTTGGCGCCACGGAAATCGTACTCTCCCCGGTCCATTTCACGTGGAATACCCCATACATATACATACATACGATGTGCGCGGATCCTCTAGCCAAGCGGCGCGCGCTTAGCTTGCGCCGCCGCCGCCGCTGTGGCGAAGCTGAAGCTCCAGTCGCGCAGTGTACTGTACTCAGTGCACAGGTTACACGCAGAGCGCGTAGGTGCCGCGCTGGTCACGTCGGGTCAACGCTAGTTGCGCGAGGAAACGAGAGACAAAGAATAAAAGTGAGCGAGAGAGAGAGAGAGGGAGAAAAGTAGCGAGGAAAAAGCCCCGGGGCCGCCGCTGCTCTCCGGTCCGGTCGCCACTCGGCCACCCGAAGTAAAACCGCATAACCCACAGTGCAATCGACGAAACTCAACGCGCGCCGCGGGTCCATGGGATACTCGTGACGCTCGCCGAATCGCAATCGCCATCCAAAGTTCAACCAGGTAAAAAAAAACAGCACGGCTCGCAAAAAAACACGGTTCATTCTCGATTTGCCGCGCTGCGCGTCTTTAAGCTGTGTTTTGTTATTATATATATGTCATGACACACGAGTAGTGCGATATAGTATACAAGTTGTTATGGGATACTCGTGACACTCGCCGAATCGCAATCGCCATTCAAAGTTCAACTAGATAAAAAAAAGCACGGCTCACAAAAAAACTCGGTTTATTATTATTATTTTTATTATTATAATTAATAAAGCCTCGTGACGCTCGCCGAATCGCAATCGCCATTCAAAGTTCAACCAGGTAAAAAAAACACGGTTAATTAATTGCTTTTTATTAATATAATTAATAAGCACTCGCGACGCTCGTCGAATCGCAATCGCCATCCAAAGTTCAACCAGGTAAAAAAAAACAGCACGGCTCGCAAAAAAACACGGTTCATTCTCGATTTGCCGCGCTGCGCGTCTTTTAGCTGTGTTTTGTTATTACATATATATGTCATGACACACGAGTAGTGCGATATAGTATACAAGTTGTCATGGGATACTCGTGACACTCGCCGAATCGCAATCGCCATTCAAAGTTCAACTAGATAAAAAAAAGCACGGCTCACAAAAAAACTCGGTTTATAATTATTATTTTTATTATTATAATTAATAAACCCTCGTGACGCTCGCCGAATCGCAATCGCCATTCAAAGTTCAACCAGGTAAAAAAACAGCACGGTTAATTAATTGTTTTTTATTAATATAATTAATAAGCACTCGCGACGCTCGTCGAATCGCAATCGCCATCCAAAGTTCAACCAGGTAAAAAAAAACAGCACGGCTCGCAAAAAAACACGGTTCATTCTCGATTTGCCGCGCTGCGCGTCTTTTAGCTGTGTTTTGTTATTATATATATATGTCATGACACACGAGTAGTGCGATATAGTATACAAGTTGTCATGGGATACTCGTGACACTCGCCGAATCGCAATCGCCATTCAAAGTTCAACTAGATAAAAAAAAGCACGGCTCACAAAAAAACTCGGTTTATTATTATTATTTTTATTATTATAATTAATAAACCCTCGTGATGCTCGCCGAATCGCAATCGCCATTCAAAGTTCAACCAGGTAAAAAAAACACGGTTAATTAATTGTTTTTTATTAATATAATTAATAAGCACTCGCGACGCTCGTCGAATCGCAATCGCCATCCAAAGTTCAACCAGGTAAAAAAAACAGCATGGTTAATTCTCGATTTGCTGAGCTGCGCGTCTTTCAGCTGTGTTTTATTATTTATATATATATATGACATGACACACGAGTACTGACAAGTTACGAATATTGGGACACCAGTGGATGTGTGTTGTATATATAGCACACATTGATGTGTTTTATATATATATGACATGACACACGAGTACTGACAAGTTACGAGTATTGGGACACCAGTGGATGTGTGTTGTATATATAGCACACATTGATGTGTTTTATATATATATATGACATGACACACGAGTACTGACAAGTTACGAGTATTGGGACACCAGTCGATGTGTGTTGTATATATAGCACACATTGATGTGTTGCGTGTATATAATATATATACAGTGTGTGTGAGTGTGTGATTGGAAAAATAATGAATCAGGAAAAAACGCGCAGGGAAATTGTTGGTCTTTGCCGCGCGCTTCGCGCCTCTCAGCTGTGATATAGTAGATATATGTATTATATGACACGCCGCGCGATTCGCAGCGAAAACGCGGGTCATGAGTCGATGTGTTTTTTTTTAGCAAGTTTGAACAGCGAAGAAATCAGCGAAAAGGCAATGAGTGATTTTCAACCCCCGACTGCCCCTCTGTGGCAAATAGAAAAGACGGGAGTTATGCGTTTCACTGCAATCAGCTGATTTGAGCGATTTCTTTGTAGCCAATCTCAACTCGAAAACGATAAAAAATTACTTGACCAAATTTTGTACGTCGATTCTGTGACTAGCGCCAAATGTTTTTTTTTCATAAATTCAAGCGATACGTTGTTGAATATTTGAAACACTGAGATGTTTAGTCAAAAGCACCGAAAAAGTCACCGAAAAAGCACTGAGTGATTTTTGAATGTTTAAAACACCGAGAATTTCGTCGAAAGCACCGAAGAAGTAAAACAAGCCTGCAAAGTAGAACCTTGCAAATTGCTTCCTCTAAATTTTGCACTTTTAACGAAGCTACATCTATGAGGAAGTATGTTGATCGGTTTTGGCTTCCTCATAGAGGAAGCTTCGTTAAAAGTGCAAAATTTAGAGGAAGCAATTTGCAAGGTTCTACTTTGCAGGCTTGTTTGAGCTCAATATATTTTACAGTTACACACGCAATCAATTAATTTTATTTTTTATAATTTTATAGTAATTTTAACCACTGTACCGATTTGTCTCAAAATTGTACCCAACCCTTGGTTCATGATAGTCAATGTGTGAACCAAATTAGAACCCGTAACCTCGTAATTTGCACGATCCAGCGCGTGAACGAGATTTTTCAAAATATTCAAAATGCCATAAAATTTGAACGGCTGGACAGATCCGCGTCAAATTTCGACTCAAAACGAAGTCTATGGTTGTCCATATGTGAACCAAATTTGAGGTAGTTCTGCAAACATTTTTTCCGCATTTTTTTTTTTCGTGTCGGTTTTTTTTAGTTTCTCATGCCGCAAAATCGAAATTTACCGATATAATGACCGTTTCCTTGACGAAACTCTTCATTAATAATCAATAAACGTAATGACACGTTCGAAATTGCAATCGGATGTCTTATTATTTACAGGAGCTAAATTTACTTCCAGAGATTCGAAAAAAATGGAAATTGCAATAACATGGGAACTGCTTTACCGATTTTCTCCAAATTTGGTACAGATCATGGTTTGATGGTGGTCTATTAACGTACAAAATTTCATCCCTAGATCTCTCAATTTACGGAAGTTACATCGTGAAAACAATTTTTGCCAAATTTTCAAAATGCTGCGAAATCTGAATTTATGAACCAATTCGCGTCAACTACAATCCCAAACAGTGTTGCATGATAGCCCACTCACATGCCAAATTTGAAAAAGATTCATCGAAAATTGCGACAGTTATCGTGTAAACACCGAAACGTGCACATACACACACACATACATACATACAGACATTTCGCACAAACCACTTTTCTCGACGTTTTGGACCATTCTGAGTCTACTGACATCAAAATCTCGAAAAAAATTTTTTTCACGAAAACAAAGCTTCCTCTATGAGGAAGCAAAAGAAACAAAAAACATCAAAATTTTTGTCAAAGGCATAAAAAAAAGCCCTGCAGCATGCGACACTTGTGCGACCCAAACAAACGAAACTTCGTTGCCTTTTTCGGTACTTCCTACAAAAATCGTGGTGTTTCAAACGTTCGAAAACATTTTCTGTTTTTGTTTTGTTTTAAATGTCACAAAACGAAAGTTAGTAAGTGTAAAAAAAATCGAACATTTAAAACAAAACAAAAATAGAAAAAGTTTTCGGTCATTTGTAACAAAACTTTTTCAGTGATCGTCTCTTGTTCTTTCGGTGCTTTTTTCAGTTCGCGAACGTGCTAGTCATGTATTGCATATATTTTGATATGTTGTTATATTGTGTTATAAATATACAACACACGCAACGCGAGTCGCGGGACAAGAAACGTGGGACACGATGTGTTGCATATATTTATAGTTCGCGATGGAAAAGTAATATTGACAGACGAAAAATCGCGGCAACGAAAAGTGCAGCGAGAGAAAAAGAGAGAACGCGAAAGACGAGATATACAGGGTGATTCAGAATGTTTTTTTCACCCATGGATATTTGGTAGATAATCGTCTCCTGAGCAAAGTTACTTAGG
Organism: Itoplectis maculator; assembly: GCA_964034905.1. Taxonomy (NCBI): domain Eukaryota; kingdom Metazoa; phylum Arthropoda; class Insecta; order Hymenoptera; family Ichneumonidae; genus Itoplectis; species Itoplectis maculator. The sequence goes on from OZ035868.1 coordinate 5,638,699, forward strand.
CGTTTTTCGAAATTCGCAATATTTATTTATAAACAAGCATTAACGAGTTTGAATAACTGGACCAATCGGAGCAGTAGAATTTGGCGCGCTCGAGTGTTTGGTATCAATTGATATCGTTACGGAGATTTGGCAACTTCAGTCGATATCGAACATTCGTGCGCGCCAAATTCTGCTGCTCCGATTGGTTCAGTTATTCAAACTCGTTAATGCTTGTTTATAAATAAATATTGCGAATTTCGAAAAACGCCTAAGTAACTTTGCTCAGGAGACGATTATCTACCAAATACCCATGGATGAAAAAAATATTCTGAATCACCCTGTATATATGGGGGATTCCATGGTTCTTTCGCCATAAAAAAAAAATGAAAATTTTTTCTAAAAATCAGATTCAGTTATGTCTATAGATGGACCTAATTTCAAAATAAAAAAAAAATTGTCAGCTTAAAAAATTTGTTGTTTGTTTGTTTGATTGTTTGATTATTTCGGTGATTATTTACCATCTTCTGCTCTCTTCTTCTTTGGTTAAAAAATTTCCACTTTAGTATCATAAAAATAAATAGTTACAAATGTGATACAATTCAAAGCGTCGTATAAAGTCGTGTTTTTTTTACGTGTATGTTTTTTCAATTGTGTTATTTTGACGTGTGTGTTGTTTTAAATCGTGTTATTTTGACACGTGTGTGTGTGTTTTTTTTCAATTGTGTTAAGGGGTCTACCCTAATTAGACGGTCAAAAAAAGTACTATTTCCACGAATTTTTTTGACCGGTATAAATTATAAATATGGATATAAAAAGTGTTAGGCCTAAAAAATATACTCTTAAAATACACAAAAAAAAATGGTTCATATTTATTTCACTCAGTTTTTGTACACTAAAATGGAAGAGAAGACAGTTAAAAAAAAAGATGGGTGTGCGCTGTTGATGAAATCTCTGGAATGGATGATAGGAAAAAAATTTTTAAAATGGTTTTAGATTCCTTAGGTAAATGGCTATAGCGCATATCATACGATTTTTGATTTCATCAAAAATGACAAAATGGCGGCCATTTTTTCAAAAACTTCGAAATATCACGTTTTTTTTCATCGTTTTTTGAGAAAAAAAAACTAGTTACACTTAAAATTTCAAAATTCGTATGATATGCGCTATAGCTATAATCATAATGAACATGTGGTACAATTTTGGTGAGGATCGGTTGAATAGTTTCGGAGATTTCATCAACAAGCCGTCCAAAAACGTCATTTTGAGAAAAACGCGTTTAACGGGTTGCGGTGCGTACCCTAACGCGCTCAAGTACCACAGTGGGCGTCCCTCAAAAGTACACGTAGACTGCCAGGACCATCATAAAAGTTTAGTATGATACTTTTAAATATGTATACTTTCGAAAAATGCAATAAAAAAAAAATCGATTTTTTGAAAATTCTAATTAGGGTAGACCCCTTAATTTGACGTGTTATTATGACGCAGTGTTATGTTGACGTGGAACCCCATATTCGAGAGAGAGAGAGAGATGGAAATGCCGTGACAGGTGGACGCGCGCGGCACACGCGGCCGTATTTTATCTGGTGATTGGTTTTCTGGGTTAAAAGTCGCTCGGATATATCGTCGTCCGCGTGTACAATGCACTCGGCAGTTTCGGCCTCTGCTTCCTTCGATTTATTCCGCGAACGCCGCGGGACGAGTATTGATTTCCGCCAATTGTACTCGATCTCTGTAGACCCGACAAAAGTTTGCGAATACCGAGCGAGCCTACGAAACACGAATTCGTTTTTTTTCCTACGTATTCGTGGATTTAATTCCATTTGACGATCGCTTTTGTGTGTATAAATAGATTTTTTTTTTATGAACGTTTCAACGCATTTTTAAATTCGAGGTATTCAGAATACATGAATATAACCGATTGGAAAAAATAATACGTGTGGGAAAAAAAAGAAATGGCATTTCATTTGTCGATCGCTTTTGTGTGAATACATTATCTTTTCTTTTTTTTATGTACATTTTATGGCATTTTTAACTTCGAGGTATTCAGAGTGTATGAATATAATCGATTGAAAAAAAAAGTATAAAAAAAATAAAAATACATTTGAAGTTTGAGACTTTTCAGTGCGATTCGTTAGTCGTTAAGGTAGTCTTTGCGCATCATCAAGTTGAGTTTCCATACGTTTTCGAAAAATGGGAGGGAATTGCAGACACTTCTCGATAATATAAAAATCTGAAAAAAATCAAGCATAGTAAAGGCGTTGAAGAGATTAATTTTGCATAATAATAATCCCAAAATGTTACTAACAGGTTGATGAAATATAAAATTGTTCAAGAAATCTTTCGACAACCCAATTGTTGTGTTTCCATGAAAATGGTTAGTTTATTTTTCTAAACATGTATGAATTTAAAAAAAAAATTAATTCACTTTGATTTTTGTGATTTTCCCCATGTAAAAAACGAAAAATTCAAAGTGAATTAAAAAATTTGAGAAAATTCATGCATTTTCAGAAAAATCAACGAATCATTTTCATCGAAATAAAAAAATTAGGTTGTTGAAATATCTGTTCAACAATTTTATTTTTCATGAATTCGGTAGTAGCATTTTGGAATTATAATTATGCAAAATTAATATTTTCAACGCCTTTAATATGCATGATTTTTCCCTCTCATTTTTCGAAAACTCTTCCGATCTCGATACCAGACGTGAGGACTACTTCAACGATTAATCCGAAACTGAATTTTCACGTAGTCGAGTCGCGAGCAGAGATATCAGTTAGTCGTTACTTTTAAACACACACTTTTCTTTATTTATCCTATAATTTGCTTATTATTAAACTTAGCAAAGGTGGCCTATGTGTTACGTAACTCAATGTTTTAACTTCACATAAAATCCTTAAAACACATTTGTGGCCTTGAATTTAATGGAAAAATATGTAAAAAGTAAACGCAACGAGTAACGAATAACGATGAAAGTAGCGATCGTTACTTTTGCTCGTTACATATACTTTTTATTATTTTTTTCATGAAATTTATTGCCAAAAATGTCTCTTAAGGATGTTCTATAAAGTGAAAATATTGAGTTATATAACGTATATGCCACCTTTACTAAACTTTTAATAATGAGCAAATTATAGGATCAATTTTAAAAAGTATGTTTTTAGAAGTAACGAACAGCTGACATCTCTGGTCGCGAGCCGCACGCGATTCAATGGTCAAAGCGCCCGGCAACGTTCGAGCGCGCGGTATTTCCGTCTATACATATAAAGCACGCCAGGTATGTTCGTCATACTGACGTCATCAATTCACTCGGTGGTTCGCGGCGGGTCTGCGCTTCCGTGTTCCGTGTGCTCACCGGAGACTCTATGCTATTATCGCGTAAGCATATAAGGCGAGTCTGTAATAATACCAAGCACGCGTCTTTCCTTCGTTGCGTGAACAACGCATTTGCGAGTTGCGAGTTGCGCGCGAAGTCACATGAAATTTGCGCGGGAGTCTCGTCGCTCGCGCCCCTCGCAGTCTCGCTACTCGACAGCAGCAGTTTTTTTTTAAGGTAGTTCTGCCGCTTAAGGTAGTCGCCTCGCTACGTGCTAGTCAAATGAATGCTTAGACATTGTGACCCACAGACAGATTTTTGGAGGAATATTAGCTATTTGAGAAATTATTTTACTAATTTAGGTGTGTTGTGCTCAAGGGCAAAAGAAACATGTTACTTGATATCGTAAAAAAAATCCGTTTATATTTTTCATTTGACTCATTTTCGATCTGCTGTCATTCGAGCTCATAACCCTTGGAAAAATCACTTCTTGGGCGGCATTTACAGGGGAGACAGAACAATTCCAGCGTTGGGAGCAGTCAAAATTTGGGCGGCAAATTATCCTACACAGCGGCGGCGAGATATTTCGATTGTATAGGGAGACCAATGTTGTTTGTACCCCCTCGAATATGAGCGCCACCTTGGTAGAAACTTTTTCATATTTTATGAAAAAGACTAATTCTCGATGCGCAATTAGGTGTCTGATCCAAGCCTGTCATTGACTACTCATTTTTTGCCTCACGATCGCTGACAGCCGTGACTTGACCTGGGTAATCCAGGGACCTTGGTTGCGAGTTACACGCGAAGACGGTGAAGTTCGCTGCACGTGCCTCGTGGTGTCTTACAACTTGACAGTCGAAGCACTGCGGCAGTGCCTGGCGTAGCCGCTCCGAGCGGCGAATAATAGCCGAGCCGATCAGCAACGTTGTGTCGCGACGAAAGTTCCGAGAGCGCCTCGAATACGTTACGTAAATAGATGTACTGGACATATCGCATGTTGATGATCCCCACATCCATCCATGACCTACGATGACGATGTATTTCGGCGACAGTGCTGAATTAGTTCAATAGGTTGTAGAAATTTGAGGGTGGTGGGTTAAGTGACATTGCTGTCAAGACTGTACTGCATCGCTTGATGATACATCACTTTTCATATATATATATATATACTAGAGGGGCTTCGCCCCCCGCGCGCTTCGCGCGCCAACCCCCCCCCCCCCAAGCCCCCTCTCAAGCCCGAATTTTTCTAAGTTCCCCAATGAAGGCCCCCCTCATGTTCGAATTTTTCTAAGTCCACCTATAAAGCCGCCCCCCCCCCCCTCCCGCAGGCCCGAATTTCTCTACGTCCCCCTATAAATGTCCCCCTGAACTGTTTGAAGTCACCCCTAATTAATGCACTTTTATAAAGGATGGACAGGCTAAGGTTGCGAGTTATTCCTCGGGTACAGTCGCTACCTGGCACCTAACAACAAACTAACAACGAACGCCCCCCCCCCCCCCTCTCCGCCCTTTCTAAAACCGAATATTTCTTTCCCCCCCCCCCCTATAAATGCCTCCCCCCTAGCCGTTATTTTTTTCTAAGTCCGTCCTATATGTTCTCCCCTCAAGCGCCAATTTTTCTAAGACCCCCTATAAAGGCCCCCCTCGAGCCCAAATTTTTCTAAGCGCCACCGTAGACTTTACTAAGCCCCTGCTTTGGTGGGCCATTTTACCCCACCCTGCTTGGGTGGGGTAAAAGCAGGGTAAAACTCGAGTAATAGGGTAAAAGTAGGGTAAAATTAGGGTAAAAGTAGGGTCAAAGTAGGGTCAAAGTAGGGTCAAAGTCGATTATCCTACACGGCGGCGGCGGCGGCGAAATCTTTTTATAATATAGAGAGATATATTTGCCTAGTTATCATTGTTTCGTAAAAACGATAGTAATAAATATCATTTTCATCCATTCCAATGAAATTGTCGATTAGAAAGAAACGCGGCATCAAATATAATTGAAAGGTCGAGGTATCCAGTTGTATCCAGTTTTATCCACTGAGTGTGCACCAGTGTAACTAGTTGCGCTCCATGCTAGTCAAAAGAGTGCTGGTTTTTAAAAATAATCTACGCACGGTTTTAAGCACCTGTCGATTATTGTTAATGGTGATTCGTGTTGCCAGGTATTTTCTTGACCAGGGAACAAATTTATTTGCAACGGACTGCATAAATATTAACCGATTTACGGAAGCATTTGAAAAGGTAATTTTCATTTAGTTTTTTCAAATAATAAACCGTGTCTTTTGTTCGATTTTGATGTATCGCGGCTCATTCTTTTCCTTGAGAGATGCTTTACGTATTCACTGTCTAGATATTTGATAGTATTCACCGCTTAAACATTACAGTCTTTTGTTTGTCCATCGACAAAATTTTTTCGTAAACAACCATCGGTAATTTTTAAGGGGCTGCTGGAGTAGATTTTTTTACCGACATTGGTCGGTAAAACTAGAATTCCGCAATTTACGCTTTACGTCGTTATAACGCTACAGATATACTTCAAAGTTGACAGAGATGTTATGTGAACAACAACGGTTCGGCGTAGATTCGATTTGTGGTCGAAAACTAACAAGAAATAGAAAAATCGTATATTTTGAGCAGATAGAGATCTTCTTTATCGGCTGAAAGTTTAACCAAAAACACGTGCACGCAGTTTACGCTTTACGTGGATTCAGTTTCTATAATCGACATTTCGCCAGTTCTGAAATATTCAAAAAACATCAAAGAATTGGCGTCGATACGGATTTGGCACGTTTGAGTTCCTCAAACGATTATATCTTACCGCAAATGCGTTGTTGACATTTCAAACGGCCATATTGGTTTTCGGAGTTTTACAAATACACAATTTTTCCTATTTCTTGTTAGTTTTCGACTGAAAATCGCATCTACGCCGAACCGTTGTTGTTCATATAACATCTCTGTCAAATTTGAAGTATATCTGTAACATTATAACGACGTAAAGCGTAAACTGCGGAAGTCTATTTTTACAGGACCAATGTCGGTAACAAAATCTACTCCAGCAGCCCCTTAAACGATAAATACTGTCAAATATCTAGACAGTGAATACGTAAAGCATCGCTCAAGGAAGAGAAAGAGCCGTGATAAATCAAAATCGAACCAGGAACACGGTTTATTCTTTGAACAAAACTGAATGAAAATTACCTTTTCAGAAGTTTGCGTACATCGGTTAATATTTATGCAAATCTGTTGCAATTAATGTTATTGCCTGGTCAACGACATATACATTTATACAAATCACCATAAATTATAGCCAATTGATTCGTAAAACTTGTGTAAACGATTTAAAAAATTGAACACTCATTTGACTAGTGCGTAGCGTTACAACCTTCTGTAATGGGATGGTTTCACGAAATCGCGCACAGAGTATAATAACTTGAATTTGTTAAACAAAATAATTTCGAAGTACAAGAATGTGCCACAACTCGATTTTAGACGCTGCTTTCTGGGACGTTGTGCCCAGCGTCGGGTCTCGAGAAGAACTAACTTTTAGAGAGAAATATTGAAAGTATCTTACTCGTAAGGGATGTTTGGAGTGGGGAGGGCCAGTAAAGAGGGCACGTTGTCGCTAGGCCCGTCATCCGCGGCGACGGCTTGGGTCCACTTGAATTGTAATATGAGCGCTTCGCTACGAGGGTTTTCCGGCGGAGCGGTCTAAGGTTTATTCAGTTTATTTCAAATAGTAACATTTTGTATGCAGATAAAAAGGACAAGGGTCGCTTGTGCGTTTACGACTAAGACTATTTGGAATTTGGACGGTCCTCTACTCGATATCTTAAGGATGTATGTCAGCGAGACTGTTCTCAACCCGCTCAAAAGTCAAAATCCAGAGGTAAATTCGAGCACTTCTCGATAGATTAAAAATCTGAAAAAAATCAAACATATGAAAGGTGCTCAAAAGAATAATTTCGCATAATAATAATTCCAAAATGTTATTAACAAATAGGTGAAAAAAACAATTGTTCAACAAAGTAATGGTCGACCTAATTTTTTTTTGCATAAAATTTATATGTATATTTTTCTGAACACATATGAATTTTTTCAGAATTTTTTCTAGTCTTCGAAATTTGGTTTTTTGTTTTCATCTTTGGACTGTATTCGCGAATCTATTTGATCAATCTTTTCGAAACTTGCATGGTGTCATGGGTGGTTTTGGAAGAAACACATATCCAAAATTCGTGATTAAACACGCATTTTTAAAGAAAAAAAAATCCAAAAAAACCAAATTTCGAAAACTAGAAAAAATTCTGAAAAAATGCATATGTGTTCAGAAAAATATACATATAAATTTTATGCAAAAAAAAATGTGGTTGACCACTAATTTGTTGAACAATTGTTTTTTTCACCTATTTGTTAATAACATTTTGGAATTATTATTATGCGAAATTATTCTTTTGAGCACCTTTTAGATGCTTGATTTTTTTCAGATTTTTAATCCATCGAGAAGTGGTCGAATTTACCTCTGGATTTTGACTTTTCAGCAGGTTGAGAACAGTCTCGCTGACATACATCCTTAAGACTTTAATTCACTGCTTGCAGCTGAGGCTCTCGGGTGACGAAGGGAAAGTATTCGTTATTTCTACAATTTATCGCTAGACGCTTAAGACTATTGGGAATAGTGAAAGGAGAGTGAGGAGTTTGGATGTGGTTTGTAGCTGGGACATTACACTTCTTAACCCCTTCGGCGGCATTGACGCCATTTGGCGTCAGATTTTTTCTGTGCCCTAAGCGGCAATGACGCCATGGATGGCGTCATCGATAATTTCGGGATTGACTGGATCGATTTTCACAAAAATTGGTACCCCGGGGGTTTTGAGGTTGCTGATTACGAATCTGTACTCAAAACGCAAAAATAAAAAATGGCGAATTAAAAATGGCGGACCAAAATGCAAAAACTGATTTGAATCAGTTGAAACTTTGTACTCGGGAGTTTTTGAGGTTGCTGATTACGAATGTGCATGAAACATGCAGAAATTCAAAACGGCGGATGTAATATGGTGGACCAAAATGCAAAAACCTATTTCAATTGGATGAAAATGCAAATTGATAACTTTGAATGTTTGGAATGAAAAAATTTGTTTACTTTTGTTTAGTGTTGACTTCGGATTTTTGAGTTCCAGTACTCAGTATAAATATTAATAAAATGTCATTTTGGTCCACCATTTTGAATTTCTGCATTCTGAGTGCAGATTCGTTATCAGCGATCTCGAAAACCCCGGAGTACCAATTTTCCTGCCATTCAAATCATTTTTTGCATTTCGGTCCGCCATTTTGAATTTCTGAATTTTTAGTGCAGATTTGTAATCAGCGATCTCGACAACCCCGGGGTACCAATTTTTGTAAAAACCTAAAAACTTTTTTTTTCGGCGTTTTGGGCACTTAGCGTGAAAAATGTCTTGCCGCCGAAGGGATTAACCGCATTCCGTCATTTGGTCGGTCTACCCCAGTGGACGCTCGCGAGTTGCGCGGGCAGCCCTTTCTTTCCCGCACAATTCTATCCACCACAGCGTAGATTCAACACATTCGTTTCTCCACAGAGTCGATACTACACATTGGTATTCCTTCACATTTCTAATCATCACGCGCTTTTTCCACATTTCGGTCCTACACATTTCGATTATACACATTGCGTCCTATAAATACGCTATACCACGCATTGAGTTTCCTATACAAGCGAATTCTTCACAAGGATTTAACATAACCATTCATTACAACTCAAATCAATCCCACACATTATTTACAGCACAATTCTATACACCACAGGAGCATTGCAACGCGTTTTAGTCCCTCACAACCGAACCAACAAAAACTTTTCCAACACATTTCGTTCCTACACATTCCAAAGTCGGTATCTTCATTACCGACGAGAATTATTTCATGTCAGTTATGGGATAAGTCTCGTGTCGGTAATACAGATACCGACTTTGGAATGTGTAGGAACGAAATGTGCTGGAAAAGTTTTTGTTGGATCGGTTGTGAGGGACTAAAACGCGTTGCAATGTTCCTGTGGTGTATAGAATTGTGCGGTAAATAATGTGTGGGATTAATTTGAGTTGTAATGAATTGTTATGTTAAATCCTTGTGAAGGATTCGCTTGTATAGGAAAATCGAAGCGTGGGATAGCGTCTGTATAGAACGCAATGTGTATAATCGAAATGTGTAGGACCGAACTGTCGTGGAAAAAGCGCGTGATGATTAGAAATGTGAAGGAATACCAATGTGTAGTATCGACTTTGTGGAGAAACGAACGAGTTGTATCTACGTAGTGGTGGATAGAATTGTGCGGGAAAGAAGGGCTGCCGTTGCGCGCGGAGACGCGAAATTCGCGCTCGAGTCTCGCGCATTTTCGCGTTCCCGCAATCGATGACCCGGCAGTGTCCGGCGTACCCAGGCAGCACAAAACTTTATGTTCTCCAAATGATAAAAATCGGGTATCCAATGTCCGGATGAAAGATGTCTTAAAGATATCATAAAGTGTCCGCAGGTTAACTTTTCGATGTCGGATACCTTTTGGTTATCATTTGGACGGACACTGGACACTCGATTGTCATAATTTGGATAGCTTAAAGTTTCGTGCTGTCCGGCGCGTAGCTGCACCAAGCGGCGAATAATAGCCGAGCCGATCCGCAACGTTGTAACACAATGAAAAATTCGAGTGCGCCTCACGAAGACGTTACGTAAATGGATATAATACGGGATATGTCGCATCATGATCCTCACAGTCGAAGCGCAATGTTATTCGCGCGAGGAGCGGGACACGGGGCGAGAAGCGAAAAGCGCGTCTTATCGAAATCCGGGATGTAAGTCAGAGCCGAGCGTTGCGACGTTGGTCTCGAAGCGACGCTGCGATTGGTCGAGCGCGAGCGCGCGAAGACGCTATAGAACGCGCCAATGACGGCTCAGGCTTATTCGTAATAACTGTCAGCTTACGTAGCGACGCGTTTCGAGACTCAGGCATATGCGCCGCGCTTCTTTGTCCTTCGTCGCGTCGAACCGGATCACGCGTGCCTTGCGCTTGCAACGCGCGCGCGGTCCTCATCGCTACACTGTTAAAAATCTACGGTGTCAAACGCTGCTGGTGTGGACTTTTTCCTGTGTTACTTATTACAGTGTTAATATTAACACTGTTTACGGTGTTAAATTAACACCAGCCGTTTCGTTAAATTTTCCCTGTGTTACCGACGAAGCATTATAACACTTTTTGCTTTAAAGGCATGAATGCAGGTATCATGTGTGATTTTTTATTATCTCGTGAATAAATTAGTCGCTTTTCTCAGTTTTTATCGAAAAATTGAAGAAAAAAATCGATTTTTTCATTACAGATTTCTCTACCGGGTAATTGATCTGTAATTTTTTTTTTCGAAAATCAAAGTTCTGACTAATTCATTAACGAGATTCACGTTACTGGTGTCTGTATTTCAATTCTCGCTTCGATCCGTTGATAATTCGCGAAAAACGGCACTTCTGACTTTTTGAGGTGAAAGTCGGTATTTCAGACTCAGTTAACACCGCTCATTATCACCGCGATTGGTGTGGACTTATATAGACACCGACTTGGTGTTGTTTTTAACACCGGATTTTTAACAGTGTAAGTTGTTGCTGTTGTCTTCTTTTTCCCTTCTCTCCACAAATCTACGTGAAAAAAGTTATCTATCTGAGAAACAGTTTCATTGATTGAATAAAATTTCGTTGCAATTCCAACCTATGAAACATTTCATCAAAGTTAAGGGGGCAATACATAGAAACGACGACAAATTTCGGGATTTTTTTCCAGCGAAACTACTCGACCAATTGTTTCGAAATTTTTAGGGTATTTTATTATACATTAGAAGATATGAAAAGGTACCAGAGACTTTTATTTTTCTTCACCCGAAACTTTAAACGCAATTTACTCAAAACTAGATTTTTGAAATTGGCAGGCGCGTTAAAAAAACTATTCATCCGATTCATATAAGCCAAAGGTTTCTAGATACATAATTGCAAACCCTCGTTAATGGACCTCCTAATTCAACAATTGAACATTTCATTGGTTATCACAATCAAGGAGACGTTTTCATTGATTCAAATAAATTCGTTTCATGGTTCAAGGAAACGGTCGCTTTGAATCAATGAAAAGATAATATTATCTTAAGTATATTTTGATTACAATAATTTTTTTGTTTTTTTTTTGTTTTTTTTTTCGTAATATGAATTAAAAGTCCATATTTAGCAAAAATATATATTTTTTAAAAACTAATTCGAGGTTTAAACTCTGTGTTGAAAAACAAATTTTTCGTGTCAGGTTCTTACATAGTCAATAACTGAGCTTTCATGGGGAATTACTGAGACGTCCCTGGACTCAAGTCTCACTTTCGGTCCACTTATCGGCCACATGGCAATAATTTTTTTGTTTATGTAGGTTTAACGAAAATACTTTCGACCACAAATGTCCGTAAATTTCCTTTTATTCTTTTCCCGATAACTTTTCGACAGGATTTGTCAGCCCGGCTTAAAAAAAGGGTTTGAGTGCTTTGCACTTAAAAAAAGGAAAACTTCGCAGACGAGTCGATCCGCGTCGCGTCGCCACATTGTCTGTGCGATGTTCTCCCCAACCGTCGGGTCTGTGTTTCGAAATAGCGGACGCCGTGCAATTTGCTGAAACTACTAAAAAAAATACAGTGCGGGCCGCGTGTACTATTGATTTTTTCAAACTATATCGACGGGTACGAACCATAAAAAAAGCAGTTGTCGTCATCCATTTTGCAACGTCTAACAATTTGTATAATACCTACCTGCCAGGTTCACAAAGCGCGGAAAGCTTAAGGTAGTCCTTGCGTCTAGTATTCATTTCACATAAATTCGAGAAAATTGACAAGAAATTGCAACCACTTCTCGATAATATAAAAATCTGAAAAAAATCATGTATGTTCTAAACGTTAAAAAGATTAATTTTGCATAATAAAAATTCCAAAATGTTATTAACAAATTGATGAAAAATAAAATTGTTCAACAAATCCTTCGATAACTTAATTTTTTTGTTTCAATGAAAATAATGCGTTCATTTTTCTAAATATGTATGAATTTTTTCAATTTTTTAAATTCACTTTGAATTTTGCGTTTTTTAACATAGGGAAAATCACAAAATTCAAAGTGAATTTTAAAATTTGAAAAAATTCATGCATATTCAGAAATTAGAACGGATCATTTTCATTGAAACAAAAAAATTAGGTTGTCGAAATATTTGTTGAACATTTTTATTTTTCATCAATTTGTTAACAACATTTTGGAATTTTTATAATGCAAAATTAATCTTTCCAACGTCTTTAACATGCATGATTTTTTTCAGATTTTTATATTATCGAGATGTGGTTGCAATTTCCTCTCAATTTTCGAAAACTTATGAGAACTCGACACCAGGCGCAAGGACTACCTTAAGCCATATCCGCGAAAGCATCGGCGCTTCACCGATTGAGTCCTCAGAGCCGCGCAAAATGCAGGATCCTCGTGATTATTCAACTTGAAAAAGCTGGAAAAGCCGGTGTTTTTGATAGGCCAGGAATAATCCGACAGATGTCAGGAAACATTTCAAACCGGTTGCTGTATCATGTTGCAATTCTCTTACGGTCAAACATTTTTACAAACATTACCACTTCACAACATTTTTCGAAACTAAGGTAAACGTACCAATGGCGGGACGTTTAAGACAATGTCTGTTTTGTATGTCAATTTTCGTCCGCTTATATTGATTATTTTAGGAAATAGCGGTAGCGAATTGCAAGGTTGGAGTTTCTTGTTCCCGAAAACCATAGAATAAACATGTTTCGGATGTTTTTAAATATATTTATTAAATAAAATGCTGAAAAGTGCACATGTACCCGTGTCGGGACAGCTATTTTTGTGCATGTCCCGATGGCGGGACATCAAACGTACGTACCGCTAGAAATATGTAAATTTGAATTCATCTGCCTGGGGACAATTGCTGAAACATGTTTTATATGTATGGTGACGGTTTATAAATTATCGCGGAATCCTTGCGATATTCTTACGCTCTCGTTATCCAAGTAGCTGCCACATAACCCAACATCCTTATCAAGATGACAGTCTCGTCCCAGTTTGTGGACACATATTGGCGTGGGCGCGAAAATACTTTTGATGCAAATATTCAATTGACGATGAAAAATGTGAAACTTTTTCATGTGCGTCAATGATATATAACAGATGCTATTGTAAGAGTTACATTTTATATTTTGTCCATCAAACTTTTATTATTTACAAATATCTTCTTAGTGTCCCGCAACTGGGACCTGTCCCGCCATTGGTACGTTTGCCTTATTACCTTGTTGGCAGAGTATCGATAGTTCGAATGACCAGCTGCTGCCATCACACCCTCAACTCACCGGTTGGTTAGCGCAACGAATTTTTTGGAATGGACAGTCGACGCGATAGTTGCAGGAACCAAGCAGTGGACGTGTTTTTACTGTCATTTGAATAAATTTAAAACTATGTTCAAAACTAAACTATGTAAAAACTAAAATAATAGTAAAAAATGGTCTTCAAAAAAGTAAACATTGATTTTATCGAAAAAACGTTTATTACCAAAGTTGTTTTTTTTCAAAAGACTAATTTTCCCTTTGCCATTTTTTCTTGGTTAATTTTTTCTTGGCAATTTTTTTCATCGGCCAATTTTCCCTTTGCCATTTTTTCTCGGTCAATTTTTCCTTGGCCATTTTTTCCATCGGCCAATTTGCACTTGGCCATTTTTTCCATCGGCGAATTTTTCTTTGGCCATTCTTCCATAGGCCCATGTCGTATAGTACAGTCGGCTATTCATTTTTCTGAGTGTACAAATAACAATCAATACGCCAGAGACACGTTAACGTTCGACTGAAAAAAAGCAGTGACACACAAAGCGCAGAACACGGTCGAGCCTTATCAGTGAAGGTATCTGGGCATCATCGATCGAATCCTCGGCGCCGCGCAAAATGCAGGATCCACACGATAAGTCAACTTGGAAAGCTGGACATGACTTGAAAAACTTGGACTTGAAAAACCGGACATTTGGATAGCCCAGAAATGAACCGACAAATGTCAGGGAATATTTTAAACCGGTTGCTATATCAAGTTGTAATCCACTTACGACCAACGATTATTTTTGCTAATAACATTTAATAAGCAGAGACGCGTCAGCGATCGACTGAAAAAAAATGAATCTAGGAAAACATGACCACGTTTAAGAGATTATGCTATTGTAAAATTGTTGAAAAATCGCTTTTTTTGTCTTGTTTGTAAAAGGTCCCTTGGGAGTTCAAAAATGATGTCTCAAAAGATTATCGCCGGGGGAAATCTCTAAGCACTCGATTTTCGAATCTTAGTGCAAGGCCACTAAAATTAATCTAGGGAAAATTACCACGTTTAACCCATTAACGTCCAAGCGTCCCGATTTTTTACCAAACTTTCAACGCGATTATTTTTTATGTTATCGGCGTTGAAAAAAATTTGTTTTCGGATATATCGACGTAGAATTTTATGCTCTTTCAGAATACCGGCTCAAAATTTCGATTAGACATAAAGAAAAAAAAATATGGCCGATTCAAGCGTGAAAAACGTGAAAATTTTTGAAAAAAAACCTCTTTGTTCATTTTTTTTTGCAATGTTACCGCAATGAATTCATACTGTAATCATGATCAGAGGTGATCGGAATAGTTAAAGTTTAACAGGGAATTTTCATGTAATCATTGAACCACTCCTTTTTACAATATGGCGGCTAGAACGTAAATATTCTACAAAAACATAAGCTAATTTATTTCTCGGAAACTATTGAGCTTAGCTCAAATTATGTAAGCACAAAAATATCTTAGAATTGGTCAAAGAATATCCTCAAATTTTTCAAAAATTTTTTGAGATGATTTTTTGTTTTCCAAAATATCAAAAAAATTGAAATTGCAAAATTTTTTTTTTTTTTTTTTCTTAAAAAATGTATCGACACAATACGAATTACTTGATGCGTAAATTTTTATGCAATCATTGAATCACTTCTTTTTACAATATGACGGCAAGAACGTAAATATGCTACAAAAATAAGCTAATTTTTTTCTCGGAAACTATTGAGTTTAGCACAAATTATCTAAGAACAAGAATATCTTAGAATTGGTCAAAGAATACTCTCAAATTTTTTTGCAAAAAACCATCCGGTTTGACGGTGGTTTTTACGGTGAATCAGCTGGAAACGACGGTGGTCAGAATTGCTAGGGATGCATTTTCGAGTTTGACTGCTCGTCGATAGACAATCGATAAACTTGGAAAACAGTGACCCGGCTGCATCGGTTAAAATGTGTGTGAAGCATCTTTCGAGTAGTTGAAGGCGGAGAGCAGCAGCAGCCGCGTCTCTGCTCCTCGTGAAATCTGCTGACGACTGCGCTCATCAGCCGTTGAATGGACTTGGACAAAGAAAAACGTGTTTTCAGGTCATTACATTTTCTTCTGATAATTGGTCACGCGACGACGCGTCCTCGGCTCTCGGATGAAAATAATGGTCTCGATCCGTTTCGACGAAATTGGCCTTAATTTCATTGGTGATTAAATTACGATCTTGACCTTAAGACTTGGTGAAAAATCACGAAATATTGTGTCCACTTTGTTTTAACTATTTTTGTCAAGTTCCACAATCAGCCATTTTCTTCAAGTTCCTCAATCACCCTGCATAGAAATTCCGATAAAAACATATAGAAACCGATCAAATGGACAAAATTCCGATTGAAAAATAATCGGTTCTAATAGGATTCAATCGGATTCTTGTCCGTTTTATTGGTTTTAATCGGATCGTTTAACGAGAGTAGCCATTTTCGTCAAGTTGTGAGGGGGTACTGTGATGTCATCATGATGTAGGCTAACCTATATAATTCCTTATAAAACTCGAGGGGCTTCCCCCCCCCCCCCCCCTGCGAGCTTCGCGCACTCCCCCTTTCTTCGCCTTTTTTATATAGCCCCTACAAATGCCTCCCCTCTAGCCTGCATTTTTGGAGGACTTAGAAAAATTCCGGGCCCAGGGGGCCCTTTTGACATGTCCTATACAGTGGCGGCGGCGGCGGCGGCGACTACGGCAGCGAGATCTTTTTACAATATAGAGAGATACATGTTTCTCCGACATTTAAGGTAGTCCTTGCGCCTAGTGTCGAGTTCGCATAAGTTTTCGAAAATTGAGAGGAAGTTGCAACCACATCTCGATAATATAAAAATCTGAAAAAAATCATGCATGATAAAGACGTTGAAAAGATTAATTTTGCATAATAAAAATTCCAAAATGTTATTAACAAATTGATGAAAAATAAAATTGTTCAACAAATATTTCGACAACCTAATTTTTTTGTTTCAATGAAAATGATCCGTTCTATTTTCTGAATATGCATGAATTTTTTCAAATTTTTTAATTCACTTTGAATTTTGTGATTTTCCCCATGTTAAAAAACGCAAAATTCAAAGTGAATTAAAAAATTTGAAAAAATTCATGCATATTCAGAAAATAGAACGGATCATTTTCATTGAAACAAAAAAATTAGGTTGTCGAAATATTTGTTGAACAATTTTATTTTTCATCAATTTGTTAATAACATTTTGGAATTTTTATTATGCAAAATTAATCTTTTCAACGTGTATAACATGCATGATTTTTTTCAGATTTTTATATTATCGAGAAGTGGTTGCAATTTCATGTCAATTTTCTCGAATTTATGTGAAATGAATACTAGACGCAAGGACTACCTTAAGCAAAAAAAATCTACAAAGATTGACTTGTTTATTTTTGTAGAAAAATACCATTCATTTCTTATTTTTGTTGTACAACCAATGTTGTTTGTACCCGCTGATACACAAGCGCCGCCCTGGTGGAAACTTTTTCGCAATTGACAAAAAACGACTAATTACAATATAATCAATCCTTAGCAGTACATGAAACTTATACGACCAATTACATACGCCAAAGCGTATGTAATTATATGTAATTGGAATAGAAAAAAAACACTTTCGTTAGTCACATTCCATGTACAACAAATGTCCATGCTTCCGAGGAAAATTGTCAAAACGTATCGTAAGCCAAGTAAGCAAAGAAAACCCAAACACACATGTGCGCAGAGACAAAGGTTCCTTCGTTGTTCACTTTACCGAATTCATTGCAACTTACGAATTTTCAAGCCCACTTTATACGTATTGTACAATTAAGGGATCGTCACAGTGTGAAATAAAAAAAAAATCGATTTTTTTTTTTTTTTCATTATCGGATAGTATACACGGTTATAAACATTCTGTTAAATTTTTTTATCGAAATTCGAATTATTTCGGTCGCTACAGCCTTTCTTAGAGAAAGGGATTGCAGCGTGACAGTGGCGTGTGCAAACTTTAAACGCGTTTTTCTCGGAATGTTGTTTTTCAAAACGGTGTCCACTCTCAAATGAAGAGTTATGACGATATCGATTTCAAATTTGGAGAGAACATTTCTAACGTCATTTTCTATCGCGCTATGAGAGCTTTTTATTTATTTATTAAATCTTCCTATTTTTTTTTACGAAAAACTGTCGAAAAAAAGGGCTAAATTCGATAATTTCCGTTCAAACCGCCGCCATTTTGTCAAATTTCAAAAAAAAAAAAGCTCTCATAGCGCGATAGCGAATTTCCTACAGATTAATAATCTTTTTGAAATTTTTGGTTCAGATCAAAATTGCGGCCGCAATCGTGGACATAATGCAGGATCTTTTTTTTACACGAGCTATTTAAACAATTTATATCATTATTATACATTAAAGTAATGCACATAAAAAAAATCATTTTGTATTCTTTAAGAATGTACTTATTTATTTAAAAAAAAAACCAGACCAATTAGTTCATTACAACTTAACAAAAAAAATTCGCGAAAATCATTGATTTTTCGGAGGGTTACACTGTGACGATCCCTTAAGGTAGTCCGAGCGATACAGTCTCGGGAAATGTGACATTTAGAGAGATTCCGAGAGATTTATCAACGTTTCCCAATGGAATGAAAATCTGAAAAAAAGCATATGAAAGTGTTTGAAAGATTGATTTTGCGTAATAATAATTCCCAAAAGTTATTAAAAAAATTGATGAAAAAATCATTTTTTAATTTTCCTTAATTCGTATGAGTAATTAATATTTATTTCCACTGTACACCCTTTCGGGCTTTTACAAGTTTCCCTTCCCTTTATCAAATATTTCTTAGTACATCCCGTTACCATCACAAAAAATGCACTTAATTTATTTACACTTATACCCAAATTCGAACCAACTAACACTGCATTCACTCCTCAATTCATAGACACTTTTCGGCCATTCTCTCAAACTCCGCTACATATTTACACAGAACGATTACAGGGCTTCCTTTTTCCAACGCCTTACTTATCATCCACTCACTGTCCCTTCCTTCGCTGATTAACCATTCCTCCAATCCATCTACCAACCTCCTTCCTATCACTCTTCGCCTCTCCACATCCGCACATATGTACTAAGGTCTCTTCCCTTAAGGTAGTCCTTGCGTCTAGTATTCATTTCACATAAATTCGAGAAAATTGACAAGAAATTGCAACCACTTCTCGATAATATAAAAATCTGAAAAAAATCATGCATGTTATAAACGTTGGAAACATCAATTTTGCATAATAAAAATTCCAAAATGTTATTAACAATTTAATAAAAAATAAAATTGTTCAACAAATCCTTCGATAACTTAATTTTTTTGTTTCAGTAAAAATAATGCGTTCATTTTTTAAAATATGTATGAATTTTTTCAATTTTTTTAATTCACTTTAAATTTTGCGTTTTTTAGCATGGGGAAAATCACAAAATTCAAAGTGAATTTTAAAATCTGAAAAAATTCATGCATATTCAGAAAATAGAACGGATCATTTTCATTGAAACAAAAAAATTAGGTTGTCGAAATATTTGTTGAACAATTTTATTTTTCATCAATTTGTTAATAACATTTTAGAGTTTTTATTATGCAAAATTGATCTTTTCAACGTCTTTAACATGCATGATTTTTTTCAGATTTTTATATTATCGAGATGTGGTTGCAATTTCCTCTCAATTTTCGAAAACTTATGCGAACTCGACACCAGGCGCAAGGACTACCTTAACTTGCATATTCGACACTTAGCATTTTTGAAACCTTTGTTTACCTCTCTCCCCACGCTACCACATCCCAACCTTGCTCATGTTGTAATACTTTTTTTTTTTTTTTTTTTTTTTCACATTTTTTCGTGATTTCGAAACTGTGGTCTTGTTGAACAATTTTGAGGAAATTTCAAAATCTCGAAAAAATTCGGAAAAAATCGATTCGTTTTGAGAAAAATTGACAAATTATTGTCATAACACTTTAAAATACGGTCACGTTGCTTGTACAGATTTCCGCATTTTGTTACAAAGCGAATATCTCATTCGAGACGTAAATCATCAGAACGTATCGTAAGTCGAGTGAATAAGGAAAACACACTCAGAGTCCGAGGTTTCTTCGCCGTGCGCTTTACCGAATTCACCGGCGAGTCCTTTGTCTCGGCTACACGTGGGCAGCACGCTTGTGTTCATTGTGTCCCAGCGGTAAGACAATTAGCGAGCGCGGACGCGCGCGCCTCTGCGATCTCGCTAGTAACTATACATACCCCCACCCCCACACAGTGAAACTCACTTGCGTTTCGTCATCCCTTATCGCGCCTTTCAGTCGCTCGATCTCTCCGAGGCATTCGCTTTGTCTTCCTTTATTATTCTTTATCTCTCTCTTTTTTTTTCAAAGCGCACGAAAAAAAAACTGCACGAGCGCGTTTTTTTCCTCCCTCGATGCAGGTCGAGCGGGCGAGCGTGACTTTTCCAAGTGCCATGAATAATGTAAGTTTGTGTGTCGGGTCAACCGCGTGCGCGCGCGCGCGGCTGTTTGATTCTTCTGCTTCGTCGTCGCTGCCGCGCGTTTCGTGTCTGTACTTAAGGTAGTCCTTGCGCCTGGTGTCGAGTTCGCATAAGTTTTCGAAAATTGAGAGGAAATTGCAACCACATCTCGATAATGTAAAAATCTGAAAAAAATCATGCATGTTAAAGACGTTGAAAAGATTAATTTTACATAATAAAAATTCCAAAATGTTATTAACAAATTGATGAAAAATAAAATTGTTCAACAAATATTTCGACAAACTAATTTTTTTGTTTCAATGAAAATGATCCGCTCTATTTTCTGAATATGCATGAATTTTTTCAAATTTTTGAATTCACTTTGAATTTTGTGATTTTTCCCATGTTAAAAAACGCAAAATTCAAAGTGAATTAAAAAAATTGAAAAAATTCATGCATATTTAGAAAAATGAACGCATTATTTTCATTGAAACAAAAAAATTAAGTTATCGACGGATTTGTTGAACAATTTTATTTTTCATCAATTTGTTAATAACATTTTGGAATTTTTATTATGCAAAATTAATCTTTTCAACGTTTATAACATGCATGATTCTTTTCAGATTTTTATATTATCGAGAAGTGGTTGCAATTACTTGTCAATTTTCTCGAATTTATGTGAAATGAATACTAGACGCAAGGACTACCTTAAGGGGCTGCTGGAGTAGATTTTTTTACCGACTGGTCGGTAAAAAAAATCTACTCCAGCAGCCGCCTTAACCCCTTCAGCGGCAATGATGCTATATGGCGCATGCATTTCCCAATTATTTTCCGATCGGCTTGATTGATTTTCGTGAAATTTGGTACTCGGGGGCTTTAAGGGTCGCTGATTACGAATCCGAACTCAACATTTAGAAACAAAAAATAGCAGACTCAATATAAGAGATACAAAATGTGCGCACGATTTCGTCTGCCGCTTAAGGGGTTAAGGGGTTATATGCAGTCAGGATTCCAGCAGAAATTGATTTTTTTATTACTTATTAAGATCTTTTAATTTACTTCTGTAAATTAAATTTTTTATATTTTAAAATTCAAAAAATGTTTAGAGTACAAATAAAGTGGCTATATCTTCTACCAGAATTATTAATTTATATGCAAAAATAACATAATGGCGGACAAAAAAAGAAAAAAATGAAATGCGTGTTTTTGTTTGCATGTTTTTTGCCAAAAAAAAAAAAAACAAGAAAAAATATAAAATTTTGCAATAATTCTGGTAGGGGATATAGCCACTGTTACACTAAACCTAAAACCATTCAATTCTTTTTGATTCGGATCGGCCGTTGTCCAGATTTTTTCGACAGCGCAATTCTTGAGGGCTCCTGTTTACCTGGCATTTTCGCACTAAAAAATGGTTAAAATCAATAATTTTTTTCTTGTAATTTACGAATGTTTTGGTTAAGCCTAACAAGTTTTATATCGATAAACAGAACAGTATTCTTGAAAATAATAATAATAATAATAATAATAATAATAATAATAATAATAATAATAATAATAATAATAATAATAATAATAATAATAATAATAATAATAATAATAATAATAATAATAATAATAATAATAATAATAATAATAATAATAATAATAATAATAATAAAAACAGCGTTTTTTTCAGGCATCTAAAGTAGACCTCTTAAGGGGGGAAATACATAGAAACGACAAATTTCGGGATTTTTTCCAGCGGAACTGCTGGACCAGTGTTTTGAAATTTTTTGGGGTGGCGGTTAAAATAGCGAATGACCAAAATAGTGAAGGGCTAAAAGAGCGAAATAAAAAATAATAAGCTGTTGAATCTACAATGGTCATTCACTAATTAAGCCATTCGTTATTTTGATCATTCACTATTTTGACTCCCTATTTTATTAAAATGCAGTTAAAATAGCAAATGATCGAAACATTGAATGGCTCAAATAGCAAATTTCACAATTATGGCTATTCTAGATTAAGCCGTTCATAATTTTTAAATTCGCTATTTCAGCCATTCACTATTTTGGTCATTCGCTATTTTGACCTCCACCCATTTTTGAGTATTTTATTGTACATTAGAAGGTACAAAAAGGTACCAGAGACTTTATTTTTTCATTACCCGAAACTTTAAACGTGGCTTACTCAAAACTACATACATTTTGAAAATTGGCGGGCGCGATAAAAAAAAAGAAAACAATTTATTCGATTCATATAAACCAAAGTTTTTAGACACATAATTGCAGACCCTCGTCGATGAACCTCCTAATTCAATTTAAACAAAATTTTACAATCATTTTTTTGCATTTTTGCATTTTTCGAATTCTATGTATTTCCCCTTAAGGTAGTTATGTCGCTATAGTTCAATTCCGCATAAATTCGAGAAAACTGAAAGAGAATTGGAAGCACTTCTCGATGGTCCAAAAATCTGAAAAAATGCATGCACATTAAAGGTACTGAAAAGATTAATTTGGCATAATAATAATTCTAAAATGTTATTAACAAATTGATAAAAAAACATTGTTTAACAAATATTTCGGTGACTTAAGTTTTTTTTTCGATGAAAATGATTCTTTCGTTTTCCTGAATACGGATGAATTTTTTCAGATTTTTTTAATAACTTTGAATTTACGTGTTTTTTTATATGAAAAATTCAAAGTTATTTAAAAAATCTGAAAAAATTCATCCGTATTCAGGAAAACGAAAGAATAATTTTCATCGAAAAAAAAACTTAGGTCACCGAAATATTTGTTAAACAATGTTTTTTTTTATCAATTTTTTAATAACATTTTAGAATTATTATTATGCCAAATTAATCTTTTCAGTACCTATAATGTGCTTGCATTTTTTTGAGATTTTTAGACCATCGAGAAGTGCTTCCAATTCTCTTTCAATTTTCTCGAATTTATGCGAAATTGAACTATAGCGACATAACTACCTTAAGCAGACGTTGCAGGGACGCCCCGATGTTTACCCGCTGCTTCGCTGGCATCGCTCGCGTATCCCTTCCCCTTCCACTTCCCTTTCCTCGGCCACTCGGCTCGACTCGCTCGTCGCTCGTTGTAGGCTCGATGCTCGTGTGGTATCCACCTCTGCTACCGGCGACAAACGAAGCTACGCTAATAATTGATAATATTATCGATCCGAACGGCGTCGGCCGTCGTCTCCGCTCGGTATCAGCGCGCGCGCTCGGTCACAGTCGCTTGTCCCGGTTTTAGGACCAGTCAGGCCTCAACAATGATTTTCACGTCGCGTGGAAAATATTTCCGGATATTTCGTCGCGATAACCCGACGTTTCATATTTAGCCAGGGGTTCCAAAAATAGGTGACAGTTGCTCGTATTAACGAAGATTAGACAAACGGACGGTTTGATCCTCGAACTTATTTGGTATTAGGTAAAAATAGCCGCTGAAATAAGGGTCGGGGGAAAAATGGCATATTGACATAATGGCCGGGGAAAAAATGGCCGCTGAAACAACGGTCAGGGGAAAAATGGGATGTTGAAATAATAGCCGGTTGAAATAATGGCCGGGGGAAAAAATGGCCGAGGCAAAAACGGCTCTCCCACTCACAAATATCATTTAAACGCAGCCATTTTTTCCCCGGCTATTTTTTCCTCGGCCATTTTTCTGAGATTCAATTTATTTAGCACGTAACTCGGAATTTATTGTGGAGCGGATTTCGATACACGGATTGAAATGTACAAACCGGAAATTCTCGGAGAATACGAGAAAATCCTGTAAGTATTAACATTTTCTTGATGTTCTGTTTAGATGAAAGTAGATTTTGTTCAAATTGAATTAAATTAGATTTTTTTTTGTCACTGCAACAAGTGCAATTGAAATCCCGTTTAAGGGGCTGCTGGAGTAGATTTTTTTGCCGACATTGGTCGGTAAAACTTGAATTCCGCAATTTACGCTTTAAGTACGTCGTTATAACGCTACAGATATACTTCAAATTTGACAGAGATGTTATATGAACAGCAACGGTTCGGCGTAGATGCGATTTTCAGTCGAAAACTAACAAGAAATAGGAAAAATTGTATATTTGTAAATCTCCGAAAACCAATATGGCCGTTTGAAATGTCAACAACGCATTTGTTGTAAGATATAATCGTTTAAGGAGCTCAAACGTGCCAAATCCGTATCTACGCCAATTCTTTGATATTTTCTGAATATTTCAGAACTGGCGAAATGTCGATTATAGAAACTGAATCCACGTAAAGCGTAAACTGCGTGCACGTGTTTTTGGTTAAACTTTCAGCCGATAAAGAAGATCTCTATCCACTCAAAATGTACGATTTTTCTATTTCTTGTTAGTTTTCGACCACAAATCGAATCTACGCCGAACCGTTGTTGTTCATATAACATCTCTGTCAAATTTGAAGTATATCTGTAGCGTTATAACGACGTAAAGCGTAAATTGCGGAATTCTAGTTTTACCGACTGGCCGGTAAAACAGTACGGTTTCGTAGAACACACTATACGTGGATTTAGTTGATGTAATCAACATTTCGCAGGTACCGAAACGTAGAGAAATCTTCAAACAATTTGCGTCTGGTCTGATTTAGCAAGTTTGAATTCCTGAATCGATTATATCTTGCAGCAAATGCTCTGTTGACGATTCGAGCGGCCATATTGGTTTTGAGAGGTTCGTCGTAAATACACCATTTTTTACATTTTCTCTTCGTTTTTCACCAAAATTCGACCAGATGCAACCTCACTAATATTCACATAACATCTCTGCCAAATTTCAACTTCGTACGTAGCCTTTTAACGACGTATAGTGTGTTCTACGAAATAGCACTTTTACGGGTAAAATGTCGGTAACTAAATCTACTCCAGCTTCCCCTTAATGGATCATTTGCAACTGCATTTGTATCATATTAAAAAAATGTCTAAATTCAACAAATTGTAAACAGATTTGTTTTTAATTCTATTTTTATTTCTAATATTTGCTATTTCATCTTTATTATCATATTTTTTAAAAACCTTTAAATTCAAGCATAACAAATTGGAAATAAGTTAAAAATAAATAAAACTCTATTTTCAACATTTCAAATATTTGCTATTTCAGCTTAAAAAAATGTAATGTCGGCTTCTTCGCAATACGCCGACCCGTAGATTATTCGGCTCATCGGATTCGCATGTTTCTCTTATCAGACTATAAATAAATAAGACACGTTTCTTGTTCTCCGAAATCAGCGAAGCCGCTCCTTAGCCCCACGACAGTCCAACCTTCAGTGGTAGTGGGGCCCCCTACTCCCCCCCCCCCCCCCCCCCCACCCAGTCCAATTTCATCTCGGCAGAACGGTAAATTTCTTTGTTTCTTTGTTACATACCAGACAAAAAGCCATCACCAAAAAAAGCGTCTAATTGTATACCCGACGCGTATAGAATAATGGCCGACGATAAAAAATTTCGCTATGAGTGAGAAATAAATAAATTAATAAAATTAATATTTGCTATTTTTACTTTTTACCATATTAAAAAAAAATTCTCTAAACTCAAGCACAACAAATTGTGAAAATATTTTTGAAAACTACTTTATTGTATAAAAATAAAAATAAAATGTATTAAGGTAGTCCTTGCGTCTAGTATTCAATTCACATAAATTCGAGAAAGTTGACAAGAAATTGCAACCACTTCTCGATAATATAAAAATCTGAAAAAAATCATGCATGTTATAAACGTTGAAAAGATTAATTTTCCATAATAAAAATTCCAAAATGTTATTAACAAATTGATGAAAAATAAAATTGTTCAACAAATATTTCGACAACCTAATTTTTTTGTTTCAATGAAAATAATGCGTTCATTTTTCTAAATATGTATGCATTTTTTTAATTTTTTTAATTCACCTTGAATTTTGCGTTTTTTAGCATGGGGAAAATCACAAAATTCAAAGTGAATTTTAAAATTTGAAAAAATTCATGCATGTTCAGAAAATAGAACGGATCATTTTCATTGAAACAAAAAAATTAGGTTGTCGAAATATTTGTTGAACAATTTTATTTTTCATCAATTTGTTAATAACATTTAGGAATTTTTATTTAGCAAAATAAATCTTTTCAACGTCTTTAACATGCATAATTTTTTTCAGATTTTTATATTATCGAGATGTGGTTGCAATTTCCTCTCAATTTTCGAAAACTTATGCGAACTCGACACCAGGCGCAAGGACTACCTTAATGACTTATTATATTTATTCTTTGTTATATAAAAACCATCACCAAAAAAGCATCTAATTGTATATACGACGGGTATAGAATAACGACCAACGATAAAACATTTCGCTATCGTATGTATCCACGCACAACAACACACGATGCGCGTCGATTTTCTTCGAGGCAACGCGCGGTCGCCGCGTTATCTCCATCGCGATATCGGGCGCGCCTTTGCTCAGGCACAAGATACGGATAATCCGTTTTACAACTTCGAATCGTTCTGACTCGTTCCGACTCTCCCCATTCCCCTCGACGCTGATGCGCCGCTTTGCGAGCGAGCGAGAAAATCGCCTTTGGCTCGTCAAAGAGCCGCGCAATATATATCCCGGGGCAGAGGCAGCTCTCATCTGCGTGTACGACCGCGTGTAAACGCGACGCTGAATTCCTTTATGCGCTTCATGGCCGAGTGGAGGGCGATGTCCCCAACGCCCTCTCTGCCTTATCAACCGATCGCCACCTCCGGGCAACCGAGGATTTTGCTTTTTAAATCAGTATTTTCTTTTGCTTCGTTATAGAGGAAGCTTTGTTTTCGTGAAAAAAATTTTTTTCGAGATTTTGATGTCAGTAGACTCAGAATGGTCCAAAACGTCGAGAAAAGTGGTTTGTGCGAAATGTCTGTATGTATGTATGTGTGTGTGTGTGTATGTGCACGTTTCGTTGTTTACACGATAACTGTCGCAATTTTCGATGAATCTTCTTCAAATTTGGCATGTGAGTGGGCTATCATGCAACACTGTTTGGGATTGTAGTTGACGCGAATCGGTTCATAAATTCAGATTTCGCAGCATTTTGAAAATTTGGCAAAAATTGTTTTCACAATGTAACTTCCGTAAATTGAGAGATATAGGGATGAAATTTTGTACGTTAATAGACCACCATCAAACCATGATCTGTACCAAATTTGGAGAAAATCGGTAAAGCAGTTCCCATGTTATTGCAATTTCAATTTTTTTCGAATCTCTGGAAGTAAATTTAGCTCCTGTAAATAATAAGACATCCGATTGCAATTTCGAACGTGTCATTACGTTTATTGATTATTAATGAAGAGTTTCGTCAAGGAAACGGTCATTATATCGGTAAATTTCGATTTTGCGGCATGAGAACTAAAAAAAACCGACACGAAAAAAAAAAAATGCGGAAAAAATTTTTGCAGAACTACCTCAAATTTGGTTCACATATGGACAACCATAGACTACGTTTTGAGTCGAAATTTGACGCGGATCTGTCCAGCCGTTCAAATTTTATGGCATTTTGAATATTTTGAAAAATCTCGTTCACGCGCTGGATCGTGCAAATTACGAGGTTACGGGTTCTAATTTGGTTCACACATTGACTGTAAAATATATTGAGCTCAAACAAGCCTGTAAAGTAGAACCTTGCAAATTGCTTCCTCTAAATTTTGCACTTTTAACGAAGCTTCCTCTATGAGGAAGCCAAAACCGATCAACATACTTCCTCATAGATGTAGCTTCGTTAAAAGTGCAAAATTTAGAGGAAGCAATTTGCAAGGTTCTACTTTGCAGGCTTTTTTTATTGTTGTCGCCTCTCCTCCCAAACAATCTCAATAAAAACAATTTTTGTTTTCATTGGGATTGATCGTAACAGCAAATGAGACAGATCTGAAGAAATCAATAATTTTATTTCAACCCATTTCAATAAAACAATTTTTGATTTTAGTGAGTGATTGGTCGTAAGAGTACATAAAGAAGACCTGGAGAAATTAAGGTAGTATGCGCGCAATGACTGACGTCGCATAAATTCGAGGGAAAATAAGGCAGAAGTACGAAGGCAGTTCTCGATGAGATAAAATTCGGAAAAAAATCAAGCATATGGAAGGAACTGAGAAGATTATTTTGGCACAATAATAATTGAAAAATGTTGTTACTAAATTACTTAAATAAATAATAGTACAAAAAATTACCTGGAAACCTAATTTTTATTTGTTGTGCCCGAGCGCGACTTTGAAGCGTTTTTCCCACAACTCACGTTTTCAAAGTCGGTGCCCATCGTACCGTCAAAACTACTGCACCGATCCTTTTGAATTCTTGCATACGTGTTCTGTACATGTTTTACGAGGTAACGCGGAAGAGTTTTTTTCGAATTTATTAATATTTTTTATTTTACAATAGCAAAATAGCCGATTTTTTCCCGAAAAATCGCCTTTTTCCCTTTAAAGTGTTCCCAAAAATTGAAAAATCAAAATTACGAAAAAAACTCTTCCGCTTTACCTGGGGAAAACGATTACCTAACGAATGAACTTTGGTTTTTTAATTTCGGATGATCCAGTACCGAGTTCTGATGGGCACCGCAATTCTACTTTTTTCCGAGACGCTTCCGAGTAAATGCCGCCATTGCTGTATTTTTAAATATTTCTTCGTGAAAAAATTACACAATATTCTTCGAATGTTATACTTTGATGTACAATTGGTTTTATTGAATAGATTTCAACAGTGTCGTAAAAAAAAAATGCACAAAAACGTGCCTTTTTTGCACGAATTAACCCTACCCCCCCCCCCCCCCCCCCCCTTAATGAAACATTTTCTTGTTTTCATTGAGATTGTAACAGCACACGAGGCAAATCCGGAGAAATTAATAATCGAAAATACGATAAGAAGACATGAATACCTTTACTTTTCCGCGCCAGGCGAAGAACGACATCCTGTTCCTTAGCAAACCCGCTCAATCGCCGCCGCCTCGGGGACACCATAGTGTGTGTTTCCTTTTTAGGTACTTCTACTTCCAAATAATCCCAAATCAAACAATTTTTCTTTTCATTGACCAGAAAATAGGCGTATCGAAATTAATTCTTATAAAGGAATTAACTCCTATACCGGAAGCATTATTATAATTGGTTATAATTATGCATGATTGTAATTATTGATAATTATGCCGTCTACAGAGATGACGTCTTTATATATTATCATGCTTCCTGTAAGGGGCCTTCCTTCCTTCTTCCTTATCAAACTCGTTCGATCAGCGCCACCTCAGGCAAACCAGTGTTTTCCTTTTTATTTTTTATTTTTGTCGCTTCTCCGCCCAAACAATCCCACTTGGCACTGTCAGCCGCAGGGGTCGGGTCGGAGAAGGGGGTCTGTCTCTCCCTCGCGTTCCCCGGCACGAGTACGATTTCCGTGGCGCCAAGATTTGACGGTGGTTTCTTGTAGTACTTTTCGCGGGGAGCAAAAAAGTTCCTATAGACTATGGTCCTAACTGCTTTAGTTTCCAAGATATTTAATTTTTAAGATTTTAATATAGCGTAAAAAAGTGGGTAGTACGTTTTTCGATTGCCAGGATTTGGCTGTGGATTTAGCATTTTTGGACCAAATCATAACAACAAAAGCAACAATAACAATAATAACAATAATAGTTTGTTCACGGCGGGCATTCCCCCTACCTCCCATCATGGACCATCCGTGGAAAGTTCCGTTAAAAACACTAAATATAGTACTAAAGCGGAAATTTTTCGCTTTAGTGAGGAATTTTAATGGATTTTTTCCTTTAAAAAGACCATATATAAAACTAAAGCGGAAATTTTCTGCTTTAGTAGAAAATTTTTCTCTAAAAACACTATATATCGTACTAAAGCGGAAATTTTCCGCTTTTGTAAGGAATTTTAACGGTTTTTTTTTTTTTTTTTTTTTTTTTTTTTTTTAAAACACTACATATAGTACTAAAGCGGAAATTTTCTGCTTTAGTACACACACACTCAGTGAAGTTTAATGAAGTTTGACACTGATTGAGGCCACTCAGGGCTTCAATCACTGCCAAATCTGTCGCAGAAATTACGAAATATGACGAATCTTAAAAATTGAATATCTCGGAAACTAAAGCAGTTAGGACCATAGTGTATAGGAACTTTTTTGCTCCCCGCGAAAAGTACTACAAGAAACCACCGTCAAATCTTGGCGCCACGGAAATCGTACTCTCCCCCGTTCCCCCTCCCCTCCCAGGGAATAGTGCTTGAAACCAGGATTCGGCATCCGGCGACCAGCCGCGTAGGCTCCCTCAAAACCATATTAGTCTGAGTGGCCGCCGCCGCTCGAGCGCCGATCTTCCAGTTGGCTCTTTGAGTTTGCCAAGAAAACTCGATGGCGGCAGCGGAGGCAACAGATATCCTCGGCGTCCTCGTCGAGCCTCGTCGGCACGACACGCGGAGTCATCGCGTCGTCGTGCGCGGAGCCTCTCACACCTTTTTCCATTCATTAGGTCTCCAGCGATGTGTGACTCACGGTTGGACTTAGCTCATTGGCAGCCGTCGCGTTTATGTTCGATGATCGTTGTAGTACGTCATTCGTGCCTCTCGAACGTACGTTATGTCTCCTCTTATTGGCTGGTCTAGCGACTGGCGACCGGATCAGGTGTTTCGCTAAAGCCGACTGCTTCGGTCGCTCACGGATTTGAACTTGAGTAAGATTATATTTATAGTATATTTGCTTGTGGAATTTTTGTTTTTTTTATTTATAAGTTCCTGTTTTTATATGTTATTACGTTATTGCTATTTATTATTATTATTATTATTATTATTATTATTATTATTATTATTATTATTATTATTATTATTATTATTATTAAGAATTATTCCTCAAAGATGATTCATAATGCGTGAAAACGATGACGATAATTTGCAATTCATGAGAATAGAATAATAACTATATAGACTGTGACTATAATAACTATATAGACAGATCAGGTATTTCAAAAGCCGAGTATTTCGATGATTAAAAGATTTGAACTTCAGTAAGATTATTTTTATAGTATTTTTGGTCGTGTAATTTTTCGTTTATCATTTACAAATTTCTATTTATATACATTATTGCGTTATTGTGTATTATATTAGTATACGCCATTATTAATATCGAGAATTATTTCTCAGAGACGATTAATAACGCGAGAAAGCGATGACGATCATTTATAATTAATCGGAATACCACAATTAACTGAATGGTACAATTAACTACATGGCAGGTATTTCAAAAGTGCAGTGTGTCAATATTTAACGAATTTGAACAAATCCATTAATTATTGAAACACTCGGCTTTTGAAATACAGATAAATTGCAAATCATCGTCATCATTTTCTTGACTTTATCAATTGTCATTGAGAAATAATAGGTAAACAGTTACCTATATACGTTATGAATACCGGGAATTATTTCTCAAAAACGATTGATCACGCGAAAAAAACGGTGAATTTGCAACTCATCGGAATACTGTAATAAGTAGAGAGACTGCGACTAGATCAGGTATTTCTAAAGCTGCGAGTGTTTTGATAATTAACGGATTTGAACTTGAATAAGATTATTTTTTCGTATTTCCATTCGTGGAATTTTTGTCTGCCATTTACAAGTTCCTATTTATAAAACGTTATGAATACCCAGAATTATTTCATAAAACCGATTAATTAGAATACTATAACTGGATGGACAGCGTATAAATCGGGTATTTAATTAACCGATTTGAACAAATTTCTATTTGCCTATAACCCTTTTCTATTAAGGGATCGTCACAGTGTGAAATAAAAAAAAAATCGATTTTCTTTTTTTTCATTATCGGATAGTATACACGGTTATAAACATTCTGTTAAATTTTTTTAACGAAATTCGAATTATTTCGGTCGCTACAGCATTTCTTAGAGAAAGGGATTGCAGCGTGACAGTGCGGCGTGTGCAAACTTTAAACGCGTTTATCTCGGAATGGTGTTTTTCAAAACGATGTCCAGTGTTAAAGGAAGAGTTTTGACGATATCGATTTGAAATTTGGAGAGAACATTTTTAACGTCATTCTCTATAGCGCTATGAGAGCTTTTTTTTTTTTTGAAATCTTCCTATTTTTTTTTACGAAAAACTGTCGAAAAAGAGGGCTAAATTCGATACTTTTTGTTCAAACCACCGCCATTTTGTCAAATTTCAAAAAAAAAAAAAAGCTCTCATAGCGCGATAACGAATTTCCTACAGATTAATAATCTTTTTGAAATTTTTGGTTCAGACAAAAATTGCGGCCGCAATCGTGGACATGATGGAGCATTTTTTTTTTGCACGAGCTATTTGAACAATTATTTTCATTATTATAAACTAAATAAATACACATAAAAAAAATCATTTTGTATTATTCATGAATGTATCTATTTATTAAAAAAAAACAGACCAATTAGTTTATTACAACTTAACAAAAAAAATTCGCGAAAATCATTGATTTTTCGGAGGGTCACACTGTGACGATACCTTAACCCCTTTATAAATGCCGAGAATTATTTCTCAGAGACAATTAAGAACGCAAGGACACGATGACGATAAATTGCAATTCATCAGAATACCATAATAACGGGATAGACTGTGGTCAGGTCGAATCTAGGAAAAAAAATAGGACCGCGGAAAAATGTCCGGTAGAAATAAAGGCTGGGGAAAAAATGGCCGCGTTTAAATCGCATATTTGTGTGTGCGCGTCATGACTATTTTTTGCCCGGCCATTATCTCAACTGGACGTTTTTTCCTGTCCATTTTTCCCCGGCCATTATTTTCACCGTACATTTTTTTTTTGGTTATTTTTTTCCGAGGCAATTATTTCCACCGGACATTTCTTCCCAGGCCATTTTTTCCTCGACCATTTTTTCCTCATACCGATCAGATCAGGTATTTCAAAAGCCGAGTGTTTTGATAATTAACGGAGTTAAACTTAAGAAAGTTTATTTTTACATATTTTCGTTCATCGAAATTTCGTTTCCGATTTACAAAATTTTATTTAAAATCGCTATAAATACCGAGAATGAATCGCTCAAAGCCGATTCATAACGCAAGAAAACTAACGCTAATTTTCAATTTATCAGAATACCATAATAGCGACGTTCCACAACGCTCGGAAATTACTTGACGTTCCATTTTACTAGACTCTCTCGTGATGGATATTTTTTTACGGACGCGCATAAAAAAAAAACTTGTTTTACGATCGCAGTCATTAATATTTTAACGAGCCATATCAGTCGACACGAGCCGAACGTACTATGTGATTTTCCGAAGCGCAATATCGGAGATGTACCGCGCGACAATTTATCCTTTTACCTTCTGACATTGATTTACAATTCCAGGAAGGAAAAGAGGAAGAATTGTTTAACCGCTAAAACTGGTTTCGAGAGCGTAAGTAATACACGTCGCGATGCGTCGAGACGTTTTCATTGCACACAGGATTATCCGTCCTAGCGCGAAATAATCTTGTTTTCGACTCGTGTATTATTCGTGTCGGCCGGGTTTGCGCAGCTTTGTTGCGGCGCGCGGAGCGCGATACGGCAATTACGCCATGTGTGAGTACAGCCCACTTTAAGGTAGTCCTTGCGCATGGTGTTGAGTTCGCATAAGTTTTCGAAATGCAGCTTACCAACCCCTTAAGGATGTATGTCAGCGAGACTGTTCTCAACCCGCTGAAAAGTCAAAATCCATAGGTAAATTCGACCACTTCTCTATCGATTAAAAATCTGAAAAAAATCAAGCATATAAAAGGTGCTCAAAAGAATAATTTCGCATAATAATAATTCCAAAATGTTATTAACAAATAGGTGAAAAAAACAATTGTTCAACAAATTAGTGGTCAACCAATTTTTTTTTGCATAAAATTTATATGTATATTTTTCTGAACACATATGCATTTTTTCAGAATTTTTTCTAGTTTTCGAAATTTGGTTTTTTTGGATTTTTTTTTTCTTTAAAAATGCGTGTTTAATCACGAATTTTGGATATGTGTTTCTTCCAAAACCACCCATGACACCATGCAAGTTTCGAAAAGATTGATCAAATAGATTCGCGAATACAGTCCAAAGATGAAAACTAAAAACCAAATTTCGAAGACTAGAAAAAATTCTGAAAAAATTCATATGTGTTCAGAAATATATACATATAAATTTTATGCAAAAAAAAATTAGGTTGACCATTACTTTGTTGAACAATTGTTTTTTTCACCTATTTGTTAATAACATTTTGGAATTATTATTATGCGAAATTATTCTTTTGAGCACCTTTTATATGCTTGATTTTTTTCAGATTTTTAATCTATCGAGAAGTGGTCGAATTTACCTCTGGATTTTGACTTTTGAGCGGGTTGAGAACAGTCTCGCTGACATACATCCTTAAGGTAGTCCTTGCGCATGGTGTTGAGTTCGCATAAGTTTTTAAAAAATAGGAGGCAATTGCAAACACTTCTCGATAATTTAATAGTATGTTGCGATACGAGTGCGATCAAACTTTTTCTCACGAGTGTAAGTTTGCAGCAGAACGCACTCACAAAAATGTATGGTCAACTATGCTATACAACATATTTGCCTGAGAGAACAACAATGCTTTTATGGTTCTCGCGACGATAATTAATGTCACCGGCAATATATTATGGTACCTGTCACATATTTGTATAGTAAAATTCGCTATATTCGCCATTGTTATCCCATGAATTTTCCTCAGTGCGAGCCGAAGGCGAGTGTTGCAATCACACGAGTTCAGAAAAAGTTTCTCGCATGAGTTTCGCATACTATTTTATTTCACTAGTGCGACATCTGCGATTTCTCGCACGGAGTAATATACAAATCTGAAAAGATTGGAAGGAAAAAATAACGGTTCGCGAAAGTCAGAGAAGCCTAACAGAGTGAAGTGGCAAATCGGGATGCCCAAGAAAAGTGTCGGACTGTTAGCCCAATAAGAAAATTGGACGAAAAAAAGGTAAATGAAAAGCTGTTGATTTCGTCGAAGATGGCAGGCTTGAAAGAAGTAGGAGAAATAGCAAAGAAAAAGGTAGTGGCGGCGGTGGCACTGTTATCGAAATTTGCAAGTTATTATTCGTGCCTCGAAGTTTTTATGCTTAAGGGGGGGGGGGGGGGGGTAGGGCATTTTCAGCGAAAAAAAGGCATAAATTTGAGAATTTTTTGTGGCGATATAAATAGTGATAATCAATTAAATCTTTTTCCACATAATAGTGGCACATTTCAAGAATATTCTGTAAAACTTTTATGGAAAAAAATAAATAATCAAGTGATTGGCAGAGAATCTCCGGAGGCGTCTCGAAAAAAAGTTGATTTGCGGTGCACACGATTTCTCGAAGTAGGATTGCCCGAATCCAAAAATTCAAACGGCATTCATTAGAGGAGATGTTTCTCGAGGTAACGCCGAAGAGTTTTTTTTTTTACCATTTCTGAATTTTTGGCATCACTTTGAAGCCAAAAACGCGATTTTTGCTGGAAAAATCAGCCTATTTGTTATTGTAAAATTGATAATTTTAATAAAAATCGAAAAACGCCTTCGGCGTTACCTGACGAATTATATGGAGAAGCACTGTGCCAAATTTCAGAACGATCGGCCAATTAGTTTTTGAGTAATCGTGTGCACCGACTTTCAAAATGATGATTTTCAGGAGAATGCTTTAAAGTCGCGCTCGGGCTGCGTAGGTACAGCAATCCGCGATTATAAAAATACTCATAACGTCGTCAATTTTGCTCCGATTGACTTGAAAATTTGACACAATATTCTTGAGGTATTATGCATTCAGTAAAAAATATAAAATAAAAATGCCAAAAAAAAATTTTAATACCCTACCCCCCCCCTTAAGATCAATGTGGCATGAGAATGGTAGTATCACCTGGGTAAGCGCGCGTATTGGCTAGTATTGATAAACAAACCATTACCAGCAAATCTCCTCAGGTGCCTCGAAAAAAAGCAGTGTACGCTATAACTCGTCAGTGGATCATCCGAAACAAAAAAATCAAAATGCGCTTATTAGAAAATTTAGGAAAATATAGTTCAGATGCTGTATTATTATATGGAAATTAATTAAATAAACCAGCACTATCTGTATCGTCTACAAAAATCTTGAAAATATGCTTTTTTTTCACCGAATTAACCTTACCGCGCCCCCTTAAGGGACTGCTGGAGTAGATTTTCTTACCGACATTGGTCGGTAAAACTAGAATTCCGCAATTTACGCTTTACGTCGTCATAACGCTACAGATATACTTCAAATTTGACAGAGATGTTATGTGAACAACAACGGTTCGGCGTAGATTCGATTTGTGGTCGAAAACTAACAAGAAATAGAAAAATCGTATATTTTGAGCAGATAGAGATCTTCTTTATCGGCTGAAAGTTTAACCAAAACCACGTGCACGCAGTTTACGCTTTACGTGGATTCAGTTTCTATAATCGACATTTCGCCAGTTCTGAAATATTCAGAAAATATCAAAGAATTGGCGTAGATACGGATTTGGCACGTTTGAGCTCCGTAAACGATTATATCTTACAACAAATGCGTTGTTGACATTTCAAACGGCCATATTGGTTTTCGGAGATTTACAAATATACTATTTTTCCTATTTCTTGTTAGTTTTCGACTGAAAATCGCATCTTCGCCGAACCGTTGTTGTTCATATAACATCTCTGTCAAATTTGAAGTATATCCTGTAGCATTATAACGACGTAAAGCGTAAACTGCGGAAGTCTATTTTTACAGGACCAATGTCGGTAACAAAATCTACTCCAGCAGCCCCTTAAACTGGTTTTGAGAGCAAACCACGTCGTGGTGGTGCGTTTTCATTGCGCGGTGGAGATTATCCGTCGTAGCACGAAACAATCTTGTTTTCAACTCGTGCAATATTCGTGAAGCGTGTTTGCGTAGCTTTGTGGTGGCACGCAGAGTGCTCTCGCGCCTATATCGACTATGTGTACGTTCAGCTCTCGTCGTCGTCGTCGTCGTCGTCGTCGTCGTCGTCGTCGAAACGCTGCTCAGTGTAGCTATGCTATAATAAGCCTCGGTGTGTTTGATTGCGACGGTAGAGACCGGCTTTGTCCTTCCGACTGCGGCATTCCCGAACATTTAAGGTAGTTCTGTCGCGTCACGCTCACTTCGCATAACTTCGCATAAGTTTCCGAAAAATGAGAGCCTAGTGCAAACGCTTTTCGATAATAGAAAAATCGGAAAAAATCATGCATATTAAAGGTGCTGAAATGATTAATTTGGCACAATAATAATTCCAAAATGTTATCAACAAATTGATGAAAAATAAGATTGTTAAAGGAAACTTCCGACAACCCAATTTTTTTTTGTTTTAATGGAAATGATCCGTTTGTTTTTCTGAATACGTATGATTTTTTTCAATTTCTTTTTTTTTTTTTTTTCTTTTTTTTTTTTTTTCATTGAAAAAAATCAGAAAATGTAAAGCAAAGAAAAATTTTGAAAAAATGCATACGTATTCGGAAAAATGAACGAATCAGTTTCATCGAAACAAAAAAATTAAGTTGTCGAAAGATTTGTTAAACAATTTTATTTGTCATTTAATTGTTGATAATAGTTTAGAATTATTATTATGCCAAATGAATCTTTTCAGCACCTTTAAGGGGTTATGCCACTATAGAGTCCGAAACAGTCGACTGTTTTTGGGACATTTTTTCAGAAAAACTGCAATATAAATCAAGAGACGCGGTATAGCGTCTCGACGCCAAGATAAAAAAAAAACTTGTATGCTTCACGACCGAGACGCTACCGCACTTCAAGAGACGCGGTAGCGTCTCGACGCCAAGATAAAAAAAAACTTGTATGCTTCACGACCGAGACACTACCGCACTCTTATTTACAGCAAGCTCGCCTCTTTTTCGTTTGCTACGAAATCTAACCCGAATTATCTCAGTCAAAACTTCGCGGATGCTAAATGTGTCAGGTCCAATATTTTTTTTTTTTTTTTTCTCTTTCTCATGAGCCCTGTTTCAATTAAATTGATGCCCGCAATGCTAATATCTGGCCACTTGAAATTCAGAATCTGTCAAAAATTTTTCGTCCGCACTCACACATCGGCACGAAAATGTCCCCTCGCATATACGTGCATGGCGCGTTACCTCCTCACTCACATCTCGTCTTTAACTCTAATATTCTTAAGCAACACGTCACAGACGCAAAATGTATCAGCGCCAATATTTTTTATTTATTTTTCTCTTTTTAATGAGACCTGTTTCGATAAAATCGGTGCCGGCAATGCTGATATCTGGGAGTATTGGCGATTTGTCCCCACTCACACAACTGCACCGATTTGTCCCCTCGCATATACGTGCAGAGAGTCGCACGTACACAGCGACGGCATGCCGATAAATTCACGACGATCGGTTAGGTGACCAGCTCGCTCTCATCTTGTCAGTGTGGCTTTTTTTGACAGTCTCGGATGTGCGCGTCTTTATTAGTTGGGTTATGAGAAAATAATGTAGTGTGTATGAAATTAAATTGTGTTTCTAACCAAGTTCGCAGAGCTCGGCGGAACGACCGGTATCTTTGTAGTTTTTCAGGTCAATTTTTAAGGTTATATGTGATAAACAAAAAGGAAGTGGGCAAGTTAACGGTGCCCACTTAGTTTAAAAAAATGTACAATCAAGCTCTGAATTTCAAAAAGACAGCAAATAAACCCAAAAATGTTTTTTCAAAACAAAAATGGTACGCCAAGACAAAAAAATCCATCCCATAAAAAAAATCCTTGAAAGAAAAAACATTTAAACAATATGCCATAAAAAAAACCTATCAAAAAATCTTTTTCAAAAATATTAAACCAAATCCATTACACTAGCCAAGTAAAAAGTGGTTAACGGATGTATTTTTTATTTATAAGGCAATGTATTTTTTAAAGATATGTGAAAAATTTCAAGTGAATCGGTGTATAATTGTTTGAGTAATCGGTCCGGCCAGCTTGAAAAATCTAATTTTGAGATTAACGGCGGTTTGAAGTTTGTCGACTAACCGGCTGCGTAT
Source organism: Itoplectis maculator (assembly GCA_964034905.1). Classification (NCBI taxonomy): domain Eukaryota; kingdom Metazoa; phylum Arthropoda; class Insecta; order Hymenoptera; family Ichneumonidae; genus Itoplectis; species Itoplectis maculator. The sequence goes on from OZ035868.1 coordinate 5,677,895, forward strand.
CAGGCGGCCTTGTACTAAAATTCCGAAAACCGAGTGCTTAGAGATTTTCTCCAGCCATTATCTTTGAGGTTCTAAGGAGCCATTTTAAACAAAACAAAAAAATCGATTTTATGAAAATTTTACAGTGGCATAATCCCCGTAGCAAGTTCGAACACCGAAAAATCACCGAAAAAGCACTGAGCTCTTTTCGAATATTGAAGCACCGGAGTTTTGGTCGCAAGCACCGAAAATTTGAGTGTTGAAACCGCAAAAACACCGGAATTTCGGTCGAAAGCTCCGAAAAATCTCCAACGGTGCTTTTGACCGAAATTCCGGTGCTTTTAGTATTCGAAAAGCACTCAGTGCTCCCCGGTGCTTTTTCGGTGGCTGACCTTTGTTCTTCCAGTGTTTTTGTTCGGTGCACAAATCTGCTAGTAGGGCCCTTAAGGGGGGGTAGGGTATTTACATTTTTTTTTTGGCATTTTTATTTTATATTTTTTACTGAATGCATAATACCTTAAGAATATTGTGTCAAATTTTCAAGTCAATCGGAGCAAAATTGACGACGTTATGAATATTTTTATACTCGCGGATTGCTGTACCTTCGCGGCCCGAGCGCGACTTCAAAGCGTTTTTCCCACAACTCACGTTTTCAAAGTCGGTGCCCATCGTACCGTCAAAACTACTGCACCGATCCTTTTGAATTTTTGCATACTTTTTCTGTACATGTTTTACGAGGTAACGCGGAAGAGTTTTTTTCGAATTTATTAATATTTTTTATTTTACAATAGCAAAATAGCCGATTTTTTTCCCGAAAAATCGCGTTTTTCCCTTTAAAGTGTTCCGAAAAATTGAAAAATCAAAATTTCGAAAAAAACTCTTCCGCGTTACCTGGGGAAAACAATTACCTAACAAATGAACTTTGGTTTTTTAATTTCGGATGATCCAGTACCGAGTTCTGATGGGCACCGCAATTCTACTTTTTTCCGAGACGCTTCCGAGTAAATGCCGCCATTGCTGTATTTTTTAATATTTCTTCATGAAAAAATTACACAATATTCTTCGAATGTTATACTTTGATGTACAATTGGTCTTATTGAATAGATTTTAACGGTGTCGTAAAAAAAAAAATTCACAAAAACGTGCCTTTTTTGCACGAATTAACCCTACCCCCCCCCCCCTGCCCCCCCCCCCCCCCCTAAAAATCCCGGCTTGCAGCCGAATTTACAACGGGACGCGTGAAAAACTTTGCTCTATTTTAGTCGCAAAAAAAAATAAAACAAAAAGAGAAGAAAGAAAAGGCAAGTCCTTGGTTGGCCCGAAAGTTTACCATGCTTATTGTGAATATTCATAGGGTCGTAGCCTAGGCAGTCGATGCTGCTGCTGCTGCTGCTGCTGCTGCTGCCGCTGCCGCATCGCTGTAGTCGCAGGAAAACGAAGGTCGGCCCGAGCGAGCGAGCGAGCGCGCGACATCCGTCGAACTTTCTAACTAAACTGTTTAACCCTGTGTGTTTACCACGGACGTCGGGCAGGGGAGGGGGGGGGGGGGGTGGTAACACAATCGTAGATGTATGTACAATTATTGGATTGTGAACTCGCCGCGGCGGCGACGACAGCGACTTGCAACGAGCCTTCGACGCCTTCCATAAATCCTATCAAATAATTAAATAGACAGGTGCGTCAGGGGTCAAGCACCGCGCCCGCACTCGCGTCTCGCTCTATATTATCACAACTCTACATTATACGCCACGGAGACAAAGGAACGAATACGACCGGAAATACCTGCCCATTGTTGCGGTATTTCTTTTGCCTCGTGGCGCGAATACAATTGCAATTGACTTTCGTGCACAAATAAACACAATTACAATAATGACAATCGTCATTATTATTATTATTATTATTATTATTATTATTATTATTATTATTATTATTATTATTATTATTATTATTATTATTATTATTATTATTATTATTATTATTATTATTATTATTATTATTATTATTATTATTATTATTATTATTATTAGTTTATTATTATAATAAAACAATTACAAAAAGTTGATTACTGAGTAAAAAAATATCCATCCGGAAAAAGTATCCAGATATGACGTATAATAATAACAATGATAAAAAAGACAATGATTGAGTTATTGAGATGATAATTCTGTGACATTCACAAAAATGATCCAGCTTATTATTTTTGTGAGCGTCTTTAATGAAGATGTGTAAGAGTATAATCATTATAATTGTTGAAAATAATAGAAAAAAAATCGGTAAAAATTGTCCATACGCGAAAAGTGTCCGAATATGACGTGTAATAATAATAATAATAATAACAATTTGTTACGATTACGATAGAACAATGACGTAGTAGTAGCCTCCTCTCGTGCTACAATAGTACTTTGTGATACAAGGGCGAGAAAGCGGCCATTACGCGCGGAGGTTAGGAAGCGGCGCACTCGCCAAATCGAGTGCTACAACGACACGAGGCGAAGCCGAGTGTTGTTTGTAGCACGAGAGGAGGCGAGTGCGCTGCTTCCTAACCTCCGCGGGACGGCCGCTTTGTCGCCCATGTATCACATACTACTTTTTGTAACGAATGTCAACGTGATGTCGCACATCTTCGTGCCTGCTAAGCGTGCGTGAGATCATCTTGTAGATAGTTTCACGCACGCCAATGTGTGCGTGAAGTAATGTAGATAACTTCACGCACCAGATGGCGTACGTGAAATTATCTACGTTGACATGGGCATAATACGCGATCTCACGCACGCTTTGCGGGCACGAAATGTGCGACATTACGTGCATGAGTTACAAAAAAGGTTTTTCGCACGCGAAAGCGTGCGTAATATCGCGTTTTACACACGGAGTGACATAAAATTGATAATACGGTAAAAATTGTTCATACGCGAAAATTTGACGTAGTGCAGTTTTGTCACCGAGTGACTGTGACTGCGTTTGGCGCTAAAAGCTCAGCGCTCGCGGAGATTATAATCCAGTTTTCGCGGAATTTTAATTCGAGCTTCCGGCACCTTTGACGAAGTGTTTAATTACACTGCGCGCAGATTATAATGAGATTTGCCGGAGGACAAGACCGGGAGGAGGAAGAGAATAGAGAGAAAAAAAAAGTGCATAACAATAAAACTGCGCGGCGTTTCTCTGTAGCATTCCAGCTCGGGAAGAGAGACGCGCGCGTCACTGACCAAACATGCACTTTTTTTTAGGTATTTTATTTCAAGTACGGTTACAATATTATTAAGGTTCAGGCTGAAACAAAACAAAAGAAAATGTACGTATCTTTATAAGAGAAAGCTCATTCCTTATTTATGATGTTATGATTGTTGATAAACAAATAACGACTTAGCCTTTAAGGATGTATGTCAGCGAGACTGTTCTTAACCCGCTGAAAAGTCAAAATCCAGAGGTAAATTCGACCACTTCTCGATGGATTAAAAATCTGAAAAAAATCAAGCATATAAAAGGTGCTCAAAAGAATAATTTCGCATAATAATAATTCCAAAATGTTATTAACAAATAGGTGAAAAAAAACAATTGTTCAACAAATTAGTGGTCACCCAAATTTTTTTTTGCATAAAATTTATATGTATATTTTTCTGAACACATATGCATTTTTTCAGAATTTTTCCTAGTTTTCGAAATTTGGTTTTTTTGGATTTTTTTTTTCTTTAAAAATGCGTGTTTAATCACGAATTTTGGATATGTGTTTCTTCCAAAACCACCCATGACACCATGCAAGTTTCGAAAAGATTGATCAAATAGATTCGCGAATACAGTCCAAAGATGAAAACAAAAAACCAAATTTCGAAGACTAGAAAAAATTCTGAAAAAATTCATATGTGTTCAGAAAAATATACATATAAATTTTGTGCAAAAAAAATTAGGTTGACCATTACTTTGTTGAACAATTGTTTTTTTCACCTATTTGTTAATAACATTTTGGAATTATTATTATGCGAAATTATTCTTTTGAGCACCTTTTATATGCTTGATTTTTTTCAGATTTTTAATCTATCGAGAAGTGGTCGAATTTACCTCTGGATTTTGACTTTTGAGCGGGTTGAGAACAGTCTCGCTGACATACATCCTTAACGTGCTTCAGGAGACGCTTTACGTTGAGGTAGTCCTTACGCATTGTGTCGACTTCGCATAAGTTTCCGAAAAATGAGAGCGAATTGCAAACACTTCTCAACAATATAAAAATGTAAAAAAAAATCATGTATATTATAGGTGCTGAAAGGATTAATTTGGCATTATAATTATTCTTAAATGTTATTAACAAATTAATGCAAAATAAACTTGCTTAACAAATCTTGCGACAATCCAATTTTTTCGTTACGATGAAAATGATTGGTTCATTTGCCACATTTTTTTCTTTGCTTTGAATTTTTCGTTTTTTGCATTGGAAAAATCACAAAATCCAAAGCAAAGAAAAAAATTTGCGAAAATTCGTACGTATTCAGAAAAATAAACGAATCATCTTCATCGAAACAAAAAAAAATAAGCTGTGGGAAGATTTTGTACACAATTTTATTTTTCATCAATGATTTAATAAGATTTTCAAATTATTATTATTGTCATGTTTATACTTTGCAGCACCTTTAATACTCATGATTTTTTCAGATTTTATGTTATCGAGAAGTGTTTGCAAGTTCCTCTCATTTAACGAAAACTTATGCGAAGTAAGCGTGAAGTGGCAGACAAAGGAGTAAAAAAAAATCCCCACAGAAGTATGGGACTCTTATGGGTTAATTTATTACTTAAGGATACTTATGGGTTAATTTATTAACTACTAACCCTGATAACACCGGATGGAACTCTAAAAGTACCCTTTTCAATTATCAGTGTAATTTTTACAGGCGTAATGCTAAGATTAGCATTCAATAACGATTGCTTTTTTGGACATTATAAGCGCGAAAATGGACGTCCAAGTAGGGGGCTGTATCTAAATGCTCACAAATGGACCCTTTGGTGTTATAAGGGTAATATATAAAATGTCGGGTGACGAGTGGGCTGCGGGCTTTCTTGAAAAAAGAATGTGATGAGCGAAGTAATAGCCGAGATGATTTCGGGTTGACTATGTTTTATTGAATGGCGAATGTTGAGTGGAGTGGACGTTACAATATTCGGGTCTGATTTGAGGTGAAGTTGAAGTGTGTCGTCGAAGTGCGAGAGATGAATTAAACTCCTAACGCGGACGGCGATGAACCCAGGGTCAGTTCGCGAGAAACGCGTCTGGGAATTGTCGGTGATATTGGTAGCAAAAGTTAAATGCGCATGCAGAATATGAGTTTTAAGGGATCGTCACAGTGTGAAATAAAAAAAAATCGATTTTTTTTTTTTCATTATCGGATAGTATACACGGTTATAAACATTCTGTTAAATTTTTTTTATCGAAATTCGAATTATTTTGGTCGCTACAGCCTTTCTTAGAGAAAGGGATTGCAGCGTGACAGTGGCCTGTGCAAACTTTAAACGCACTTTTCTCGGAATGTTGTTTTTCAAAACGGTATCCACTCTCAAATGAAGAGTTATGACGATATCGATTTCAAATTTGGAGATAACATTTCTAACGTCATTCTCTATAGCGCTATGAGAGCTTTTTTTTTTTAAATTAAATCTTCCTATTTTTTTTTTACGAAAAACTGTCGAAAAAAAGGGCTAAATTCGATAATTTTCGTTCAAACCGCCGCCATTTTGTCAAATTTCAAAAAAAAAAAAAAAGCTCTCATAGCGCGATAGCGAATTTCCTACAGATTAATAATCTTTTTGAAATTTTTGGTTCAGATAAAAATTGCGGCCGCAATCGTGGACATAATGCAGGACCTTTTTTTTACACGAGCTATTTAAACAATTTATATCATCATTATACATTAAAGAAATGCGCATAAAAAAAATCATTTTGTATTCTTCAAGAATGTACTTATTTATTAAAAAAAAACCAGACCGATTAGTTCATTACAACTTAACAAAAAAAATTCGCGAAAATCATTGATTTATTGGAGGGTCACACTGTGACGATCCCTTAAGGAACCGTCACAAGAAAAAAATAAAATAAAAAAAAAATCAAAGCCACGCGTGAAGCGAAGTGAAAAGTCGGTTGCATTTTCCGCGTTGAATCTAACGACCACCTCAAATGGATTTGTCTCGAAGCCCCGCGACGTCTCATCGTGCCCTCGGTATATCGTTCGGTCGAAGAAGGATGGGGCTTCCCGGCTTAATGCGTAATATTATAGATTCCGAGACACGCTAGACCGTGCGCGCCGCGGAGACATCGAAGAAGCCGCTGTGCGACGTGATTGCCGATACATTATTGCGCGACTATCGCCACGCCAGTATCGCTTCCAACCTCGTTCATCCCCCCCCCCCAGCCCTTTGTCTTTCTCCTGCCGCGCTTTACACTCGCGTTGTTTTAAGGGGTCTACCCTAATTAGACGGCCAAAAAAAGTACTATTTCCACGAATTTTTTTGACCGGTATAAATTATAAATATGGATATAAAAAGTGTTAGGCCTAAAAAATATACTCTTAAAATACACAAAAAAAAGAAATTTCATATTTATTTCACTCAGTTTTTGTACACTAAAACGGAAGAGAAGACAGGTAAAAAAAAAGATGGGTGTGCGCTGTTGATGAAATCTCTGGAATGGATGATAGGAAAAAAATTTTTTAAATGGTTTTAGATTCCTTAGGTAAATGGCTATGGCGCATATCATACGATTTTTGATTTTATCAAAAATGACAAAATGGCGGCCATTTTTTCAAAAACTTCGAAATATCACGTTTTTTTTCATTGTTTTTTGAGAAAAAGAAATAGTTACACTTAAAATTTCAAAATTCGTATGATATGCGCTATAGCTATAATCATAATGAACATGTGGTACAATTTTGGTGAGGATCGGTTGAATAGTTTCGGAGATTTCATCAACAAGCCGTCCAAAAACGTCATTTTAAGAAAAACGCGTTTAACGGGTTGCGGTGCTCAAGTACCACAGTGGGCGTCCCTCAAAAGTACACGTAGACTGCCAGGATCATCATAAAAGTTTAGTATGATACTTTTAAATATGTATACTTTCGAAAAATGCAATAAAAAAAAATCGATTTTTTGAAAATTCTAATTAGGGTAGACCCCTTAACTTCCAAGCGAGGATTCCTCAAACTAATAATTTCTCCCTTTTTTTGTTTTTTTTTTTTTTTCTCAAATGAATAAAATGTACTATTTTTTTCTCTTATAACTGCATTATTCCACTTCAATTTACCGTTTAGTAAGTTACGTTATCTTCATTTTTCGCAGAGTTACGATTTTTTCAGTAAATCACTGCATTCATACCATTTTGCTCCATTTGGTCAACAAAAAATATATGGAAAAAATGTATTTTTCGACAATTTAATTATTGTTATATTAAGTTGAAGGTTTTCAACAGTAGTATGCATTTTTTCGAATTTTTTGAGCCAATTTAATTGAGCGATTGGGCCAATTAAAAAAAAACAACACACTCTTGGTAAACGAACCTGTGATCTTACAAATCGTTGAAAAAAATGCCGTTGGGATAAACGCCCGGCCGCCGTTTCGATCAATTCGGTGCTTTCGGCAAGACTCGCGACTGCACCGACCGCGCTGACGGAAAATTGGCAGCATGGTAAACACGAGAGAGGCGCGCGCGCGCCTCTCGCGTTTCGCACGTCGCTCGCGGTCGTCCAGCGTAAGCGCAAGTCGAACGCAGCGGACCAATCGCACGAACGTATCGCGACCATCGTATCGACCAATCGCACAGTTATTCGGTGCTTTCGGCAAGACTTTCGCGTCTGTACTGACCGCGCTCTTGCGGCAAATTGGCGAATCTAGGACCAAATGGCCGAGAAAAAAAATGGCCGGGGGGAAAAATGGCCGAGGAAAAAATGGCCAGGGAAAAACGGCCGGGGGGAAAAATGGCCGCGGAAAAAATGGTCGGAGAAAAAAACGGTCGAGGAAAAAATGGCCGGGGAAAAAACGGCCGGTGGAAGTAACGGCCCGGGAAGAAAAGGCCGAGTGAAAAATGGCCGCGTTTAAATTGCATGTTTGTGTGTGGGGCGTTTTTTTCCTCCGCCTTTTATTCCCCGGCCATTTTTTCCTGATACCCAAATTGCGGCCGCATGGTAAACGCGATGCTTGCAGCCAGCAACATCGTCCAGCGTAAGTGCAAGTCGAACGCAGCTCGACCAATCGCATTCGAGTATCACGCGGACGGAGCTTCTGCTATAATCGCGGCTTTAACACGGCCAGCGACTCGTCGCTCGAATAATACGCGCGTCGCCCGATCGTCGCGTTGCTCGTGCCCTGCTTCTCTCAATAAACGGTGTGCCAAAGTGCGCGAGCGAATAAAAAAACGCAGAAGAAAAAAGAAAAAAAAAAAAAAAAAACGACGTGAGGTAAAGAAAAAAGGGGAAAGGGCAAAACACAGACTGGAGAGCTTTCGGCTGGCTCTGGAGTGGGGGAAGGCAGGGATGGGGGGAGGATCGAGTTCGCCTGGACGGTGTAGCTGCTGCTCCGCTGTGACCGCGTTTTATTTCGTCATTACTATCGCAAATTTTCCAATTCGAACTTATATGTCTCTACTTGCTGCTCACTGCTTATATTTGTACATGCTACTTACTAATTTTTTTTACTTGTTACTTACTAATATATTCCTACTTGCTACTTATAATCCGATATTGTCTAGTGGTTTGGATATCTCCTAGTATCTCCTAGTAGCGCCTTACTAATTTTTTTACTTGTTACTTACTAATATATTCCTACTTGCTACTTATAATCCGATATTGTCTAGTAGTTTGGATATCTGACTCTCCTAGTAGCTACTTACTAATTTTTTTACATGTTACTTACTAATATATTCCTACTTGCTACTTATAATCCGATATTGTCTAGTGGTTTGGATATCTGACTCTCCTAGCAGCTACTTACTAATTTTTTTACTTGTTACTTACTAATATATTCCTACTTGCTACTTATAATCCGATATTGTCTAGTAGTTTGGATATCTGACTCTCCTAGCAGCTACTTACTAATTTTTTTACTTGTTACTTACTAATATATTCCTACTTGCTACTTATAATCCGATATTGTCTAGTGGTTTGGATATCTCCTAGTATCTCCTAGTAGCTACTTACTAATTTTTTTACTTGTTACTTACTAATATATTCCTACTTGCTACTTATAATCCGATATTGTCTAGTGGTTTGGATATCTGACTCCCCTAGTAGCTACTTACTAATATTGCTACTTGCTACTTACTAATATTCCTAACTTGCTGCTTACTAATATTTCTACTTTTTACTCACTAATATTCCTACTTTCTACTTACCAATATTCCTACTTGTTAATTACTGATATTCCTACTTTCTACTTACCAGTATTCCTACTTGTGAATTACTACTAATATTCCTACTTGCTACTTACTAATTTCCCTAATGTAGGTGACAGCGTTATTGTCACTGAAGCGTCATTTTTGGTTGGTCATTTGACTAATATAAAACTACTATCGCTACTTAAGGTAAACGTACCAATGGCGGGACAGGACCCAGTTGCGGGACACTAAGAAGATATTTGTAAATAATAAAAGTTTGATGGACAAAATATAAAATGTAACTCTTACAATAGCATCTGTTATATATCATTGACGCACATGAAAAAGTTTCACATTTTTCATCGTCAATTGAATATTTGCATCAAAAGTATTTTTGCGCCCACGCCAACATGTGTCCACAAACTGGGACGAGACTGTCATCTTGATAAGGATGTTAGGTTATGTGGCAGCTACTTGGATAACGAGAGCGTAAGAATATCGCAAGGAATCCGCGATAATTTATAAACCGTCACCATACATATAAAACATGTTTCAGCAATTGTCCCCAGGCAGATGAATTCAAATTTGCATATTTCTAGCGGTACGTACGTTTGATGTCCCGCCATCGGGACATGCACAAAAATAGCTGTCCCGACACGGGTACATGTGCACTTTTTAGCATTTTATTCAATAAATATATTAAAAAACATCCGAAACATGTTTATTCTATGGTTTTCGGGAACAAGAAACTCCAACCTTGCAATTCGCTACCGCTATTTCCTAAAATAATCAATATAAGCGGACGAAAATTGACATACAAAACAGACATTGTCTTAAACGTCCCGCCATTGGTACGTTTACCTTACTACCGCTACTTACTAATATAAAAAAGCTACGCGACGTAAACAAATAGCGGAAAGGGCAGAGCGAAAGACTGGAGCGCTTTCGGCTGGCTCTGCGCTAGTGGTGTTGGTGGTGGGGGTCTGCCTCCTGGACTCTGGAGCTGCTGCTGCTGCTGCTGCCGTTGCTGCTGCTGCTGCTACTGCTGCTCCGCCGTGACCGCGTATTTCACGGCGCGCGACTGCACCGACCGAATTGCGCGGTTACTATAACGCGGCAATAAGTTCTCGCGATATTTCTTCGCATTAACCCGGGCGAAATCCAGCGAGGAGACTTCCGACGATAACTTCTGACTTGTCGAAGCTCAAGATCGCGGAAATATTGCGAAAGGGTGAAGAAAAATAAAACAGTGCGTCGCGCGCGTTTGTAGGCAGTAGAGATGTAAGCGGTAAATGTGACCGGTAATGTTACGGTATTTTTACCGTAAAAATACGGTACGTGACCGTTTCCAAAATGACCACATCGGTCACAAAATCATATGGTCGTATGATTTGAAATTTCACAGCTGTGGCGCGCGTGTCGCCTAATAAAAAAACTTTATATACAATTATCTTTCCATAAATTTGTGATTGAACAATAAGATACGTATTCGATAAACGTGCAAACAATAAATAAATAATTTATTATCTTTGAATACAGCATTTCATAATAATACATGAAAAAAAAAAAAAAAAAAAAAAAAAAAATTGCGAGCTGTACACCTATCTAGTTGTAAATGACCGGTCACACTTTTTTGTGACCGTAAATTTACCAAAAAGAAAAGTGACCAGTAATTCCACATCTAAATAGTTGGATTTACCATATTTTTACGGTATGTTTATCGACAAAATTTGTGACGGTAATTCCACAACACCTGATTGCGCGAAAAAAAAATTACGTCATTTTACGGTAAAAATACGGTAATTTTTTGGTAAGTTTACCGCTCCAGGATTTTACGGTAATTCCACATCTCTAGTAGGCAGCAGCTGTTACGAGCCTGGCAGTTCTCTGACTGCTGGTTCGCCTTCCTTTATCCCTATTGGAGGGTCCGTCGTGCTGCTTAGCGAATAGAAATTCGCGACCTGGGACCCGGGAAATATCCAGAGCTTTTAAATTTCCAATGGACGATTGATAAAATAAATACACCAACACTAGTTTTCGATTGACACAAACACTTTACTTTATTGAACACATTAGAAATCTAATATTAAGCGGAAGTTTAATCTGCACGCAGTTTGTCAGTCCAACGAAAATACAGAAAACTTGAGAAAGTACTACGGGGTCGTGGCGAAGGGACGATTCCTTCGCCGATGTTATACGTTTGCCGGTTGTGATGCGAGTGTCTGCTCGTCGCTGCGACTAAACAGCATTTCTGTTTCCTTCTTTTCGGAAATTTCGTTGATTGGCTCTAGTCGGGCAGAGAGGTGGAACTCTAAGGGTGTAGGGTGGTACGCGTATCTTGGGGTGGTCAGGCCTGGTTGTCGGTGGGCCGCGAGGCCCGTCACCGGGGCCTTTCCAGACATAAAGCAGCCGAGGTAAAAAAAGGGTCCTTAGGCTCCGCAGCTCGTCTCGAGCTGCGGGCGGCAATAAAACATTTGGCGACCAGCTTCTAGCAGCGTGTGGTCGTGAAGTGCTCAGCGCGTTGCGATTCTATGAGGGGTCTATGAGTGAGGCTCTTAAAGGTTTCCAATTTTCTCTGCAAACGCGAAAGTCGAGAAAAGTCTCTTCTTTTTAATCCCTCTTCGAGAGTCACGTAGTCTAGCAGACATTCGCATTTACATTTACAGTTTTTACCATGTGTTCGAGGAATGTGTCTTATTCGCCCTGGGCCTCTTGGCTTATTTATTGTTCCCGGCATTTGCCCAAGCTCTCAGGGAAACCAGGGAAAACCCGAGAGAGGAAGTGGACTTAGTCATCTAACATTGAATATAACGTAAATGTACATGTAAATAGTGATACTCTATCGGTATAATAATCTATAATTACAGCTAGCTTAAAGGCTGTGTCCGAGACATTGGTTGCTGCGTTAATATTCGAAATTCGCTCTTCGATTGGCTTCCGCTAACGCGTTATAGGGGGCAGATACGTGCCGAGCGTGCGCTCGTCACACAGCAGCAGCAGCGAAATCTCGTCGCGAGCGACGGCGACGAATCCGCGAAGAACAGCTGATTTCAGATATGGCGCGTGACAGTTGTGCCCTTTGAGGTTAGGTTCACGCGACACCTCGAACGTATTTTTCGTACCTTTCGCGTCGCTGATTAGGTTTTCCTGTTTCGAGGTGTGCGTTTTTTTTATTTTTAATTAACGACGACGCGAAGGTTTTAAGGGTTACGAAGGTTTTAAGGGTCTTAAGGGTCTCGTCACGAGCGTGCGACTCGTTGTCTTCGTCGGTTTTGGGTGTCAAGGACGTAAGTTAATTTCGAAAAATTTTCAGCGATTGGTCGACAGATTCGCCTGAATTTTTATTTTTTTTTATTTTTGGAACTTTTTTGCCTTTTGTGGATGGAAAATGTGGGATTTTTATTAGGGATTTTTTTAAGGTGTTTGGTTATTTTTTTTAATTTTCACCGATTTCGTTGGTCGATCGATTCGCCCGATTTTTTAATTTTGTGGTTTTGGGCTTTTTTTTGCCTTTCTTGGCTGGGAAATGTGGCATTTTTTTCAGGTGTTCTTTTTAAGGGTGAATTTCAGGCGATTGGGTTTTTTTTTTATTTTCAGCGATTTCATTGGTGGAACGATTCGCCTGATTTTTTATTTTTGTGGTTTTAGGCATCTTTTGCCTTTTTTGGGTGGGAAATGGGGGATTTTTTTAGTTGTTTTTTTTTAAGGACAAATTTAATGGGTTTGGTTTTTTTGTTGTTTTTAGCTGAATGAGGCTGATGGAACCCTTGGGTATTGCACCGGAAGTGGTCGAGATAAGGACACTAACAAAATGGGCCGACATCCCCGTCCAACATCGTTACACAGACTACTCGACTTCGCTCGGCGAATTGACTCCGCACGCGGACTGTCCGTTTCCATGTCAGTCGGCGATCAATCACAAGATTGCGCTATGGTGAGTCGTCGTTCCGTCTCTTTGGTTTTTCTTCTACGAGAGATTTGATCCGAGTTGAGCTTGATTTAAAAAAATTGTCAAAATGTTACCCAATTGAATCAGTTGGGCGGATAAAAAAATCTCTGTATACGGTAAACGTCCCAGTAATCTATAGTGTACCAGTAATCAACAATATGTGCTTTGACTATAGCAAAATCTATATTCAAAGCACACAACTGTTGATTACCGGGACATTTATGTAACACGTAATGTGGATCGTTAGAATTATTTCACTAGCTCTAATGACGAAATCAGTGTAAAAGAAGACATTTTTTAATGCTGCTTGTCATTGACAAAACAAGGAATGACCCAAGACTAAAGTTAGCAATATTATCTTCAAGTTTGAATTAATTGTGTCGCAATGTTTAAATTATTTTCGTCAATTTCATTCAGGATTGGCAAATTGTAAGAATTATTCTACTATTTGTTTTAATCATGAAATTAGCATAAAAGACGACATTTATAAATACACTATAAAAAATACTATAAATATACTATATGTCATCGACGAAACAAGAAATGATTCGAGTCGGCAAAGATATCTTCGACCGGATTAATCGAGACGCAAGGTTCCAAGTCTTTTTGCCAATTTTAGTCAGGACTGGCGAATAGTAGAAAATATTTTGCTACTTGTTTCAATGATGAAATTAGTGTAAAACAAAATATTTTTATACGATTTTTCATTGTCGAAACGAGAAATTATAGGAGGCTAAAGTTGGTGAAGTTGTTTTCGACTATCAATTAAAATTGGGTCGCAAGGTCAATCTTTTATCAATTTTTTTCAGGACTGGTGAATAGTAAAAAATATGTTACTATTTGTTTCAATAATGAAATTAGCGTAAAACAAGTCATTTTTTAAATATTAGTTTACATTGCCGAAACAAAAAATTATAGGAGGCTAAAATTGGTGAATTTGTCTTCGACTATCGATTAAAATTGGGTCGCAAGATTTTAAATCTTTTCTCACATTTTTTTTCAGGACTGGCGAATAGTAAAAAAATATTTTACTATTTGTTTCAATAATGAAATTAGCGTAAAACAAGACATTTTTTAATACTATTTTTCATTGTCGAAACAAGAAATTATACAAGGCTAAAGTTGGTGAAGATGTTTTCGACTATCAATTAAAATTGGGTCGCAAGGTCAATCTTTTATCGATTTTTTTCAGGACTGGCGAATAGTAAAAAAATATTTTACTATTTGTTTCAATGATGAAATTAGCGTAAAACAATTCATTTTTTAAATATTAGTTTACATTGTTGAAACAAAAAATGATAGGAGGCTAAAATTGGTGAATTTGTCTTCCACTATCGATTAAAATTGGGTCGCAAGATTTTAAGTCTTTTCTCACATTTTTTTTCAGGACTGGCGAATAGTAAAAAAATATTTTACTATTTGTTTCAATGATGAAATTAGCGTAAAACAAGTAATTTTTTAAATATTAGTTTACATTGTAGAAACAAAAAATTATACGAGGCTAAAATTGGTGAATTTGTCTTCGACTATCAATAAAAATTGGGTCGCAAGATTTTAAGTCTTTTCTCACATTTTTTTTCAGGACTGGCGAATAGTAAAAAAATATTTTACTATTTGTTTCAATGATGAAATTAGCGTAAAACAAGTCATTTTTTAAATATTAGTTTACATTGCCGAAACAAAAAATTATAGGAGTCTAAAATTGGTGAATTTGTCTTCGACTATCGATAAAAATTGGGTCGCAAGGTTTAAGTCTTGTCGATGTTGTTTTCAGGACTGGCGACATATCGGTTCTACAAGTAGACGCAGTGGTCAATCCTACCAACGAAACTATGGATGACAATAGTCCTACGTGCCAAAGAATATTTTCACGCGCCGGCTCTGCTCTCAATTTTGAAATTGACAATGAGATCAAAGGTAAGCGCTTCAATGGCCTCTCCTTCTAACGATTAGTTAACAAAAAGCCACTCCCAGATGTTTACGAAGCATTGTTGTTTGCAGAATGCAGGACCGGAGAGGTCAGAGTGACTCAGGGCTACCAATTGCCCGCGCGTTACATCATCCACACAGTTGGGCCAGTTTACAATATTAAATACCAGACAGCAGCTCAAAATACGTTACACTGTTGCTACAGGTACGAAAACAGCTCCGTACTTTTTCCTTCTCCTTAGAATCACGACGACTTAAATTTTTTCTTAAAAAAAAAAAAAAACAGTCACAGTGACAATAAAAATAACGCTCAAAAGAAGTTGTTGTTTTGCACTGAAGAAACTTTCGAAATGCTCAAAATGACCTTCGAAATAACCAAATGAAAAAATCTGACGGTTACTTTTTTTGTTGGTTTGGCCATTTCGAAGATCATTATTTACAATTTCCGAATATTACTTCTATGCAAAACACAACTTTCATTGGGCGTTATTTTTATGGTCACTTAAAAAATCCTCGTAATAGCCTTAACAATCTCAAAAACTTTAAAGTTATCGTAAAATTAATTTTGTTCTAAAAAACTGTCAAAATGGCCATAAAAATAATGCTCAATAGAAGTTGCTTTTTGCACACGCATAGAAAAATATGGAAAAAAATGGACTATACTTGTTCGACGTCTGAAAGACATTCCGTAATTTTGCCGATTTTTCCGATACTTGTGAACATGTACAAGAAATGTTCTATCGCATATTCCCACAAGTATGGGAAAAATCGGCAGAATTCCGCAATGTTTCTCAATTGCCACGAGAGCATAAAGATTGTACCCATATTTTTGTAACTCGGAAATTGCAAAAATGACCTTATTGTCGCAGAAATCAATAACTTACTGTGAAAAAAAAACTTACCCCGTCCAAAGGATCGTTATGACGGTAAATTATTGTTTCCTGCGACCAAAAAGTAGCCGTCAGATTTTTTCGTTTCGTTATTTCGAAAGTTATTTTGACCATTTCGAAAGATTCTTCTGTGCAAAACAACGGCCCAACGGCTTTTATGGCCACTTTGACCGTCGTTTTTTTTTTTTTTTTTTTTTTTTTTTTTTTTTTTTAATGAAAGTTGTTGTGATTGCTAGGGTGGCTCTATAACATACCTATACCATAACTATATCATAACATTAGTATAAGATAACAGGATTGTCGCAATTTTTATCATACTTCAAATTATTTTCCTTCCCTAATGGCGCAAGTGGATTGCCCGAACGAATTCTTATAAATTCACTGAATTATTTTCTCGATGTTTTTTTTGAGCAATTAAATATTTAGTTGAATTCTTTTGAATGTAATAATTGGCCCTGAGGTGACCAAATACAGTACATCTACCCTATATAGGATACAATAGTATTTTCCCATATGTTTGTCATACATTTTACTGTCTAATTGTTTTTTTTTGCTCCTGTTTAATTTACAGAAATGTGCTTCAAAAAGCCCGAGAGCTCGGACTTCGCAGTATCGCTTTGCCTGTGATCAACTCGGTTCGCCGAAATTACCCACCGGACGCAGGGGCGCACATAGCTCTACGTAAGAAAATCGAAAAATCCAATTTCGAGCCTCGCAATATTAAAAGATACACACTCAGGTCGATAACCAAAATCAGTTCTGATATTTTCCCAGAAATTGTTGACTTATCCAGTAAAATTAAATGTGATCCTTTTAGCAATTCCGTGTCGGATAACGTTTTGCTTTGCCGCATAATGAGCAGAATCATAAATCAATTTGCATCTATATTTGTTGCAAAAATTAGCCGCAATAAATATAAATCTAAAAAAACAGTTCTATAAAATGGCTCAATTGATGCTTGGATAATTACCACATTGGGTATACAAAAACCCGGTTTATTGTCATTCTCGTAAATTTTTCAACTTGTATTTCCGTCTCTACACGGAAAGAAAAATATGGGAACAATCTCTAGACTCGTGTGGCAATTGAGAAACATTCCGGAATTTTTGCAACATTTCCCATACATCATGTACGTAAACAATAGATTTTCTATCGCATATTTCTACAAGTATGGAAAGAATCGCAAGAATTCTCGAAGTATTTCTCAATTGCCACACGAGTATAAAGATTATTCCCATATTTTTCTCTCCGTTTTATATTCGTCAGTTGCTCGTATATTCCCAAAAGTCTTGGGAGAATCTTGGAGTTAGTTGTATGAAATAATCTGTACTGAGAAGAATCCGTGGGTTAAGGGGTCTACCCTTATTAGAATTTAAAAAAAATCGATTTTTTTTTTATTGCATTTTTCGAAAGTATACATATTTAAAAGTATCATACTAAACTTTTATGATGATCCTGGCAGTCTACGTGTACTTTTGAGGGACGCCCACTTTGGTCCTACTTGAGCGCGTTAGGGTACGCACCGCAACCCGTTAAACGCGTTTTTCTCAAAATGACGTATTTCGACGGCTTGTTGATGAAATCTCCGAAACTATTCAACCGATCCTCACCAAAATTGTACCACATGTTCATTATGATTATAGCTATAGCGCATATCATACGAATTTTGAAATTTTAAGTGTAACTATTTTTTTTCTCAAAAAACGATGAAAAAAAACGTGATATTTCGAAGTTTTTGAAAAAATGACCGCCATTTGGTCATTTTTGATAAAATCAAAAATCGTATGATATGCGCTATAGCCATTTACCTGAGGAATCTAAAACCATTTTTTTTAATTTTTTTCCTATCATCCATTCCAGAGATTTCATCAACAGCGCACACCCATCTTTTTTTTTTACCTGTCTTCTCTTCCATTTTAGTGTACAAAAACTGAGTGAAATGAATATGAAAACATTTTTTTTGTGTATTTTAAGAGTATATTTTTTAGGCCTTACACTTTTTATATCCATATTTATAATTTATACCGGTCAAAAAAATTCGTGGAAATAGTACTTTTTTTGGCCGTCTAATTAGGGTAGACCCCTTAACAATGCCGAATATAGTGAATTCTACTGTCATCACGGGGGGGGGGGGGGGGGGGTCTGTCACGGGTACCGTAATATAGTGCCGATTCCATTATTTATTGATGTCGGAACGCTAAAGGCCATGGTTTACTATGGTAATCGTTGCCGAATCCTTTTGTGCATAAGCGATAAAGCGACCCTCATTATGCTAACTGCCTTAGTCGTTGACGACGGCCTCGACTGTATCTCGGACGTATCACTTATTGCTGAAAACAATTTCCGATAAATAGGATTTTCGTAATTGGTTTTTTACAATGGAAAAAAAATAAATAAGTGGTTGACCTCAACGGAATCGTTGTTGACTCAACTCTCCGTGAGGTTATATACGGCGAACGAAATCAGGAAGTTGGGTCAACCTCCCCAGTAGGTTGTGGGTTTTCTTCGATTGAAACTCGATTTAAAAGAGGTCGAGTCAACCTTCTGGTTTTCTTATAAATATAGTTCAAGTGCACCGAAGTTCGGTTATCAGTGTTCATGCTCACTGAACTTAAGGGGGGGTAGGGTATTAAAATTTTTTTTTTGGCATTTTTATTTTATATTTTTTACTGAATGCATAATACCTCAAGAATATTGTGTCAAATTTTCAAGTCAATCGGAGCAAAATTGGCGACGTTATGAATATTTTTATACTCGCGGATTGCTGTACCTACGCGGCCCGAGCGCGACTTAAAGCGTTCTCCTGAAAATCATCATTTTGAAAGTCGGTGCACACGATTACACAAAAACTAATTGGCCGATCGTTCTGAAATTTGGCACAGTGCTTCTCCATATAATTCGTCAGGTAACGCCGAAGGCGTTTTTCGATTTTTATTAAAATTATCAATTTTACAATAACAAATAGGCTGATTTTTTCAGCAAAAATCGCGTTTTTGACTTCAAAGTGATGCCAAAAATTCAAAAATGGTAAAAAAAAAAAAACTCTTCGGCGTTACCTCGAGAAACATCTCCTCTAATGAATACCGTTTGAATTTTTGGATTCGGGCAATCCTACTTCGAGAAATCGTGTGCACCGCAAATCAACTTTTTTTCGAGACGCCTCCGGAGATTCTCTGCCAATCACTTGATTATTTATTTTTTTCCATAAAAATTTTACAGAATATTCTTGAAATGTGCCACTATTATGTGGAAAAAGATTTAATTGATTATCACTATTTATATCGCCACAAAAAATTCTCAAATTTATGCCTTTTTTTCGCTGAAAATACCCTACCCCCCCCCCCCCCCCCCCCCTTAATTTCACTTGAAGCACAAAATCCTGAAGTAGTCGATGCAAAAAATCGCTTTTATTGATTCAACGAAGGCACATTTATATCAATTTCGATTTCGTTGAGTCAGTGGCGAATTCGCCAACCTCTCGGCGAGGTTGAGACCATTTTTTTTTTTTCAGTGTATTCTTCATTGATATTTTATTGATTAATCTAACAAATTGCAGGTACGGTTCGAAGATTTTTAGAGCAATACAGCGACTCGATCGGTTGCATAGTCTTCGCCCTGGAACCCTGCGATCTCGGTATATATCAAGTTCTCTTGCCGCTGTACTTTCCGCGAACAATGGAGGAGCAGGAGAACGCCTGTTGGCAACTGCCGAGCGACGTAGGCGGAATGGACGGCGAGCCATTGCTGCCTGATAGGCAAATTAGAATAATTGACAATCCTCAGCACGCGCTTCACGGTGAGTCTTCTTGTGGAAACATCAGAAAATATATCAGAGCTGGGCAGTATTTACTTAAGTATATAGAATTTTCTAAGTATTTTACATACGAATTTTAAGGTAGTCCTTGCGTCTAGTATTCAATTCACATAAATTCGAGAAAGTTGACAAGAAATTGCAACTACTTCTCGATAATATAAAAATCTGAAAAAAATCATGCATGTTATAAACGTTGAAAAGATTAATTTTGCATAATAAAAATTCCAAAATGTTATTAACAAATTGATGAAAAATAAAATTGTTCAACAAATCCTTCGATAACTTAATTTTTTTGTTTCAATGAAAATAATGCGTTCATTTTTCTAAATATGTATGAATTTTTTCAATTTTTTTAATTCACTTTGGATTTTGCGTTTTTTAACATGGGGAAAATCACAAAATTCAAAGTGAATTAAAAAATTTGAAAAAATTCATGCATATTCAGAAAATAGAATGGATCATTTTCATTGAAACAAAAAAATTAGGTTGTCGAAATATTTGTTGAACAATTTTATTTTTCATCAATTTGTTAATAACATTTTGGAATTTTTATTATGCAAAATTAATCTTTTCAACGTCTTTAACATGCATGATTTTTTTCAGATTTTTATATTATCGAGATGTGGTTGCAATTTCCTCCCAATTTTCGAAAACTTATGCGAACTCGACACCAGGCGCAAGGACTACCTTAAATACTCATACTTCACTGGTATTTTCCATATTTTGAAGTTCGAAATATAGAAAATACTTTTACGTCTACCTCATATGCGGCGGAAACATTTTTATTTATTGAGAATTACTGTAGAATTAGTTAACGCCGAAGTGTCAGTCCGGTCGGGACAGTCACGTCAGACGTAAGTTTCAGATAAAACATTCGATCACTTCTCGATAGGATAAAAATCTGAAAAAATCACGCATATTCTAGATGCGAATTTCAACATTTTTTTAACAAATTAATGAGAAAATGAATTCATCAACAAATTCTTCGGCAAACCAGCTTTTATTTCTCATGAAAATGATTCATTAATTTTTCCGAATACTTATGAATTTTTTCAGAATTGCCTAATTATAAAAAATTGCGACTTTCGCCCCGTCATTTTGTCTAAAAAAAACGTAATTAAAAAAAAATAGACAAAGCGAAAAAAACACCCTATACCATTGATTTTTACGAAGTATTTTTAAAAGTACTTAAAGGAAGTACTTATAAATGTATTTAAAATACAAAAAGTATTTTGCATTTTGTATTTTAAGGATTTTCAAGTATTTTGCCCAGCTCTGAAATGAATCATAGAATTCGATCATCGGTGCATCTTTTTTAATTCCGGGGATTAATCGTGATGTTTTGTTTTGAGAACAGGAGACGAAAGCGTTGACCTGTCAACGCAGCTGGACACGACGATCAATCTCGGCGAGCACGCTTTCACTCAGATGCAGGGCGATCTGGATCGGCAGAGACTTCTCGGCGAGCGACCCCTCTCCGATCCTCTCGCCGACATCATGCTCAAGCAAATGCAGCAAAAAGAACGGTAAGGCTGTGAATCCCAGACTGGGAAAAAAAAATCGCATATTTCGATACAAGTGCGTAAAGTAGGTTATTTTTACACGAGTTACACATTAGTATATTGTGCAACAAGTGCGTAAAATAGGTTATTTTCGCACGAGTTACACATCCTATTTTTTTTGTAATAACGGTGCGTAAACGAGATTCTTTTGGGGCGATTTCGCGTGCGTAAAGTACACGTTTACTTTGTCCCGAAAAGTCGAAATTTACCCACGCTATTGCAAAAACTATTTTGTAATAGCAGTGCGTAATAGTACTTTTTGTAACGCATGCATGAGAAGTGCTACTTCTCGTGCCTGCCGCGCGTGGCGTAAGTGGCGCTTTACGGCCATCTTTGCTATTTTACTTCTCGCACGCACTTCTCGCACGCGAATCACTTCTCGCCCTTGTATCGCAAAGTACTATTGCGATACAAGGGCGAGAAAGCGATCATTATACGCAGGTTGGGAAGTTGATCGGTTACATCACTCGGTGCGAGAAACTAGGTTTCACGCACGCTTCGCGTTCGTGTAACCTCGATTTCGCGCCTTGTGAAGTAAAATTGTGTACGAAACTCGTGCGAGAAACTTTTTCTCAACTCGTGTGATTGCAACACTCGTGAGAAAAAGTTTCTTCGCACCCGTATCGTAATATACTATTCTCCGGGGCGATTTCGCGTGCGTAAAGTACTCGTTTTCCGGCACGAGTGCATAAAGTAAACGAGAGTGCGTAAAGTGAAACTTTACGAACGAGCGTGTACTTTACGCACGGGTGCGAAAAACGAGCACTTTACGCACGCGAAATCGTCCCGAAAAATCGAGTTTTACGCACGCTATTGCAAAATTAGTATATTTTGATACAAGTGTGAAAAAATTGTTCCTGACGCGTGTGAGTTTGCGACACTCGTGCGAGAAACTTTTTCTCAACTCGTGTGATTGCAACACTCGTGAGAAAAAGTTTCTTCGCACCCGTATCGTAATATACTATTCTCCGGGGCGATTTCGCGTGCGTAAAGTACTCGTTTTCCGGCACAAGTGCATAAAGTAAACGAGAGTGCGTAAAGTGAAACTTTACGAACGAGCGTGTACTTTACGCACGGGTGCGAAAAACGAGCACTTTACGCATGCGAAATCGTCCCGAAAAATCGAGTTTTACGCACGCTATTGCAAAATTAGTATTTTTTGATACAAGTGTGAAAAAATTGTTCCTGACGCGTGTGAGTTTGCAGCCCGAGCCGAAGGCGAGAGTTGCTATCACACGAGTGAGAAAAAATGTTTCGCACGAGTATCGAACGATATTTTATGTCACGATGTAAGAAAGATTAGCTGTCATAACCGAAGAATCACTTAGCACAACCAATCAAACACTCCATTTCTCTTCATTGATGAAAACATTTCTCTGAAAATATCTGAAAATATCTGATAATATCTGATAATTTCTGAAAATATCAAAACATTTCTAAAAATTTTTCTGTTAATGTCTGAAAGTACCTCTGAATTTGTCTCACTTTTCGTACTTTTCAGGTAAAGTCATTGTTTTCTCTGAAACTAAGTATTCCTGATTGCTCCGAAAATCTCTAATTAACTCTGATTAACTCAGAGTAACTCAGAGTAACTCGCGTTTTGAAAATATCAAAACATTTCTAAAAAATTTTCTGTTAATGTCTGAAAGTACCTCTGAATTTGTCTCACTTTTCGTACTTTTCAGAGAAAGTCATTGTTTTCTCTGAAACTAAGTATTCCTGATTGCTCCGAAAATCTCTAATTAACTCTGATTAACTCAGAGTAACTCAGAGTAACTCGCGTTTTGAAAATATCAAAACATTTCTAAAAATTTTTCTGTTAATGTCTGAAAGTACCTCTGAATTTGTCTCACTTTTCGTACTTTTCAGAGAAAGTCATTGTTTTCTCTGAAACTAAGTATTCCTGATTGCTCCGAAAATCTCAATTAACTCTGATTAACTCAAAGTAACTCAGAGTAACTCGCGTTTTCTCTACTTTGATTTTTTCTGAACATACATTATTCGAAAAGAATTCAGAGTTTTCGACAATGTTTCAGAAAACTCTCCGTTTTTTTGGTAAATTGTAACTGCTGGAGTTTGTGCGGAGAAAATTGCAGAGATTCTTGGGAACTATCCGAGAAACTTTGGAGGACTGTCGGAAAATCTCTGAAAATCAGTGAAATGGTCCAGTTGGAGATTTTCAGACAAATTTTCAGAGAAATATTTTCACCAGGGTTACATTTCAAATATGTGAAAAAAAACTAAGATTGTCGTCGGCCGATTGATTTTTTCTGGTATTTGACGTAAAACAAAAATGAACGAAACAGTAATTTACAAATTATGGAACGTACAATCATAAATATTTTCATTTCGAAGCAAATACGTGCGATACACTTTAAGGTTTTAAAATCTTGCTGTTATTTCAGTTTTTTAAGAATTCGTCTAGAAAGTTATTTCATATAAATTCAGAAATCTTAGAAAGTTAAATCATATAAATTCAATATGGGTATAAAAAAAAATCCGGTGGAAAGAACGACTGAGGAAATAAATGGCCGGAAAAAATGTCCGAGGAAAAAAATGGCCATGTCCCCCGCACACAAAAATGTGTTTTAAACGCGACCATTATTTCCACCGAACATTTTTTCCTAGATTTTCAATGTGTGAACAAAAAAATACGGTGGAAAGAATGGCTGAGGAAATAAATGGCCGGAAAAAATGTCCGAGGGAAAAATAGTTATGTACGCCGCACACAAACATGTGTTTTAAACGTGGCCATTTTTTCCTTGGCCATTTTTCCCTCAGTCATTATTCCCATCGGACATTTTTCCTAGTTTTTCAATGTGTTAACAAAAAAAAATCCGGCTGAAAGAATGGCTGATTAAATAAATGGCCGAAAAAAAAGTGTCCGAGGAAAAAATTGCCATGTCCCCTGCACACAAACATGTGTTTTAAACGCGGCCATCTTTCCTCGGCCATTTTTCCGCTATTCTGCTATTCTGCTATTCTCTCAGCTATTCTGTCCACCGAACATTTTTTCCTAGATTTTCAATATCAAAATAATTAAAATTGACAATTTTTTTTTTTTTTTTCTTAAAAAAATTGAGAGTATTCTTTGACCAATTCTAAGATATTCTTGTTCTTAGATAATTTGTGCTAAACTCAATAGTTTCCGAGAAAAAAATTAGCTTATTTTTGTAGCATATTTACGTTCTTTCCGTCATATTGTAAAAAGGAGTGATTCAATGATTGCATAAAAATTTACGCACAAAGTAATTCGTATTGTGTCGATACATTTTTTAAGAAAAAACAAAATTTTGCAATTTTAATTTTTTTGATATTTTGGAAAACCAAAAATCATCTCAAAAAATTTTTGAAAAATTTAAGGATATTCTTTGACCAATTCTAAGATATTTTTGTGCTTACATAATTTGAGCTAAGCTCAATAGTTTCCGAGAAATAAATTAGCTTATGTTTTTGTAGAATATTTACGTTCTAGCCGCCATATTGTAAAAAGGAGTGGTTCAATGATTACATGAAAATTCTCTGTTAAACTTTAACTATTCCGATCACCTCTGATCATGATTACAGTATGAATTCATTGCGGTAACATTGCAAAAAAAAATGCACAAAAAGGTTTTTTTCAAAAATGTTCACGTTTTTCACGCTTGAATCGGCCATATTTTTTTTTCTTTATGTCTAATCGAAATTTTGAGCCGGTATTCTGAAAGAGCATAAAATTCTACGTCGATATATCCGAAAATAAATTTTTTTCAACGCCGATAACATAAAAAAATAATCGCGTTGAAAGTTTGGTAAAAAATCGGGACGCTTGGACGTTAATGGGTTAAACGCGGCCATCTTTTCCTCGGCCATTTTTTTCCCCAGCCATTATTTCCACCGGACATTTTTTCCTAGATTTTCAATGTGTGAACAAAAAAAAATCTTTAAGATTGCCGGCGGCCGATACATAGAGGCATTCACAGCAGAAGTGGAGTACTTATATACCACGAGTACCTGAAATATTGATCGACGCGCCAGTCGAGACTAGGCTAACCGGAAAATCAACACGGAAAATGGGGCCACATTTCGCGAAAGCAAACGTCACGTGTTGTAGATGCGCAGTAGCCGTTTCCCCGGCGATCAAACTCGAGCGATTCGATTCAGAAATACATCGACGTAAACACGATGCTCTGGGAGAATAGTTGTGGGTGGGGAACATGGTAGACGTGGGATGTTGAGCTTTATTTGGAAAATTAGGTCAGTAGTTTCTCGATCGTCTGGCGATGTTGTCGACACTCGGTCACGACCATTGTTTTTTTCGCGCGGTGCTCTGTATGGCCAACAGATGGTCAGAGAATGAATTATCGTCGAGACGACTCGCTTACGATCCGACTGATGGCGCAGCGGTTCGCTTGTACTTCGACTTTGCAGGTCGACTGTAGAAATAATTGCCGTTGCTTTAAGGGATCATCACAGTGTGACCCTCCGAAAAATCAATGATTTTCGCGATTTTTTTTTGTTAAGTTGTAATGAACTAATTGGTCTGGTTTTTTTAATATAAATAAGTACATTCTTGAAGAATACAAAATGATTTTTTTTATGTGCATTTCTTTAATGTATAATAATGATATAAATTGTTTAAATAGCTCGTGTAAAAAAAAGGTCCTGCATTATGTCCACGATTGCGGTCGCAATTTTTATCTGAACCAAAAATTTCAAAAAGATTATTAATCTGTAGGAAATTCGCTATCGCGCTACGAGAGCATTTTTTTTTTTTTAATTTGACTAAATGGCGGCGGTTTCAACGAAAATTATCGAATTTAGCCCTTTTTTCGACAGTTTTTCGTAAAAAAAAATAGGAAGATTTAATAAAAAAAAAAAAAAGCTCTCATAGCGCGATAGAGAATGACGTTAGAAATGTTCTCTCAAAATTTGAAATCGATATCGTCATAACTCTTCATTTGAGAGTGGACACCGTTTTGAAAAACAACATTCCGAGAAAAGTGCGTTTAAAGTTTGCACACGCCACTGTCACGCTGCAATCCCTTTCCCTAAGAAAGGCTGTAGCGACCAAAATAATTCGAATTTCGATTAAAAAATTTAACAGAATGTTTATAACCGTGTATACTATCCGATAATGAAAAAAAAAAAAAAAAAATCGATTTTTTTTTATTTCACACTGACGATCCCTTAAGCGATTATATACAGCCAGGAGAGCAACAAAAACAGATTTTATTTTTTTTTATTTTTCATGAGAAGACATTTTAATTTATTAACGCAAAAATATATACACACATTAAGGTAACTTTTAACTTATTTTGATATTTTTTATTTGTAGAAAGAATTATTTTTAAATGACAACAAAAGACAAAAACAACAGCGCACTGTTAAACATTTTTGTGAATTCACATTACTAGACATTTGATTCATCAGCTGATATATTAAATTTAATACACGTGTGTAGTAAAATTCGAAATGTTTCTATTCAATTTATTAACTTTCATATTATTTTTTAAAATTTTTATGAGATTCAGTAGAAAATACTGTAATTTTACATTTCATTCGCATGTTAAACTTAAGGAGGGTCGAGCGCGCCAATGAAACATATGCTGATTTCTGCTTACGCATGGATATGGACGGTCTAAGTATGACTACGAAGTTTGGAGAAATATCTTCACCGTTTGGACTAATATTTTTGTTTTTAATTTTCACCATTTAACATTGATTCTTATGACAGATTGAAAAAACGTGTATTTTAACGTTTCTAGGGGTAATTTATGTGGAAAACCTGCAAACAAATTATTGAAAACTATGGAGAATACTGTTAAGAAGTTCTGTAAAAAAATGTAGACACGTGTTCTTCACCGTTAATTAATAATAAGCAATATGCGACAGAGACGTCGCGACGAAAACCTAGGGAAACTGCATATCCGGCAACACAATTGCTTGTTATTAATTAACGGTGAAGAACACGCATCTACATTTTTTTGCAGAAGTTCTTAAGAACGTTCTTCACAGCTTTCAATAATTTGTTAGCAGCTTTTCCACATAAATCATCCCTACAAACCTTTATTTCAATCTGCCATAAGAATCAATGTTAAATGGTGAAAATTTCAAAAAATATTTCTCCAAAACGGTGAAGATGAGCACATTCAAACTTTGTAGTCAACCTTAGACCGTTCATATATATGCGTAAAAATAAATCAGCATATGTTTCCAGATACCATTGAAGCGCTCGACCCTCCTTAAGAAAGTGTCTATTAAGACCACACCGCAGAATCACGGTATACCGTGAACCAACACACGGTATACGGTGACTCATCGCAAGGTGTCATTGCATTCTTCGAATAATTATACCGTGCGCGGAATAGGTTTCTATGGTATACCGCATTTTAAGTACGAGCATGCCGTGATACCATGCACGGTCTTAGATGCCTAAAAAAATTTGCCCACAGTCTGAAGGAGGTAACTAAGATACCGTCGAAATTTGACGAAATTCATCCTTACTAAAGCGGCAAATTTTCGCTTTAGTAAGGAACTTCGACGGATTTTCTCTTAAAAAAAAAAAAACTATATAGAATATTTGTGTTTCGTCGATTTTTCTTACTAAAGCAGAAATTTTCCGCCTTAGCAAGAAATTTCGTCGGATTTTCTCTTAAAAAAAACTATATAGAATATTTGTGTTTCGTCGATTTTTCTTACTAAAGCAGAAATTTTCCGCTTTAGCAAGAAATTTCGTCGGATTTACTCTTTAAAAAAATGCTATATAGAATGTTTGTGTTTCGTCGATTTTCCTTAATAAAGCAGAAGTTTCCTGCTTCAGCAAGAAATGTCGTCGAATTTCGACGGTATCTTCGTTGCCTTCTCCAAGCCGTACGTACATTTTGCGAAGACATCTAAAATCGTGGGTACGGTATTACGACATGTTCTGATTCAAAATGCTGTATATCGTAGGAACCTATTCCGTGGGCGGTATAATTACTCGAAAAACGCAATTATACTGTGCGTTGGCTCACGGTGTATACCGTGCATTGCTTCACGGTATACCGTGATTCAATGGTGTGGTGGTCCCAATAGACACTTCCAAAACTTAAGGGGGGGGGGGGGGGGGGTAGGGTTAATTCGTGCAAAAAAGGCACGTTTTTGTGAATTTTTTTTTACGACACTGTTAAAATCTATTCATTAAAACCAATTGTACATCAAAGTATAACATTCGAAGAATATTGTGTAATTTTTTCATGAAGAAATATTAAAAAATGCAGCAATGGCGGCATATACTCGGAAGCGTCTCGGAAAAAAGTAGAATTGCGGTGCCCATCAGAACTCGGTACTGGATCATCCGAAATTAAAAAACCAAAGTTCATTCGTTAGGTAATCGTTTTCCCCAGGTAACGCGGAAGAGTTTTTTTCGAAATTTTGATTTTTCAATTTTTGGGAACACTTTAAAGGGAAAAACGCGATTTTTCGGAAAAAAATCGGCTATTTTGCTATTGTAAAATAAAAAATATTAATAAATTCGAAAAAAACTCTTCCGCGTTACCTCGTAAAACATGTACAGAACAAGTATGCAAAAATTCAAAAGGATCGGTGCAGTACTTTTGACGGTACGATGGGCACCGACTTTGAAAACGTGAGTTGTGGGAAAAACGCTTTGAAGTCGCGCTCGGGCCGCGAAGGTACAGCAATCCGCGAGTATAAAAATATTCATAACGTCGTCAATTTGGCTCCGATTGACATGAAAATTTGACACAATATTATTGAGGTATTATGTATTCAGAAAAAAATATAAAATAAAAATGCCAAAAAAAAATGTTAATACCCCCCCCCTTAATACACTAGTTTATGTAAACGGTTTTCTTGTACTCCTGATGGAAGCTCACGCGAAATATTTGCAACAGTGCACTTTTTGAGGACCCCTGTTTACCTGGCATTTTCACACTAAAAAGTGGTTAAAATCCTTTTTTTTTATTTACGATTTTTTTTTGTCAAGCCTAACAAGTTTTATATCAATAAACAGAACAGTATTCTTAGAAAAAAAAAAAATGAATAAAAATAGCGTTCTGTTTAAGCATCGAATCCATTAAATCCATGCGGATATATAGAAACACACGCGACGCCTCTTTTCGTATCAGGAGTTTTGCATTACTCGTTACACTGACGAGATTGCATTGTACATAATAACACGTGACACGTGACCCGTCCAGCCAACGTCCCAACCGTTGCCGGAACGGACAATAAACTCGGGTAAAATCGAAACCGTCTGGCCTTCTTAGGAATTCAAATAAACCTCGGAGAGTAAAGAAAATAGCTCGGCGTCGGGGAGGCCGCCGCCGCCGCCGCCGCCGCCGCCGCCGCCGCGTTTCTTGATCTTGACTGATAAATTCTCGAAATAACCGCGCGTTCCGACCGACTTTAACTCGCGTGCTTCCAACACTTTTCAAGTCGTTTTTTTATGTGCGCATGATTTTCTCGCTATGATTTACTTTGAAATACCGTTGAGTCTTCATTTTCCAAACTCACGATACTCACTAGCGGTTTTTTTATTATAAATATATCGCAATACGCTGCCTTAAGGGGTCTCTCTACTTTGAAACAAAAAAGAAAAAAAAAACATTTTTTTTGTACATTTTTCGAAAGTTTATATATTAAAAAGTTTTCTCTGAAAATTTTAGAAAGATTGGAGCATTTTAAAAGTATTTTCCATACGTTGAACACTACCTGAGCACGCTTATATATATATATATCTCGTATATCGCTAAAACTTTAAACGCGTTTTTCTCGAAACAACGTTTTCGAACCGCTTGTTGAAAAACCTCAGGAACTTCTGATCGGATTCTTATGAAATTTTAACCACATATTCTGTACACTTATCGCTATATTCCCTACCAGAATTATTGCAATATTCGAATTTTTACTATTTTTCTTTGGCAAAAACATGCAAAAAAAAACACGTTTTTCACTTTTTTTTCTTTTGTCCGCCATTTTGTTATTTTCGCATATAAATTAATAATTCTGGTAGGGGATATAGTCACTGATAACCTAATAATCACTGTTTACCTGGCATTTTCACACTAAAAAAGTGACTAAAATCAATTTCTTTTTTTATTTTTTTATTTACACATAACATAACAGTATTCTCAAAAAAAAAAAAAAAAAAAAAAAAAAAAAAAAAAAAATAACAAGAGCGTTTTTTCCATGCATCCAAAGTAGAGAGACCCCTTAAGGGGGAACACACGTTAGGAGGCTCATTTTCACTCATTTTTTAGGGTTTTTGTTGGGTTGGAAGGATGTATTGAAACTCAATCAAATTTGGACATCATTTTGTTCATATTTCGAGCAACTTTTGTGAATTTTTTGGAATAATTCCACCGAAAAATAACAGCGCTTTGCACTGATGTCCGCTGAAGGTCGTAATTAGAATTCTGCCACTGCAGGCAGTGTAGCCATTCCAATTCTCATCCGAAATCATTAGGGTTTTTTTTACATTAATAACTAATCTCTTAAGAATATGAACCTCAATGCAGGTGAAAATAATGAAAATAAAAAATGTTGCAGGCGTTGGACATTTTTTCTTCAGTTTACACAATTTTTTTACGAATTATGCAAAAAACACCCTTAGAAATATGATATCATCCCTCAAGTTGGTTCATATACTTCGTAACTTCATAATTTCATTACTCTAAATTTTCATAATGATCGGTTAAACCTTAAAGGGGAACCCGCATTAGGAAGTTAAGGGATCGTCACAGTGTGACCCTCCGAAAAATCAATGATTTTCGCGAATTTTTTTTGTTAAGTTGTAATGAACTAATTGGTCTGGTTTTTTTTTTTATAAATAGATACATTCATGAATAATACAAAATGATTTTTTTTATGTGCATTTATTTAGTTTATAATAATGAAAATAATTGTTCAAATAGCTCGTGCAAAAAAAAATGTTCCATCATGTCCACGATTGCGGCCGCAATTTTTGTCTAAAACAAAAATTTCAAAAAGATTATTAATCTGTAGGAAATTCATCGCGCTATGAGAGCTTTTTTTTTTTTTTGAAATTTGACAAAATGGCGGCGGTTTGAACAAAAAGTATCGCATTTAGCCCTTTTTTTCGACAGTTTTTCGTAAAAAAAATAGGAAGATTTAAAAAAAAAAAAAAAAGCTCTCATAGCGCTATAGAGAATGA
The DNA here is from genome assembly GCA_964034905.1 of Itoplectis maculator. Taxonomy (NCBI): domain Eukaryota; kingdom Metazoa; phylum Arthropoda; class Insecta; order Hymenoptera; family Ichneumonidae; genus Itoplectis; species Itoplectis maculator. The sequence continues at coordinate 5,709,517 of OZ035868.1, forward strand.
CGTTAAAAATGTTCTCTCCAAATTTCAAATCGATATCGTCAAAACTCTTCCTTTAACACTGGACATCGTTTTGAAAAACACCATTCCGAGATAAACGCGTTTAAAGTTTGCACACGCCACTGTCACGCTGCAATCCCGTTCTCTAAGAAATGCTGTAGCGACCGAAATAATTCGAATTTCGATAAAAAAAATTTAACAGAATGTTTATAACCGTGTATACTATCCGATAATGAAAAAAAAGAAAATCGATTTTTTTTTTTATTTCACACTGTGACGATCCCTTAAAAACAATCTGATTTTTTTAACTTTCTAATGCGAGTTCTCCCTTTAAGGTTTTATTTTTTATTTATTTATGTATATACTTTAGTCACACTATTAATACTTCCTTACCCCTTTATCGTGTTTCGATTATATTCTATGAAGGCCGATGCAAATATCGCTTCTTTGCGGTTGCAGCGATAACCTTTTTTTTTATGACTGTGATATTTTTTTTATCGTAAAAACGTTCTTCAACGATGAAATTACATTACCTTAATAAAGTTGTAAATATTTTTGCCCGATGCACGGAATGCATTGCAATTGAGTATCAGGAAAAAAATCACCGTGGAAAAAATGGTTCAGAAAAAACGTCCGGTTGAAATAATGACCGTGGAAAAAATGGTCCCACAAAAACGAAATGTGATTTAAACGCGGCCATTTTTTCCTTAGCCATTATTTCCACCAGACATTTTTCCCCGGCCATTTTTTCCCAGATTCTTGAAATTGGCCAGTTTGAGAAAGCTGTTTGAAATATAAGAAACACTTGTGTTACCGAGAATTCTGGGAATATTGATTTTCCCGCGTTCGTATAATCACAACAATATTTTCCACGTCCCTGAATTGAAAAACTTCATTTTTGTGAGTACTTAAGGGATCGTCACAGTGTGAAATAAAAAAAAAATCGATTTTTTTTTTTTTTTTTTTTTCATTATCGGATAGTATACACGCTTATAAACATTCTGTTAAATTTTTTTATCGAAATTCGAATTATTTCGGTCGCTACAGCCTTTCTTAGAGAAAGGGATTGCAGCGTGACAGTGGCGTGTGCAAACTTTAAACGCGTTTTTCTCGGAATGTTGTTTTTCAAAACGGTGTCCACTCTCAAATGAAGAGTTATGACGATATCGATTTCAAATTTGGAGAGAACATTTCTAACGTCATTCTCTATCGCGCTATGAGAGCTTTTTTTTATTTACTAAATCTTCCTATTTTTTTTTACGAAAAACTGTCGAAAAAAAGGGCTAAATTCGATAATTTTCGTTCAAACCGCCGCCATTTTGTCAATTTTCAAAAAAAAAAAAAAGCTCTCATAGCGCGATAGCGAATTTCCTACAGATTAATAATCTTTTTGAAATTTTTGGTTCAGATCAAAATTGCGGCCGCAATCGTGGACATAATGCAGGGCCTTTTTTTACACGAGCTATTTAAACAATTTATATCATTATTATACATTAAAGAAATGCACATAAAAAAAATCATTTTGTATTCTTCAAGAATGTACTTATTTATTTAAAAAAAACCAGACCAATTAGTTCATTACAACTCAACAAAAAAAAATCGCGAAAATCATTGATTTTTCGGAGGTCACACTGTGACGATCCCTTAACGGCGCTGCATCTGTTTCACTCAGTGAGATGTGATTTCTTGCCGGTGTTTCGCTAATGAATAAGTATTTTTGAGCCTCAAGAGACAGACCAATCTGTGACGTCAGAGAAACTCTGACGCTCGCCATAATTCTCGCATTTTACACGTGGTGAAAGAATTTTTTACATCCTCACGAGTCTACGATTTACTTCGGAATGCAGTCGAGTTTCCATTTTTCCGACTGTCAATGTACACGAAAAAAAAAACAAGTGCAGTAACTTGTTTTTTTTTTTTTTCATGCATGGTGCTGGACGTTTATGGCTTTGACTCACTTTCTCTCCACTATAAATATCCTTTCGTCACATTTCTAATTCCGCGAGAAAATGTTACGTTAGGATTTTATTCTACGAAGATCGAGCAAGTTTTTATTCTGATACTCCGACCGTTTTATTAAATTGCCTTTTTATTATCAAATACTTAATCTAGAAATGAAACGATAAAAAGTGAACAATATTTACGTTCGATAAATGAATACGCGGAATTTAAATAAGAGCTAAGATATTTGAAGAAAACGACTTCTACCATCTTAAAAAGTGTAATTTTGCAAATTGACTCTTCGTTAATTAAAATTTTTCATAAAGTTACGATTATGAGGAAGTGTTATGTTAATGTCTATATTTATTTATAAAAATGTATATTTACAAAAAAAGATACATTTTTGTCTATGAAAAAATAGAAATAAATATAAAATATAATATATATATATATATATAAAAAAATGAATAAAAAAGAAGTATAGACATTTGAAGATGTCTATATTTTTAGTAATTATGGGCAGACAAAAAAAAAACCGTTCACGCGCTGTTTTTGAAAAATAAAACAAAACGTCCCCAATTTTTAGCCATTCGTCTGATTCGCGTCAAATTTTCATTCAAACCTTCTTCTATTTTAATCATATCTGAATAAAAGTTAATTTATAAAAATATGCATCTATTTTGTTTCCTCATCGAGGAAACAAATTGTGTCTGCGTATGAGAACATTAACTTCGAGATTTTAATGTCAACATACGTAAAATAGTCTAAAACTTCAAGAAAGCCGGTTTTTAGCCGGTGTCTGGATATCTATGTGTGTCGAAAAGGACATTTACGAGGATAACTGCTGCATTTTTAAGCCGGCTGAGCTGGCTTTGCACACGAGTCGAGTTACCACTAAGGTTATTTGATATTGAACTTTAAGTACGCCGACAATAAAAATTCGTATTTTTACCAATCTTGGTTTCCTCATTAAGATGCGATTTAACCCATTAACGTCCAAGCGTCCCGATTTTTTACCAAACTTTCATCGCGATTATTTTTTATGTTATCGGCGTTGAAAAAAATTCGTTTTCAGGTATATCGACGTAGAATTTTATGCTCTTTCAGAATACCGGCTCAAAATTTCGATTAGACAAAAAGAAAAAAAATATGGCCGATTCAAGCGTGAAAAACGTGAAAATTTTTGTAAAAAGCCTTTTTGTGCATTTTTTTTGCAATGTTACCGCAATGAATTCATACTGTAATCATGATCAGAGGTGATCGGAATAGTTAAAGTTTAACAGGGAATTTTCATGTAATCATTGAACCACTCCTTTTTACAATATGGCGGCTAGAACGTAAATATTCTACAAAAACATAAGCTAATTTATTTCTCGGAAACTATTGAGCTTAGCTCAAATTATGTAAGCACAAAAATATCTTAGAATTGGTCAAAGAATATCCTCAAATTTTTAAAAAATTTCTACTAAGATATTTTTAAAATTTTTAAAAATATCTTAGAATTGGTCAAAGAATATCCTCAAATTTTGAAGATATTCTGAAAAAATTTGATATTTTGAAAAAATTTGAGGATATTCTTTGACCAATTCTAAGATATTTTTGTGCTTACATAATTTGAGCTAAGCTCAATAGTTTCCGAGAAATAAATTAGCTTATGTTTTTGTAGAATATTTACGTTCTAGCCGCCATATTGTAAAAAGGAGTGGTTCAATGATTACATGAAAATTCCCTGTTAAACTTTAACTATTCCGATCACCTCTGATCATGATTACAGTGTGAATTCATTGCGGTAACATTGCAAAAAAAATGCACAAAAAGGTTTTTTTCAAAAATTTTCACGTTTTTCACGCTTGAATCGGCCATATTTTTTTTTCTTTTTGTCTAATCGAAATTTTGAGCCGGTATTCTGAAAGAGCATAAAATTCTACGTCGATATACCTGAAAACGAATTTTTTTCAACGCCGATAACATAAAAAATAATCGCGTTGAAAGTTTGGTAAAAAATCGGGACGCTTGGACGTTAATGGGTTAAGGTAGTCCGAGCGGTACAGTCCCAGGAAATGTGAGATTCAGAGAAATTCAAACAGAATTTTGAACGTTTCCCAATGGAACAAAAATCTGAAAAAAATCAAGCATATAGAAGGCGTTTGAAACGTTGATTTTGCGTAATAATAATTCCAAAAAGTTATTAATAAATTGATTTCAAAAATGTTGTTTAACATATAATCCAGCAACCTAACTTTTTTTCTGATAAAAATAATTTCTATATTGTTCTTAATACGTATCAATTTTATTATATTTTTTTTTGTTATTTCGAAATTTCGTGATTTGGTGAGCTATTTTTGGCAAATTTCAAAATCTCGAAAAACTTCTGAAAAAATGTATACGTGTTAAGAAAAATTGACAAATTATTTTCATGAGAAAAAAAAGTTAAGTTGCCGTAATATGTTAAACAACATTTTTAAATCAATTTGTTAATAACTTTTTGGAATTATTATTACGAAAAATCAATCTTTCAAAACCGGAAAAAATCAAGCATATATTGCTTGATTTGAAAAAATCAAGCATATATTGCTTGATTTTTTTCAGATTTTTATTCCATTGGGAAACGTTTGAAAGTCTCTCTGAATTTCTCTGAATCTCACATTTCCCAGGGCTGTACCGCTCGGACTACCTTAAATGTCCACATTTGCTTCCCTATTTATCAGTATTTATGAACAAGATCCTCTCAACTTTCTTGTTTCGCATCACCAACGTTTTTATTTCTATTAAATAGAATAAAAATGCACCGTCACAACGACCGTTTCTTATACTAAATTTAACTTTGTAAATCAATAATTGTGAATTCACGTGAAAAATTGCAGCCCGATATCGGATAATATACAAAAGTTAAAGGGTTTACCGATGGTACTGATTATAATATCAACATAGGCGCACGACGTTCATTCGTTGTTAAGGGGTCTACACTAATTAGAATTTTCAAAAAATCGATTTTTTTTTATTGCATTTTTCGAAAGTGTACATATTTAAAAGTATCATACTAAACTTTTATGATGATCCTGGCAGTCTACGTGTACTTTTGAGGGACGCCCACTGTGGTACTTGAGCGCGTTAGGGTACGCACCGCAACCCGTTAAACGCGTTTTTCTCAAAATGACGTTTTTGGACGGCTTGTTGATGAAATCTCCGAAACTATTCAACCGATCCTCACCAAAATTGTACCACATGTTCATTATGATTATAGCTATAGCGCATATCATACGAATTTTGAAATTTTAAGTGTAACTATTTTTTTTCTCAAAAAACGATGAAAAAAAACGTGATATTTCGAAGTTTTTGAAAAAATGGCCGCCATTTTGTCATTTTTGATCAAATCAAAAATCGTATGATATGCGCTATAGCCATTTACCTAAGGAATCTAAAACCATTTAAAAAATGTTTTTCCTATCATCCATTCCAGAGATTTCATCAACAGCGCACACCCATCTTTTTTTTTTACCTGTCTTCTCTTCCATTTTAGTGTATAAAAACTGAGTGAAATAAATATGAAATTTTTTTTTGTGTATTTTAAGAGTATATTTTTTAGGCCTAACACTTTTTATATCCATATTTATAATTTATTCCGGTCAAAAAAATTCGTGGAAATAGTACTTTTTTTGGTCGTCTAATTAGGGTAGACCCCTTAAGCGCATAACGACGAATATATAAATGTACTAAAGGGTTCAATGTACTAAAGAGCCATTGTGACATGTTTTTTGGTTGCGATAATAATGGTTCCTATGGTTATGGTTGTCATAGTAATGGTTTCTATGGTTATGGTTGCCATGGCAACGGTTGCTATGGCAATGATAGCCATGTTAGCGGTTGCTATGGCAATGGTTATCATGGCAATGGTTGTCATGTTAACGGTTACTATGGCATTGGCTTCCATGGTAACCGTTACCATTGCTACGGCAATGGTGGCCATGGTAACGGTTGCTATTGCAATGGTTGTCATGGTAACGGTTGCTATGACAATTGTTGCCATATTAGCAGTTGCTATGGCAATGGTTGCCATGGTAACGGTTGCTATGGCAATTGTTGCCATGGTAACGGTTCCTATGGCAATGGTTATCATGGCAACGGTTGCTATGGCAATTGTTGCCATGGTAACGGTTGCTATGGCAATGGTTGCCATGGTAACGGCGATATTTAGAATGTTAGGAGATGAATTGCTATGAAAATATAACTATTAAGGGTTTATGTTTCATGTAAAAACTTGAGGAGATCTTGATGTTGATATACGAATATATTACACGAGATAACGAATAGTTTAACGATATTTTTGTAACTCATGCACGTAATGTCGCACATTTCGTGCCCGCAAAGCGTGCGTGAGATCGCGTATTATGCTCATGTCAACGTAGATAATTTCACGTACGCCATCTGGTGCGTGAAGTTATCTACATTACTTCACGCACACATTGGCGTGCGTGAAACTATCTACAAGATGATCTCACGCACGCTTTGCAGGCACGAAGATGTGCGACATCACGTTGACATTCGTTACAAAAAGTAGTATGTGATACATGGGCGACAAAGCGGCCATCCCGCGCGGAGGTTAGGAAGCAGTGCACTCGCCTCCTCTCGTGCTACAAACAACACTCGGCTTCGCCTCGTGTCGTTGTAGCACTCGATTTGGCGAGTGCGCCGCTTCCTAACCTCCGCGCGTAATGGCCGCTTTCTCGCCCTTGTATCACAAAGTACTATTATTAGGATATAATATGGCACGTCATGACCCAATGACAGATAGCGAATGAAGACCAGTGAGCTAAATACAAAACAGGATTGTGTAACAAAAGAGTTTCACTTAGTGGATGTTTATAATAACAACTATAGTACAAAAGAATTCGTTTTTTAGATAATAAATGTAATTGTAGTTAATCCGGCAGGTATACAAAAAAAAAACAAAGCTTCTTCTATGAGGAAGCAAAATGAATTCAGAGATGTTATTTGGGTCGCTGATTACGAATCTGAGCTTAACATCCAGAAATAGAAAATGGCTTACCAAAACGTCCGCTACTTTGAGTTTCTGAATTTTGAGGTCGGATTCGTAATCAGCGACCCAAAAAACCTCAGGACCCCAAATTTGAAGTAGATCTTATTTTAGGAAAACTGCTACCTTCGAAGGGTTAAGGGGGGGGGGGGGGGGGGGGGGGGTAGGGTTAACTCGTGCAAAAAAGGCACGTTTTTGTGCATTTTTTTTACGACACTGTTAAAATCTATTCAATAAAACCAATTGTACATCAAAGTATAACATTCGAAGAATATTGTGTAATTTTTTCATGAAGAAATATTAAAAAATGCAGCAATGGCGGCATTTACTCGGAAGCGTCTCGGAAAAAAGTAGAATTGCGGTGCCCATCAGAACTCGGTACTGGATCATCCGAAATTAAAAAATCAAAGTTCATTCGTTAGGTTATCGTTTTCTCCAGGTAACGCGGAAGAGTTTTTTTCGAAATTTTGATTTTTCAATTTTTGGGAACACTTTAAAGGGAAAAACGCGATTTTTCGGGAAAAAATCGGCTATTTTGCTATTGTAAAATAAAAAATATTAATAAATTCGAAAAAAACTCTTCCGCGTTACCTCGTAAAACATGTACAGAACAAGTATACAAAAATTCAAAAGGATCGGTGCAGTAGTTTTGACGGTACGATGGGCACCGACTTTGAAAACGTGAGTTGTGGGAAAAACGCTTTAAAGTCGCGGGCTCGGGCCGCGAAGGTACAGCAATCCGCGAGTATAAAAATATTCATAACGTCGTCAATTTTGCTCCGATTGACTTGAAAATTTGACACAATATTCTTGAGGTATTATGCATTCAGTAAAATATAAAATAAAAATGCCAAAAAAAAATGTTAATACCCTACCCCCCCCCCCCCCCCCTTAATAGCCAGCTTTTGCACACGATTCGACTTTCCACTAAAATAATTTGATACTTGATAATTCACAATTTGATTTTATTGCGGAAATCCACAGCTGAGAAGTAAAATAAAAAAATAGAAGCAATTAAAATGGGAATGACGTGCGCAGGGGAATTAGGTAAATTTGTATTAGGCTCGGCGCGGGTCGCGAGAATACGTCAACCGCCGGGGACGAGTGACAAGTTCATCTCCCACAGCTCGCGCGCGCTTCACTTAGGTTCGTTTATCCACCGTCGTCAACAAGCGATATACATCGCGCGTTGCTCACGATTATTGTACGTGGATTCCACGCGCCGTTCGTGCCTCGCTTTATACGGACGCGCTCTCGTCGCATTTACGAAGCTTCGTCGCTGCGACTCTAAGTACACTGTGCATTACCCTCGACTCCTTGGAAATAGATTAGTCACGAAAGCGCCCACGATTTGCTCTCCAAACAAATCTCGTCTGACGTACATTATTCCCACGGACGTCACTCTCTTCCTCTGCCCCCGATATATATATATACGATATACATAATTCCCGAAGCTACGATTATTTCTGGCCGGCGTTTCCGCAAATTCCTTCGTGGAAATTTAATTTCGGCCTCGGGTGCTTTTGGTACATAAATACGGCGCCGGATTCACGTGTCATCTTCAATTTATAATTTATATCCGTCTCTAGAAATTTGCTCTGCTTCTCTTCCTCTTTATCCTCTCGTTTGTTGCATTTTTTCAATTTTTATTTTTTACGTAGATTTTTTATTGTATGGTTTATTTCCCTTTTGCTTCCTCATAGAGGAAGCTTTGTTTTCGTGAAAAATTTTTTTTTCGAGATTTTGATGTCAGTAGACTCAGAATGGTCCAAAACGTCGAGAAAAGTGGTTTGTGCGAAATGTCTGTATGTATGTATGTGTGTGTGTGTGTGTGTATGTGCACGTTTCGTTGTTTACACGATAAGTGTCGCAATTTTCGATGAATCTTCTTCAAATTTGGCATGTGAGTGGGCTATCATGCAACACTGTTTGGGATTGTAGTTGACGCGAATCGGTTAATAAATTCAGATTTCGCAGCATTTTGAAAATTTGGCAAAAATTGTTTTCACGATGTAACTTCCGTAAATTGAGAGATATAGGGATGAAATTTTGTACGTTAATAGACCACCATCAAACCATGATCTGTACCAAATTTGGAGAAAATCGGTAAAGCAGTTCCCATGTTATTGCAATTTCAATTTTTTTCGAATCTCTGGAAGTAAATTTAGCTCCTGTAAATAATAAGACATCCGATTGCAATTTCGAACGTGTCATTACGTTTATTGATTATTAATGAAGAGTTTCGTCAAGGAAACGGTCATTATATCGGTGAATTTAGATTTTGCGGCATGAGAAACTAAAAAAAACCGACACGAAAAAAAAAATGCGGAAAAAATTTTTGCAGAACTACCTCAAATTTGGTTCACATATGGACAACCATAGACTACGTTTTGAGTCGAAATTTGACGCGGATCTGTCCAGCCGTTCAAATTTTATGGCATTTTGAATATTTTGAAAAATCTCGTTCACGCGCTGGATCGTGCTAATTACGAGGTTACGGGTTCTAATTTGGTTCACACATTGACTATCATGAACCAAGGGTTGGGTACAATTTTGAGACAAATCGGTACAGTGGTTAAAATTACTATAAAATTATAAAAAATAAAATCCGATTTGGTCGGCGTTTGCAGTGGCCGTGCGACGTGAAAATAACAGGAGCATGAGCGAAGCGAACGCTTTGTTGCTAATTATATTTAAAAAACTGTAAAATATATTGAGCTCAAACAAGCCTGCAAAGTAGAACCTTGCAAATTGCTTCCTCTAAATTTTGCACTTTTAACGACGCTTCCTCTATGAGGAAGCCAAAACCGATCAACATACTTCCTCATAGATGTAGCTTCGTTAAAAGTGCAAAATTTAGAGGAAGCAATTTGCAAGGTTCTACTTTGCAGGCTTTTTTATTGTGTAGTTTATTTCTTATTAACTTCAAGTGATTCCCAAAGCTACGATTATTTTCGGCCTGCGTTTCCGCAAATTCCTTCGCGGAAATTTAATTTCAGCCTCGGGTGCTTTTGGTTGATAAATACGGCGCCGGATTCACGTGTCATCTTCAATTTATAATTTATATCCGTCTCTAGAAATTTGCTCTGCTTCCCTTCCTCTTTATCCTCTCCTTTGTTGCATGCTTCCAATTTTTATTCTTTTCTTAGATTTTTTATTGTACGATTTTAGTCCATTCTTATTGGGTTCCCGGACTTATATCTCCCAAGCAAAACGTCTCCGGACACAACTCCCCCGGGAAAAATTCCCCTTGGAAAAAAATGTAGATAAACTGCTACTTATATCAAATTTTCTTGCTATAAAATATTGTCATTTAAAATACAATCATTTCATTGATGTAGACATAATCAAATCTAGACATAATCATTCGCTCCATGTGGCAGTGAGCTATAGCGTGACTGACAGAACAGCAGCGCCCAATGTGACAAAGCGTCGCATTTTTGGGTGGACGGTAATCAGTACTTGATTTTGAAATGTTGTTACAGAACATGGATTAAAAGCGAAAAGGAATACTCAAGTTGTTGTGTGCGGTTATGCAAAAGAAAAAAAAAGAAATCAGTGTACACTGAGAGAAAAATATGATTGGATACACCAAATCATTTACTTGAAATATTTATAATTGATTCAAGTATCTTGTATTTAAAGCAACTATACGTGTCGTCTAAATACCAATATATTGCGTTGAATGAACCATATAAAACAGCCGAATTATTTGTACGAAAAGAACCAGTTCAATTAAAGTAGCTATATATTTCGTTCAGTCAAATAAATAAATTATTGTATGGATTTAATATATATTTGAATCAATGGAACCACTTAACTAAACCTGTATACGTGTGAAACTGTTTTCATAGAAAAAATCGAGTTGATTCGATTATGCCTTATTTGAGCAGTTTGCTCGGTTCATCCCAATACGATTTGGTTGAGATTTGTAAATAATTGAATTATTGTTTTGTACCCAAAGTACACAATTGTATTTGGGCGTGCCCACTACCAACCATTTTGTGTGTTAACAAATATTTTGTACACTACAGTAAATAGACAAATTCATTAAAAAAAAAAAAAAAAAAAAAAAAAATCGATTTTTTTTTATTTCACACTGTGACGATCCCTTAAGGGGCTGCTGGAGTAGATTTTTTTACCGACATTGGTCGGTAAAACTAGAATTCCGCAATTTACGCTTTACGTCGTTATAACGCTACAGATATACTTCAAATTTGACAGAGATGTTATATGAACAACAACGGTTCGGCGTAGATTCGATTTGTGGTCGAAAACTAACAAGAAATAGAAAAATCGTATATTTTGAGTCGATAGAGATCTTCTTTATCGGCTGAAAGTTTAACCAAAAACACGTGCACGCAGTTTACGCTTTACGTGGATTCAGTTTCTATAATCGACATTTCGCCAGTTCTGAAATATTCAGAAAACATCAAAGAATTGGCGTAGATACGGATTTGGCACGTTTGAGTTCCTCAAACGATTATATCTTACAACAAATGCGTTGTTGACACTTCCAGCGGCCATATTGGTTTTCAGAGATTTACAAATATACAATTTTTCCTATTTCTTGTTAGTTTTCGACTGAAAATCGCATCTACGCCGAACCGTTGTTGTTCATATAACATCTCTGTCAAATTTGAAGTATATCTGTAGCGTTATAACGACGTAAAGCGTAAATTGCGGAATTCCAGTTTTGCCGACCAATGTCGGTAAAAAAATCTACTCCAGCAGCCCCTTAAGGTAGTCCTTGCGTCTAGTATTCATTTCACATAAATTCGAGAAAATTGACAAGAAATTGCAACCACTTCTCGATAATATAAAAATCTGAAAAAAATCATGCATGCTATAAACGTTGAAAAGATTAATTTTGCATAATAAAAATTCCAAAATGTTATTAACAAATTGATGAAAAATAAAATTGTTCAACAAATCCTTCGATAACTTAATTTTTTTGTTTCAATGAAAATAATGCGTTCATTTTTCTAAATGTGTATGAATTTTTTCAATTTTTTTAATTCACTTTGAATTTTGCGTTTTTTAACATGGAAAAAATCACAAAATTCATAGTGAATTCAAAAATTTGAAAAAATTCATGCATATTCAGAAAATAGAACGGATCATTTTCATTGAAACAAAAAAATTTGGTTGTCGAAATTTTTGTTGAACAATTTTATTTTTCATCAATTTGTTAATAATATTTTGGAATTTTTATTATGCAAAATTAATTTTTTCAACGTCTTTAATATGCATGATTTTTTTCAGATTTTTATATTATCGAGATGTGGTTGCAATTTCCTCTCAATTTTCGAAAACTTATGCGAACTCGACACCAGGCGCAAGGACTACCTTAAGAGATACAGTGCTGACATTTTTGGCTATGGCATTGTTTTGGATTGCTGCGCATATAAACGGCACATCGCACTTTCCATCCGTGTCCTAGAGCACAAAATAATTGGCCTCTCTCGTTTTTCGCATCCGGTGTGTGCCTCACCCCTAAACCGCGTGTGTCGAGCAGCAGCGCATCTCCGTCGCATCCGCGACTGTGACGATCGAGAAGTTGTGTGCGTGTTTGGGGCGATGACGCACCGCGCGCGCGGCGTCCGGCGGTCGGCGGGCGGCGCGCGTCGCACGTCCCGCGACTACGTCGGCTCGACGTAGTCGCGACGTCGATTGGACGAGCGCGCGGCGCGCGACGCAAGCGCTCTTTAAACCCGTGCGCGCCCTTTCCCCAACATCGACGACGACGACGACGACGACGTCGACGACGGACGAAGCTCACGGCCGCCGCTGCCACCGAACGACGAACGTTGTGTCTCACAACGATATCGCGTCGCGGTTTACAAACGTCTCGCGTGCTCAGCGAATCGCAGCTCCTTCGCAGCAACATTCGCTCTCGAAACGTTCGCGAAGCTCGCCGAAACCGTCGACGAAAATCGCGATTCTATCGATTTTTCCCAGTCGACTCGATATTTCCGGTTGGTTTATTTTTAATAAAAAAAAAAAAAAGATTTCTTTGCTCTGGGTCATTTAATTTTGTTCACTCAGTTCGCGAAGTGCCGGATATATATATTTTTTTCATCGTCGAAAATTGGAAATTTGGCTTTCGATCGAATATTCGCAGTCGACTCGATATTTCCGGTTGGTTTATTTTTAATAAAAAAAAAAAAAAAGATTTCTTTGCTCTGCGTCATTTAATTTTGTTCACTCAGTTCGCGAAGTGCCGGATATATATATATTTTTCATCGTCGAAAATTGGAAATTTGGCTTTCGATCGAATATTCGCAGTCGACTCGATATTTCCGGTTGGTTTATTTTTAATAAAAAAAAAAAAAAAGATTTCTTTGCTCTGCGTCATTTAATTTTGTTCACTCAGTTCGCGAAGTGCCGGATATATATATTTTTTTCATCGTCGAAAATTGGAAAATTGCCATTCGATCGAATATTCGCAGTCGACTCGATATTTCCGGTTGGTTTATTTTTAATAAAAAAAAAAAAAGATTTCTTTGCTCTGGGTCATTTAATTTTGTTCACTCAATTCGCGAAGTGCCGGATATATATATTTTTTTCATCGTCGAAAATTGGAAATTTGGCTTTCGATCGAATATTCGCAGTCGACTCGATATTTCCGGTTGGTTTATTTTTAATAAAAAAAAAAAAAAAGATTTCTTTGCTCTGGGTCATTTAATTTTGTTCACTCAGTTCGCGAAGTGCCGGATATATATTTTTTTTTCATCGTCGAAAATTGGAAATTTGGCTTTCGATCGAATATTCGCAGTCGACTCGATATTTCCGGTTGGTTCATTTTTTCCAAAAAAAAAAAAAGATTTTTTTTGCTCTGGGTCATTTAATTTTGTTCACTCAGTTCGCGAAGTGCCGGATATATATTTTTTGTTCATCGTCGAAAATTGGAAAATTGGCTTTCGATCGAATATTCGCAGTTGACTCGATATTTCCGGTTGGTTCATTTTTTCTAAAAAAAAGTACGAAACCTACGATTTTTTGCTCTGGGTCATTTAATTTTGATCACTCAGTTCGCGAAGTGCCGGATATTTATATTTTTTTCCATCGTCGAAAAAAAGGCGGAAAATTGGAAAATCGCAATTCGATCGAATATTCGCAGTCGACTCAATTTTTCTAAATGAAAAGGACTCATTTTTTTCAGAGTGAAAAAAATAAGTCCTTTTCATTTAGAAAAATTGAGTCGACTGAGTTGAGGTCTGTGATTTTTCTAAGTAAGGACTCATTTTTTTCACTCAGTTCGTGAAGTGCCGGATACATTTTTTTTTTCGTCGAAAAAAAGGCAGAAAATTCGAGGGACCGCTCCCGAAAATTCTAAAAGGAAGAGGAAGGACCAGCTCCACCTTTGAACTCTGATTTGACGTGAAAAGGGGTGAAAGTGGACGCAGCTCGGATTATTCCAAGTGAAGTTCGACCGCGAAATTTGCGTGTGACTCGCGGCTTCTCGAAAAGAGACGAGAAAACGATAGCCGGGTACTTTGACAGAGCGTGAACGCAGCCGTTTGAGGAGAAGAAATGGTGATGATCGACATGACGGACGTGCGCATGGACGAGGACGACGACGAGGACCGGTGGGTGGAATTCTATTGTAGATAATACAGGAGCGGAGAATCCATTTAAGGTAGTCCTTGCGTCTAGTATTCATTTCACATAAATTCGAGAAAATTGACAAGAAATTGCAACCACTTCTCGATAATATAAAAATCTGAAAAAAATCATGTATTTTCTGAACGTTGGAAACATTAATTTTGCATAATTAAAATTCCAAAATGTCATTAACAAATTGATGAAAAATAAAATTGTTCATCAAATCGTTCGATAACTTAATTTTTTTGTTTCAATGAAAATAATGCGTTCATTTTTCTAAATATGTATGAATTTTTTCAATTTTTTTAATTCACTTTGAATTTTGCGTTTTTTAGCATGGGGAAAATCACAAAATTCAAAGTGAATATTAAAATTTGAAAAAATTCATGCATATTCAGAAAATAGAACGGATCATTTTCATTGAAACAAAAAAATTAGGTTGTCGAAATATTTGTTGAACAATTTTATTTTTCATCAATTTGTTAATAACATTTTAGAGTTTTTATTATGCAAAATTGATCTTTTCAACGTCTTTAACATGCATGATTTTTTCAGATTTTTATATTATCGAGATGTGGTTACAATTTCCTCTCAATTTTCGAAAACTTATGCGAACTCGACACCAGACGCAAGGACTACCTTAATGAAAAGACTCACACCGAAGTGACTCACAAAAGACTGATGGATGGATTTCAAAATAGGGAATGAGCAAAATAGCGAATGGCTAAAATAGCGAATTAAAAAATGATGAACGTTTGAATCGAAAATAACCGTCATATGAAATTTGCCATTTTAGCCATTCGCTATTTTAACTTGATTTTAATAAAATGGGAGGGGGGGGTGGTCAAAGTAGTGAATGATAAAAATAACGAATGGCTTAAGGTAGTTATGTCGCTATAGTTCAATTCCGCATAAATTCGAGAAAACTGAAAGAGAATTGGAAACACTTCTCTATGGTCCAAAAATCTGAAAAAATGCATGCACATTAAAGGTACTGAAAAGATTAATTTGGCATAATAATAATTCTAAAATGTTATTAACAAATTGATAAAAAAAAACATTGTTTAACAAATATTTCGGTGACTTAAGTTTTTTTTTCGATGAAAATGATTCTTTCGTTTTCCTGAATACGGATGAATTTTTTCAGATTTTTTAAATAACTTTGAATTTACGTGTTTTTTTATATGAAATATTCAAAGTTATTTAAAAAATCTGAAAAAATTCATCCGTATTCAGGAAAACGAAAGAATCATTTTCATCGAAAAAAAAACTTAGGTCACCGAAATATTTGTTAAACAATGTTTTTTTTTATCAATTTGTTGATAACATTTTAGAATTATTATTATGCCAAATTAATCTTTTCAGTACCTATAATGTGCATGAATTTTTTGAGATTTTTAGACCATCGAGAAGTGCTTCCAATTCTCTTTCAATTTTCTCGAATTTATGCGAAATTGAACTATAGCGACATAACTACCTTAAATAGTGAATTCCGTAATAATGACCATTCTGGATTCAGACGTTCATTTTTTTTTTATTTTGGTCATTCGCAATTTTGACCCCCACCCACACTGATACATAGAGTGGAGTGGAGGCGATTGATTTCATGGAAAATATTAAACGGAACAGTTGAATTATTACTATAATTTTTGTTGTGGATATACAAAAAGGGAAAATCGATTTAATGAAAAAAAAACCACACAAACACACTGAGCAGGCGATCGATTTAACGAAAAATACGAAACGGTGCAGTCATTATTACAGTGCAGTTATTATTATTATTATAAAAAAAATAGAAAAAAAAAAACAGAGCGGAGCAGGTGATCAACTTAATGGGAACTATGAAACGGAACAGTAACATTATTATCACAATTTTGTATTGTAGATAATACAGACGAATCGAAAAATCGATTAAACAAAAAGACCCACACAAATACAGAACAAAGTAGACAAACAAGTCAACGAAAAATACGAAACGGAGCAATAAAATAATTATTATCATTTTGTATTGTAGATTTTGTACTGCAGAATAAATACGTTAAATAATAAATGAGGTACGAGAAACTTCGATACGAATTTTTGGAAAAAAACGAACAAACGAAAACGGAGCAGATGATCAATCTAATGAAAAATGCGAAACGGAGCAGTACATTTTTTTTCTCGAAAATTCGTATTGACTTTTCTCGTACCTCGTTTATTATTTAACGTATTTATTCTAGAGACGCGGATAGTCCATTTAATAAAAAGTCCCACAAACAGACGTAAAACGGAGCTGGCGATCAATTTAACAAAAAAATACGAAACGGGTCGGTAAAATTATTATCATTATTTCGCATTGCGTAGATATACAATAAAGAAAAATCCATTTAATGAAAAGCACGGAGAACGACAAACACAGAATGAAATAGGCGAACAATTTAGTCATTATTACAATTTATTATTATTATTTGTTTTTGTTTTCAAAATGTCGTATTGACGTTTCTCGTGCCTCTTGTTCCCGTTTGTCGCAGTATTTATTCGGGATTTACGTAACCGGTGTTATTCATCCACTGATTATTATTATTCGCAATGATTGACGATGTTCATTCATCGGTGATATATATTTCTTGTCTCGCCGATCGGTGACAGTTCCGTGACTCACTTTTTGCGTCCCAGAAGCGATACGCAAATCGATAGCGACAGTTAGATAAGCGTCAAGGGTAAAGGACAAAAAACCATAATAATGTGCATTGTGCATTATTATTATTTTTTTCCTTTATTTGTGCTCCAAGCGCAACGTTTCGATTGTTTCGGGTTTATCTTACATAAAAATCGGAAAATTGATGAAAAATAAAATTGTTTAACAAATCTTTCGACAACCTAATTTTTTTGTTTCGATGAAAATCATTCGTTCATTTTCCAGAATACCTACGAATTAAAACAAAAGTATTCTTTGCTTTTAATTTTTCGATTTTTATACGGGAAAAAATCACAAAATTCAATACCAAAAAAAGTAATGCATTATCATTGTGCATTATGCATTATTATTAAACATAAATAAAGAGTCAACCTTGTAAAAAGAAAAAAAAACTTGCAAACCCTTTGGGGAGACAATAAATTGTTACATATATATTAAACAAAATTAATAATAATGTGGACTGTGCATTGTAATTATTTTTTTCCTTTATTTGAGCTCCAAGCGCAACGGTTCGATTGTTTCGGGTTTATCTTACATAAAAATCGGAAAATTGATGAAAAATAAAATTGTTTAACAAATCTTTCGACAACCTAATTTTTTTGTTTCGATGAAAATCATTCGTTCCCTTTCCTGAATACCTACGAATTAAAACAAAAGTATTCTTTGCTTTTAATTTTTCGATTTTTATATGGGAAAAAATCACAAAATTCAATACCAAAAAAAGTAATTATTATAAAAAAGTGCATTTTGCATTATTATTAAACATAAATAAAGAGTCAACCTTGTAAAAAAAAAAAAAACTTGCATACCCTGTGGGGAGACAATAAATTGTTACATATATATTAAACAAAATTAATAATAATGTGGATTGTGCATTATAATTATTTTTTTCCTTTATTTGTGCTCCAAGCGCAACGGTTCGATTGTTTCGGGTTTATCTTACATAAAAATCGGAAAATTGATGAAAAATAAAATTGTTTAACAAATCTTTCGACAACCTAATTTTTTTGTTTCGATGAAAATCATTCGTTCATTTTCCTGAATACCTACGAATTAAAACAAAAGTATTCTTTGCTTTTAATTTTTCGATTTTTATATGGGAAAAAATCACAAAATTCAATACCAAAAAAAGTAATTATTATAAAAAAGTGCATTTTGCATTATTATTAAACATAAATAAAGAGTCAACCTTGTAAAAAAAAAAAAACTTGCAAACCCTGTGGGGAGACAATAAATTGTTACATATATATTAAACAAAAATAATAATAATGTGGATTGTGCATTATAATTTTTGTTGTCCTTTATCCCTTACATGCATACATTTTTGTATGGGTTCTATGGACTTGAAATTTGTCACTCGGGGGTTTTTGGGGTCGCTGATTACGAATCTGAGCTCAGAATTTCGAAATTCAAAATGGCGGATCCAAATTTGGTTCGCCATCTTGGATCCGCCATATTGGATGTATGAATTTTTTAATTCTGATAACAGATTCAAAATCAGCAACCCTCAAAACATATATATACCAAGTTTCACGTAAATACAATAAAAACTGTTGGAAATAATGAATTTTCAATAAAAAAAGTGACTTTTATTGTGTATTCTTTATATCAACAAATTCACAAGAAAATTTAGATAACAAATTGTATTTTTCAATTCTCCAACATGTTATTGTAGTAAATATACAAAAAAAATCATTAAAATCGAGAAAGAAAACGTTGAAATATTTAAAAAATGATAATAATCTAGGTGGGATAGAATATATCCCGCTGTGCATGTAAGGGTTATTCGTGCTCGAAGCGCCGCAACGGTTCGAGTGTTTCGTGTTTATGTTGCGCGGCGAACGTGAGTCGCGATGCAACAGCGGGGACGAGTTTGCATGCGACGTGAAACGCGCCGGAGCCGGTGGGATTAGCGAGATGCACGTTGGTGTGCACGTGTTTAGCAAGGTCGACGTACGCTACGTGCGCGCTTTTGTCTTGACGCTAATTTACGGAAGCTCTCCGGCGCCCTCGGCATCCGCGACTGCAACGCCCATTGGCCGAATCGGAAGAAGGGAGAACGACCGAAAGTTCGCACTGCACTGAGAGAAAAATATGATTGGATACACCAAATCATTTATTTGAAATATTTATAATTGATTCAAGTATCTTGTATTTAAAGCAACTATACGTGTCGTCCAAATACCAATATATTGCATTGAATGAACTATATAAAACAGCCGAATTATTTGTATGAAAAGAACCAGTTCAATTAAAGTAGCTATATATTTCGTTCAGTCGAATAAATAAATTATTGTATGGATTTAATATATATTTGAATCAATGGAACCACTTAACTAAACCTGTATACGTGTGAAACAGTTTTCATAGAAAAGATCGAGTTAATTCGATTATGCCTTATTTGAGCAGTTTGCTCGGTTTATCCCAATACGATTTGGTTGAGATTTGTAAATAATTGAATTATTGTTTTGTACCCAAAGTACACAATTGTATTTGGACGTGCCCACTACCAACCATTTTGTGTGTTAACAAATATTTTGTACACTACAGTAAATAGACAAATTCATTCAATTAGTTGTTTCAAAAGAAATCGGGAGTATGTTGGAGTATGTTTCCTTCGAAAACCCATTTAATCGAAACAATTAAATATTAAAATGATTCAAATAAATATTTCGTACATTTAAACAAATAGTGTTTTGATTTAACGATACATTTACTTGATAGGATTGACGACATAATGTGAATACGTATATTGTCTGACGTATTCCTAACATAGTTTTATTGAATCAACAGAATATTTAGTAAAAAAAAAATATATTTTGTGAATTCAATGCATTTTTTATTTCATTCTACAAACTAAGAAATTAAATATATGATTGGTTCAAATAAACCTTGCACTTGAATATTTTCAAATAAATGGTTTATTTGAAAATTTAGTGTATCCAATTATATTTTTCTCTCAGTGTGCAACGCCCATTGGCCGATTCGGAAGAAGGGAGAACGACCGAAAGTCGTCGTGTGAAATAACCGGGCAAACACGAAGGACGTGGCGCTACCTCGCCATTCGCCATTCGCCATTCGCCATTCGCGTACTTGACCCGAAAAACTCGAGTCTCTAGTTATGTTACTTGTCTCTTTTTTACTCTTTCCCTCTTTCTCCCTCTTTCTCTCTTTCCCTCTCGCTGCTTTTGTGGCAGTTCTCACGGTTATATATATGGATGTCTATATGTAGGGAGAGCATGGGGCAAAATGGATCACGGATTTCATGACGAAACCTAAAGTGTATTTTTACTGCTATTCAACGAAAGGTTCAACTAATTGATTTACACTTAAAAAAAATAATGGTTGTATATCTGGATGTTTACATGTAGAGGGACCATGAGGCAAAATAAAACACGGACTTTATGACAAAACCCAAATGTGCAAATACGAAGTGGATCACACGTAAGGAAATAATGATTTTATGGCAAAACCCAAAGTGAACTTTGGAAAAAATATCATAGAGGCAAAATTTTTGCACAGTAAACGCAACTTTCAAGAAAATCTCAGTGTAACCTATTTTTCCACGTGACAACCTTAAAAAAAATTATCTGATTTGCCTATTTAAAAAAAAAAAAAAAAAAAAATTGTCTGTTTTGCTTCGTGAAAACCTTGATAAAAAAAAGTTATCCGTTTTGCATCGTGAAAAACTGAAATTAAAAAATGGTCCATTTTGCCTCTTGAAAAACTTGAAGAAAAAAATAATCTATATTGCCTCGTGAAAAAAGTCAACGAAAAAGTGGTCCATTTTGCCTCTTGAAAAACTAGAACAAAAATGGTCTATTATGCCTCGGGATAACCTTAAGGGGTCTACCCTAATTAGAATTTTCAAAAAATCGATTTTTTTTATATTGCATTTTTCGAAAGGATACATATTTAAAAGTATCATACTAAACTTTTATGATGATCCTGGCAGTCTACGTGTACTTTTGAGGGACGCCCACTGTGGTCCTACTTAAGCGCGTTAGGGTACGCACCGCAACCCGTTAAACGCGTTTTTCTCAAAATTACGTTTTTGGACGGTTTGTTGATGAAATCTCCGAAACTATTCAACCGATCCTCACCAAAATTGTACCACATGTTCATTATGATTATAGCTATAGCGGATATCATACGAATTTTGAAATTTTGAGTGTAACTATTTTTTTTTCTCAAAAAACGATGAAAAAAAACGTGATATTTCGAAGTTTTTGAAAAAATGGCCGCCATTTTGTCATTTTTGATAAAATCAAAAATCGTATGATATGCGCTATAGCCATTTACCTAAGGAATCTGAAACCATTTTTTTAATTTTTTTCCTATCATCCATTCCAGAGATTTCATCAACAGCGCACACCCATCTTTTTTTTTTACCTGTCTTCTCTTCCATTTTAGTGTACAAAAACTGAGTGAAATAAATATGAAATTTTTTTTTGTGTATTTTAAGAGTATATTTTTTAGGCCTAACACTTTTTATATCCATATTTATAATTTATACCGGTCAAAAAAATTCGTGGAAATAGTACTTTTTTTGGCCGTCTAATTAGGGTAGACCCCTTAAGAAATTGTCCGTTGTGACTGGTGAAAACTTGAAAGCAAAAATGATCCGTATTGGCCCGCTGATCCGTTTAGCCCCGCCCTTCCCTATAACGTGTATACGTATATATCACACGGGCTGATAATACTGCGCGGGTTGTCGCGGGCGGCACACACGACGCAGACGGCGACGCGAGCTTCGCGCCGGCGATCGATTAACTTATCGAAAGCTCCCTGAATCGAGGTTACGGATTTGCGCTTTCGAGCGTGGATAAGAAGAAGAAGCAGCGAAAAAAGCGAAGAGAGGGGGAAGCGCGCAGTCGCTCGCTTCTTGCCCTTTGATTATTGGATCTTGATTATTGCACGCGGCGGCGGCGGCGGCGGCGGTTGTGGCGCAGGAGCTCCTCTTCGGCCCGGACGAGCGGAGATTGGCTAAATATAATTTTGCCCATTCGCAGGGAAGGATGAAAATTTGATTTTCCAGGAACTGAGTTAAGGTAGTCCTTGCGCCTGGTGTCGAGTTCGCATAAGTTTTCGAAAGTTGAGAGGAAATTGCAACCACATCTCGATAATATAAAAATCTGAAAAAAATCATGCATGTTAAAGACGTTGAAAAGATTAATTTTGCATAATAAAAATTCCAAAATGTTATTAACAAATTGATGAAAAATAAAATTTTTCAACAAAAATTTCGACAACCTATTTTTTTGTTTCAATGAAAATGATCCGTTCTATTTTCTGAATATGCATGAATTTTTTCAAATTTTTTAATTCACTTTGAATTTTGTGATTTTCCCCATGTTAAAAAACGCAAAATTCAAAGTGAATTAGAAAAATTGAAAAAATTCATACATATTTAGAAAAATGAACGCATTATTTTCATTGAAACAAAAAAATTAAGTTATCGAAGGATTTGTTGAACAATTTTATTTTTCATCAACTTGTTAATAACATTTTGGAATTTTTATTATGCAAAATTAATCTTTTCAACGTTTATAACATGCATGATTTTTTTCAGATTTTTATATTATCGAGAAGTGGTTGCAATTTCTTGTCAATTTTCTCGAATTTATGTGAAATGAATACTAGACGCAAGGACTACCTTAACTGGCGAATTCAGTTTGCGATTCAGCTTCGACTCGGTCGTAACTAAATGTGTCGATTTTTTGTTTTAATTTTTTTGCCTCATTTCATTCAAAATAAAAATATAATTAAAGTAAAATTTAATTCAAAATATTTATCGCGTTTTGATGCATCAATATACAATATTTTTCGGAGGCAAAGACTATTCGAAGGCAAAGTATGTTATTTTAATCACACGAGGCTAATTTTAATTTACAATAAAAAATTTAATTTCACGTTTTATAAACATTTAAAAACAAAATATTTATTGCATATTGATGCAATCCATCAATACACGAAAAATCTTATGATACACTTTGATTTTGCTAAATTTGTATAAAAATTGTGATTCTGATCAATCTTCTGATAAATTTTGATGTTGACAAACCTTTCGATGAATTTTGATTTTGCTAAATTATTTGATAAATTTTGATTTTTATGTAATACATCAATACACAATAATTCGTCGAACTAAAAGACAATTGAAAGGCAAAATATGTTCCTTTATTGACACAAGGCCAATTTTAATTAAGATTGAATTGCGAAACTGCGGTGACAGAAACGTTAGCTTTCGCTCGCAGTAAAGTGCGACCGAGCGAATGACGATATAATGAACCCTGCGACACTGGAGTCGTCGCGCGACGAATTATGAGGGCAAGGATACTTGCTCTCGGATTACTCGAACCGTTGCAGACGGCGATAAGGTAAACGTACCAATGGCGGGACAGGTCCCAGTTGCGGGACACTAAGAAGATATTTGTAAATAATAAAGGTTTGATGGACAAAATATAAAATGTAACTCTTACAATAGCATCTGTTATATATCATTGACGCACATGAAAAAGTTTCACATTTTTCATCGTCAATTGGATATTTGCATCAAAAGTATTTTTGCGCCCACGCCAACATGTGTCCACAAACTGGGACGAGACTGTCATCTTGATAAGGATGTTGGGTTATGTGGCAGCTACTTGGATAACGAGAGCGTAAGAATATCGCAAGGATTCCGCGATAATTTATAAACCGTCACCATACATATAAAACATGTTTCAGCAATTGTCCCCAGGCAGATGAATTCAAATTTACATATTTCTAGCGGTACGTACGTTTGTTGTCCCGCCATCGGGACATGCACAAAAATATCTGTCCCGACACGGGTACATGTGCACTTTTCAGCATTTTATTCAATAAATATATTTTAAAACAACCGAAACATGTTTATTCTATGGTTTTCGGGAACAAGAAACTCCAACCTTGCGATTCGCTACCGCTATTTCCTAAAATAATCAATATAAGCGGACGAAAATTGACATACAAAACAGACATTGTCTTAAACGTCCCGCCATTGGTACGTTTACCTTAAGGGGGGGGGGGGGGGGGGGGGGGGGGGTAGGGTTAATTCGTGCAAAAAAGGCACGTTTTTGTGAATTTTTTTTTGACGACACTGTTAAAATCTATTCAATAAGACCAATTGTACATCAAAGTATAACATTCGAAGAATATTGTGTAATTTTTTCATGAAGAAATATTAAAAAATACAGCAATGGCGGCATTTACTCGGAAGCGTCTCGGAAAAAAGTACAATTGCGGTGCCCATCAGAACTCGGTACTGGATCATCCGAAATTAAAAAACCAAAGTTCATTTGTTAGGTAATTCTTTTCCCCAGGTAACGCGGAAGAGTTTTTTTCGAAATTTTGATTTTTCAATTTTTGGGAACACTTCAAAGGGAAAAACGCGATTTTTCGGGGAAAAAATCGGCTATTTTGCTATTGTAAAATAAAAAATATTAATAAATTCGAAAAAAACTCTTCCGCGTTACCTCGTAAAACATGTACAGAAAAAGTATGCAAAAATTCAAAAGAATCGGTGCATTAGTTTTGACGGTACGATGGGCACCGACTTTGAAAACGTGAGTTGTGGGAAAAACGCTTTAAAGTCGCGCTCGGGCCGCGAAGGTACAGCAATCCGCGAGTATAAAAATATTCATAACGTCGTCAATTTTGCTCCGATTGACTTGAAAATTTGACACAATATTCTTGAGGTATTATGCATTCAGTAAAAAATATAAAATAAAAATGGCAAAAAAAAAAATTTAATACCCTACCCCCCCCCCCCCCCCCCCCCTTAATGAACCCTGCGACATTGGAGTCGTCGTGCGACGAATTATGAGGGCAAGGATACTTGCTCTCGGATTACTCGAACCGTTGCAGACGGCGATAACTCAAGATATTCGGAGTCTGCGGCGGCGTCGGCGGCGTCGGCGGCGAGTCCGTAGTACTACGTGGCGCTCATCAAGGACGGCGGCATAAATTGCGCTAAAAGAAAAAGTTAATACAGAAGCACCGACGGCCAGTCAGTCTCCTCCCGGCCAAGGACTCTCGTTCAACGACGCCCGCGACGTGTGTCAGTCGTCCGTTTCTATCAATGATTGCAATAAAGGTCATCACTGCGCACGTCCATTTGCATTTGAGAGCTCGATAAGTGACGATGGTCTGAAAATCTGAAAAAATTCACGCACATTAAAGGTACTAAAAAGATTCATTTGGCATAATAATAATTCTAAAATGTTATTAACAAATTGATGAAAAAAAATTGTTTAACAAATATTTCGGTGACCCAAGTTTTTTTTCGATAAAAATGATTCTTTCGTTTTTCTGAATACGTATGAATTTTTTCAGATTTTTTAGTTTACTCTGAATTTTGATGTTTTTTTATATGGAAAATTCAAAGTTAACTAAAAAATCTGAAAAAATTCATACACATTCAGAAAAACGAAAGAATCATTTTCATCGAAAAAAAAAACTTAGGTCACCGAAATATTTGTTGAACAATATTTTTTTTCATCAATTTTTTAATAACATTTTAGAATTATTATTATTATGCCAAATGAATCTTTTCAGTACCTTTAATGTGCATGAATTTTTTCAGATTTTTAGACCATCGAGAAGTGCTTGCAATTCTCCCTCAATTTTCTCGAATTTATGCGAAATTAAACTCTAGCGACAGAACTACCTTAAATAATTTATAAAAATTGACTTGAAATATTTATGTAGACGACGAGAATTCCGCCGGATGCGTTTCTACGCTTTTTTTAAATTAACAACGAGAATTCGTAAATATTTATACACAAAACGTAGCGGATTTTCAATTTTTTAATTATTTATAAAAACTGACTTGAGATGTTTACATCAGCGGCGAAAATTTTGACAGATGCGCTTCTGCACTTTTTTTTAAATTAATGAATTTCGGAATTTTTAGCTTGGATTCGTAATCAGCGACCCTAAAAACCCCCAAGTGACAAATTCTAAGTTCATTGAACCTAAAGATAAATGTATGCATGAGTTAACCGTTTGATGCGAAAAAACAACACAAAGCAGAATGACCGTCGTGGTAATTGAAGTTCATATTTGCACCTTTTTAAACTCGTGTGCGCATTCTTTGCACTGTTGTTGACTGAGAATAGCATCTAGTATGAAATGCTGATATAACGACAATGCTAATTAAAATTTAAAAGGCGACGAATACTAAGCCTGATTGGAGCAAACGTCATTGCCTGTTGAACGTTACTTTTCAAACAGTAAGAATGATGGTGACCAGATTTATTATTAAGGTTAAGGTAGTTATGTCGCTATAGTTCAATTTCGCATAAATTCGAGAAAATTGAAAGAGAATTGGAAACACTTCTCGATGGTCTAAAAATCTCAAAAAATTCATGCACATTATAGGTACTGAAAAGATTAATTTGGCATAATAATAATTCTAAAATGTTATTAACAAATTGATTAAAAAACATTGTTTAACAAATATTTCGGTGACTTAAGTTTTTTTTTCGATGAAAATGATTCTTTCGTTTTCCTGAATACGGATGAATTTTTTCAGATTTTTTAAATAACTTTGAATTTTTCATATAAAAAAACACGTAAATTCAAAGTTATTTAAAAAATCTGAAAAAATTCATCTGTATTCAGGAAAACGAAAGAATCATTTTGATCGAAAAAAAAACTTAAGTCACCGAAATATTTGTTAAACAATGTTTTTTTTATCAATTTGTTAATAACATTTTAGAATTATTATTATGCCAAATTAATCTTTTCAGTACCTTTAATGTGCATGCATTTTTTCAGATTTTTGGACCATCGAGAAGTGCTTCCAATTCTCTTTCAATTTTCTCGAATTTATGCGGAATTGAACTACAGCGACATAACTACCTTAATAGGCAGTGGTACTTCCCTCTCCCCGCTTCGAATTTTTGAAAGTGATTTTCTCCTAAACTACTCGACGACAGGTAGGGCGCAACTTTCGAGAGAATGTGCGAAAATACGGCAGAATTGGGTTGAGCTTCTGGCTCTTCGATGAACATGAAGTTGTTTGTTCGGGAGAATCGAAAAGCCAAAAAGTGAGATTAGGAACCTCGTGCCGCCGCCGCCTCGAAATTTTGAAAGCTGTTTTCTTCGAAATGGTGAATCGAATCGCAACCAAATTTGGAACACAAGTTGGAAATGATGGCAGAATTGGGCTAAGTTTTTGACTCATGGAAACTCATAACCGTTTCTTCGGGAGAATTGAAAAACCAAAAAGTGAGGTTAGGAGCGAGCCAGAAGCTTAGCCCAAATCTGACGTATTTCCGTACATTCTCAAAAAATTTGAGCCCTATCTGTCGATTACTTTAAGAGAAAAAAGCTTTAAAAAAATTCGTGGTGGGGGGAAGGAAGTACCATTGCCCCTTAAGGATGTATGTCAGCGAGACTGTTCTTAACCCGCTCAAAAGTCAAAATCCAGAGGTAAATTCGACCACTTCTCGATGGATTAAAAATCTGAAAAAAATCAAGCATATAAAAGGTGCTCAAAAGAATAATTTCGCATAATAATAATTCCAAAATGTTATTAACAAATAGGTGAAAAAAACAATTGTTCAACAAATTAGTGGTCAACCAAATTTTTTTTTGCATAAAATTTATATGTATATTTTTCTGAACACATGCATTTTTCAGAATTTTTTCTAGTTTTCGAAATTTGGTTTTTTTGGATTTTTTTTTTCTTTAAAAATGCGTGTTTAATCACGAATTTTGGATATGTGTTTCTTCCAAAACCACCCATGGCACCATGCAAGTTTCGAAAAGATTGATCAAATAGATTCGCGAGTACAGTCCAAAGATGAAAACAAAAAACCAAATTTCGAAGAGTAGAAAAAATTCTGAAAAAATTCATATGTGTTCAGAAAAATATACATATAAATTTTATGCAAAAAAAAATTAGGTTGACCATTACTTTGTTGAACAATTGTTTTTTTCACCTATTTGTTAATAACATTTTGGAATTATTATTATGCGAAATTATTCTTTTGAGCACCTTTTATATGCTTGATTTTTTTCAGATTTTTAATCCATCGAGAAGTGGTCGAATTTACCTCTGGATTTTGACTTTTTAGCGGGTTGAGAACAGTCTCGCTGACATACATCCTTAAAACGTGGCCAGTAAAGAAACATATAGCGCGAATAATTTTGGAAAATTAGAGACACCAGCAAGTAAAACCTGAAACACAGACGCAAATTGACGGTTGTCCTCAAAATAATGATCGCATAATTCACTGCAATTTGGAGAACGGTCAATGAATTATCGCGAGGAAGTATTCTCGGTAATGTATATCAACAAAGTAACACGGAGGTCATTTAGATCCTAATGACGCGGTTGTAGTCGGTTAAATCACAGATCAGGATCGAAAAAGTGTACAAAAAGTGACCATGAATGATGACTGGTAATCCGGACGGTGAACTGGTCGTGAAATTACCGTAACGAAGGATACGCCGCGTATGTATAGTATGAATCAACATTGTCGGAGGAGAGAAGGTCGATTAGATAACTCCGAGATCCGCGATAGCGACTCCCGAGACAGCGCCTAATTCATCAAACCTCTTTGCGGTGACGTTGATTTTTATCAGACGCTGGCTGTAAACGCGTTTGCATTAAATCTACACAGTCACCACCAAATTCTGTCATCATTTCAGGCTCCCTGAATGATATATGAAATTAAAAGCGAGTATCAAATGGCGCAAATAATTAATAAATATATCAAAGAATATGGATAATAAATTAATCAAGAACGCTTTGCAGCTGCGAAATTCCATTAAACTAAAAGTAAATGTCTTCACCTAACTAATGTTCATTTAACGGGGATTTTTCAGGTGCTCACATTTCATTTTGCTTCCTCATAGAGGAAGCTTTGTTTTCGTGAAAGAATTTTTTTTCGAGATTTTGATGTCAGTAGACTCAGAATGGTCCAAAACGTCGAGAAAAGTGGTTTGTGCGAAATGTCTGTATGTATGTATGTGTGTGTGTGTGTGTGTATGTGCACGTTTCGTTGTTTACACGATAAGTGTCGCAATTTTCGATGAATCTTCTTCAAATTTGGCATGTGAGTGGGCTATCATGCAACACTGTTTGGGATTGTAGTTGACGCGAATCGGTTAATAAATTCAGATTTCGCAGCATTTTGAAAATTTGGCAAAAATTGTTTTCACGATGTAACTTCCGTAAATTGAGAGATATAGGGATGAAATTTTGTACGTTAATAGACCACCATCAAACCATGATCTGTACCAAATTTGGAGAAAATCGGTAAAGCAGTTCCCATGTTATTGCAATTTCAATTTTTTTCGAATCTCTGGAAGTAAATGTAGCTCCTGTAAATAATAAGACATCCGATTGCAATTTCGAACGTGTCATTACGTTTATTGATTATTAATGAAGAGTTTCGTCAAGGAAACGGTCATTATATCGGTAAATTTCGATTTTGCGGCATGAGAAACTAAAAAAAACCGACACGAAAAAAAAAAATGCGGAAAAAATGTTTGCAGAACTACCTCAAATTTGGTTCACATATGGACAACCATAGACTACGTTTTGAGTCGAAATTTGACGCGGATCTGTCCAGCCGTTCAAATTTTATGGCATTTTGAATATTTTGAAAAATCTCGTTCACGCGCTGGATCGTGCAAATTACGAGGTTACGGGTTCTAATGTAAAATATATTGAGCTCAAACAAGCCTGCAAAGTAGAACCTTGCAAATTGCTTCCTCTAAATTTTGCACTTTTAACGAAGCTTCCTCTATGAGGAAGCCAAAACCGATCAACATACTTCCTCATAGATGTAGCTTCGTTAAAAGTGCAAAATTTAGACGAAGCAATTTGCAAGGTTCTACTTTGCAGGCTTTTTTATTCTATATTACTTTTTTCAATTAGGAATTTTTTCTGGATAAGACATATGATTTTTTCCGTGACAGACTAATTGTTTGTCTGTTCGAGCGGTGTCTATCTTGGTTCTTTTTTAACGCCTGAGGACACCGGGCGAAATGATCGATATACGCGTTGCGGTTACATTAAAACGCTGTATTAATTTTTGTGATTCGTAGGTACGAGAGGTTGCTGAGACGAGCGAAGACGGAAGATCTGACGGAGGTTTCCGGAATCGGTTGCCTGTATCAGAGCGGCGTGGATCGACAGGGTCGTCCGGTAGTCGTGTTCGTCGGCAAGTGGTTCCCGGCCACCAAAATCAACCTGGACAAGGTAACAAGCAAACAATTCTAGTATTGTAGTATTAAGGGGGGGAGGGGGGGGGGGGGGTAGGGTATTTTCAGCGAAAAAAAGGCATAAATTTGAGAATTTTTTGTGGCGATATAAATAGTGATAATCAATTAAATCTTTTTCCACATAATAGTGGCACATTTCAAGAACATTCTGTAAAATTTTTATGGAAAAAAAAAAAATAATCAAGTGATTGGCAGAGAATCTCCGGAGGCGTCTCGAAAAAAAGTTGATTTGCGGTGCACACGATTTCTCGAAGTAGGATTGCCCGAATCCAAAAATTCAAACGGCATTCATTAGAGGAGATGTTTCTCGAGGTAACGCCGAAGAGTTTTTTTTTTTTTTACCATTTTTGAATTTTTGGCATCACTTTGAAGTCAAAAACGCGATTTTTGCTGGAAAAATCAGCCTATTTGTTATTGTAAAATTGATAATTTTAATAAAAATCGAAAAACGCCTTCGGCGTTACCTGACGAATTATATGGAGAAGCACTGTGCCACATTCAGAAACGATCGGCCAATTAGTTTTTGAGTAATCGTGTGCACCGACTTTCAAAATGATGATTTTCAGGAGAACGCTTTAAAGTTGCGCTCGGGCCGCGTAGGTACAGCAATCCGCGAGTATAAAAATATTCATAACGTCGTCAATTTTGCTCCGATTGACTTGAAAATTTGACACAATATTCTTAAGGTATTATGCATTCAGTAAAAAATATAAAATAAAAATGCCAAAAAAAAATTTTAATACCCTACCCTCCCCTTAAATAATAACAAAATAAAATAAAGTCCTAAATTGGATTTCGACAAACAGACTTTTGGAAAGGATATTAAGGGAGGGGGGGGAGGGGGGGTATTAAAATTTTTTTTTTGCATTTTTATTTTATATTTTTTACTGAATGCATAATACCTCAAGAATATTGTGTCAATTTCAAGTCAATCGGAGCAAAATTGACGACGTTATGACCATTTTTATATTCGCGGATTGTTGTACCTTCGCTGCCCGAGCCCGCGACTTTAAA
The DNA here is from genome assembly GCA_964034905.1 of Itoplectis maculator. Classification (NCBI taxonomy): domain Eukaryota; kingdom Metazoa; phylum Arthropoda; class Insecta; order Hymenoptera; family Ichneumonidae; genus Itoplectis; species Itoplectis maculator. The sequence continues at coordinate 5,741,052 of OZ035868.1, forward strand.
GCGTTTTTCCCACAACTCACGTTTTCAAAGTCGGTGCCCATCGTACCGTCAAAACTACTTCACCGATCCTTTTGAATTTTTGCATACTTTTTCTGTACATATTTTACGAGATAACGCCGAAGAGTTTTTTCGAATTTATTAATATTTTTTATTTTACAATAGCAAAATAGCCGATTTTTTTTCGAAAAAAATCGCGTTTTTTCCTTCAAAGCGTTCCCAAAAATTGAAAAATTAAAATTTCGAAAAAAACCCCACGGCGTTAGCAGGGGAAAGCGATTATCTAACGCAAGAGTTATGAGGGGCACCGCAATCCTACTTTTTTCCGAGACGCTTCCGAATAAATGCTGCCATTGCCGTATTTTTAAATATTTCTTCATGAACATTTTGCACAATATTCTTCTAATGTTATACTTTGATGTCACCATTGGTTTTATTACATAGATTTCAACTGTGTTGTCAAAAAAAAAATCACAAAAATGTGTTTTTTTGCACGAATTAACCCTCCCCTCCACTTAAGGCGATGCTGGAATATATTTTTTGACCGATCGGTCGGTAAAAAAGTACGGTTTCATAGTTTGCAAAATTCGTTGTTATTGTACTACAAATATGTCTCAAATTTAACAGGATTATAATATCAAGATAGGCGCATCGGCGCCCACTAGAATTTCGGGTAAAAATGCTTAAAAAACAAAAAAAAAAAACGTAAATTTGTAAACCTATCGAAAACCAATATGGCGCCTCGAATTGTCACCACCACCTCTTTCGTATTATATAAACATTACTTGGAATAACATACGAAAAACGATAATGGCGTCGATCCGCCTATATTGATATTATAATCCTGTGCAATTTCAGATATATTTGTAATAGAATAACAACGAATTTCGTAAACTACGAAACCGTACTTTTTGAACCACCAGTCGGTAAGAAAATCTACTCCAGCATCCCCTTAAGGGATCGTCACAGTGTGAAATAAAAAAAAAATCGATTTTTTTTTTTTCATTATCGGATAGTATACACGGTTATAAACATTCTGTTAAATTTTTTTTATCGAAATTCGAATTATTTTGGTCGCTACAGCCTTTCTTAGAGAAAGAGATTGCAGCGTGACAGTGGCGTGTGCAAACTTTAAACGCACTTTTCTCGGAATGTTGTTTTTCAAAACGGTGTCCACTCTCAAATGAAGAGTTATGACGATATCGATTTCAAATTTTGAGAGAACATTTCTAACGTCATTCTCTATAGCGCTATGAGAGCTTTTTTTTTTTTTTTTATTAAATCTTCCTATTTTTTTTTACGAAAAACTGTCGAAAAAAAGGGCTAAATTCGATCATTTTCGTTCAAACCGCCGCCATTTTGTCAAATTTAAAAAAAAAAAAGCTCTCATAGCGCGATAGCGAATTTCCTACAGATTAATAATCTTTTTGAAATTTTTGGTTCAGATAAAAATTGCGGCCGCAATCGTGGACATAATGCAGGACCTTTTTTTTACACGAGCTATTTAAACAATTTATATCATTATTATACATTAAAGAAATGCACATCAAAAAAATCATTTTGTATTCTTCAAGAATGTACTTATTTATTTAAAAAAAACCAGACCGATTAGTTCATTACAACTTAACAAAAAAAATTCGCGAAAACCATTGATTTTTCGGAGGGTCACACTGTGACGATCCCTTAACGCAACAATTTTTGCGCGAGATGAGAAGCTCCGGAGAAGCGACACGTTGGATGATAAATTTAATATGCACACAGCAGAAGGGGAGCGCGTGGCTTTACACTGTTAAAAATCCGGTGTTAAAAACAACACCAAGTCGGTGTCTATATAGGTCCACACCAATCGCGGTGATAATGAGCGGTGTTAACTGAGTCTGAAATACCGACTTTCACCTCAAAAAGTCAGAAGTCCCGTTTTTCGCGAATTATCAACGGATCGAAGCGAAAATTGAAATACAGACGCCAGTAATGTGAATCTCGTTAATGAATTAGTCTGAACTTTGATTTTCGAAAAAAAAAAAAAATACAGATCAATTACCCGGTAGAGAAATCTGTAATGAAAAAAACGATTTTTTTCTTCAATTTTTCGATAAAAACTGAGAAAAGCGACTAATTTATTCACGAGATAATAAAAAATCACACATGATACCTGCATTCATGCCTTTAAAGCAAAAAGTATTATAATGCTTCGTCGGTAACACAGGGAAAATTTAACGAAACGGCTGGTGTTAATTTAACACCGTAAAAAGTGTTAATATTAACACTGTAATAAGTAACACCAGGAAAAACGTCCACACCAGCAGCGTTTGACACCGTAGATTTTTAACTGTGTACATATGAGCGTGTGTCACTTGCGCATCAGTAGCCAGCAGAGGGAGTAGTACATAGAGTTATAGTTGTGTCGGGGATGGTGCTGCGGCTTCGAGTAGCACATTGATGACGCAGATTTCGCATTGGGCTCGGCTGGCTGTAGGCTCGAGGGAGTGAGGGAGCGAGGGAGCGAGGGAGCGAGGGACTTGCAGTTGCGCCAGGGCAGATCGATATTCGCCGTGGTACAGAAATAGAGAAGAAAACGAGCGAGCGGGGCAAGCCCACGGAGTCGCTTACCTACACTGTTAAAAATCTACGGTGTCAAACGCTGCTGGTGTGGACGTTTTTCCTGGTGTTACTTATTACAGTGTTAATATTAACACTGTTTACGGTGTTAAGTTAACACCAGCCGTTTCGTTAAATTTTCCCTGTGTTACCGACGAAGCATTATAACACTTTTTGCTTTAAAGGCATGAATGCAGGTATCATGTGTGATTTTTTATTATCTCGTGAATAAATTAGTCGCTTTTCTCAGTTTTTATCGAAAAATTGAAGAAAAAAATCGATTTTTTCATTACAGATTTCTCTACCGGGTAATTGATCTGTAATTTTTTTTTTCGAAAATCAAAGTTCTGACTAATTCATTAACGAGATTCACATTACTGCCGTCTGTATTTCAATTTTCGCTTCGATCTGTTGATAATTCGCGAAAAACGGGACTTCTGACTTTTTGAGGTGAAAGTCGGTATTTCAGACTCAGTTAACACCGCTCATTATCACCGCGATTGGTGTGGACCTATATAGACACCGACTCGGTGTTGTTTTTAACACCGGATTTTTAACAGTGTACGCTCCCGCTCCGCCTCTCTCGCTCTCCTCGTTATTCTTATCTCCGGGCATTTCAATTTACAGCGGCTAATAATTTACTTTCATATACTTGGGCGCGTGGAAAGACGGCTTTTAGTTTGTATACTAATTACATATTTCACTTGTATTTTTTTCGTAGACGAAAACTGTTATTGGAATTGATTTTCATCATTGTTCACGGTCAAAAATGCTCAGGAAAATGAATAGGTTCATCAAACATTAGATCTGACATAAAACTTACTATAAAATTGTACTTTTTTCACTAAGCGATCGAAAATGTCCAAAGGGCATTCTCTTCAGGACATGTTATTCTACAGATTGAACCTAAAAAAAAAAAAAAAAAAAAAAAAAAAAAAAAAAAAAAAAAATGGAAATAAAAAAAAATTGCAGTAAAAAAAACAAAAACATCGAAAAATGTATGACGTTTGTTGTAAAAACAATAATAACAAATTGATTTTTGTACACAAATTTAGGTTCTATCTGTAGAGGAAGTCAATAGCTGTATAAAAAAAAAAAAAAATCAAGGCGATATTTTCATTTGTGCTTGAGAAATCGCGGCAACACTATTGGAAAATGTTGTTTCGAGAAAAACACGTTTAAGGGGTCTGTCTGCTCTGGATGCATGAAAAAAATGCAATTTTTATTTTTATATTTTTTTGAGAATACTGTTCTGTTTGTTGATATAAAACTTGTTAGGCTTGGCAGAAACATTTGTAAATTACAAAAAGAAAAAAATTATTGATTTTAACCACTTCCTTCGTGTGAAAATGCCAGGCAAACAGGAGTCCTCAACAAGTGCGCTGTTGAAAAAATCTGAACAACAGACGATCCGAAACGAAAAAAGCCTGCAAAGTAGAACCTTGCAAATTGCTTCGTCTAAATTTTGCACTTTTAACGAAGCTACATCTATGAGGAAGTATGTTGATCGGTTTTGGCTTCCTCATAGAGGAAGCTTCGTTAAAAGTGCAAAATTTAGAGGAAGCAATTTGCAAGGTTCTACTTTGCAGGCTTGTTTGAGCTCAATATATTTTACATTAGAACCCGTAACCTCGTAATTTGCACGATCCAGCGCGTGAACGAGATTTTTCAAAATATTCAAAATGCCATAAAATTTGAACGGCTGGACAGATCCGCGTCAAATTTCGACTCAAAACGTAGTCTATGGTTGTCCATATGTGAACCAAATTTGAGGTAGTTCTGCAAACATTTTTTCCGCATTTTTTTTTTTCGTGTCGGTTTTTTTTAGTTTCTCATGCCGCAAAATCGAAATTTACCGATATAATGACCGTTTCCTTGACGAAACTCTTCATTAATAATCAATAAACGTAATGACACGTTCGAAATTGCAATCGGATGTCTTATTATTTACAGGAGCTACATTTACTTCCAGAGATTCGAAAAAAATTGAAATTGCAATAACATGGGAACTGCTTTACCGATTTTCTCCAAATTTGGTGCAGATCATGGTTTGATGGTGGTCTATTAACGTACAAAATTTCATCCCTATATCTCTCAATTTACGGAAGTTACATCGTGAAAACAATTTTTGCCAAATTTTCAAAATGCTGCGAAATCTGAATTTATTAACCGATTCGCGTCAACTACAATCCCAAACAGTGTTGCATGATAGCCCACTCACATGCCAAATTTGAAGAAGATTCATCGAAAATTGCGACACTTATCGTGTAAACAACGAAACGTGCACATACACACACACACACACACATACATACATACAGACATTTCGCACAAACCACTTTTCTCGACGTTTTGGACCATTCTGAGTCTACTGACATCAAAATCTCGAAAAAAAATTCTTTCACGAAAACAAAGCTTCCTCTATGAGGAAGCAAAAATTGAATGATTTTAGGTTTCGTGTGTCAGTAGCTATATCCCCCTACCAGAATAATTAACCTATATGCAAAAATAACAAAATGGCGGACAAATAAGAAAAAAAGAAATACGTTTTTTTTTGCATGTTTTGTGCAAAAAAAAAACAATAAATCAAAATTTTACGATAATTCTGGTATGGGATATAGCCACTGTCACACTAAACCTAAAACCATTCAATTTTTTTTGTTTCGGGTCGGCCGTTGTTCAGATTTTTTCAACAGCGCTCATCTTACCTACTTTTTGAGGACTTCTGTTTACTTGGCATTTTCACACTAAAAAACGTGGTTAAAATCAATCATTTTTTTTTCTTCTTGTAATTTACGAATGTTTTTGTTACGCCTAACAAGTTTTATATCGATAAACAGAACAGTATTGAAAGGAAAAATAAAAACAGTGTTTTTTTCAGGCATCCAAAGTAGACTATCCCTTAAGGGGCTGCTGGAGTCGATTTTGTTACCGACATTGGTCCTGTGAAAATAGACTTCCGCAGTTTACGCTTTACGTCGTTATAATGCTACAGATATACTTCAAATTTGACAGAGATGTTATATGAACAACAACGGTTCGGCGTAGATGCGATTTTCAGTCGAAAACTAACAAGAAATAGGAAAAATTGTATATTTGTAAATCTCCGAAAACCAATATGGCCGTTTGAAATGTCAACAATGCATTTGCTGTAAGATATAATCGTTTAAGGAACTCAAACGTGCCAAATCCGTATCAACGCCAATTCTTTGATGTTTTCTGAATATTTCAGAACTGGCGAAATGTCGATTATAGAAACTGAATCCACGTAAAGCGTAAACTGCGAGCACGTGTTTTTGGTTAAACTTTCAGCCGATAAAGAAGATCTCTATCGACTCAAAATATACAATTTTTCTATTTCTTGTTAGTTTTCGACCACAAATCGAATCTACGCCGAACCGTTGTTGTTCATATAACATCTCTGTCAAATTTGAAGTATATCTGTAGCGTTATAACGACGTAAAGCGTAAATTGCGGAATTCTAGTTTTACCGACCAATGTCGGTAAAAAAAATCTACTCCAGCAGCCCCTTAATCTTCCCTGACGAAAATTCCGTGAGTATTGACAAAATGCGTAGATTCGCGCGGTGCGTTCGAGATTGCTTCATTTACAAGAGAGCAGAGCGCGTGTTCCGCGCCTCTTGTTGGTGCTCCGTTCGTGTCACGCGTTACTGACGGGACTGTAATTACAAAACAACCGCGGCGCGATACACCGACGATAATTCGAACCCAAGGACGTCCCCCCGGGATATCGGGTAACGCGATCGAATCCCCGGCGACGACCTTTTTTTTTTTTTTTTTTTTCTCTCGTGTTCAATTTTACATGATTATGTTACGTCGCACTCGTGGATATTACATCTCGCATTACGTCGTCGACTTAATGAAAACTGTCTCTAACGAGCGACGCGGAAGCTGGGATCTCGCTTTGGCCTACTCTAACTATAGATAGACACGCGACTCGACGGTGGCAAGCAAAAGTGGGTTATCGTCGGATCCTCCGACCGCGTCTGGTCCTCATCCGTTGCCCCCTCCTCCCCTCCTCCTCCTCCTCCTCCTCTCCGCGATGAGAAAGCCCAGCGTGGAATCCTCGACCCTTGCGTCCTTCCGGGCATCGATCGCCGCCTGGAAAACCTCCACACGCCACGCGACGTCGACCCCATTCCCTTTCGTTCGGTTGACTCATCCAGCGACGAAAAAAAACTCGTGCGACGGAATTCCTCGACTCAAACGTTTGCGATTCTACTGAAAAAAAAGTATATCCAACAATATCCGCGTCAGGATATTCGTTTAATCGAAATAAATATTAAGGGGTCTACCCTAATTAGAATTTTCAAAAAATCGATTTTTTTTTATTGCATTTTTCGAAAGTATACATATTTAAAAGTATCATACTAAACTTTTATGATGATCCTGGCAGTCTATGTGTACTTTTGAGGGACGCCCACTGTGGTCCTACTTGAGCGCGTTAGGGTACGCACCGCAACCCGTTAAACGCGTTTTTCTCAAAATGACGTTTTTCGACGGCTTGTTGATGAAATCTCCGAAACTATTCAACCGATCCTCACCAAAATTGTACCACATGTTCATTATGATTATACCTATAGCGCATATCATACGAATTTTGAAATTTTAAGTGTAACTATTTTTTTTTCTCAAAAAACGATGAAAAAAAACGTGATATTTCGAAGTTTTTGAAAAAATGGCCGCCATTTTGTCATTTTTGATAAAATCAAAAATCGTATGATATGCGCTATAGCCATTTACCTGAGGAATCTAAAACCATTTAAAAAATGTTTTTCCTATCATCCATTCCAGAGATTTCATCAACAGCGCACACCCATCTTTTTTTTTTACCTGTCTTCTCTTCCATTTTAGTGTACAAAAACTGAGTGAAATGAATATGAAAACATTTTTTTTGTGTATTTTAAGAGTATATTTTTTAGGCCTAACACTTTTTATATCCATATTTAAAATTTATACTGGTCAACAAAATTCGTGGAAATAGTACTTTTTTTGGCCGTATAATTAGGGTAGACCCCTTAAGGGATCATCACAGTATGACATTTTTTTCAAATCGATTTGTTTTGCATTTTTCGATAGTATATAAGGTTATAAGCAGTCCCCAACTTTTGAATCGAAATTCGAATTATTTCGGTCGCTACAGCCTTTCTTAGTGAACGGGATTGGGATTTTTCTCGAAATGGTGTTTTTCAAAACGGTGACTACTCTCACAGGAAGAGTCTTCAAGCTATCCCTTTGAAATGTTGACAGAACATTCTTCGCATCATTCTTCATCCGCCTATGGAAGCGTTTTTTTCTTTTCAATTTTTTTTCAAATCTTCCTATTTTTTGTACGAAAAGCTATCGAAAAATAGGCTAATATCGATACTTTTTGTTCAAACCGCCGCAATTTTTGCAAATTTGTAAAAAAAGCAAAATTTTTTGTTCAGATCAAATTTGTGGCCGCAATCGTGGTCACCATATGGGTCCTTTTTTTCACCGGTACTTTCGATACATAAAACGATGTTAAACAATAAACAAATCAATTGAAAAAAATCATTTTGTTGTATTCTTTATCAGTGTTTTAATTTTTTTTAAATAGATCGATTAGCTTATTCTAACGTTAAAGAAATAGCAAAAACATGCTATTTTTCGGGTGGTTACACTGCGATGATCTCTTAAGATCGAAGCAACTAAGGATAGAATAAAGAAAAAAATGTCGATTAGCATCGCCAAGCATTTTGTCTAATCGACAAAATATAATTGACTCTTCCAACGACGAACAAAAAACAAGATTGCGATTTCACAAGAAAAAAAATCTTTTAATCATAGTTGGGAGATTTTTTTCGTCATTATGTGTGAAAATCTCTCGTGTCTATAATAATAATAATAATTTTTTGTTTACTCAATTTGTCCGTGAATTAACCTCCTTTTTCAGTCGGGAGTTTTTTAAGGTGGCTTCAGCGCTTCATACTAATCAAATCAGTGCTAAACTTTTCAAAAGCATAGTTATAATTCTTGATTGTTTAATAAATTGTTCCGAGGTGTTACTGACGTTTCAGCATTAGTTCTTAATAGACAAATACATTCACAGCCGTGATTTCAATAGAAAATCGACTGATATATGCAAATTTCCGATGTCATGATTTTTCGTGCAGTTTTTTGAAAGAATAAACCGTAATAATAGTTCTATTGCGACGAGCAAAAGCTCGTTTTATCATTGGAAGATGCTTGATCGATTGACCGTTCAGATTTTTTAATAGTATCAGTACTTCAAAAGTTACAGCCATTTGCATGTCGCCTTTTAGGTTAGGATGGGATGATCAAACGGTCGTATCTTTTAAACTACTGAGGCTATCAAAAATCTGGACGGTCAATCGATAAAGGGTCTTCCAATAATAAAAATGTGCTGTTGCTCGTTATAATTGAACAATTATTACGGTTTATTCTTTAAAAAAACTACACGGAAAAACATGACATTGGGAATTTGCATATATCAGTCGCCGTTTTTCTATTCGAATCACAGCTGCGAATGTATTTTTCTATTAAGAACTGACGCTGCTATACGTAGGTAATACCTCAGGACAATTGATAAAACAACCGGGAATTGTAAAAATGCTTTTGAAAATTTAGCACTAATTTGACTAGTATCAAGCGCTGAAGCCTCCTTAAGGTAGTCCTTGCGTCTAGTATTAATTTCACATAAATTCGAGAAAATTGACAAGAAATTGCAACCACTTCTCGATAATATAAAAATCTGAAAAAAATCATGCATGTTATAAACGTTGAAAAGATTAATTTTGCATAATAAAAATACCAAAATGTTATTAACAAATTGATGAAAAATAAAATTGTTCAACAAACCCTTCGATAACTTAATTTTTTTGTTTCAATGAAAATAATGCGTTCATTTTTCTAAATATGTATGAATTTTTTCAATTTTTTTTATTCACTTTGAATTTTGCGTTTTTTAACATGGGAAAAATCACAAAATTCAAAGTGAATTTAAAAATTTGAAAAAATTCATGCATATTCAGAAAATAGAACGGATCATTTTCATTGAAACAAAAAAATGAGGTTGTCGAAATATTTGTTGAACAATTTTATTTTTCATCAATTTGTTAATAACATTTTGGAATTTTTATTATGCAAAATTAATCTTTTCAACGTCTTTAACATGCATGATTTTTTTCAAATTTTTATATTATCGAGATGTGGTTGCAATTTCCCCTCAATTATCGAAAACTTATGCGAACTCGACACCAGGCGCAAGGACTACCTTAATTTTGATAAAATTATTTTTTCATCTGTCTGCATGCTGTGATCTTCAAATGATTTGTTATCTCCCAGGATTGAAAAAAGAAAAGAAAAAAATGACTCTACTCTCTTTTTGGTTTCAGGCCTTACTCTACTTGATACAGCTGCTGGATCCAATCGTCAAAGGCGACTACGTAATCGCCTATTTCCACAGCCTGACGACCAGCAACAATTACCCTAGCCTTCATTGGTTGCGCGAAGTTTACAACGTGCTTCCTTACAAGTGAGTCGATCATTTGAGATCGTTACCTTCGCAAACACGCATCTTCGCGCGGCACGCGGATCTGGATTATTCACAGCGAATCGATAACCTCGAACGGCTCGTTTTTCCACAGATTGATTTATCGATAATCAGTTCTCTCGACTCAGCCGCTTGCTTGCCGAACAAAATTATGCATTTATCATGCAAATCGCGTCGAAGCGCACTGAGAGAAAAATATAATTGGATACACTAAATTTTCAAATAAACCATTTATTTGAAAATATTCAAGTGCAAGGTTTATTTGAACCAATCATATATTTAATTTCTTAGTTTGTAGAATGAAATAAAAAATGCATTGAATTCACAAAGTATATTTTTTTTTACTAAATATTCTGTTGATTCAATAAAACTATGTTAGGAATACGTCAGACAATATACGTATTCACATTATGTCGTCAATCCTATCAAGTAAATGTATCGTTAAATCAAAACACTATTTGTTTAAATGTACGAAATATTTATTTGAATCATTTTAATATTTAATTGTTTCGATTAAATGGGTTTTCGAAGGAAACATACTCCAACATACCCCCGATTTCTTTTGAAACAACTAATTGAATGAATTTGTCTATTTACTGTAGTGTACAAAATATTTGTTAACACACAAAATGGTTGATAGTGGGCACGTCCAAATACAATTGTGTACTTTGGGTACAAAACAATAATTCAATTATTTACAAATCTCAACCAAATCGTATTGGGATAAACCGAGCAAACTGCTCAAATAAGGCATAATCGAATTAACTCGATCTTTTCTATGAAAACAGTTTCACACGTATACAGGTTTAGTTAAGTGGTTCCATTGATTCAAATATATATTAAATCCATACAATAATTTATTTATTCGACTGAACGAAATATATAGCTACTTTAATTGAACTGGTTCTTTTCATACAAATAATTCGGCTGTTTTATATAGTTCATTCAATGCAATATATTGGTATTTGGACGACACGTATAGTTGCTTTAAATACAAGATACTTGAATCAATTATAAATATTTCAAATAAATTATTTGGTGTATCCAATCATATTTTTCTCTCAGTGCGCACACGCGGAAATGCACAACTAGTGGCTTATACGTAGCGCCGACCGCGCGACAGAGATTTCCCAATGAAATTATGAAATCTCGGGCAGTGATCGACGCGACGTGAACAATTGTTTCTTTTTGTTCCCTGGTGAAAATATTTCTTTGAAAATATCTGAAAAATTCTCTGAACAATTCGGAAAAATTATCTGAACATTTCTGAGAAGTTGTATGAAAAATTCGAAAACATTCTCTGAACATTTCTGACTATTTCTTTGATCATATCTGAAAATTTGTGAAAAATTATCTGTCAATTTCTGAGAAATTCTATGAAAATTTCTGAGAAATTCTATGAAAATTTCTGAGAAATTCTATGAAAATTTCTGAGAAATTCTATGAAAATTTCTGAGAAATTCTATGAAAATTTCTGACTATTTTTCTCGTAATATCTGAAAAATGCGCTAAACATTTCTGACTAACTCTCTGATAATATATGAAAACCGCTCTGAAAATTTTTCACTAATTCTCTGATAATATTTGGAAAATTCTTTGAACATTTCTGACTAATTCTCTGAAAAATTCTCTCATTTCTGACTATTTCTCTGATAATATTTGAAATATTCTCTGAAACGGTCCAATCTGTGTTTTTCAGACAACTATTTTCACCAGAGTCTTTTTGCCGCGTAAAAAAGTACGCAATAAGTTGAAGCAGCGATCTCGCTGACCGTCCATTCGCTGTTTGCTTTCAGATATAAGAAGCACCTCAAGCATTTCTACATTATTCATCCCACTTTTTGGACCAAGGTTGGTATACGATTTTCTTTTTTACTTATTTTTTGTTTTGTTTCTGCGACTGCGCGACGCGGATTCGCCTTAAGGTAGTTATGTCGCTATAGTTCAATTCCGCATAAATTCGAGAAAATTGAAAGAAAATTGGAAGCACTTCTCGATGGTCTAAAAATCTCAAAAAATTCATGCACATTATAGGTACTGAAAAGATTAATTTGGCATAATAATAATTCTAAAATGTTATTAACAAATTGATAAAAAAAAACATGGTTTAACAAATATTTCGGTGACCTAAGTTTTTTTTTTCGATAAAAATGATTCTTTCGTTTTCCTGAATACGGATGAATTTTTTCAGATTTTTAAAATAACTTTGAATTTACGTGTTTTTTTATATGAAAAATTCAGTTATTTAAAAAATCTGAAAAAATTCATCCGTATTCAGGAAAACGAAAGAATCATTTTCATCGAAAAAAAAAACTTAGGTCACCGAAATATTTGTTAAACAATGTTTTTTTAAATCAATTTGTTAATAACATTTTAGAATTATTATTATGCCAAATTAATCTTTTCAGTACCTATAATGTGCGTGAATTTTTCGAGATTTTTAGACCATCGAGAAGTGCTTCCAATTCTCTTTCAATTTTCTCAAATTTATGCGAAATTGAACTATAGCGACATAACTACCTTAAATTCGCGTTCAAAACAAAACCCATTCGCCCGGATTATGTTGAAGTTTGTATCGTTGGAAAGTAACGAAAATAAAAAACAAAAAAAATCTAATGTATTGGGTATAAAAAGTTATTATAACGATTCATCATTATAATAACTATATATATATATATACTAGGGAAGTGCGAATAGTAATCGAATCGAATCGAATATTCGATTTTTTGAATACTCGGAATAAAACGAATATTCGAAATAAAGTCGAATATTCAAATTGAATATTGAATTTTCAAGGTTAGACAATCATAAGCCAATGATCGGTATTGATTGAGGGCAAAGTCTATACAGCGGTTCAGTGTTTAACACCATTTTGAATTTTTTCAGAATTTTATGGAGGCTCTCCAGCGGCTATTTTTTTCATTCACTATAAAAGTAGCTGTGATAATAAAATTGTATTAAAAAAAATAATATTAAAAGAAATAAATGAACCAATAATTAAAGTAACAAAACAGAGCCTCTTGAGGAAGCCAAATGTGGTAAACGTACTAACACAAACCGAGCTGGGTAATAACCATTGTTAAATAAAGAAGAGGAAGCACTATGACAATGTAATTGTCTGCTTTTCTCAGATAACGTTATACCTAAAGATGTAAAACAGTTCCAATATCCGAACATTCGAATCGGATATTCGAACATTCGAATCGAATATTCGAACATTCGAATCGGATATTCGAACATTCGAATCGAATATTCGAACATTCGAATCGGATATTCGAACATTCGAATCGAATATTCGAACATTAGAATCGAATATTCGAACATTCGAATCGAATATTCGAACATTCGAATCGGATATTCGAACATTCGAATCGGATATTCGAACATTCGAATCGGATATTCGAACATTCGTATCGAATATTCGAACATTCGAATCGGATATTCGAACATTCGAATCGAATATTCGAACGTTCCAATATTACTATTTGATTCGGATCGAATTATTCGAAAATTTCGAATATCCGCACAGCCCTACTATATACATCGTTTTTTTCGTTGCATTCCAACGATGCAAACTTCAACATCATTCGCTCGGAGCTTACGCACAAAGCTCGTTGTTTTCATCATCATCATCATCATTGTGATTAACCGTTGTTTTTTTTCTGCTTCCGCACCCAGTGGAAAAGCTACACGCGCGCACGCGCTCGAGATTTCCCACGTGGAAATGCGATAAAATAATCTTCACGTGCCACTGCAGCTCGTGCATAATCGCATATCATTTTCTCGCTTCGCGTTCCGACCTTGGCGCCAGGCTCTCTCATTAAGTGGGCCATCGGCCGTGTCTGCGCGACAGACTCCACCAACCTTTGTTTCACAAATGTTTTCACTGTCAATTAAGGGGTCTAGCCTAATTAGAATTTTCAAAAAATCGATTTTTTTTTATTGCATTTTTCGAAAGTATACATATTTAAAAGTATCATACTAAACTTTTATGATGATCCTGGCAGTCTACGTGTACTTTTGAGGGACGCCCACTGTGGTCCTACTTGAGCGCGTTAGGGTACGCACCGCAACCCGTTAAACGCGTTTTTCTCAAAATGACGTTTTTCGACGGCTTCTTGATGAAATCTCCAAAACTATTCAACCGATCCTCACCAAAATTGTACCACATGTTCATTATGATTATAGCTATAGCGCATATCATACGAATTTTGAAATTTTAAGTGTAACTATTTTTTTTTTCTCAAAAAACGATGAAAAAAAACGTAATATTTCGAAGTTTTTGAAAAAATGGCCGCCATTTTGTCATTTTTGATAAAATCAAAAATCGTATGATATGCACTATAGCCATTTACCTAAGGAATCTAAAACCATTTAAAAAATTTTTTTCCTATCATCCATTCCAGAGATTTCATCAACAGCGCACACCCATCTTTTTGTTTACCTGTCTTCTCTTCCATATTAGTGTACAAAAAATGAGTGAAATAAATATGAAACATTTTTTTTTGTGTATTTTAAGAGTATATTTTTTAGGCCTAACACTTTTTATATCCATATTTATAATTTATACCGGTCAAAAAAATTCGTGGAAATAGTACTTTTTTTGGCCGTCTAATTAGGGTAGACCCCTTAATCTGCTGCCCCTTTTTTTCTTTTTTTTTCCTCACACCTTGCGCGCACCTTTCGTGCGACTGAAACGCGAGGAAATGTTGCAAAATGTTTCTCATGTACGTGCAATTAATAAAATGGTCGCGTGACTCGATTGCAGATGATGACATGGTGGTTCACCACCTTCATGGCGCCCGCGATAAAGCAGAAGGTTCACAACTTGCCGGGCGTCGAGTATCTCTACGAGATCATGCCGCCTGATCAATTGGAGATTCCGGCTTATATCACCGAATACGATATGACGGTAAGACAGTCGATAAAGTCAAAACTACGTTTATTTTGTCCGCGAGTTTTCCGTGGGGGCACGAGTACGATTTCCGTGGCGCCAAGATTTGACGGTGGTTTCTTGTAGTACTTTTCGCGGGGAGCAAAAAAGTTCCTATAGACTATGGTCCTAACTGCTTCAGTTTCCAAGATATTTAATTTTTAAGATTTTAATATAGCGTAAAAAAGTGGGTAGTACGATTTTCGATTGCCAGGATTTGGCTGTGGATTTTGCATTTTTGGACCAAATCATAACAACAAAAGCAACAATAACAATAATAACAATAATAGTTTGTTCACGGCGGGCATTTCCCTACCTCCCAGCATGGACCATCCGTGGAAAGTTCCGTTAAAAACACTAAATATAGTACTAAAGCGGAAATTTTTCGCTTTAGTGAGGAATTTTAATGGATTTTTTCCTTTAAAAAGACTGTATATAAAACTAAAGCGGAAATTTTCTGCTTTAGTAGCAAATTTTTCTCTAAAAACACTATATATCGTACGAAAGCGGAAATTTTCCGCTTTTGTAAGGAATTTTAACGGTTTTTTTTTTTTTTTTTTTTTTTTTTCTTTAAAAACACTACATATAGTACTAAAGCGGAAATTTTCTGCTTTAGTACACACACACTCAGTGAAGTTTAATGAAGTTTGACACTGATTGAGGCCACTCAGGGCTTCAATCACTGCCAAATCTATCGCAGAAATTACGAAATATGACGAATCTTAAAAATTGAATATCTCGGAAACTAAAGCAGTTAGGACCATAGTGTATAGGAACTTTTTTGCTCCCCGCGAAAAGTACTACAAGAAACCACCGTCAAATCTTGGCGCCACGGAAATCGTACTCTCCCCTCCGTGGGTCATCGAGTAATAAGAAGTAACCCGAATATTTTATCGCTAAAAATTGAATAAAGCAGCAAAAACGATAAATAGAACGCATGAATAAAATTGCAGTCACTTTTTTTAAAACAATTCTATACGATTATTATGAAAGAGCAGAACACATAACGAATACGTCGAGTAAAGAAGACCTATTCAAAAAATTAAAAATAAATGTTTGCTTAAGGGGGGGGGGGGGGGGGGGGGGGTAGGGTTAATTCGTGCAAAAAAGGCACGTTTTTGTGCATTTTTTTTTGACGACATCGTTAAAATCTATTCAATAAGACCAATTGTACATCAAAGTATAACATTCGAAGAATATTGTGTACTTTTTTCATGAAGAAATATTAAAAAATACAGCAATGGCGGCATATACTCGGAAGCGTCTCGGAAAAAAGTAGAATTGCGGTGCCCATCAGAACTCGGTACTGGATCATCCGAAATTAAAAAACCAAAGTTCATTCGTTAGGTAATCGTTTTCCCCAGGTAACGCGGAAGAGTTTTTTTCGAAATTTTGATTTTTCAATTTTTGGGAACACTTTAAAGGGAAAAACGCGTTTTTTCGGGGAAAAAATCGGCTATTTTGCTATTGTAAAATAATAAATATTAATAAATTCGAAAAAAACTCTTCCGCGTTACCTCGTAAAATATGTACAGAACAAGTGTGCAAAAATTCAAAAGGATCGGTGCAGTAGTTTTGACGGTACGATGGGCACCGACTTTGAAAACGTGAGTTGTGGGAAAAACGCTTTAAAGTCGCGGGCTCGGGCAGCGAAGGTACAGCAATCCGCGATTATAAAAATACTCATAACGTCGTCAATTTTGCTCCGATTGACTTGAAAATTTGACACAATATTCTTGAGGTATTATGCATTCAGTAAAAAATATAAAATAAAAATGCCAAAAAGAAAATGGTAATACCCCCCCCCCCTCCTTAAGGGGTTGATACCGGAAGACTCAAATTAATGAATGGCTCATGATTGGTTGCAGATAAACGGGATGAGGTATTACCAGCCCGAGCAGTCGCCCCAGTCGTTAACGTAACTGCTGAGATTAGCCGACGTAGAGCTGGGCTCGTTGGAAAAGCGAGCCCCGACTGTCCTCTTGGTCGTCGCCGCATCCATGCTCTCGTCCTTATTTCGCCTTCGCACGCCGAGTCCCGAAGTCGTCGCCGCCGCTGCCGCCGCCGACGAGTGTCGTCGTTGCCGCGCCGTTCAACCCTTCGTCGTCGAGTACGAAAATGAAAAGTCGCCGCCGCCGCGTGAATTTGGTGCTTCGAAAACGAAGAGGCTCCCGTCGTGAAACCAACACACAACCGTCACCAACTACAATAACACCAACAACCACCACCATCACCAACCACCAACCACCGACCCGGTCGATCGTTAAAAGTAGCATTTAGTCGTCGTTGTAATTGGCGTTTTGTCGGCAGGTGAGTCCAATGCGGGGAAAAAACCAGTCGAAGGGGACAGTCGAGCCTGCCGCGCGAATTGTAACAACAATAGAAAATCGTGTTGAGGTAGACCTTGCGATTTAAGGTAGTTATGTCGCTATAGTTCAATTCCGCATAAATTCGAGAAAATTGAAAGAGAATTGGAAGCACTTCTCGATGGTCCAAAAATCTGAAAAAATGCATGCACATTAAAGGTACTGAAAAGATTAATTTGGCATAATAATAATTCTAAAATGTTATTAACAAATTGATAAAAGAAAACATTGTTTAACAAATATTTCGGTGACTTAAGTTTTTTTTTCGATGAAAATGATTCTTTCGTTTTCCTGAATACGGATGAATTTTTTCAGATTTTTTAAATAACTTTGAATTTACGTGTTTTTTTATATGAAAAATTCAGTTATTTTTAAAATCTGAAAAAAATTCATCTGTATTCAGGAAAACGAAAGAATCATTTTCATCGAAAAAAAAACTTAGGTCACCGAAATATTTGTTAAACAATGTTTTTTTTTAATCAATTTGTTAATAACATTTTAGAATTATTATTATGCCAAATTAATCTTTTCAGTACCTATAATGTGCATGAATTTTTTGAGATTTTTAGACCATCGAGAAGTGCTTCCAATTCTCTTTCAATTTTCTCGAATTTATGCGAAATTGAACTATAGCGACATAACTACCTTAAGCTGAGTTCGCATAATTTTTCGAGAAATTAGAGGAGATTACAGACACTTCTCGTTAATATAAAAATCTGGAAAAAAAAAAAAAGATGTGTATTAAAGGCATTGAAAAGATTAATTTTGCATCATAATGATTACAAAATATTATTATAACAAATTATTAACAAATTGACTGATTGATTATTATAAAAAATGACTTGATTGATTTAATTATTATAAAATTGTTCATCAAATCTTTCGACAACCTAGTTTTTTTTTGTTTCGATGAAAATTGTTCGTTCATTTGTCTAAATATGTAAGAATTTTTTCAATTTTTTAAATTTCCTTTGAATTTTGTAATTTTTTCCATGTAAAAAAACGCCAAATTTTTAGCAAATTGATGAACAATAAAATTGTTCAACAAATCTTCCAACGATCCATTTATTTTATTTCAATGAAAATAATTGGTTAATTTTTTTCAATACGTATGAATGTTTTTCAATTTTTTTTGCTCCGATTTTTTCGTTTTTTTGCATTGGAAGGATTACAAAAATCAAAGCAGACATTTTTTTAAATAAAGTCGTACGTATTTAGAAAAGTGAATGAATCATTTTCATGGAAACAAAAAAATTGAGTTGTAGGAATATTCGTTAAACAATTTTATTTTTCATCAATTTGTTAATAACATTTTGGAATTATTATTATGTCATATTAATCTTTTCGGCACCTTTCCGCATCTTCGGCATCCTTTCGGCTATGCATTTTTTTCGATTTTTATATTAACGAGAAGTGTGCAATTTCCACTCATTTTCCGAAAACTTATGCGAACTCAGCTTAAGGTAGTCCTTGCGTCTAGTATTCATTTCACATAAATTCGAGAAAATTGACAAGAAATTGCAACCACTTCTCGATAATATAAAAATCTGAAAAAAATCATGCATGTTATAAACGTTGAAAAGATTAATTTTGCATAATAAAAATTCTAAAATGTTATTAACAAATTGATAAAAAATAAAATTGTTCAACAAATCCTTCGATAACTTAATTTTTTTGGTTCAATGAAAATAATGCGTTCATTTTTCTAAATATGTATGAATTTTTTCAATTTTTTAAATTCACTTTGAATTTTGCGTTTTTTAACATGAGGAAAATCACCAAATTCAAAGTGAATTCAAAAATTTGAAAAAATTCATGAGTATTCAGAAAATAGAGCGGATCATTTTCATTGAAACAAAAAAATTAGGTTGTCGAAATATTTGTTGAACATTTTTATTTTTCATCAATTTGTTAATAACATTTTGGAATTTTTATAATGCAAAATTAATCTTTTCAACGTCTTTAACATGCATGATTTTTTTCAGATTTTTATATTATCGAGATGTGGTTGTAATTTCCTCTCAATTTTCGAAAACTTATGCGAACTCGACACCAGGCGCAAGGACTACCTTAATACGCAAAGACTACCTTAAGGGAATTTACAATTCTAAGTCCAATGCGGTAAAACCAGTCGAAGCGGAGAGTAGTCAAGCCGCTGTTGCGCGAATTGTAACAATAGAAAATCGCGAGGCAGGATGCGCTGAATGGCGACGAGCGTTAATTGCGCGTTACACGTCAAACGAAACAAAAAAAGAAAAAAAAAAAAAAAAAAAAAAAAAAATCGCGTGTTCCACGCGACGAACGAATTTCGTCGGTATTTTCTCGAGAGCTCCGCGGAACGTGCGCGAAAAATATTTGTTTTGCGTTTTTTCGCCGCCGACATCCTCAACGAGAATTACTGCCAACCGGAACATCGGTAATCGCAATCAGTATTCGTGACGCGCGTCAAATTGGTAAAACCAGCTTCGTGCGATTCACTTCCGAGCGTGTTTTCTAGCTTCGGCAACGGCGTCTGATATTCCCGGCGAACGAACGCATTTTTTCGGTGGCACGATCGCCCGGTTTCAATTTTTTCCACCAAACCCGCGAGCAGAAATATCAGTTGGTCGTTACTTTTGAACACAGACTTTTCTTTATTTATCCTATAATTTGCTTATTATTAAAAATGTTGAACAGGTGGCCTACGAGTTCTGTAACTCAATGTTTTAACTTCACATAAAATCGTTAAAACTCATTTTTGGCCTTGAATTTAATGGAAATATATATGTAAAAAGCAAATGTAACGCGAGTAACGAGTAACGATGAAAGTAGCGATCGTTACTTTTCCTCGTTACGTATACTTTTTATTATTTTTTTCGTGAAATTTATTGCCAAAAATGTCTCCTAAGAATTTTCTATAAAATAAAAACATTGAGTTATACATCGTATATACCACCTTTACTAAACTTTTAATAGTAAGCAAATTATAGGATGAATTTTAAAAAGTATGTTTTCAGAAGTAACGAACAGCTGACATCTTTGCCCGCGAGAAAATTTTGCGATCGAGACCTTGCGAGATATTTTTGCGAGACAACGGGACCGAAAATGTGACAGCAAAATGAACGGTTATCGAGGCGTTAAAAGTAGACAAATCTTTAAAGATATATATTACAGAAAGGAAATGAAGAAAAGAAGAAAAAAGAAAAAGATAAAATAAAATAACAGAAAACCCCGAGGAGTTCCGTAAATGGAAGTCCCTATTTGCCGATTGATCCTTGTTAACAGAGAGCGTCTGTGCGATTTACTGTACATTATCGATATTTTAATAATTGACTTTGCTAACGATAGAGAGCGATTAAAAATGGCCGGGGAAAATGGCCGAGGAAAAAATGAACGCTGAAAACGAAGCCAACCTTTTTTTTTTTTTTTTTTTTTTTTTTTTTTTTTTTTTTTTTTTTTTTTTTTTTACTAAAGGGGTTTCTCGACTTTGGATGCCTGAAAAAAAACGCTATTTTTATTAAATGTTTCCTAAGAATACTGTTCTGTTTATTGATATAAAACTTGTTAGGCTTCCAAAAACATTCGTAAATTACAACAAAAAAAAAAACAAAATATTTATTTTAACCACTTTTTTATAACATGTTTTATATCAGTAAGCAGAACAGTATTCTTAGAAAAAATTTAAAAAATAACGTTTTTTCCGGCATCCAAAGTAGAGAGACCCCTTAAATTTAACCTTTCTGTACAAATTTCGTTTTCTAAAAGCGATCTTTTTTGCGGTAATTTTTTTCCATCGAACTTTTTTTTTCTGGGCCATTTTTTCTGATCCCGCTTATCTATGGAAAAAAAAAAAAAAAAAAAAAAAATCCAATGGAATAAAAGGCCGATGAAAAAAATGTTCGCAAAAAATGCTCCGATTTGTTGATTTAACTAAAATTTCCATCGCAATTTCTGCGTCCTTTCCGAAATCAGCCGTTTTTTCCTCGGCCATTTGTTTTTCCTGATAGCCGCGGAATCGGCCAGGATGCGACCGGAAGTACGTCACTCGTCGGTTGCTCGCGCGCTCGAGTTTCTCGGATAGACACGAGTCGGAGTTTCGGTCGGCCACGAATGAATTCTACTTTACCGACATTAATCATTAAATACTTAATTTAAACAAATATATATCTTATGTAATAAGTTAATAACGTTTTTACCATTAGAGAATTGTGTGGCGATGCCGAATTAGTAATTTAATTTCACTTCGATTAATTTGATCGCAACTCCGACGGTCGATTGACTCATCGTTGGTCGCGTCGCACTTGCTAGCGAATTAGCTTTCGAATTAATCCCAAAAAACGCAATTGTCGCTTTTATTGCGATGCGATTGGGAAATTAGTTTTCGCTTATTCTTTTTTTTGTATTATTTTTATTTCGCATTCGTCATTTTTATTGCAATGCGATTGGACAATTAGTTTTCGCTCATTCTTTTTTTATTATTATTTTTATTTTGCATTCGTCATTTTTATTGGAGTGGAGGTCAAAATAGCGAATGATCAAAGTTGTGAGTAGCTAAAATAGCGAATTTAAAAATAATCAACGTCTGCATCTAGAATAGCCATCATTATGAAATTTGCTATTTTAACTATTCGATATCTTATTCATTCGTTATTTTAACTGCATTTTGATAAAATGCACTTAAATATTAAAATCCGTAATGATGACCATTCTAGATTCACACGTTCATTATTTTTAATTTCGCTATTTTAGACATTCGCTACTTTTTGCCCCCACCCTTTTATTGCAATGCGATTGGGAAATTAGTTTTTACTTATTCTTTTTTTTATTATTATTTTTATTTCGAATTTGTTCCAAACTCAATCGTAATTTTTATTGCAATGCGATTGGGAAATTAGTTTTTACTTATTCTTTTTTTTATTATTATTTTTATTTCGAGTTTGTTCCAAACGCAATCGTAATTTTTATTGCAATGCGATTGGGAAATTAGTTCTCTCTCATTCCTTTTTATTTTTATTATTTTTATTTTTTCTTCATGACGATGATGACGTATCGTAATTAGAGTTGAGAGACGATAGGAGGTTGGCGCGAGGACTCGGCCGGTGAAAACTCAGGATTTCGGAAAAAATCGCCAAGGAAAAAATAGCCGCGTATAAATTCCATGTTTTGTGTGTGGGGGACACTTGTGCACTGAGAGAAAAATATAATTGGATACACTAAATTTTCAAATAAACCATTTATTTGAAAATATTCAAGTGCAAGGTTTATTTGAACCAATCATATATTTAATTTTTTAGTTTGTAGAATGAAATAAAAAATGCATTGAATTCACAAAATATATATTTTTTTTTGCTAAATATTCTGTTGATTCAATAAAACTATGTTAGGAATGCGTCAGACAATATACGTATTCACATTATGTCGTCAATCCTATCAAGTAAATATATCGTTAAATCAAAACACTATTTGTTTAAATGTACGAAATATTTATTTGAATCATTTTAATATTTAATTGTTTCGATTAAATGGGTTTTCGAAGGAAACATACTCCAACATACTCCCGATTTCTTTTGAAACAACTAATTGAATGAATTTGTCTATTTACTGTAGTGTACAAAATATTTGTTAACACACAAAATGGTTGGTAGTGGGCACGCCCAAATACAATTGTGTACTTTGGGTACAAAACAATAATTCAATTATTTACAAATCTCAACCAAATCGTATTGGGATGAACCGAGCAAATTATGCTTTGTGTTCAATTCAGTGGCTCGGTATGTACGTCTTACAATCGGACATTACGTGCCCGTTAAACGAATTATATACGGCTAGCTTCTTTTGGGATATGAATCCCCAATTTTCGTTCCATTGATTCAAATATATATTAAATCCATACAATAATTTATTTATTCGACTGAACGAAATATATAGCTACTTTAATTGAACTGGTTCTTTTCATACAAATAATTCGGCTGTTTTATATAGTTCATTCAACGCAATATATTGGTATTTGGACGACACGTATAGTTGCTTTAAATACAAGATACTGGAATCAATTATAAATATTTCAAATAAATGATTTGGTGTATCCAATCATATTTTTCTCTCAGTGTGTGGGAGGCCATTTTTTCCCCGGCCATTTTTTCCTGATACCGAAAACTCGGCTATCCGAGACTCTCGGTCGATCGTCGTCCGGTTAGGCTTAAAAAAAAATACAACAAAAGGGGTGAAAAAAAAAAACAAAAACAAAAACAAAAAATCCGTAGGCTAGGTGAAGCAATAAGAATTTGAAGAGCTTCGCGCCCACCACGTATTCTTAGAGGCCGCGCCGTTGTTGACGATTTTTCAAAAGCGTTGACCGCGCTCGTAGAGAGTCGAACGACCCGCAAAGCCGAGGCGAAAAAAAAAAAAAAAAAGAAATCGGCAGCGGTCCCCGACAATCACGCGCGGTGCTATTTTACTTATATTACAATTATATTTTATCAATGCCGACGACGGGAACGATGAGCTTGCGCCGTGAACTCCGGCCGGTGCGCTTCGCAACGATGTGTAATTAATAATAACGTAGGAACCGTGCGATCCCGTTGAAAAAAGAAAAAAAAAAACACAAAAAAAAAAGAAATTAGTCGATTGATACATAAATATGCAGTTGTAGCGCGTATCAACTCCCTCCCCCCTCCCTCCGTATCGTAGAACGTGAGACTCGAGCGAACCCAGCAATCACGATAATTTCCATTTTTTCCTAAAAAAAAAAAACGATTTTTTTTTGCACAGAAGAAACTTATGAAATTATAAAAACGACCTGAGAAGTAATTAAATGAAAACACGTGGCGGTTGCTTTTTCGTCGCTGTAATCAATTATTTTTGGATTTAAGGGGTTCAGTCATGAAGCTAACAAAAACTTGTTTAAAAAATATTTTCCTCAGAAGACCTTTTAATTTAATAATTTAAAAGTGTATACACATATTATGGTAACTTTTAACTGTGTTTTAATATTTTTTATTAAAACACAGTTAAAAAGTCTTCTCACGATCAAATCACGATAATTTCCATTTGTTCCTAAAAAAAAAAAACGATTTTTTTTTGCACAGAAGAAGCTTATGAAATTATAAAAACGACCTGAGAAGTAATTAAATGAAAACACGTGGCGGTTGCTTTTTCGTCGCTGGAATCAATTATTTTTGGATTTAAGGGGTTCAGTCATGAAGCTAACAAAAACTTGTTTAAAAAATATTTTCCTCAGAAGACCTTTTAATTTAATAATTAAAAAGTGTGTACACATATTATGGTAACTTTTAACTGTGTTTTAATATTTTTTATTAAAACACAGTTAAAAAGTCTTCTCATAATAAGTTTAAGTAAGAATCGATTTAAGTTGGCGTCCTGACTGTATATGACCCTTTAAAAGGGGTTCAGTCATGAAGCTAACAAAAACTTGTTTAAAAAATATTTTCCTCAGAAGACCTTTTAATTTAATAATTTAAAAGTGTGTACACATATTATGGTAACTTTTAACTGTGTTTTAATAATTTTTATTAAAACACATAGCACCACATTTTTTTGGTTTCGTGATTTCAAAGGCCATTTTTACAATTTCCGAAAGTTATTTCT
Source organism: Itoplectis maculator (assembly GCA_964034905.1). Taxonomy (NCBI): domain Eukaryota; kingdom Metazoa; phylum Arthropoda; class Insecta; order Hymenoptera; family Ichneumonidae; genus Itoplectis; species Itoplectis maculator. The sequence goes on from OZ035868.1 coordinate 5,766,090, forward strand.
GTGCAAAAAATATATATAAATTCTATTCTGCGTTATTTTTATGGTCACTTCGAAAGGGTGAGGGGCAAAATAGAGAATAACCAAAGGAGTGACTTGCTAAAATAGCCAATTTAAAAACTTTTTACGGAATTCGCCATTTAAGCCATTCGTTATGTGGATCATTCGTTATTTTGACCACCCATTTTATGCAAATGCAATCAAAATTGCGAACGATCCCAATAGCGAATGGCTAAAATAGTGAATTTCATAATGATGGCCATTCTAGATTCAGACGTTCATTATTTTTTAATTCGCGATTTTAGCCATGAGCTATTTTGGTAATTCACTATTTTGAGACACCCATCGCTTCGAAAGTCGTTGTGATTGCTGGGATCGAGCGCCACGATTCCAGAACGATCGACTCTTAGTCAATAACCATAGCGACGATAATTTTTTTTTTTTTTAACAAATTAACAAAAACCCAGCGTATCGCGTTTTCGTCTTCTTCCATCGCGACGAGACGCGTGGCGGATGGATCACCCTTTGTCTTTCTTTTATTCATCGTTGTTATTTTAAGTTAAATTAATTTGTACTTTTTATCAAACGTTAAACCTGCGCCTAAAAAATCGGTCATTAAGATCGAAGTATCAAAGTAGTTTGTATATTTACGGAAAAAAAAAAAAAAAAAATACATTTGTCTCGCCGCTTCACACGAAAAACACACAGACACACAAATTACCGGTCATTCCATTTGTCGTGTGTCGAGGTTTTCGAAAGAAAAAAAAAAAAAAAAAAAAAAAAACATTTTCGTGATGCACCTTGATCGTGCTGTTATTGTGTCCATTTTTTTTTATTCTTTTGTACTTAGCGAGCGACGGGAGCGACGCTGGATCATTTAGATCATTCACGCTCGATCGTATAATACCGAATTGTTTATACAAAAATATAAAAATGGTGAAAATATTTCTCTGAACATTTCTAAAAAAATCTCTGAAAATGTCTGAACATGTCTGAACGTGAAATGTCTGATAATGTCTGAAACTTGGAAACAAAGTCGGATAATCTCTGACAATCACTGAAAGGGCCCAGTTACCATTTTTCAGACAAATTATCAGAAATATTTTCATCGGGCACCCTGGTGAAAATATTTCTCTACAAATTTCTGAACATTGACATGTCTGATAATGTCTGAAACTTGGAAACAATTTCGGGAAATCTCTGACAAATGTCGGAAAATCAGAAATGTTTTCATCGGGGACCTTGGTGAAAATATTTTTGAAAAAGTCTGAAAAGATCTCTGAAAAATTCCGGAAATTGCTCTGATAATGTCTGAAAGTATCTCTGAATTTCTCCCACATTTCGTACTTTTCAGAGAAAGTCATTATTTTTTCTGAAACTAAATATTCCTGATTGTTCTGAAATTTTCTGATTAACTCTGATTAACTTAGAATAACTCGTATTTTCTCTACTCTGATTTTCACTGAACATACTTTATCCGAAAAAAATCAGAGTTCTGTACAAGTTTTCAGAAAATTCCGAATTTCTCTGAAAAATTGTAACTGTTAGAATTTGTGCGGAGAAAATTGCAGAGATTTTCAGGAAATATCGGAGAAAATTTGAAAGAATGAAGGAAAATCTCTGAAAATGACTGAAAGGTTCCAGTTAGAATTTTTCAGACAAATTTTTAGAGATGTATTTTCACCAGGGTTGTTTTATTGCCAACGTTCCACTTTCATTTTATGTACGGCATATCCATTTGACGTTATCGGAAGAGAGAAAGAGTGAAAGAGAAAAAAAATATAGAAAGAGAGAAAAAGAGAAAAAAGAGAGAGCGAGAGAGAGTGGAAGAGTGACAGAGAGTATAAGAGAGATATTGTTCACTCTCTCGTATTGTTGTTATTCTATTATACATATGTATATTATATAGAGAGCGGTTATTGATTGATATGGTTATTAAAGACACCATTACCCTATATACGACGATTGATGATTCTTTATTTCGCGAACCTCGCCGAGTTCCTAAAAATTATCTGAACTCTAACGACGGTAAGACCATTGCGACAGAGTATTTTCCGCGTTGGTCCTCGCAGGTCACTTGGGGTCTCTGTGACCCCAAGTACAACTTCAAGCCAAAATTTGCATTTTTCGCTAATTTTTTGCGAATCACCTTCGAATTCGAAAAAATCATCCGAATCATCCTTGGATTTCACCAGGGGTCTCAGTGACCCCATTTTTCACCAATTTTTTGTGAATCATCTTCGAATTCCAGAAAATCATCCGAATCATCGTTGGAGGTCACTTGGGGTCTCAGTGACCCCAAGTGCAACTTTAAGTCAAAATTTCAATTTTTCGCAAATTTCTTACGTATCACCTCCGAATTCCAAAAAATCATCCAAATCATCCTTGGAGGACACCTTAGGTCTCAGTGAGCCCATTTTTCACCAATTTTTTGTGAATCATCTTCGAATTCCAAAAAATCATCCGAATCATCGTTGGAGGTCACCTGGGGTCTCAGTGACCCCAAGTGCAACTTTAAGTAAAAATTTCAATTTTTCGCAAATTTCTTACGTATCACCTTCGAATTCCAAAAAATCATCCAAATCATCCTTGGAGGACACCTTAGGTCTCAGTGACCTTATTTTTCGCAAATTTTTTCCGAATCATCTTCGAATTCCAGAAAATCATCCGAATCATCGTTGGAGGTCACCTGGGGTCTCAGTGACCCCAAGTGCAACTTTAAGTCAAAATTTCCATTTTTCGCAAATTTTTTACGAATCACCTTCGAATTCCAAAAAATCATCCGAATCATCCTTGGAGGACACCTTAGGTCTCAGTGACCTTATTTTTCGCAAATTTTTTCCGAATCATCTTCGAATTCGAAAAAAATCATCCGAATCATCGTTGGAGGTCACCTGGGGTCTCAGTGACCCCAAGTGCAACTTTAAGTCAAAATTTCAATTTTTCGCAATTTTTTTACGAATCACCTTCGAATTCCAAAAAATCATCCAAATCATCCTAGGAGGTCACCTGGGGTCTCAGTGACCCCAAGTGCAACTTTAAGCCAACATTTATATTTTTCGCAAATTTTTTTCGACGATCTTCGAGTTCCCAAAAATCATCGAACTACAACGACGATGAAACGATTGCGACGGAGTATTTTCCGCGTTGATCCTCTACACTTTCTCACTTCGACGAATAGGTCGTTATTTTAAAATAATGGCGCACCCGGAGGATAAACTTTTCTACGACATATTATTATCTTAGTACGCGAGTAGATAACAGAATTATTGCGGAACTGCAAAATAGAGACGACGACTCTTCGGTCAACTTGAAATTACGACGACAAATCGCGAGTGGAAAAGCACATCGCACATTGTTTTGTTACTTTGTTGTGTCACGACGACAAATGAAATCGTTGCCTTGTTATCAGAAACTCTGAGTGCAAACTACTATTATAGCGATACGTTCTATTTTCGTATGCGACTAGATAAGGAAATTGTTTCGGAAATGCTGATTAACAAGAACAACAACAACAAAGTGACAATAACAATAACACCAGATGATGAGCAGAGCTGGGCAAAGGGTTCCATGTCTCAATAACATACACTGTTAAAAATCTACGGTGTCAAACGCTGCTGGTGTGGACTTTGTCCTGGTGTTACTTATTGCAGTGTTAATATTAACACTTTTTACGGTGTTAAATTAACACCAGCCGTTTCGTTAAATTTTCCCTGTGTTACCGACGAAACATTATAATACTTTTCGCTTAGGAAAAATTTAACGAAACGGCTGGTGTTAATTTAACACCGTAAACAGTGTTAATATTAACACTGTAATAAGTAACACCAGGAAAAACGTCCACACCAGCAGCGTTTGACACCGTAGATTTTTAACAGTGTGCGAGTTATCACCGCTGGTCGCGGGTTCGATGTTCTCGGCTTCTATCGCACTCGCGAGGTTTCCTCGGTCAACTTCAGTGTCGCGACGATAAATTACGATGGAAAAGCGCAGAGCTCGTCGACGCATCGTTCGACGCTTTTACGACGAGAGTCGGTCATTAACTCGTCGCGAGTCACCTGCGTTGGAAAAATGTTACGCAATGACGAAATCTCCTCCTATCTTCGTAAGCAAACGCGTGTCGATAATAGCGCAGCTGGTCGCAAAGTGCTCTTCACGCGTCGAGTTCATGTGTACTTGAATAATGCAGCAGTTGCTGCTGGCTTCTCCGCGTCGCGATAATTACAAGTGCAACGCGGTTCGTCGTCGTTAAGGTAATACACTATTAAAAATCTACGGTGTCAAACGCTGCTGGTGTGGACGTTTTTCCTGGTGTTACTTATTGCAGTGTTAATATTAACACTTTTTACGGTGTTAAATTAACACCAGCCGTTTCGTTAAATTTTCCCTGTGTTACCGACGAAGCATTATACCATTTTTTGCTTTAAAGGCATGAATGCAGGTATCATGTGTGATTTTGTATTATCTCGTGAATAAATTAGTCGCTTTTCTCAGTTTTTATCGAAAAATTGAAGAAAAAAATCGATTTTTTCATTACAGATTTCTCTACCGGGTAATTGATCTGTAATTTTTATTTTCGAAAATCAAAGTTCTGACTAATTCATTAACGAGATTCACATTACCGGCGTCTGTATTTCAATTTTCGCTTCGATCCGTTGATAATTCGCGAAAAACGGGACTTCTGACTTTTTGAGGTGAAAGTCGGTATTTCAGACTCAGTTAACACCGCTCATTATCACCGCGATTGGTGTGGACCTATATAGACACCGACTTGGTGTTGTTTTTAACACCGGATTTTTAACAGTGTAGCGTCGCATAGTGTTGACTTCGCATAAGTTTTCGAAAAGTGAGAGGGAATCCCAAACACTTCTCGATGATATAAAAATCTGAAAAAAATACTGCATATTGAAAGAGCCGAAAAGATTCATTTTGAATAATAATAATAATAATAATTCCAAAATTTTATTAACAAATTAATTAAAAAATGTAATTGTTCAACACGTTTTGGTCCAATCTAACTTTTTTGTTTTATGAAAATGATACGTTCATTTTTCTGAATACGTAAGAATTTTTTCAAATTTTTAAATTCATCTTTAATTTTGTGATTTTTTCCTGTAAAGGATAAAATTAAGGTAGCTCAATTCTTCAAATCCTTTCAAATCTCCGCAAAAGTGAAAATCAAGATAGAATATCGAGACCTTCTTGATGGGATAAAAATCTGGAAAAATCGGATATGTATAGGAGGTGCTTCAGAGATTGATTTCGCATAATAATAATTCCAAAATGTTATTAACAAACTGATGAAAAAAAGTGTTTAACAAATCCTCCGTTTACCAAACTTTTTTTTTCGAATGAAAATTATTTCTTTATTTTTCTGCATACGTATGAATTTTTTCAGAGTTTTTTGCACTTTTCGAAAATTTCATTTAAACATTTTTTTTTATTTCGATGAACGCGTAAAAATTCCTGAATCTTGGATATGGGTTTGTTATAGCCACTTATTACACTTAAGAAGTTTCCGCACGATTAATTAAGTAGATTCGCAAATTCAGCTTAAACATTGAACAAAAAAAAACTTTTTTAAAAAGGGAAAAGAATTCGGAATCATTTATAAGCGTGCAGGAAAATTAACAAATCATTTTCATAAAAAAAAAAGTATGGTAAAAAATGTTCAAGAAATTCATACGTATTCAGAAAAATGAACGAACCATTTTTAAAAAAAAGTTAGTTTGGCAAAAGACTTGTCGAACAATTCTATTTTTCATCAATTTGTCAATAACATTTTGGAATTATTATTACCCCAAATTCATCTTTTCAGCACCTGCAATATGCATTATTTTTTCAGATTTTCATATTATCGAACTTATGTGAAGTAAACGCTACGCGACATAAAAATTACCTTAAACGAATGTGCACGTTTAATAATATCGTTTTTATCTCCACCTGCAAACGCGCTCGTTTCTTTCGCCTCGGCGCCATTCGTAAAATCGTCCGAGATAAGATTAGCCATCCGTCGTCAACGAGGACTTTGGGGCGTTACAAAGTTCGTCGCTCAGTTAGTTGCGAGACTAACCAGAAACAATCGCGCGTTTTTTTTTGCTCGTTTTCGCTCGTCGAGATTGCGGAATAACCATTTGACGCTTGACAATTTTTACGGTAGTTATGTCGCTATAGTTCAATTCCGCATAAATTCGAGAAAACTGAAAGAGAATTGGAAGCACTTCTCGATGGTCCAAAAATCTGAAAAAATGCATGCACATTAAAGGTACTGAAAAGATTAATTTGGCATAATAATAATTCTAAAATGTTATTAACAAATTGATAAAAAAAACATTGTTTAACAAATATTTCGGTGACTTAAGTTTTTTTTTCGATGAAAATGATTCTTTCGTTTTCCTGAATACAGATGAATTTTTTTCAGATTTTTAAAATAACTTTGAATTTTTCATATAAAAAAACACGTAAATTCAAAGTTATTTAAAAAATCTGAAAAAATTCATCCGTATTCAGGAAAACGAAAGAATCATTTTCATCGAAAAAAAAACTTAGGTCACCGAAATATTTGTTAAACAATGTTTTTTAAAATCAATTTGTTAATAACATTTTAGAATTATTATTATGCCAAATTACTCTTTTCAGTACCTATAATGTGCATGAATTTTTTGAGATTTTTAGACCATCGAGAAGTGCTTCCACTTCTCTTTCAATTTTCTCGAATTTATACGAAATTGAACTATAGCGACATAACTACCTTAAGAGGCAGTGGTACTGCCCCCTCCCCCCGCTTAGAAATGTTGAAAGCTGGTTTCTTCTAAACTACCCAGACAGACATTTGGTGGCACGGCTGCACCATTAGTGCACCACAGAACGGTAATCGTTTGCTGGAATTAACGTAGCGATGTGTGTCTGAATTGAGGTACTTTATGTCGCGACACAGTGTGCCGTGATTCTGTGGCGCCGCACGTTGGTGCTGGTACTTTTGATACTTATGCTATGGCACGCTTGTGGACCTACAATGTCTGCATGCTGGAAGCGGCACGAGTACGATTTCCGTGGCGCCAAGATTTGACGGTGGTTTCTTGTAGTACTTTTCGCGGGGAGCAAAAAAGTTCCTATACACTATGGTCCTAACTGCTTTAGTTTCCGAGATATTTAATTTTTAAGATTTTAATATAGCGTAAAAAAGTGGGTAGTACGATTTTCGATTGCCAGGATTTGGCTGTGGATTTTGCATTTTTGGACCAAATCATAACAACAAAAGCAACAATAACAATAATAACAATAATAGTTTGTTCACGGCGGGCATTCCCCCTACCTCCCATCATGGACCATCCGTGGAAAGTTCCGTTAAAAACACTAAATATAGTACTAAAGCGGAAATTTTTCGCTTTAGTGAGGAATTTTAATGGATTTTTTCCTTTAAAAAGACTATATATAAAACTAAAGCGGAAATTTTCTGCTTTAGTAGAAAATTTTTCTCTAAAAACACTATACATCGTACTAAAGCGGAAATTTTCCGCTTTTGTAAGGAATTTTAACGGTTTTTTTTTTTTTTTTTTTTTTTTTAAAACACTACATATAGTACTAAAGCGGAAATTTTCTGCTTTAGTACACACACACTCAGTGAAGTTTAATGAAGTTTGACACTGATTGAGGCCACTCAGGGCTTCAATCACTGCCAAATCTATCGCAGAAATTACGAAATATGACGAATCTTAAAAATTGAATATCTCGGAAACTAAAGCAGTTAGGACCATAGTGTATAGGAACTTTTTTGCTCCCCGCGAAAAGTACTACAAGAAACCACCGTCAAATCTTGGCGCCACGGAAATCGTACTCTCCCCCTGGAAGCTTCGATCATGACAGCGTGATGCCGCATAATTGCTCGCATATCATGGCATCGTCCGAACGAAACATATCATGCTGTCATTTTGGTATGACATTTGCAAACCGTTTGAGACATCAATTGCAGCACGATAACGCCGCATTATTGCAACAGGCCATGACGACACCACGAATTACAACGATGGACGTTACTCCACTACAAGAGCACTATTTTTGCATTTTCTTTGTGACTGTGTTTGCAAAATATTAATAGCATACGCCATAATATGGACCAACCATGGCATCACCATGCCATGATCCTAATGTACGGCATGCAAACATCATAGCTCCACAAGCGTGCGATAGCATTTCATGCGTAGGGTAATCGCTGAAAAATCATTGAAAAGGTCCGGTTAGATTTTTTCAGACAAATTGCCAAAGAAAGATTTTCATTAGCGCCAATTCACAGCGCCTTCATCACACTAATTTCAACTAATTAATTCAACCGCTTATATTCATTTTTATTTTTTTATTTTATTTTTATTTTTTATTTCGGTGCCTGCCTGAACGAATATATCCACCACTTTCATTGAAATGACAATATTAAAAAATAAAAAAAATTCACTTTGTCACGCGACTTTTTCATATTTCAAAGCGACTTTTTCGCGAGGAAGAAGTCGAGGAACGAGACTCGGACCACGGAAGTTGCGGAGTAACCGAGAAAGCGGAGGCTACGATGAGAGAAAAATATAATTGGATACACTAAATTTTCAAATAAACCATTTATTTGAAAATATTCAAGTGCAAGGTTTATTTGAACCAATCATATATTTAATTTCTTAGTTTGTAGAATGAAATAAAAAATGCATTGAATTCACAAAATATATATATTTTTTTTACTAAATATTCTGTTGATTCAATAAAACTATGTTAGGAATGCGTCAGACAGACAATATACGTATTCACATTATGTCGTCAATCCTATCAAGTAAATGTATCGTTAAATCAAAACACTATTTGTTTAAATGTACGAAATATTTATTTGAATCATTTTAATATTTAATTGTTTCGATTAATTGGGTTTTCGAAGGAAACATACTCCCGATTTATTTTTAAACCAACTAATTGAATGAATTTGTCTATTTACTGTAGTGTACAAAATATTTGTTAACACACAAAATGGTTGGTAGTGGGCACGCCCAAATACAATTGTGTACTTTAGGTACAAAACAATAATTCAATTATTTACAAATCTCAACTAAATCGTATTGGGATGAACCGAGCAAACTGCTCAAATAAGGCATAATCGAATCAACTCGATTTTTTCTATGAAAACAGTTTCACACGTATACAGGTTTAGTTAAGTGGTTCCATTGATTCAAATATATGTAGGGATCTTTTCCGAGGGGAGTGCGAAATAACGGACTCACAACTTTTACAAGAGTATCAAAATTTAATAAAGACAATGAGAAAAATGAATACACTCGTAGAGTGGCTGGGTGCCGACTGACTCCTCGCTCTCGATTCGCGACCGGCTCGCTGCGGTCTCCTCACCGCTCGACGCGCGCGCCAGCCTCAGGCCCGTACGAGCCGAGCTCGGGGCCCACTCCTACATTCGGCCATCCTGTTACTCTTCGGTCCCTGAAGAGTCATCATAAAGATACGGCTTCATGTAATCTGCCGCGGTAGTCGTCATCTTCGGGCCTTCGCCCTCCCCCACACGAATTACTTCGTAGCGATTGTTGCCGCTGATCTGTGAGACCTTATACGGTCCGAGAAACTTCTTCTTGATCTTCAAGCCTGGACCGAACTGTGTCCTTTTGATAGCGACCAGATCGCCAGTCTTGTACACCGTAGCTTTTTTACATTTCCGATTATATGTTCGTCGATTCTCTTCTTGGATCTTGACCAAATTCGCCTTTGCCAGATTGCGCAGTTCCCCGCGGTCGTTGTCAAACAACTCAGCTGATTCTTGCTCGACCGCTTGTCTGATTCGGGGATCTTCTTTTCGTCGCATTTTCACCCCAAACATGACCTCGAATGGCGTCATTCCGACACTTCGTTGATACGAGCTGTTCAAGCAACTTTGCACTTGATCGACGTAGCGGTACCATTTGTCGGGATGATCCAGAGCGAGTTTTGTTAGTATCGGTATGACGATCCTATTGATCCTTTCAACCTGACCGTTTCCTCTGGGTACTCCGGTGGTTATCTTGACGTGTTCGATTCCCTCTGATTTGCAGTAGTCCCCAAATTCGCCTGCCGTAAAGGCAGCACCTCGATCGCTGACAATTCGTTGTGGATTGCCAAACGCTACCTGCTGCGACGTCAGTTTGGCTACAACTTCTCTTGCGTTCGTCGTCTTTGTGGGATAGAGCCACACAAATTTCGAAAATCCGTCGACGACCACAAACAGATATTTGTATAGCTTCGACGTTGATGTCATGGGGCCGAGATGATCAACGTGATACGTCGACAACGGCACGTCCCCCTTCGGGATGGGCATCAGCTCACCTTCTTTCTTCCCTTTCTTCTTTTCGGCGAGAATGCAAGGTACACAGCAACTGATGAACTTTTCGAGCTTCTCCTTGAGCTTCGGGATGTAGAAATCTTCCTGGATGTTCTCGGTCATCTTCTTGACACCAAAGTGCGCACTTTCGTGGGCTCGACGTATGATGTCTGTGTGCATGCAACTAGGGAGCGCAATCACAACTTTATCAGCGACTCTCTCGTCAATGCTTTCTTCAGATCACTGACTGACTTCTCCTGTTCCACTCCAAAGACAAACTTCTGGTTGCCCTTGAGAAGGTCAGATAGGGGACGAGCTATGATCGCGTAATCTAAAACAAACTTGCGGAAGTATCCCGTCAAGCCGAGAAAACTTTGAATGTCTTTTCGACATTTTGGCGTCGGGAACTTCTGCACTGCTTTGATCTTTTCGTGGGAAGGGCGGACGAAACCCCCTCCGACGATGTGTCCAAGGAACTCGACCTCCCGTTCCAAGAACGTACACTTCTTCCAGTTGATCGTCAATCCTTTTGCGGCTGCTACTGCCAGGGTCTCGCACAGCCTGTCGAATGCTTCTTTTTCGTCTTTACCAGGTATGATGAGATCGTCCATGTAGGTGATGACAACTCCTCTTCTACTGAGATCACGGAACACTTCGTCTACGAATCTCAAGAACGTCGTGGGACTGTTACACAGACCAAACGGTGTCTTCATGAACTCGAATTGCCCGTCGTGTGTAACAAATGACGTATACTTCTGACTTCCTTCTTCGACTGGTACGTGGAAGAAGCCATTCTTCAAGTCAAGCACTGAGAATACTTGTGCCGTGGCCAGAGCATCGATACAATCTTCTATCAGCGGCATTGGGAACTGATCGCGAATGATTTTTTTGTTGAGCCGACGATAGTCGACACAGACGCGATGAGATCCGTCTTTCTTCGTGGTAATAACAACGGCACTCGAGTATGTGCTTCGGCTGGGCCTTACCGTACCGTCTTTCAACCATTCGTCGACTTGTTTCTGTAACACCTGTTTATCCTGCACTGACAATCGCCGTGGTTTTGACCGAACGGGCTCTTGGTCCTTCAGTACAATCTTCATCTCGACGTCGGTCTGCACTTGCTGATTCGGTGTGTAATCTTCTATCAACCTTCTTATTTCTTCCTTGTAAGGTCCTCGAACCGCGAGCTCGCATGGCTCAACGTAGTTGATCATCGAGAGGTCACCTGCTATCCACTCCGCAGCGTCTTCGTTTACAACACTAGCACTTTGTGCGTTTTCTTTGTATTCCTCTCGGCGCGAGCCACTTCCGTTGCCAAGCTTCATTGGCAACTTTCGGATCGTTGCTTGTCCTCCGATTATGCGAATGTCCATTTGTCTTTGGACGTCTTTCCCCAAAAGCATCTTTACGTCTATGGCTTCGCTCGGAATCACGTACACTTCGTTCTCGTAGACTTCGTTATGAATCGTCAACTTCGCGTTGAAAACGCCGATCGCCTTGCTGCGTGCGTTTCCAAATCCTTTAAACACTCGGGCTGTCGGACTTAGCGTCGGGCTGTCGATCCTGCGATATTCGTCTTCTCGAAGGAGAGTCTTCGTACAGCCTGTATCTAGTATCGCCAGTATATCCGACTCATTGACCCGAACAGTGACCGTATCTTCGTCAGCTGCAACCCGATTGACCTTGTCTTCCCGTTTGTCAGATTTGGCTGGATTCTCACATTTCGTCGAGATGTGCCCGAATTGGTCACATCGGAAACATTTTGGCCCCTTATCCTTGTGTGGACATTCTTTTACTTCGTGTTCTGGTGATCCGCACGCAAAACAACGAGCTTTCTTCGTCGCCGATTGTTTTGGATCCTTCTTGTCTTTTGCGTCCTTTTTTTCCTTACCCGATTCGGCTTTCGACTCGACTTTACCGGTTGGCTTCTTTCGACCAGACTTCTCGCGCATACGATCGTAGAGTTCCAGATTTTTCTTCACCTCACCGATCGTTCGCGAATGGTACAAAATCTGTTTATTGGCTTCATCATCCGGAACACCGTCAATAATGTACTGGATGAGAGCGTCGTCTTCTACATAACCTTGATTGGCAATAGTTTGCATCGCGTAGACGTATTGACGTGGAGTCTCATTTGCTTGTCGTTTGCGCTTCTGCAACTGCGTGTGAATGACCGCACTGTTGACTTCTACTTCGAATTCTCGAACGAGACAGTCCTTGAAAGCCCTCCACGACGTCAGACCTCGCTGCAGCGCAATGAATTGTTTCGCGGATCCACGCAGCATCTTCTTTCCGTAGATTACTTTTTGTAGGTCGTTCCAACCAAGCAGCACACTCGTATCTTCAAACTCGTCGATCCACTTGTGAATTGTCATTTTTTCGTCGCCAGAAAACACAGGAATACTTCCTTCGACGTCTTTTATGGTGAACGTACTTCCCATGTGATTGACATGTGCGCCGTACCCTCGTTCGCCGGATATATTGCGTCGACGACCTGTCACTTCTCGAGCTTCATCTTGAGATGCGTCACTGTCTTCACCTGATCGCTGCGTTTGCCTTCCTCGTTCGACTTGATCACGTGGTGGTGAACCGCGCGTTCTTAATTGTCGGCGTCTCGTGTTTACGGGTGATGATGGGGGTGGGGGATCACCGCGGTGCATCGGCTTTCGCGACCTGCTTGGCGGTACGTGATCGTCGACCTCCTCACCACCGACGCCCCCGTGTTGACTCTCGTCGTCTGTCAAATCAAACTCTGCGTCTTCGTCATTATTTTCGACCGCTCTTAACAGCCGATCTCGCAGAACGACCTTTTTTCCTACAGTCGATAAATTCATCTTCTGTAGTTCGTCCCTCAGCTGCTGCACCGTCATTTTCTCGATCGGTACCACCAACGAGTGGGAATCTGCCTCACCGACGTTTTTCCCACTGTCGTCTACCCTCGTACTGCCGCTCGCGACATTCGGCGGTCCGTCGCCATTTGTGTTCGTCGCACTAGCGCTTGCACCATCGACGCCATCTTGAATGTCTCCACCGCGTGTGTCGGCGGGTCTAGACTCTTTGTCTTTGCGCGGCGGCGGTGTCGAATACATTTTCCCGCACTCGACCCCCTCACGCACCACTTACAACGTACGCGACAACTTTCGCGATTTTTCAACTCTGTCTCTCGTGTCTCTCGCGCACTCGACGGACGACCGTATCCCGTGCGCTCTCGCGCGATCTCGCGCACTCGACTTTGTCTCTCGTGCGTTGCACGCGATCTCGAATTTTACGATTCCACTGTCTCTCGTACAATCTCGCGCAATTCGCGACGCACTCGAGCTTTCCTCGCAACTGTCTTCGTACCGCACGAACGACGTGGCGCGCGACGTACAACACGAACGACGCGGCTTTTTTCGTAAAACTGCGAACGACGCGACGCGTGTCGATGAACAACGACCGACGCGACGCGCGACGCACAACACGAACGACGCGGCTTTTTTCGTAAAACTGCGAACGACGCGACGCGTGTCGATGAACAACGACCGACGCGACGCGCGACGCACAACTGTCCTTCGTAATATTTTCCGATTTACACAGCGAACCGCACTGGACGCCGCTTGGCGGGCTCGATCGACACGGACACGACTTCGACGGTATTATGCAGCTCGCAACGACTTTTGCGGTGCACAATGTTTCGCACGCTCGATCCAAACCCGCACAACGTATCACGACGTATTACGCGACGTGTTTCTCGACTTCAACTTCGCGTCCCGCTCGCTCGCCGCGACGACGCGTAATGGCGGCCGACGCGTTCGTGCTCGCTTGCGACTCGACGCCGCGATGTTTATATCGCGCAACTTTTCAACTTCACCGTATTTCGCACTCGGTTATCGGCCTCGATCCCGGACGAGCCCCCAACTGTAGGGATCTTTTCCGAGGGGAGTGCGAAATAACGGACTCACAACTTTTACAAGAGTATCAAAATTTAATAAAGACAATGAGAAAAATGAATACACTCGTAGAGTGGCTGGGTGCCGACTGACTCCTCGCTCTCGATTCGCGACCGGCTCGCTGCGGTCTCCTCACCGCTCGACGCGCGCGCCAGCCTCAGGCCCGTACGAGCCGAGCTCGGGGCCCACTCCTACATATATATTAAATCCATACAATAATTTATTTATTTGACTGAACGAAATATATAGCTACTTTAATTGAACTGGTTCTTTTCATACAAATAATTCGGCTGTTTTATATGGTTCATTCAACGCAATATATTGGTATTTAGACGACACGTATAGTTGCTTTAAATACAAGATACTTGAAACAATTATAAATATTTCAAATAAATGATTTGGTGTATCCAATCATATTTTTCTCTCAGTGTACGATGACGAAAACTGTGAGATCATCCGACGTCAAGTCAGGAAACGTCAACTCACCGCGTCGGTCGCACTAATTTCAGCGATATAGACACTTATTGCTCGCACAAGCTGATTTTTAACGCGTATATGCCGTTAATACGCCGATGTCGTATGAGCTTCAAGCGTGGCGACGTTGACGAGGTGAAAAATCCACGTGTGCAAGTGTGATAGCAAATGATTTTCGGAACAATAATTCACGGAAAACCAGAGACACATTAGGAAAAATAAAAGTTTTCCAGGTATATTCAGAGCAAATTTCACAATTTTTCGCATATTTTCAACAAAAAAAAATCACATATTTTTATACCAATTTTCAATTTTTTTAGATATTTTCAGAAGAATTTTCAGAAATAATCAGATAGTTTCAGATAAATTTTTCAGTAATTTTCAAAAAAGTTCGGAGAATTTTTAAGAATTTTTCAGAATTTTTCAGAATTTTTCAGATTTTTTTTAGAATTTTCCATAATCTTTTAGAATTTTTAAAAAGTTTTCAGAATCTTTCAGATAAAAATGTTCACCAGTGCGTCGAATGATTTCACGTTTTTCGTCACCGTTGATGCTTTCTCGATGCTTCACGATTTCTTCCTCGCACAAAGAGTCGGTCTGATTCGTCGACGCGTTCTCGTCGCGTCCGAAGCCAAAGCCCGGCGCGCGTTTATGAAAAATGTGTTGTACACTGAGAGAAAAATATGATTGGATACACCAAATCATTTATTTGAAATATTTATAATTGATTCAAGTATCTTGTATTTAAAGCAACTATACGTGCCGTCCAAATACCAATATATTGCATTGAATGAAGTATATAAAACAGCCGAATTATTTGTATGAAAAGAACCAGTTCAATTAAAGTAGCTATATATTTCGTTCAGTCGAATAAATAAATTATTGTATGGATTTAATATATAGTTGAATCAATGGAACCACTTAACTAAACCTGTATACGTGTGAAACTGTTTTCATAGAAAAGATCGAGTTAATTCGACTATGGCTTATTTGAGCAGTTTGCTCGGTTTATCCCAATACGATTTGGTTGAGATTTGTAAATAATTGAATTATTGTTTTGTACCCAAAGTACACAATTGTATTTGGACGTGCCCACTACCAACCATTTTGTGTGTTAACAAATATTTTGTACACTACAGTAAATAGACAAATTCATTCAATTAGTTGTTTCAAAGGAAATCGGGAGTATGTTGGAGTATGTTTCCTTCGAAAACCCATTTAATCGAAACAATTAAATATTAAAATGATTCAAATAAATATTTCGTACATTTAAACAAATAGTGTTTTGATTTAACGATACATTTACTTGATAGGATTGACGACATAATGTGAATACGTATATTGTCTGACGTATTCCTAACATAGTTTTATTGAATCAACAGAATATTTAGTAAAAAAAAAATATATTTTGTGAATTCAATGCACTTTATTTCATTCTACAAACTAAGAAATTAAATATATGATTGGTTCAAATAAACCTTGCACTTGAATATTTTCAAATAAATGGTTTATTTGAAAATTTAGTGTATCCAATTATATTTTTCTCTCAGTGTATCTTTCGAATTCGACCGGCGCTCATACCGCGGAAGTGGTGGATATATTTGTTTAGGCAGCGGCGATTATCTGCAGGCGGTGGAAGTCGGTGGGCCAGTTGCTGCTAGCCGCCGTCCCGATGAGGGGAACGACTGTCGCGGAGTGCAAGCGCGTTGCCAGTTTAGTCAGCGACCGGCGCGTCTGGCTCTGTTTTTCACTCACACGTCTGGCTTCTAATATTAGTAGTAGTAGTAGTAGTAGTAGTAGTGGTATCAGCAGCGTTGGTTACGTTACAAAGCGGCAAGCGATAACGAGTCACTTCCGAACGTGGGCCAGCTTCAGGCGTGTTGGAAAAGTACAAAAAAAAAAAAGAACGTTACATTCGTGCCGAAGACTCGATTCTAAGTGCGGTCAATTGGAGCAGTTAGAGTCAGATTATCGGAAATTGCCGGGAGTTTTGCAGTGTCTGGATTTTCTTTTAATATCGCAGTGTTTAGTGAAGAAGAATAAAACGATTTTTAGGCGTTGGAAAAGTACAAACAAAATTAATATTTTTACTAGGGGTGTGCGAATAACAATCGAATCGAATCAAATATTGTTATACGATTTGAATTTCGAATCAAATATTCAATTTTTCGATCATTCGGAATAAAACGAATATTCGTAAAAGTCGAATATTCGGAATAAAACGAATATTCGTAAAAGTCGAATATTCGGAATAAAACGAATATTCGTAAAAGTCGAATATTCGGAATAAAATGAATATTCGTAAAAGTCGAATATTCGGAAAAAAACGAACATTTAAATTGAATATTGAATATTGAATTTGAATATGAATATTCAAAGTTAGACAATCATAAACCAATGATCGGTATTGATTGCTCGCAAAGTCTATACAGTAGTTCAGTGTTTAACGCCATTTTTAATTTTTTCAAAATCGTATGGAGGCTCTCCAAGAGCCATTTTTTTCATCCACTATAAAAGTAGCTGTTATAATAAAATGTTGTAAAAAAATATAATAATAAAAGAAATGAATGAACCAATAATTAAAGTAAGAAAACAAAGCCTCTTGAGGAAGCCACATGTGATAAACATACTAACACAAACCGAACTGGGTAAGCCATTATTAAATAAAGAAGAGGAAGCACTATGACAATGTAATTGTCTGCTTTTTTCATATAACATTGTCGACATTCGAATGATCCTCAAACATGTAAAACAGTCCAATATCGAATATTCGATTGGAATGTTCGGATATCGATAATTCGAATATTCGAACATTCCATTCGAATATTCGAACTTTCGAATCGAATATTCGAACTTTCGAATCGAATATTCGAAACAGTCTAATACTCGAACATTCCATTCGCATATTCGAACATTCGAATCGAATATTCGAAAACGCCGAGGATTCGAAGATACCAATATTCGATTCGAAGTTTTGAATCGAATGCTACTATTCGATTCGGATCGAATTATTCGAAAATTTCGAATATTCGCACACCCCTAATTTTTACACTCGTTCCGAAGACTCGATTCTAAGTGCGGTCAATTGGAGCAGTTGGATACAAATTATTGGACAGACTTGACGGCGTTTGGCAGCGCCTGATTTTTTCTTTTAAGGGGGGGGTAGGGTATTAAAATTTTTTTTTTTGCATTTTTATTTTATATTTTTTACTGAATCTATAATACCTCAAGAATATTGTGTCAAATTTTCAAGTCAATCGAAGCAAAATTGACGACGTTATGAATATTTTTATACTAGCGGATTGCTGTACCTTCGCTGCCAGAGCGCGACTTTAAAGCGTTTTTCCCACAACCCACGTTTTCAAAGTCGGTGCCCATCGTACCGTCAAAACTACTGCACCGATCCTTTTGAATTTTTGCATACTTGTTCTGTACATATTTTACGAGGTAACGCGGAAAAGTTTTTTTCGAATTTATTAATATTTTTTATTTTACAATAGCAAAATAGCCGATTTTTTCCCGAAAAATCGCGTTTTTCCCTTTAAAGTGTTCCCAAAAATTGAAAAATCAAAATTTCGAAAAAAAACTCTTCCGCGTTACCTGGGGAAAACGATTACCTAACGAATGAACTTTGGTTTTTTAATTTCGGATGATCCAGTACCGAGTTCTGATGGGCACAGCAATTCTACTTTTTTCCGAGACGCTTCCGAGTGAATGCCGCCATTGCTGTATTTTTTAATATTTCTTCATGGAAAAATTACACAATATTCTTCGAATGTTATACTATGATGTACAATCGGTTTTATTGAATAGATTTTAACAGTGTCGTCAAAAAAAAATTCACAAAAACGTGCCTTTTTTGCACGAATTAACCCTACCACCCCCCCCCCCCCCCCCCCACCCTTAATTTTTCATCGATATTGTAGAGTATTGAAAAGTAAAAAAAAAGTGTTTACTCGATTTTAAGTGCGGCTAATTGGTGCAGTCTTGGAGTAAAATATTCACCCAGACTTGTCGAGGTTTCACAATGTCTGTTCCTATTTCATTTTAATATTCCAACGATATTGCGGTGTTTAGTGACGAAGAAAAAAACGTCTGGAACGACTGACGTCATAAGTACACACGAATATCTGTGCGTTTTTTAACCCATTAACGTCCAAGCGTCACGATTTTTTTCCAAACTTTCAACGCGATTCTTTTTTTTGTTATCGGCGTTGAAAAAAATTCGTTTTCAGGTATATCGACGTAGAATTTTATGCTCTTTCAGAATACCGGCTCAAAATTTCGATTAGACATAAAGAAAAAAAAATATGGCCGATTCAACCGTGAAAAACGTGAAAATTTTTTAAACAAACCTTTTTGTGCATTTTTTTTGCAATGTTACCGCAATGAATTCAT
Organism: Itoplectis maculator; assembly: GCA_964034905.1. Taxonomy (NCBI): domain Eukaryota; kingdom Metazoa; phylum Arthropoda; class Insecta; order Hymenoptera; family Ichneumonidae; genus Itoplectis; species Itoplectis maculator. Next base: position 5,785,221 of record OZ035868.1, read on the forward strand.
ACTGTAATCATGATCAGAGGTGATCGGAATAGTTAAAGTTTAACAGGGAATTTTCATGTAATCGTTAAACCACTCCTTTTTACAATATGGCGGCTAGAACGTAAATATTCTACAAAAACATAAGCTAATTTATTTCTCGGGAACTATTGAGCTTAGCTCAAATTATGTAACTACAAAAATATCTTAGAATTGCTCAAAGAATATCCTCAAATTTTTCAAAAATTTTTTGAGATGATTTTTGGTTTTCCAAAATATCAAAAAAATTAAAATTGCAAAATTTTTTTTTTTTTTCTTAAGAAATGTATCGACACAATACGAATTACTTTATGTGTAAATTTTTATGCAATCATTGAACCACTCCTTTTTACAATATGACGGCAAGAACGTAAATATGCTACAAAAATAAGCTAATTTTTTTTCTCGGAAACTATTGAGTTTAGCACAAATTATCTGAGAACAAGAATATCTTAGAATCGGTCAAAGAATACTCTCAATTTTTTTAAGAAAAAAAAAAAAAAAAAAAAAAAAAATTGTCAATTTTTATTATTTTGATATTTTGGAAAACCAAAAATCATCTCAAAAAATTTTTGAAAAATTTGAGGATATTCTTTGACCAATTCTAAGATATTTTTGTGATAATTGTAAATATATTGCAAAAAGCCATAATGTAAACGCCATATTGTAAAAAGGAGTGGTTCAATGATTACATGAAAATTCCCTGTTAAACTTTAACTATTCCGATCACCTCTGATCATGATTACAGTATGAATTCATTGCGGTAACATTGCAAAAAAAAATGCACAAAAAGGTTTTTTTCAACAATTTTCACGTTTTTCACGCTTGAATCGGCCATATTTTTTTTTCTTTATGTCTAATCGGGACGCTTGGACGTTAAGGGGGGGGGGGGGGGGGGGGGTAGGGTTAATTCGTGCAAAAAAGGCACGTTTTTGTGAATTTTTTTTTGACGACACTGTTAAAATCTATTCAATAAGACCAATTGTACATCAAAGTATAACATTCGAAGAATATTGTGTAATTTTTTCATGAAGAAATATTAAAAAATACAGCAATGGCGGCATTTACTCGGAAGCGTCTCGGAAAAAAGTACAATTGCGGTGCCCATCAGAACTCGGTACTGGATCATCCGAAATTAAAAAACCAAAGTTCATTTGTTAGGTAATTGTTTTCCCCAGGTAACGCGGAAGAGTTTTTTTCGAAATTTTGATTTTTCAATTTTTGGGAACACTTTAAAGGGAAAAACGCGATTTTTCGGGAAAAAAATCGGCTATTTTGTTATTGTAAAATAAAAAATATTAATAAATTCGAAAAAAACTCTTCCGCGTTACCTCGTAAAACATGTACAGAACAAGTATGCAAAAATTCAAAAGGATCGGTGCAGTACTTTTGACGGTACGATGGGCACCGACTTTGAAAACGTGAGTTGTGGGAAAAACGCTTTAAAGTCGCGGGCTCGGGCCGCGAAGGTACAGCAATCCGCGAGTATAAAAATATTCATAACGTCGTCAATTTTGCTCCGATTGACTTGAAAATTTGACACAATATTCTTGAGGTATTATGCATTCAGTAAAAAATATAAAATAAAAATGCCAAAAAAAAAATTTTAATACCCTACCCCCCCCCCTTAATGGGTTAATATTCCAACGATATTGCGGTGTTTAGTGACGAAGAAAAAAAAAACGTGTGGAACGACTGACGTCATAAGTACACACGAATATCTGTGCGTTTTTTAATCTTGGGTTGATTCATCGAGGCGCCTGGCTGCCTGCCTGCCTGCCTGCCGGTTGGTCACTCGCGCTACTCGAGCTTTTGTCGTCGTCGTCGACGTCGCGTGTGGCTCAAGTACAGCGAGGATTTAGCGTCTAGTGCTCGATGATACGTCGTCGGCGATGGAATTGCTCGGCGTGAGATTCGCGCCGCTTCGCGTGCCGGTCGAGCGGAGACTTCAGACCGTCGCCGCCGCCGCGTGGATCTGCATACTCAGCCTTGGCGGTCCTCTCGGTTACCTCATTACCGCCTACATACTGCTTTGCACTCAATGGCTGCGTTACCTCATGCTCGCTTATCTCGTTTGGGTGTATTACGATCGGGACACCTGCAGACGGGGAGGCAGAGGGTGAGTTATTCTTATTTTTATTATCTACTATCTATCATCATTTTATCATTCTTACATGAAAGCAGAACTTTTTTCATAAATGAAAACATTTAATAAATAAAAAATAAAAAAATCAAAATGCTGCACTGAGAGAAATTTATAATTGGATACACTAAATTTTCAAATAAACCATTTATTTGAAAATATTCAAGTGCAAGGTTTATTTGAACCAATCATATATTTAATTTCTTAGTTTGTATAATGAAATAAAAAATGCATTGAATTCACAAAATATATTTTTTTTTTACTAAATATTCTGTTGATTCAATAAAACTATGTTAGGAATACGTCAGACAATATACGTATTCACATTATGTCGTCAATCCTATCAAGTAAATGTATCGTTAAATCAAAACACTATTTGTTTAAATGTACGAAATATTTATTTGAATCATTTTAATATTTAATTGTTTCGATTAAATGGGTTTTCGAAGGAAACATACTCCAACATACTCCCGATTTCTTTTGAAACAACTAATTGAATGAATTTGTCTATTTACTGTAGTGTACAAAATATTTGTTAACACACAAAATGGTTGGTAGTGGGCACGTCCAAATACAATTGTGTACTTTGGGTACAAAATAATAATTCAATTATTTACAAATCTCAACCAAATCGTATTGGGATAAACCGAGCAAACTGCTCAAATAAGGCATAATCGAATTAACTCGATCTTTTCTATGAAAACAGTTTCACACGTATACAGGTTTAGTTAAGTGGTTCCATTGATTCAAATATATATTAAATCCATACAATAATTTATTTATTCGACTGAACGAAATATATAGCTACTTTAATTGAACTGGTTCTTTTCATACAAATAATTCGGCTGTTTTATATAGTTCATTCAATGCAATATATTGGTATTTGGACGACACGTATAGTTGCTTTAAATACAAGATACTTGAATCAATTATAAATATTTCAAATAAATTATTTGGTGTATCCAATCATATTTTTCTCTCAGTGTGTAACGTCACAGCATTCGGCCATACCATGAAAAACAATACTCAAAATTCGGCGAACACTCAAAAATTTCGAAGCAATCTATTATCTATGATCATTTTATAATTACTACATGAAAGCAGAACTTTTTTTATAAATGAAAATATTGAATAAATAAATAAAAAAGTTCTAATTGCTGTAACGTCACAGCATTGGGTCATCCCATGAAAAAAAAAAAGATGCAAAGTGGAACTTTGCACATTGCTTCCTCATTCATTTTCATTTTTTGTAATGCTTCCTCTATGAGGAAGTTCCTTGATTACTTTTGACTTCCTCATAGAGGAAAAAGGATGCAAAGTAGAACCTTTGCACATTGCTTCCTCATTCATTTTCATTTTTTGTAATGCTTCCTCTATGAGGAAGTTCCTTTATTATTTTTGGCTTCCTCATAGAGGAAGCAATGTGCAAAGTTCTACTTTGTACATGGCTTCCTTATTTCCATTGAGTACAAAGTTTTGTCTCACATTATTAACTTTTGCTGATGCTAGAGCGAAAACCTAAACTTTGAAAAAAAATTTCAAAATTACGTAAAATCGGAACCATTTGACCGATCATCGTCAAATTTGGTATGTGGCAGAACATTATATACCTTTTCATCTATGAAACATTTCAGTTAAATTGGTGAAATTTGACGTGATTTAGAGATTTTTTTTTTTTTTTTTTTTTTTTTTTTTTTCGAGAAATTCAAACATTTATAAAATCTGAAGCGCTTTACCGATTTCGCCCAATGCAATACCAAACAACATTGAACGTATCTTTATGTATATAAGGGGCATTCCAGCTGAAATTTTTATGCTGTGATAGTATTTGAAGAAAGAGAAGACACATATTTTTTTGTTAGAGCTTCTAAGCAATATTTGCGATCCTACGATTTTTTAAAAATTAATTTTTGATGATCTTTATTCGTTCAAACCTGCTTATCTCGAAAACTCCGAACGATATGAAAAAAGGGTTCAGACAAAATATGTGCGGTTTGAAACGAGTTTAATGATGTATATTTTTCCAAAAAAAAATTGCACATTGCAAAGTATGCACTCTAAAATCGTTTTTTCGTTAAGTTCGCCACCTTAGAAAATTATTTGAAAAAATGCACACCTCCGTTTTTTAATGATTACGATACGATTAATAGTTTCTGCGATATTATAGATTTAATGCATAACGGAAAAAAACGAAAAAATTGGCAAATTCCGGCCAAATATTTTTTTTTTATTTTGAAATTTGGTGCATCTATAGATACAATTGAAGCCGATTTTTAGAAAAAAATTGAATTTTTTTTCTTTTGCTTCCTCATAGAGGAAGCTTTGTTTTCGTGAAAAATTTTTTTTTTCGAGATTTTGATGTCAGTAGACTCAGAATGGTCCAAAACGTCGAGAAAAGTGGTTTGTGCGAAATGTCTGTATGTCTGTATGTGTGTGTGTGTGTGTGTGTATGTGCACGTTTCGTTGTTTACACGATAACTGTCGCAATTTTCGATGAATCTTATTCAAATTTGGCATGTGAGTGGGCTATCATGCAACACTGTTTGGGATTGTAGTTGACGCGAATCGGTTCATAAATTCAAATTTCGCAGCATTTTGAAAATTTGGCAAAAATTGTTTTCACGATGTAACTTCCGTAAATTGAGAGATATAGGGATGAAATTTTGTACGTTAATAGACCACCATCAAACCATGATCTGTACCAAATTTGGAGAAAATCGGTAAAGCAGTTCCCATGTTATTGCAATTTCAATTTTTTTCGAATCTCTGGAAGTAAATTTAGCTCCTGTAAATAATAAGACATCCGATTGCAATTTCGAACGTGTCATTACGTTTATTGATTATTAATGAAGAGTTTCGTCAAGGAAACGGTCATTATATCGGTAAATTTCGATTTTGCGGCATGAGAAACTAAAAAAAACCGGCACGAAAAAAAAAAATGCGGAAAAAATTTTTGCAGAACTACCTCAAATTTGGTTCACATATGGACAACCATAGACTACGTTTTGAGTCGAAATTTGACGCGGATCTGTCCAGCCGTTCAAATTTTATGGCATTTTGAATATTTTGAAAAATCTCGTTCACGCGCTGGTTCGTGCAAATTACGAGGTTACGGGTTCTAATTTGGTGCTAATTATATTTAACAAACTGTAAAATATATTGAGCTCAAACAAGCCTGCAAAGTAGAACCTTGCAAATTGCTTCCTCTAAATTTTGCACTTTTAACGAAGCTTCCTCTATGAGGAAGCCAAAACCGATCAACATACTTCCTCATAGATGTAGCTTCGTTAAAAGTGCAAAATTTAGAGGAAGCAATTTGCAAGGTTCTACTTTGCAGGCTTGTTTTTTTTTTGCGACGAAAGTACCGTGGAATTCCCCATATGATATCATTATTGTAAATAATGATTTCAGAAAAGCGTGGACTCACTGGATGAGGAATTGCGCGTGGTGGCGTTACTACTGCAAGTATTTTCCGCTCAAGCTGGTGAAGACTGTGGATCTTGATCCGTCCAGGAATTATCTCTTCTGTTCCTTTCCCCATGGAATTCTTTCGACCGGAGCTTTCGGTGCATTCGCCACGGATATTCTTGGGTTTGACAAACTCTTTCCAGGCTTGACATCTCGAATGCTCACCCTCGATCTTCACTTTCATGTGCCATTGTTTCGCGAGTTTTGTTACAGTTTCGGTAAGAACTCAACGTAGCATTGTGAATAAATTCACTGATTAGGGGGATCTTTATTACGTAGCTTTAAGGATGTATGTCAGCGAGACTGTTCTCAACCCGCTCAAAAGTCAAAATCCAGAGGTACATTCGACCACTTCTCGATAGATTAAAAATCTGAAAAAAATCAAGCATATAAAAGGTGCGCAAAAGAATAATTTCGCATAATAATAATTCCAAAATGTTATTAAAAAATAGGTGAAAAAAATAATTGTTCAACAAATTAGTGGTCAACCTAATTTTTTTTTGCATAAAATTTATATGTATATTTTTCTGAACACATATGAATTTTTTCAGAATTTTTTCTAGTCTTCGAAATTTGGTTTTTTGTTTTCATCTTTGGACTGTATTCGCGAATCTATTTGATCAATCTTTTCGAAACTTGCATGGTGTCATGGGTGGTTTTGGAAGAAACACATATCCAAAATTCGTGATTAAAAACGCATTTTTAAAGAAAAAAAAATTCCAAAAAAACCAAACTTCGAAAACTAGAACAAATTCTAAAAAAATGCATATGTGTTCAGAAAAATATACATATAAATTTTATGCAAAAAAAAATTAGGTTGACCACTAATTTGTTGAACAATTGTTTTTTTAACCTATTTTTTAATAACATTTTGGAATTATTATTATGCGAAATTATTCTTTTGAGCACCTTTTATATGCTTGATTTTTTTCAGATTTTTAATCCATCGAGAAGTGGTCGAATTTACCTCTGGATTTTGACTTTTCAGCGGGTTGAGAACAGTCTCGCTGACATACATCCTTAACCGCGGAAAAAAGGTTTATCGATTGGATGAAATTTCATTGAAATCCGAACCTATGAAACATTTCTTTGAAATCAATTAAATAATATTATCTTTTAATTGATGCAAAAAGTCGCGTTTCCTGGAAACAATGAAATTTCATTGAAATCTTTCATTGAGATTAAACAGTTTCATTAAATCAATGAAAACGTCGCCTTGATTATGGTGATGTGATGAATGAAATGTCTCTTTAAAATTTAACAAAAATATTTCATTGCAAACAATTAAAAAAAAAAACAAAAAGAATATGCAACTCACCTATTTCATTGATTGATTAAATAGGTGTATTTTTAGATTGATACAGATTGATGGTTGATAAATAAAAACGTCTCCTTAACATTTTGGAATTGTTATTATGCGAAATCAATTTCTGAAGCAACTGCTGTATACTTGATTTTGTTCAGATTTGTATCCCATCAAGAAGTGCCCGAAATTCTATCTTAATTTTCACTTTTTCGGAGATTGAACACCGTCGCGCGCTATAATTGCCTTAATTGTGGATACTGATGATGATTAATGAAATAATTCTTTGAAGTCAATGAAATGTCTTTTGGAAATGCAAAAAAAGCATTTCATTGGAAGTATAAAGAAAATGAAATACACATATTTCATTGAATAAATGAAATTTCATTGAAATCCCGCAACCTATGAAACATGTCTTTGAATCAATGAAACAGTTTGATTGAACCAATAAAAAGAATGCAATACACACTGAGAGAAAAATATGATTGGATACACCAAATCATTTATTTGAAATATTTATAATTGATTCAAGTATCTTGTATTTAAAGCAACTATACGTGTCGTCCAAATACCAATATATTGCATTGAATGAACTATATAAAACAGCCGAATTATTTGTATGAAAAGAACCAGTTCAATTAAAGCAGCTATATATTTCGTTCAGTCGGATAAATAAATTATTGTATGGATTTAATATATATTTGAATCAATGGAACCACTTAACTAAACCTGTATACGTGGTGAAACTGTTTTCATAGAAAAGATCGAGTTAATTCGATTATGCCTTATTTGAGCAGTTTGCTCGGTTTATCCCAATACGATTTGGTTGAGATTTGTAAATAATTGAATTATTGTTTTGTACCCAAAGTACACAATTGTATTTGGACGTGCCTACTACCAACCATTTTGTGTGTTAACAAATATTTTGTACACTACAGTAAATAGACAAATTCATTCAATTAGTTGTTTCAAAATAAATCGGGAGTATGTTGGAGTATGTTTCCTTCGAAAACCCATTTAATCGAAACAATTAAATATTAAAATGATTCAAATAAATATTTCGTACATTTAAACAAATAGTGTTTTGATTTAACGATACATTTACTTGATAGGATTGACGACATAATGTGAATACGTATATTGTCTGACGTATTCCTAACATAGTTTTATTGAATCAACAGAATATTTGTTAAAAAAAAACATATTTTGTGAATTCAATGCATTTTTTATTTCATTCTACAAACTAAGAAATTAAATATATGATTGGTTCAAATAAACCTTGCACTTGAATATTTTCAAATAAATGGTTTATTTGAAAATTTAGTGTATCCAATTATATTTTTCTCTCAGTGCACCTATTCCATTGAATAAATGACACTTTATCTGTCGTTGTTATGGCAGGTGCATGCAGTGCAAGCGCGGAGAGCCTGAATTATCTTCTCTCGGGAAAAAAGGATCCACCAGCGAACGTCGACGAGGATGAAGCCGAGCAAAGAAAATCCGGTGGTACAGCCGTTGTTCTGGTGGTCGGTGGAGCTGCCGAGTCGCTCAAATGCAAACCTGGACGCTACGAAATAATACTCAGAAGAAGAAAAGGATTCATAAAGATTGCTTTAAAAAACGGGTATGTTCAATGTTGGTTATAGCATATTTACAGTGACACGTCAAAATAACTGGAAGCAAAAATAACAACACACGACAAAATAATCGTTAAAATAACAAATTTACAATTTATTATTTCATTTACTTTATATTGTATTTATTTACAAATTTAATAACAACGTTAAAATAACACGCGAAAAAATAACAGAATGTTAAAATAACACACAACGAAATAACACTCGGAATATAATCATCCGCGAAAAAGTTCTATGAATACCTTCCGCTGTACAAGAAAATTATATAGATATTTTCCGCTATAAATGAAACAAACATGGATATTTTCCGAAAAACAGAAAAATTTAGACTCGACTAATTGTTCATTAATCAATTGTCAATTGTTATCTATTGTTAATGGTTTTCGGTCAATTTTCCGATAACATCTGTTGTTTTGATTCGGTGTTGTTTTTTTACGGTTATTTTGACATGCATATTTACTGCATATTTGTATATGGGGCATTCCACCGGTTATCGACAGGTTCGCCACCCTCTATGTTTTTTTTTTCTTTTTGAGATGTTGTACGGCACCAAAAAAAACCACTCTAGATTTTTTTTTTCAGATTAAAAAATTTTTTTTTTTGTGATTACCTAACTACTGAATCTCAAAAAGTACATCGACGATTTTTTTTTTACGAAAAAATCTGTGTTTAAAAACAAGATTTGTTAGCCTAGGTCCAGAGTAGAACTGCCAATAACGAATACGATGTAATATTCTCACAGTTGAAACAGTGCATCTACCCTGGTGCATTGCAACGAGTGCGAATAAATCGTGGTTGCTATGAGTAATAGTTTCATTAAGGTAGTCCTTGCGCCTGGTGTCGAGTTCGCATAAGTTTTCGAAAATTGAGAGGAAATTGCAACCACATCTCGATAATATAAAAATCTGAAAAAAATCATGCATGTTAAAGACGTTGAAAAGATTAATTTTGCATGATAAAAATTCCAAAATGTTATGAACAAATTTATGAAAAATAAAATTGTTCAACAAAAATTTCGACAACCTAATTTTTTTGTTTCAATGAAAATGATCCGTTCTATTTTCTGAATATGCATGAATTTTTTCAAATTTTTGAATTCACTCTGAATTTTGTGATTTTCCCCATGTTAAAAAACGCAAAATTCAAAGTGAATTAAAAAAATTGAAACAAATTCATACATATTTAGAAAAATGGACGCATTATTTTCATTGAAACAAAAAAATTAAGTTATCGAAGGATTTGTTGAACAATTTTATTTTTCGTCAATTTGTTAATAACATTTTGGAATTTTTATTATGCAAAATTAATCTTTTCAACGTTTATAACATGCATGATTTTTTTCAGATTTTTATATTATCGAGAAGTGGTTGCAATTTCTTGTCAATTTTCTCGAATTTATGTGAAATGAATACTAGACGCAAGGACTACCTTAAGGAGGTCCAGTCGTATAGTATTCATTTTGCATAAATTCGCGGAAAATGAGAAAGAATTACGAATACTTCTTGATGATATAAAAATCTGAAAAAATGCATGCACATCAAAGGTACTGAAAAGATTAATTTTGCATAATAATAATTGCAAAATGTTATTAACAAATTGATGAAAAAAAAATTGTTGCACAAATTTCTCGGAAACCCAAATTTTGTTATCAATGAAAATGCTTTGTTTATTTTTCTGAGTACTTATGAATTTTTTCAGATTTTTAAGTTCACTTTGAATTTTGTATGAAAAAAAAACGCAAATATCAAACTGAACTTAAAAATCTGAAAAAATTCATACGTACTCAGAAACATAATAGAAGCATTTTCATTAAAAAAAAAAAAAAAAATCGGGTTTCCGAGAAATTTGTTGAACAATTTTTTTTTTTCATCAATTTGTTAATAACATTTTGCAATTATTATTATGCAAAATTAATCTTTTAAGTACCTTTAATGTGCATGAATTTTTTTAGATTTTTATACTATCAAGAAGTGGTTGCAATTATTACTCGTTTTTCTCGAATTTATGCGAAGTGGACTCTATATGACTGGACCTCCTTAAGTACAGAGGTGAAATTAAGTTGTCGTTACAAACAATGAATACGTCGAAGTGAAGAACAAAAGAATAAGGGGAGGTAGAGGGAGGGTAGAGAGATGCGCCGTGATTGGCGTAGCCGAAAGGAAGAGAGTCGCGCGGTGATTGGCTAGCGTAGGGCGTTGCAGTTGTGCGCAGTAAAAAAATAATCTCAACAATTATGAGTACAGTAGAGCGTCGACTATCCGAACTAATTGGGACCGACCATCGTTCGGATAATCGAAAATTCGGATGACCGAACATCAATATTTTCTGAAGGGGAGGGAGGAACTGACACGCTTAAAATATTAGAATAGTATGTTTTTATCGAAAATTAATATTTGTATTATCACATTGTTAGTTATTATAGTATATTCTGATAAAATCGTCGGACTCTATATAATAAACTATTTTCTTGGGAAAAAATCGAGGATTTTCTATCTTCTAGCGACAAAGTTTCGGTTTTCCAAACGACATCGTCGTTCGGAAAACCGAAAATTCGGATAAACCGGATCGCTGTTCGGATGATTGACGATTCGGATAAACCAAATCATCGTTCGGATGATTGACGTTTCGGATAATTGACGTTCGGATAATCGACGCTCTACTGTATTTGTGATACACTGAGAGAAAAATATAATTGGATACACTAAATTTTCAAATAAACCATTTATTTGAAAATATTCAAGTGCAAGGTTTATTTGAACCAATCATATATTTAATTTCTTAGTTTGTAGAATGAAATAAAAAATGCATTGAATTCACAAAATATATTTTTTTTTTTTACTAAATATTCTGTTGATTCAATAAAACTATGTTAGGAATACGTCAGACAATATACGTATTCACATTATGTCGTCAATCCTATCAAGTAAATGTATCGTTAAATCAAAACACTATTTGTTTAAATGTACGAAATATTTATTTGAATCATTTTAATATTTAATTGTTTCGATTAAATGGGTTTTCGAAGGAAACATACTCCAACATACTCCCGATTTCTTTTGAAACAACCAATTGAATGAATTTGTCTATTTACGGTAGTGTACAAAATATTTGTTACACACAAAATGGTTGGTAGTGGGCACGTCCAAATACAATTGTGTACTTTGGGTACAAAACAATAATTCAATTATTTACAAATCTCAACCAAATCGTATTGGGATAAACCGAGCAAACTGCTCAAATAAGGCATAATCGAATTAACTCGATCTTTTCTATGAAAACAGTTTCACACGTATACAGGTTTAGTTAAGTGGTTCCATTGATTCAAATATATATTAAATCCATACAATAGATTATTTATTCGACTGAACGAAATATATAGCTACTTTAATTGAACTGGTTCTTTTCATACAAATAATTCGGCTGTTTTATATAGTTCATTCAACGCAATATATTGGTATTTGGACGACACGTATAGTTGCTTTAAATACAAGATACTTGAATCAATTATAAATATTTCAAATAAATGATTTGGTGTATCCAATCATATTTTTCTCTCAGTGTATAACATTTTGATTTGCAGAGCTCCCCTCGTCCCAGTGATCTCATTCGGCGAGACCGACCTCTACGATCAGATCATTTCCTCCGAGGGTTCGCTGCTCAACAAGGCGCAAGAACTGTTCCGCAAAGTTACGGGTATCGCTCCGGTTTTGCCGATTGGCCGAGGATTTTTCCAGTACAGTTTTGGCGTCGTGCCGAAAAGAAAACCAGTCACTGTGGTCGGTGAGTAAAATCGTAATCGTATAACCGAACTTGACCGAACTCATTTTATCTCTGGTGAAACAATTTCTCTGAGAATATCCGAAAAATTCTCGGAAAATGTCTGAAACTTACTTTTATAATATCTGAAAGTACCACTGAATTTCTCTCAATTTTCCTACTTTTCAGAGAAACTCATTGTTTTCGTTGAAACTAAACATTCCTGATTTTTTCTGAACATACTTTATCCGAAAAAATCAGAAAATATTTCTCTTAAAACTTCAGAAAATTTATGAAATTTGCTCCGAAAGTATCTGAAATTTTTTGAAAATTGCTCTGAAAATATCTGAAAGTTTTTGAATATTGCTCCGAAAATATCTGAAAAATTTCTGAAAATTGCCCCGAAAATATCGGATAATATCTGAAATTCCAGAAAATTGCTCTGAAAATATCTAAATTTTTTTGAAAATTGCTCTGAAAATATCTGAAATGTGTTTAATATTGCTCCGAAAGTATCTCAAAATTTCTGAAAATTGCTTAGAAAATTACTCTGAAAATTGCTCTGAATTTCTTTTTTAGTTATATCTTCTATGTAAGTTTAATTTATTTTTTAGTCGGTGCGCCTCTGGAAGTCCCAAAAATTCCAGATCCAACCCCCGAGCAAATCGATGAGTATCATGCGAAATTCAAGGAAAAACTGATCGATTTCTTCGAAACGGAAAAGTACAATTATCTGGCGGATCCGGAAGGAATATCGTTAACCATCGATTAATTTCAAAGTGAACAAAGTGGCCAAAGACAATTTTTTAATTTAAAATAATATGGAGAACACAAATGGACGATTTGTCCATTTGTCGATTCATTGTAAATAGTGTAAATCTTATTATCGATTAAGATAAGATCAATTGTATCGCTGGACACTAAAGATTGTTTTATAGGAAGCTGAAAATACGAATGTACAATATTTTTCATTGTTCAATATTTTTTATTAATAATACTTGGGAACATATAGAACGAGAGACTTAAAGATTGTACAAATAAATATTGACTGTTCGTCGTTAATTTAGGTTTATATTTTTATGCTCTCATTGTCACTTCACTGTTGTTAAGGTAGTCCTTGCGTCTAGTATTCATTTCACATAAATTCGAGAAAATTGACAAGAAATTGCAACCACTTCTCGATAATATAAAAATCTGAAAAAAATCATGTATTTTCTAAACGTTGGAAACATTAATTTTGCATAATAAAAATTCCAAAATGTTATTAACAATTTGATGAAAAATAAAATTGTTCAACAAATCCTTCGATAACTTAATTTTTTTGTTTAAATGAAAATAATGCGTTCATTTTTCTAAATATGTATGAATTTTTTCAATTTTTTTAATTCACTTTGAGTTTTGCATTTTTTAGCATGGGGAAAATCACAAAATTCAAAGTGAATTTTAAAATTTGAAAAAATTCATGCATATTCAGAAAATAGAACGGATCATTTTCATTGAAACAAAAAAATTAGGTTGTCGAAATATTTGTTGAACAATTTTATTTTTCATCAATTTGTTAATAACATTTTAAAGTTTTTATTATGCAAAATTGATCTTTTCAACGTCTTTAACATGCATGATTTTTTTCAGATTTTTATATTATCGAGATGTGGTTACAATTTCCTCTCAATTTTCGAAAACTTATGCGAACTCGACACCAGGCGCAAGGACTACCTTAATAAAACTTAACAATTATATCTCGCTCGTGTCCGTGCAAATCTTGGTCATGATCCAAAGTCCGAGACAGGCGGCAACTCCGAGAGACCACAAACCTCTGTGTATTACCTGAAGATGTAGTTCGTTAGATAAAATCGACACAGCGAAAAATGTACACTGTTAAAACTATTTCGCTGTTTATCTAAACTGGTGTATACATATATTTAATTTACCATGCAAATGAAATGTAATGTTACAGTATCTTCTACTGAATCCTGTAGAAATTTTGAAATTTGACTACACGTGTATTAAATTTGATATAAGGTAAACGACCCAGTTTCTGACACTTTTAGAACAGTGGTGTCGATTTTTTGTTATTTACTAGCACGAGATATTGTTAAACTGAAAATAAACTGTTTTAATACGTGCATTAAAGCCTTCTGAAGTTGTTTTACCTAGTCTGCAAATTCAAAATGTTAAGAATACTAATCAAAAACATTGTTTTAAGGGGGGGGGGGGGGGGGGGTAGGGTTAATTCGTGCAAAAAGGCACGTTTTTGTGAATTTTTTTTTTACGACACCGTTAAAATCTATTCAATAAGACCAATTGTACATCAAAGTATAACATTCGAAGAATATTGTGTAATTTTTTCATGAAGAAATATTAAAAAATACAGCAATGGCGGCATTTACTCGGAAGTGTCTCGGAAAAAAGTAGAATTGCGGTGCCCATCAGAACTCGGTACTGGATCATCCGAAATTAAAAAACCAAAGTTCATTCGTTAGGTAATCGTTTTCCCCAGGTAACGCGGAAGAGTTTTTTTCGAAATTTTGATTTTTCAATTTTTGGGAACACTTTAAAGGGAAAAACGCGATTTTTCGGGAAAAAAATCGGCTATTTTGCTATTGTAAAATAAAAAATATTAATAAATTTGAAAAATCAACACTCATTCGACTAGTGTGTAGCGCTCCATCCTCCTTAATATTGTTTGTGGACTGTCGGGGGTTCTGACCGTACAGAATCACCCATGTCCCACTTTCTGAGCCTCGCCTACACCAGGTTCCTGACATCTATGTCGTAGTTTCTGGACCCCATTTGGAGTCATTTTCGGAATAGTGTAAATAATTAGCAAAAATGTAATTAGCAATAGATAACAAGTCGAGGGTTAGTAATCGTAACATAACGGGAATTATACGACGCATTTATTGATCCTGAGAGTTTAAGGAAAAAACTAATCAATAGCCGAAATATTTTCGTTCCCATCGATAAAGCTAATTTTGCTGAAGATGTTCATATATGTTTTATGTTATATTATATTATATTATATTAAGGATGTAGGAGCGCCAGGCTTAGTGTTAGATTAGGTTTTGGAAATTTTACATTTTGCTCTCAAGATACCATATTTTGTGTCTGTAAATTTTCAAGGCCACTTATCGGGCATTTGGGCGTGAAATTAATTCTCAAAAATGAATCATTTAACATAGATTTCACAGTGGTCATATAGCAAAACCGGCATGCTCGTACTTCAAGTCGAAAGTTCGTACGGGTGGAAGTTACATGCCGCCGAAAAAAACTATTCAATACACGAATTGAATATCGTAGATTCCAATTATATTTAGCTAAGGGCATGTCATCGGCCAATTTATTGAGAATTATTGAAATAAAGCGACGGACTGCCACGAATCTCGACAATATGGCGGCGCCCTAACCTAGTCCGACACCTAACTATGGAGTCAAATCAGCAATTCAGAAAAGGAATATGCTTGTCAAAATGTCTAAATGATATTCTTCTCGAGTCAGAAATTATCTTTATAATTTGTAATAATATTAACTTATATACGAGTGCTGTCGGCGCTTTTGTTTTGAATTTTTTATTTGAGATGTTGTATTGACTAGCACGCCGCGCTCCTACATCCTTAAGAAAGGAAATAGTGAGCCCTGTTTAGAATGTCGTCTCGAACTCGCTGGCACGCAAGACCACAGCTTTCACCGTTGGATTAAGTTACTAAATAATTCATCACAAATATGTTCAATGCAACAAAATCGAAATAAAAAACGCTATAATTTGGTAGTAAACCGCGTGAAATTCGACGAAAATTGTATTTATGACAGTCAAAAATAGCTGTTGAGGGCCACAAACTGAGGCAGTGTCATAAACAGGGCCGTTTACCTTATCACTGATAAATAACATTTCTAGTAATGTAAATTCATAAACATTTTTAACAGTATGCGTTAAAATAATGTGAAAAAAATAATGCGAGAGATCCGACCTTGTCCTGCCAAGCTTTGTTTGTGATGCAGTCGCGGAAACCCATCCGGGAAAAGTGAATCGTGTTGTAAAGTGGTACCCAGCCCTTGGGCCAAATAGCGTGAAGCGTCGTATCCAGCTCTCGTCGCAGCATAAACGATTTTTTCGTTACAAGGTCTCGCATCTGCACAAACAAAAACAAATTTGAAAACTCATACTGAAATTTAGGCAGCCCTTCTTTCCCGCACAATTCTATCCACCACAGCGTAGATTCAACACATTCGTTTCTCCACAGAGTCGATACTACACATTGGTATTCCTTCACATTTCTAATCATCACGCGCTTTTTCCACGACATTTCGGTCCTACACATTTCGATTATACACACTGAGAGAAAAATATGATTGGATACACCAAATCATTTATTTGAAATATTTATAATTGCTTCAAGTATCTTGTATTTAAAGCAACTATACGTGTCGTCTAAATACCAATATATTGCGTTGAATGAACCATATAAAACAGCCGAATTATTTGTATGAAAAGAACCAGTTCAATTACAGTAGCTATATATTTCGTTCAGTCAAATAAATAAATTATTGTATGGATGTAATATATATTTGAATCAATGGAACCACTTAACTAAACCTGTATACGTGTGAAACTGTTTTCATAGAAAAAATCGAGTTGATTCGATTATGCCTTATTTGAGCAGTTTGCTCGGTTCATCCCAATACGATTTAGTTGAGATTTGTAAATAATTGAATTATTGTTTTGTACCTAAAGTACACAATTGTATTTGGGCGTGCCCACTACCAACCATTTTGTGTGTTAACAAATATTTTGTACACTACAGTAAATAGACAAATTCATTCAATTAGTTGGTTTAAAAATAAATCGGGAGTATGTTTCCTTCGAAAACCCAATTAATCGAAACAATTAAATATTAAAATGATTCAAATAAATATTTCGTACATTTAAACAAATAGTGTTTTGATTTAACGATACATTTACTTGATAGGATTGACGACATAATGTGAATACGTATATTGTCTGACGCATTCCTAACATAGTTTTATTGAATCAACAGAATATTTAGTAAAAAAAAATATATATTTTGTGAATTCAATGCATTTTTTATTTCATTCTACGAACTAAGAAATAAAATATATGATTGGTTCAAATAAACCTTGCACTTGAATATTTTCAAATAAATGGTTTATTTGAAAATTTAGTGTATCCAATTATATTTTTCTCTCAGTGCACATTGCTTCCTATACATACGCTATACCACGCATTGAGTTTCCTATACAAGCGAATCCTTCACAAGGATTTAACATAACCATTCGTTACAACTCAAATCAATCCCACACATTATTTACAGCACAATTCTATACACCACAGGAGCATTGCAACACGTTTTAGTCGCTCACAACCGATCCAACAAAATCTTTTCCAACACATTTCGTTCCTACACATTCCAAAGTCGGTATCTTCATTACCGACGAGAATTATTTCATGTTAGTTATGGGATAACTCTCGTGTCGGTAATACAGATACCGACTTTGGAATGTGTAGGAACGAAATGTGTTCGAAAAGTTTTTGTTGGATCGGTTGTGAGGGACTAAAACGCGTTGCAATGTTCCTGTGGTGTATAGAATTGTGCAGTAAATAATGTGTGGGATTAATTTGAGTTGTAATGAATTGTTATGTTAAATCCTTGTGAAGGATTCGCTTGTATAGGAAAATTGAAGCGTGGGATAGCGTCTGTATAGGACGCAATGTGTATAATCGAAATGTGTAGGACCGAACTGTCGTGGAAAAAGCGCGTGATGATTAGAAATGTGAAGGAATACCAATGTGTAGTATCGACTTTGTGGAGAAACGAATGTGTTGGATCTACGCAGTGGTGGGTAGAATTGTGCGGGAAAGAAGGGCTGCCAAATTTATTGCGATATTATTTTTGAGATTTTTCATAATTATTGCTTACCTCGACGTAGTTGTACATCGCAAGCTCGCAAATAGCGTGAGCGTCTTCGCAGCGAAGCTCCGAGAAAGCCGGAAGAACTTTGCTCGGATCGGACTGATACTTTTCCATCAGTCCGTCCAAAAGTAAAACGTCCTCGAACGCCTATTGGAAAATTCAATTAATCGATTATTTTCTGCCGTGTATTTTGGAGTTTCTTACATTTGTAACGCAATGTGTAATGACCTTCTGTATTGATTCACACGCCGATTAAACTTCCGCCCTATTTGGATTTTTTTTATAATCGGTTTTGTTATAATTTATACGGCCATACAATGTAATGACGTAATGAAACCTTCTCAGACCGAAACTAAGCGTAAGCCCACTTTCGAATTAGGCTAAAAAAATTCGTTACATGATTCGTGATTTTTGATAATTTATTCAGATTTTTTAATTAGGGCAAAAAACTGAATTTCCGAAAATTCATTTAAAAATGAGGCTGTATTAAAAGATCTAAAAAAAAGTCGAGAGCGTGTTTTCAGCTGAGGACTATAATATACAAAAAATTGGGACCAATCTGGAGGGGTCAAGGCCAAACATTTACCGAGTTGGCTTGGAATACGTCAATACATTTATTATAAAAATGTATGGGTAATGTGGAAAAAATACTCACAGCGTTCATGCCTTGGGCATAGAAAGGTACCATTGCGTGGGCAGCATCCCCCAAAATGAGAGCTTTGCTTCCTGCATGATATGGCTTGCACTAAAAAATCGAAGCATGTAATATAGACTGACGTCGATACGTCTATCGATATAGGCGTTAAGGATGTGTGTCAGCGAGACTGTTCTCAACCCGCCCAAAAGTCAAAATCCAGAGGTAAATTCGACCACTTCTCGATAGATTAAAAATCTGAAAAAAATCAAGCATATAAAAGGTGCTCAAAAGAATAATTTCGCATAATAATAATTCCAAAATGTTATTAACAAATAGGTGAAAAAAACAATTGTTCAACAAAGTAATGGTCAACCTAATTTTTTTTTGCATAAAATTTATATGTATATTTTTCTGAACACATATGAATTTTTTCTGAATTTTTTCTAGTCTTCGAAATTTGGTTTTTTGTTTTCATCTTTGGACTGTATTCGCGAATCTATTTGATCAATCTTTTCGAAACTTGCATGGTGTCATGGGTGGTTTTGGAAGAAACACATATCCAAAATTCGTGACTAAACACGCATTTTTAAAGAAAAAAAAAATCCAAAAAACCAAATTTCGAAAACTAGAAAAAATTCTGAAAAAATGCATATGTGTTCAGAAAAATATACATATAAATTTTATGGAAAAAAAAATTAGGTTGACCACTAATTTGTTGAACAATTGTTTTTTTTCACCTATTTGTTAATAACATTTTGGAATTATTATTATGCGAAATTATTCTTTTGAGCACCTTTTATATGCTTGATTTTTTTCAGATTTTTAATCCATCGAGAAGTGGTTGAATTTACCTCTGGATTTTGACTTTTCAGCGGGTTGAGAACAGTCTCGCTGACATACATCCTTAAGGGGGGAACCCACGTTAGAAGGCTCATTTTCACTGATTTTTTAAGGTTTTTTTGGGTGAGAAGAATTAATGATAATTCAATAAAATTTGGGCATCATTTTATTCATATTTCGAACAACTTTTGTGATTTTTTAAAAATAATTTCAGCCAAAAATAACACAGTTACACACTGATGTCTGCTGAAGGTCGTAAGTAGAGTCCTCTAACTGCGCGACGTGTAACTATTCGAATTTTCATCAGAAATCATTAGAGTTTTACATTAGTAACTGATTTTCTAAGAATATGACACTCAATGCAGGTAAAAATAACAAAAATAAAAAATTTGTCAGTCGCTGGAAATTTTTTTCATAAATTTTCAGTAGTAATATCCCGAGACCTCCAAGATTATTGGAATATTTTCCGATAGTTTTGTTGCTGAGCAACGAGAGGGATACGTTTCGTAAAATTAAAATTTGGTTTGAACCCAGATTTTTTTTGCGAAATTCATCACGATCGTTGCTCAGCAGTAAAACAATCGGGAAATATTGCGATTAATTTTGGAGGTCGAGGGATATTTGTCGGATTATTTTTCGGGCCTGGATTTCGGCTAAGCACAGAGCAGTCTTCGAGGAAACAGGACACTTTGTAGGTTGAAAACAAGTGAACAGCTACTGTGCAATACTCGGATGCAATTTCCGATGAAATTTTTAACAAACGAATTCGATTATCGAAAATACTGAGCTGTGAGTGGTCGAAATCCGGTCCCAAAAAATAATCAACGAAAATGTTGCATGCTTCTCAATGGAATAATAATGAAAAAAATGACTGACATCAGTCGGCGCGATAAAAAAAATGAACCATCTATAAGGCGTTGAAGAGATTGATTTTGCGTAATAACGACTCTAAAATGTTATTAACAAATCGATGAACAAAATGTTGCTCATGAAATTCCCCGCCAACCTAACTTTTTTCAGCTACAAATGGTTCGTTAATTTTTCTGAATACGTATGAATTTTTTTCCGAATTTTTTGGACTGTTTAAAAATTGGGTTTATTTAGTTTTGCTGTGTTTTCACGCAATTTTTAAGGGGTCTACCCTAATTAGAATTTTCAAAAAATCGATTTTTTTTTATTGCATTTTTCGAAAGTATACATATTTAAAAGTATCATACTAAACTTTTATGATGATCCTGGCAGTCTACGTGTACTTTTGAGGGACGCCCACTGTGGTCCTACTTGAGCGCGTTAGGGTACGCACCGCAACCCGTTAAACGCGTTTTTCTCAAAATGACGTTTTTCGACGGCTTCTTGATGAAATCTCCGAAACTATTCAACCGATCCTCACCAAAATTGTACCACATGTTCATTATGATTATAGCTATAGCGCATATCATACGAATTTTGAAATTTTAAGTGTAACTATTTTTTTTTCTCAAAAAACGATGAAAAAAAACGTGATATTTCGAAGTTTTTGAAAAAATGGCCGCCATTTTGTCATTTTTGATAAAATCAAAAATCGTATGATATGCGCTATAGCCATTTACCTAAGGAATCTAAAACCATTTAAAAAAATGTTTTCCTATCATCCATTCCAGAGATTTCATCAACAGCGCACACCCATCTTTTTTTTTTACCTGTCTTCTCTTCCATTTTAGTGTACAAAAACTGAGTGAAATAAATATGAAATTTTTTTTTTTTGTGTATTTTAAGAGTATATTTTTTAGGCCTAACACTTTTTATATCCATATTTATAATTTATACCGGTCAAAAAAATTAGTGGAAATAGTACTTTTTTTGGCCGTCTAATTAGGGTAGACCCCTTAATGTAATCTCACCTTGATCGATATCAGTGTTTTCGGTTTCGTGGCGAAGAAATTATCGATGAGATCCTTCTCGCTGCCGATGACCGGCAGTGCATCGGGAAATTCGTCATTGAAAAACTTGACGAGTTTCGTCGGAGTGTCGAGACCGTTAAGGATGTCCAACGGAGCGAATAGATTTCCGGTGAAGGTGAAGTCGTCGTTGGGCAATGCGATCATCATGAAATTTCCGCGCGGCCAAATGTGAAGATGCTTGTTACTCATCGCGAACTTTGGATATTAATTGCAGAATTAGATTTCATATTTTTATGCAAAATATTTTGCATTTTCAAATCATAAGTTGTAGCTAAATTATTGAAAATTCTCTACACTTGAATATTTCGTCGTAATTTATGGAGCGATAATTTCTTAAATTGAAAACATTGCGTAATTAAGCCATCAAAATTACTAGACGGAACAACAATAATAATAACCATTTTTAAGAACTCCGGGAACACATAGAAATCCGAAAAAAATGTAAAAAAAAGTTTTGAAAACCAAATAAAAAATTGCGCAATTGAGTAATTACACAATTTTTTCGATCTGTTTTTTTTTGTTTATTTCTTCGTTTATCAATAATAATTATAGGTATTTTTGAGACCCCTAGCAATCCCGGCGACCTCGAAAACGACCAAAAAAGTCCAAAAAACGACCGAAGAAACGACCGGTCGTTAAAAGAAAAAAAAAAAAAAAAAAAAACCCTTCAGAAGAGGCAAACGACCAAGAAAACGACCATTGAACTAAGAAACGTCCAACAAAAAATAATGTCAATGGTCGTTTAATTTCAACGGCCGGTCGCTGGATCTGTTAGAGACCTTCGGGGTCAATAGAATTCTAAAAAAAAAAAAAACGTGAAGATGCTTCTCGAAAAGTAATGTTTCTCTAGCGACAATTAACAAAATTATTAGAGTTTGACTTGGTTATAGTGAACCTTTTTTCCCTTTTCGGGATGAGTCTCGTCGATAAGAACAGCCGGTATGTTAAGCTCAACGTATCCATGCTCGATGTACGTCTGTGAAAAGTCGAAACCCGGTCTCTTCATCATTGTCTTTCTGACGGTGGAGTAAGCGCCGTCGGCTCCGATGATAAGTTCCGCCTCGACTTCGAAAATTTCCCGAGTCTTCGTGCTGTGAAAATTAATTATTTGGGGAGAGTACGATTTCCGTGGCGCCAAGATTTGACGGTGGTTTCTTGTAGTACTTTTCGCGGGGAGCAAAAAAGTTCTTATACACTATGGTCCTAACTGCTTTAGTTTCCGAGATATTCAATTTTTAAGATTCGTCATATTTCGTAATTTCTGCGATAGATTTGGCAGTGATTGAAGCCCTGAGTGGCCTCAATCAGTGTCAAACTTCATTAAACTTCACTGAGTGTGTGTGTACACTCAGTGAAAGCAGAAAATTTCCGCTTTAGTACTATATGTAGTGTTTTTAAAGAAAAAAAAAAAAAAAAAAAAAAAAAAAAACCGTTAAAATTCCTTACAAAAGCGGAAAATTTCCGCTTTAGTACGATATATAGTGTTTTTAGAGAAAAATTTTCTACTAAAGCAGAAAATTTCCGCTTTAGTTTTATATATGGTCTTTTTAAAGGAAAAAATCCATAAAAATTCCTCACTAAAGCGAAAAATTTCCGTTTTAGTACTATATTTAGTGTTTTTAACGGAACTTTCCACGGATGGTCCATGATGGGAGGTAGGGGGAATGCCCGCCGTGAACAAACTATTATTGTTATTGTTGCTTTTGTTGTTATGATTTGGTCCAAAAATGCTAAATCCACAGCCAAATCCTGGCAATCGAAAATCGTACTACCCACTTTTTTACGTTATATTAAAATCTTAAAAATTAAATATCTTGGAAACTAAAGCAGTTAGGACCATAGTCTATAGGAACTTTTTTGCTCCCCGCGAAAAGTACTACAAGAAACCACCGTCAAATCTTGGCGCCACGGAAATCGTACTCGTGCCAATTATTTTAATAGCGTGCGTAAAACTTGACTTTTCGGAACGGTATAGCGTGCGTAAAGTGCTCGTTTTTCACCCTAGTGCATAAAGTGCTCGTTTTTCGCCCTAGTGCATAAACTGCTCTTTTTCCCGCACATGTGCGTAAAGTGGTCGTTTCTCGCACTAGTGCTAGAAGTGCTCTTCTTATCGTACTAGTGCGAAAAGTGCTCGTATTCTGTACATGTGAGTAAATACATGCTCGTTTTTCGCACTAGTGCGAAAAGTGCTCGATTTCCGCATTAGTGTTTAAAGTGCTCGATTTCCGCAGTAGTGCGCAAAGTAAACACTCGTGTGTAGTTTACGCAAGTGTCAGTTTGCGCACTCCTGTTTACTTTACGCACTCGCGCCGGAAAACAAGTATTTTGCGCACGCAAAATCGCCCCGAAAAAATCTCGTTTACGCACACCAGTTGCAAAAAGAAAAGTATGTGTAACTCGTGTGGAAATGACCTGATTTACGCACTTGTTACACAATATACTTTATGTCACTCCGTGCGTAAAACGCGATATTACGCACGCTTCGCGTGCGTAATACCGCATTTTCCGACGTCGTGAAATAAAATTTCGTACGATACGCGTGCGAAAAACCTTTTTCGAACTCGTGTGATTGCAGCACTCGCCTTCGGCTCGCGCTGCAAACTCACACTCGTCAGAAAAAGTTTTTTCGCACTTGTATCGTAATGTACTATTATATCACTCGGTGCGAGAAACACGGTTTTACGCACGCGAAGCGTAACCTCGTTTTCGCTTTTTCGTGTTGAAAAAGTTTCTACTTTTTCTCAACTCGTGTGATTGCAACACTCGTGGGAAAAAGTTTCATCGCACTCGTATCGTAATAAACTATTATTTCACTAGTGCGAGAAATCGCACTTCTCGCACGGCGAGAACTCACACAAACTCACACTCGTGAGAAAACCTTTTTTGGGCCTCGTATCGTAATATACTAACGTAATACAGAGCGAGAGAGCAATCATCACACGACGGTTGTGAAGTTGATCGCATTCGCCGCACTCGTACCACAGAAAGCATTCGCTATCGGCTCGTGCTGCTGCTGTGACACCCTGTGGGAGCTCGTGCGATCAACTTCCCAAACTGCGTATAATAATCGCTTTTTCGCCGTTGTATCGCAAAGTACTAATACATTTTGTTTAATAATAATTAACGCAAAGGTTTGTTACGCTCAGCACTTACTCGAGAAACTTGAGCTTCCCATTGTCCAGATCAGCGTCCAGAAGCTTCGCGTTAAAGTGAAGATTCACACCGGGATGCTCGTCGGCGGCTGCGAGAACCAACAGGAATAAAATATGCATGTCACACTGAGAGAAAAATATAATTGGATACACTAAATTTTCAAATAAACCATTTATTTGAAAATATTCAAGTGCAAGGTTTATTTGAACCAATCATATATTTAATTTCTTAGTTTGTAGAATGAAATAAAAAATGCATTGAATTCACAAAATATATATATTTTTTTTACTAAATATTCTGTTGATTCAATAAAACTATGTTAGGAATGCGTCAGACAATATACGTATTCACATTATGTCGTCAATCCTATCAAGTAAAATGTATCGTTAAATCAAAACACTATTTGTTTAAATGTACGAAATATTTATTTGAATCATTTTAATATTTAATTGTTTCGATTAAATGGGTTTTCGAAGGAAACGTACTCCCGATTTATTTTTGAACAAACTAATTGAATGAATTTGTCTATTTACTGTAGTGTACAAAATATTTGTTAACACACAAAATGGTTGGTAGTGGGCACGCCCAAATACAATTGTGTACTTTGGGTACAAAACAATAATTCAATTATTTACAAATCTCAAGCAAATCGTATTGGGATGAACCGAGCAAACTGCTCAAATAAGGCATAATCGAATCAACTCGATTTTTTCTATGAAAACAGTTTCACACGTATACAGGTTTAGTTAAGTGGTTCCATTGATTCAAATATATATTAAATCCATACAATAATTTATTTATTCGACTGAACGAAATATATAGCTACTTTAATTGAACTGGTTCTTTTCATACAAATAATTCGGTTGTTTTATATAGTTCATTCAACGCAATATATTGGTATTTGGACGACACGTATAGTTGCTTTAAATACAAGATACTTGAATCAATTATAAATATTTCAAATAAATGATTTGGTGTATCCAATCATATTTTTCTCTCAGTGCAGGCGACAACCGGATATGCAGAAGAAATACATTGAAGATCGAGTACCAGTGAATGTATAGTGTAGATGAAGAACGTCAAGTGCAATGAGAACCCCAAGTGTAACAAGATACACGACTTATGGATCAGTGAAATTTACCATCCGAACTCCTTGTCGTAACTCGATATTTCGATTTCCCCTCGTACGGTTATAATATCACAGGAGACGCGGTGTTAAAATCGATTTTGTTTTTATTGCATAAGTTACATCGAAATATAGTGAAGAATATGTGGATAAAATGATTTTACGATGAACCAGGCATAGTATATAGGTGATAATCGTATTTGAACCTTTAAGGTAGTTATGTCGCTATAGTTCAATTCCGCATAAATTCGGGAAAATTGAAAGAGAATTGGAAGCACTTCTCGACGGTCTAAAAATCTGAAAAAATTCATGCACATTATAGGTACAGAAAAGATTAATTTGGCATAATAATAATTCTAATATGTTATTAACAAATTGATTAAAAAAAACATTGTTTAACAAATATTTCGGTGACCTAAGTTTTTTTTTCGATGAAAATGATTCTTTCGTTTTCCTGAATACGGATGAATTTTTTCAGATTTTTTAAATAACTTTGAATTTTTCATATAAAAAAACACGTAAATTCAAAGTTATTTAAAAAATCTGAAAAAATTCATCCGTATTCAGGAAAACGAAAGAATCATTTTCATCGAAAAAAAAACTTAGGTCACCGAAATATTTGTTAGACAATGTTTTTTTTAATCAATTTGTTAATAACATTTTAGAATTATTATTATGCCAAATTAATCTTTTCTGTACCTATAATGTGCATGAATTTTTTCAGATTTTTAGACCATCGAGAAGTGCTTTCAATTCTCTTTCAATTTTCTCGAATTTATGCGAAATTGAACTATAGCGACATAACTACCTTAAACGCATTTTTTTTTAAATTGACTTCTAAAACTGGTGACCACGCTATCTCGAAATCTATCGGACGAATTCCTTTGACATTTTTTTTACATATTTTTGAATTCCTATTACATTTTTTTGACATGTTTAGTACTCATGTAGACAATTCGGAATTTGCAAACTAGGATAATTCTGATTCATCAAGCCTTTTTTTTCTTTTTTTCTTTCCTTTCACGTTGAAGAAATCTTGAAAAAAACACGAAAATTCACGAAAAAATGTTCAACAAGATGCCAAAAATCCACTGTTCAATAAATGCTAAAGTGTGCTCAAAACATGAATAAATATGTGGTGAAAATTTCGCTGTTGTGTGTTTATTTAGTTCGCCATAAAAAAAAAATCCCCAAAAAAAACGTAAAAAAGAGCCTTTACCGTTCAATAAAACTTGGTTCATGTACATTCGGCTGACTGAATAGATGCACTGAAAAAATAACAATTAGTAAACGGTGTAACTTTTGTGTAATTGAGAATTTGAAATTTTTTTATTTTTGCGATTCATCAGTGAATTGGTGTGCACTTTATCATTTTTATTAATAATTTTGTGCAATTGAAAATTTGAAAATTTTTTATTTATACGATTAATTAGAGAATTGTTGTGCACTTAATAATTTTTAGTAATAAATATCTCAGAGTCGAACTTTGACTCGAGATTGACCGTCAATAATGACCTTAGATTTTTGTCGGGTTACGTGATATGAAGCTACCAAATAACTGACCCTGATATAACGAATTGACACGGAAATAAAAATTATTGACGCTCCAATAAGAACGTAGAAAAAATACGTTTTCTTCAATAAAATGACAACAGCTACATTTAAAAAAAAAGCCTGCAAAGTAGAACCTTGCAAATTGCTTCCTCTAAATTTTGCACTTTTAACGAAGCTACATCTATGAGGAAGTATGTTGATCGGTTTTGGCTTCCTCATAGAGGAAGCTTCGTTAAAAGTGCAAAATTTAGAGGAAGCAATTTGCAAGGTTCTACTTTGCAGGCTTGTTTGAGCTCAATATATTCGCGTGAATAGATATATGCGCGTGAACGAGATTTTTCAAAATATTCAAAATGCTATAAAATTTGAACGGCTGGACAGATCCGCGTCAAATTTCGACTCGAAACGTAGTCTATGGTTGTCCATATGTGAACCAAATTTGAGGTAGTTCTGCAAAAATTTTTTCCTCATTTTTTTTTTCGTGTCGGTTTTTTTTAGTTTCTCATGCCGCAAAATCTAAATTTACCGATATAATGAGCGTTTCCTTGACGAAACTCTTCATTAATAATCAATAAACGTAATGACACGTTCGAAATTGCAATCGGATGTCTTATTATTTACAGGAGCTAAATTTACTTCCAGAGATTCGAAAAAAATTTAAATTGCAATAACATGGGAACTGCTTTACCGATTTTCTCCAAATTTGGTACAGATCATGATTTGATGGTGGTCTATTAACGTACAAAATTTCATCCCTATATCTCTCAATTTACGGAAGTTACATCGTGAAAACAATTTTTCCCAAATTTTCAAAATGCTGCGAAATCTGAATTTATTAACCGATTCGCGTCAACTACAATCCCAAACAGTGTTGCATGATAGCCCACGCACATGCCAAATTTGAAGAAAATTCATCGAAAATTGCGACAGTTATCGTGTAAACAACGAAACGTGCACATACACACACACACACATACATACATACATACATTTCGCACAAACCACTTTTCTCGACGTTTTGGACCATTCTGAGTCTACTGACATCAAAATCTCGAAAAAAAATTTTTTCACTAAAACAAAGCTTCCTCTATGAGGAAGCAAAAATCAAAAAGCTTGGTTTTGTGGATCTAGAATAGACTTTTTTTCCTTAGAAACAACGCAGAAAAATACGTCTTCTCTAATAAAATGACTACAGCTACTTTTTATGAATGAATTTGAAAAATAAAAAACCAAAAAGCACAATTCTGTGGAGCCAGAATAAAGGACTTTAGGATACGTAAAGTAATGAAGAAAAAGTAAAATTACATAATAAATTTGTAGAAATTACTTTAGATAAATTTCATAAAAGTATTCAAAAAGCAAAAACTAAAGAAACTTGAGTTGTTGGATCCAGAATAAATAAATTTGGAGCCTTAGAACTCACAAAGTCATCACAAAAAATGAAGATTAAAATTCAGCCAAAACCTCACATTGTTTCCAATTCTGTCGTAAATCATTTCACTTAATTTTCCATCGCGTCCGTGCAACATTCTGCCGCGCATGGCGATTCCATGGTGGTTGACGAGGGTGTCCTCGAGTCCGACAAGGCGAAGGGCTTCGCGACCCCGGACCGACAGGGCGAGGTCAATGCTCTGTCCTCGAGCCTCTTCCACTCGAATATCTTCAATTCGCCGTAAATCGAAGACACAGTAAATAATTATTCACAATGTAGAATAAAAATAATCAATCCAACGTAATATAAAAAAATCTTTCTTATTTTTTTTTTGTTTTTTTTAAGGGGTCTACCCTAATTAGAATTTTCAAAAAATCGATTTTTTTTTATTGCATTTTTCGAAAGTATACATATTTAAAAGTATCATACTAAACTTTTATGATGATCCTGGCAGTCTACGTGTACTTTTGAGGGACGCCCACTGTGGTCCTACTTGAGCGCGTTAGGGTACGCACCGCAACCCGTTAAACGCGTTTTTCTCAAAATGACGTTTTTCGACGGCTTCTTGATGAAATCTCCAAAACTATTCAACCGATCCTCACCAAAATTGTACCACATGTTCATTATGATTATAGCTATAGCGCATATCATACGAATTTTGAAATTTTAAGTGTAACTATTTTTTTTTCTCAAAAAACGATGAAAAAAAACGTGATATTTCGAAGTTTTTGAAAAAATGGCCGCCATTTTGTCATTTTTGATCAAATAAAAAATCGTATGATATGCGCTATAGCCATTTACCTAAGGAATCTAAAACCATTTTTTTTATTTTTTTCCTATCATCCATTCCAGAGATTTCATCAACAGCGCACACCCATCTTTTTTTTTTTACCTGTCTTCTCTTCCATTTTAGTGTACAAAAACTGAGTGAAATAAATATGAAAAATTTTTTTTTGTGTATTTTAAGAGTATATTTTTTAGGCCTAACACTTTTAATATCCATATTTATAATTTATACCGGTCAAAAAAATTCGTGGAAATAGTACTTTTTTTGGCCGTCTAATTAGGGTAGACCCCTTAATAAACAATATAGGATTAACGTACCAGAGCGATACTCAAACGCATAAAAAAACATAATCAATCCAACGTAATAATGAATAATCGCCCTTATCTTTTTTTCGTTTTTTTTTTTGTCTTTTTAACAAGTAATATAGGATTTACGTACCAGAGCGATACTCAAATACGTCAACGCGGTGGCCTCGTCTGGACAGAGCACAAGCAGCCAAACTCCCGGCCTGATTGGAAAAATTTTTTGTACTCGTACTTTTTCAAATTATACAAAAATATTTCATGATTATTGATCATATAATCTGATAATAAATATGAAAAAAATATTAATTATTCAATAAACTAACAATATATTCCTGCTTTAAAATTAAAGTTCCGAATTATGAACTGCAAAAATCGACATGGAATTGGAATTTTATTTCAAGTCTTTAATTTTGTTTCTATGAACCTCTACCTCTGTAATAATTAATAGTTACATACGAGGTAATTCATTTCTTTAATTATCCAACATACGAAGCCTTAAGGATGTATGTCAGCGAGACTGTTCTCAACCCGCTCAAAAGTCAAAATCCAGAGGTAAATTCGACCACTTCTCGATAGATTAAAAATCTGAAAAAAATCAAGCATATAAAAGGTGCTCAAAAGAATAATTTCGCATAATAATAATTCCAAAATGTTATTAACAAATAGGTGAAAAAAACAATTGTTCAACAAAGTAATGGTCAACCTAATTTTTTTTTGCATAAAATTTATATGTATATTTTTCTGAACACATATGAATTTTTTCAGAATTTTTTCTAGTCTTCGAAATTTGGTTTTTTGTTTTCATCTTTGGACTGTATTCGCGAATCTATTTGATCAATCTTTTCGAAACTTGCATGGTGTCATGGGTGGTTTTGGAAGAAACACATATCCAAAATTCGTGATTAAACACGCATTTTTAAAGAAAAAAAAAATAAAAAAAAAACAAATTTCGAAAACTAGAAAAAATTCTGAAAAAATGCATATGTGTTCAGAAAAATATACATATAAATTTTATGCAAAAAAAAATTAGGTTGACCACTAATTTGTTGAACAATTGTTTTTTTCACCTATTTGTTAATAACATTTTGGAATTATTATTATGCGAAATTATTCTTTTGAGCACCTTTTATATGCTTGATTTTTTTCAGATTTTTAATCCATCGAGAAGTGGTCGAATTTACCTCTGGATTTTGACTTTTCAGCGGGTTGAGAACAGTCTCGCTGACATACATCCTTAAGAAGCTATTATTTGGCACCTTAATTTGATTAACAACTAATTAAACGTTTTCTCCTTCGATAAATCCATGTTCTGTGCACTTTATCCTAAAATAAAAAAAAAACTTAAGTCACTGTTTTTGAGATCTACGATTCGCCTCACCAAGCCACCTCCGACAATTGCGATGTCAAGTACTCTCGATTCATTCGCCATCGTGTCTCGACAAATACTGAATGGCGACGAAGCCGGTGAGAATCACCATCGGCGCGGTAGGTGGACAAAAAACTGGTTCGTGGATAGGGTTTCAGCATATATGTATATGCGCACATATACATGACCGCTTTCTCCATACTTAACGCGAGGAAGGGTGGCGGTGGGGGGCTTGAAGATATAGATAAGCCAAAATTGAAGGGTGATAAAAGTGCGTATCGCATTTTGCACGGCTAAAAAAAATCGAATTTTTGCTATCATGGCAAAAATGTTATCACCTCGCCAATGCCGTTATCTGTGCTGAACGGTCTGGGATAATTATTATACAATTTTTTTAATAAAGATCTTTGCTAATCAATGACTTTCTCTACTCTCGGTGCAGATACGTTGAAGCTATCAGAAAAGTTCGAGGCCTCGGAGATTACACGAGACAAGCGAAATTATCTTTGACACTGGAACTTCACGTGAACGCCGCATCATCGCGAAGTATCTATAGCGATGACACTGACACTGATGTTTATGAATAATACAAAAACTGGATCCGGTTAACGACACGAGTTGCACTAATCTTATACCACACCCTCATTTTTTTTTAGTGTCTACTATAAGGTGCACGAATATTGCTCACCTCAGCTGCCCAATGAAAATATTTCTCAGAAAATTTGTCTAAAAATGAGGGGTGTGCGAATAGCAATCGAATCAAATCGAATATTGTTATTCGAATTTCGGAACGAATATTCGATTTTTCGAATACTCGGAATAAAACGAATATTCGATTTTTCGAATACTTGGAATAAAACGAATATTCGATTTTTCGAATACTTGGAATAAAAGGAATATTCGATTTTTTGAATACTTGGAATAAAAGGAATATTCGATTTTTCAAATACTTGGAATAAAACGAATATTCGATTTTTCGAATACTTGGAATAAAACGAATATTCGATTTTTTGAATACTTGGAATAAAACGAATGTTCGATTTTTCGAATACTTGGAATAAAACGAATATTCGTAGAAGTCGAATATTCAAGAAAAATCGTTGTTTTTACAACAGATTGAATTTGTTAAAAAATGTTTGTCTCACTCAAACTGCCACATTTTTTTTTTTTGAGAAATCGGGTTAAAATAGTGTACAAAGTTAGACAATCATAAACCAATGATCGGTATTGATTGCGGTCAGAGTTTGTACAGTGGTTCAGCGTCTAACACCATTTTGAATTTTTTCAAGATTATGTGGAGGCTCTGTAACTGCAAGTTTTTTTCATTCACTATAAAAGTAGCTGTGATAGTAAAATAAAAAAAAAATATAATAACCCTAGTAATCCCGGCGACCTCGAAAACGACCTAAAAAGTCCACAAAACAACCGAAGAAACGACCGATCGTTAACTGCAAAAAAAACGCGTTCAAAAGAGGCAAACGACCGAGAAAACGACTATCGAAATTATTTTTGGTTGGTCGTTTTTTGGTCGCTTGCCGCTTTTGAACGGTTTTTTTTTGCGTTTAACGACCGGTCGTTTCTTGGGTCGTTTGCCGGTCGCTGGATCTGTCAGGGAATAAAAGAAAATAATGAACCAATAATAAAAGTAACAAAACAAAGCCTCTTGAGGAAGCCAAATGTGATAAATGTTCTAACACAAACCGAGCAGGGTAAACTATTGTTAAATAAACAAGAGGAAGCACTATGACAAAGTAATTGTCTGTTTTTTTTATATTACGTTGTCGACATTCGAATGATGCTTAAATATGTAAAACAGTTCAATATCCGAACATTCAAATCGAATATTCGAAACAGTCGAATACTCGAACATTCCAATCGAATATTTGAAAAAGTCGAAAACTCGAGCATTCGAATCAAATATTCGAAACAGTCGAATACTCGAACATTCGAATCGAAAATACGAACATTCGAATCGAATATTCGAACATCCGAATCGAATATTCAAACATTCGAATCAAATGTTCGAACATTAGAATCGTATATTCGAACATTCGAATCGAATATTCGAACATTCGAATTCCTCTAATCATCTAATTCCCTCTAATTCCAACCCTTTTTTAAGAAGCTTTTAACAACCAATAAAAACGCTTGTTTAATATTCCAAAATACCTCGTCGAGGGAAGTCATACGGCGCCCTTAAAAAAAAACGTAAGCTTAGAATTGGGGCATTCGAAAAGCAGTCGTGTTAAAAATCAGAGCCGCTAAAAGTGAGCGCTTCTATATAGTCGACGCAGAGCCACACCAATCTCCCGGTGTTGCTCTACCTCGCCATACACTGTTAAAAATCCGGTGTTAAAAACAACACCAAGACGGTGTCTATATAGGTCCACACCAATCACGGTGTTAATTAGCGGTGTTAACGCAGTCTGAAATACCGACTTTCACCTCAAAAAGTCAGAAGTGCCGTTTTTCGCGTATTATCAACGGATCGAAGCAAAAATGGAAATACAGTCGCCAGTAATGTGAATCTCGTTAATGAATTAGTCAGAATTTTGATTTTCGAAAATAAAAATTACAGATCAATTACCCGGTAGAGGAATCTGTAATGAAAAAATCGATTTTTTTCTTCAATTTTTCGATAAAAACTGAGAAAAGCGACTAATTTATTCACGAGATAATAAAAAATCACACATGATACCTGCATTCATGCCTTTAACCCTTACATGCATACATTTTTGTATGGGTTCTATGGACTTGAAATTTGTCACTCGGGGGTTTTTGGGGTCGCTGATTACGAATCCGAGCTCAGAATTTCGAAATTCAAAATGGCGGATCCAATATGGACCGCCATCTTGGATCCGCCATATTGGATGTATGAATTTTTTAATTCTGATAACAGATTCAAAATCAGCAACCCTCAAAACATATATATACCAAGTTTCACGTAAATACAATAAAAACTGTTGGAAATAATGAATTTTCAATTAAAAAAGTGACTTTTATTGTGTATTCTTTATATCAACAAATTCACAAGAAAATTTAGATAACAAATTGTATTTTTCAATTCTCCAACATGTTATTGTAGTAAATATACAAAAAAAATCATTAAAATCGAGAAAGAAAACGTTGAAATATTTAAAAAATGATAATAATCTAGGCGGGATAGAATATATCCCGCTGTGCATGTAAGGGTTAAAGCAAAAAGTGTTATAATGCTTTGACGGTAACACAGGGAAAATTTAACGAAACGGCTGGTGTTAATTTAACACCGTAAACAGTGTTAATATTAACACTGTAATAAGTAACACCAGGAAAAAGTCCACACCAGCAGCGTTTGACACCGTAGATTTTTAACAGTGTAGTCGCCGCGACAAATTATGGCGCCCTCGTTTCCCAGTTCCGCTGTCACCGCATCCCTCGTTCGCCTTTATATTCCCGAGTATTTTTATCGGGCTCCGGCCTCCGCATCTTTCGAATTACATTTTTCTCTCCGCTCTTCTCGGCATTGAATATTGTCGACTAACCGAACATTTTGGGAAAATGCCAGAACTCGAAAAGTTCGATCGTTGTATCCCTCTATTATCTTCAATCTCTCTTTCCGTTTCTTAGAATTTCTTATCCAGACTCCAAAACTAAAGTGGTCGCTGTTCTGCCGCAAGAATTATATTAATACTTTACATCACTCGGTGCGAGAAAGGCGGTTTCACACACGCTTCGCGTGCGTGTAACCCCATTTTGGCACCTTGTGAAGCAAAATTGTGTACGATACTCGGTGGAAAAACGTTTTCTCAACTCGTGTGATTACGTCACTCGCCTTCGGCTCGTGCGTAAACTCACACGAGCTGAGAAAATGCTTTTTCGGCCTCGTATCGTAATATACTATTTTGTAACGCATGCATGAGAAGTGCTACTTCTCGTGCCTGCCGCGCGTGGCGTACACTGAGAGAAAAATATGATTCGATACACCAAATCATTTATTTGAAATATTTACAATTGATTCAAGTATCTTGTATTTAAAGCAACTATACGTGTCGTCCAAATACCAATATATTGCATTGAATGAACTATATAAAACAGCCGAATTATTTGTATGAAAAGAACCAGTTCAATTAAAGTAGCTATATATTTCGTTCAGTCGAATAAATAAATTATTGTATGGATTTAATATATATTTGAATCAATGGTACCACTTAACTAAACCTGTATACGCGTGAAACTGTTTTCATAGAAAAGATCGAGTTAATTCGATTATGCCTTATTTGAGCAGTTTGCTCGGTTTATCCCAATACGATTTGGTTGAGATTTGTAAATAATTGAATTATTGTTTTGTACCCAAAGTACACAATTGTATTTGGACGTGCCTACTACCAACCATTTTGTGTGTTAACAAATATTTTGTACACTACAGTAAATAGACAAATTCATTCAATTAGTTGTTTCAAAAGAAATCGGGAGTATGTTGGAGTATGTTTCCTTCGAAAACCCATTTAATCGACACAATTAAATATTAAAATGATTCAAATAAATATTTCGTACATTTAAACAAATAGTGTTTTGATTTAACGATACATTTACTTGATAGGATTGACGACATAATGTGAATACGTATATTGTCTGACGTATTCCTAACATAGTTTTATTGAATCAACAGAATATTTAGTAAAAAAAAAATATATTTTGTGAATTCAATGCATTTTTTATTTCATTCTACAAACCAAGAAATTAAATATATGATTGGTTCAAATAAACCTTGCACTTGAATATTTTCAAATAAATGGTTTATTTGAAAATTTAGTGTATCCAATTATATTTTTCTCTCAGTGTAAGTGGCGCTTTACTATTTTACTTCTCGCACGCACTTCTCGCACGCGAATCACTTCTCGCACGCACTTCTCGCACGCGAATCACTTCTCGCACGCACTTCTCGCACGCGAATCACTTCTCGCACGCGCGCGTCATTACACTCGGTAGCACTTCTCATGCATTTGTTACAAAAAGTATTATGCGATACAGAGCGAGAGAGCGATCATCATACGACGGTTGTGAAGTTGATCGTACTCGCCGCACTCTTATCACAGACAGCACTCGCCTTCGGCTCGTGCTGCTGTGATACTCGTGGGGTCGTACGATCAACTTCCCAACCTGCGTAAATGATCGCTTTCTCGCCCTTGTATCGCAAAGTGCTATTATTTCATCAAGTTTTTTTTAAAATTTAACTTCAAGCTCATTGAAACCCTCAGCCATATGCGCTATGAAGTGAGTTACAGAATACGCACTAATGGCGACCATCTTGCGATATTTCGATATACCCTCGCGCTCCGCCCAACCTAAAACCAACCCAAAAACCAACCGGTCAATTGGTGCACCGAACCAACCAATATTCCAGCCTTCTGAAGGTTGTTTTAGGGTTGATTTTTGTATGTATCGATATGAAGGTACGTTTTTGCTTC
Source organism: Itoplectis maculator (assembly GCA_964034905.1). Lineage (NCBI taxonomy): Eukaryota > Metazoa > Arthropoda > Insecta > Hymenoptera > Ichneumonidae > Itoplectis > Itoplectis maculator. The sequence continues at coordinate 5,822,063 of OZ035868.1, forward strand.
CAACAACGAAAAAATAACTATCAGTATTTTTTGGTTTGTTTGTTCCGACGGTCATTTTGACCATACCGAAAGTTTTTTCTGTGCAAAAAACAACTTCAATTGAGCGTTATTTGTATGGTCACTTTGACAGTTGTTTTACGGAAAAAATGAATGTTATCGTGATTGCTAGGGTAACTATGAAATGCATAATTTTTACTATGCTACATACGAACCATTCCTTAATTGAGCATTGCAAACAATGGAAATTCAAATGGGTTCGAAATTACTATGCTACTATAGCACTGAGAACCTAAGTTTCTGGTACTAAGCACTACAATCCGGAATCTAGGAAAAAATGGCCGGGAAAAAATGGCCGAGGAAAAAATGGCCGCGTTTAAATATTGCATGTTTGTGGGTGGGGGGCCTTTTTTCCTCGGCTATTTTTTCCCCGACCATTATTTCCACCGGCCATTTTTTCCTCGGTGATTTTTTCTTGATACCTACAATCCGAGAGCCTCTCCGTTCTCTCCATGCAGAAAAAAATGCCAGTCAATGGAATAAAACGGCGCGTTGTCACTAAGGAATGGGATAAGATCAGTAGATAATGTATAGTCCAGTGTTACTTCGGAGATGAAGACGCATCGAATGGCTAAATGGAGATACGCAGGGACTGGACCAGACTTGTATAACTGTCCGTCACTGAATGCAACCGTGTTTAACCAAATGGCTCGCACGTGTCCCTATATTCATACGTATACACATACGGTTAAGGATGTATGTCAGCGAGACTGTTCTCAACCCGCTGAAAAGTCAAAATCCAGAGGTAAATTCGACCACTTCTCGATGGATTAAAAATCTGAAAAAAATCAAGCATATAAAAGGTGCTCAAAAGAATAATTTCGCATAATAATAATTCCAAAATGTTATTAACAAATAGGTGAAAAAAACAATTGTTCAACAAATTAGTGGTCAACCTAATTTTTTTTTTGCATAAAATTTATATGTATATTTTTCTGAACACATATGCATTTTTTCAGAATTTTTTCTAGTTTTCGAAATTTGGTTTTTTTGCATTTTTTTTTCTTTAAAAATGCGTGTTTAATCACGAATTTTGGATATGTGTTTCTTCCAAAACCACCCATGACACCATGCAAGTTTCGAAAAGATTGATCAAATAGATTCGCGAATACAGTCCAAAGATGAAAACAAAAAACCAAATTTCGAAGACTAGAAAAAATTCTGAAAAAATTCATATGTGTTCAGAAAAATATACATATAAATTTTATGCAAAAAAAAATTTGGTTGACCACTAATTTGTTGAACAATTGTTTTTTTCACCTATATGTTAATAACATTTTGGAATTATTATTATGCGAAATTATTCTTTTGAGCACCTTTTATATGCTTGATTTTTTTCAGATTTTTAATCTATCGAGAAGTGGTCGAATTTACCTCTGGATTTTGACTTTTCAGCGGGTTGAGAACAGTCTCGCTGACATACATCCTTAAACAATAACACAGTGATGTTAGACACATACATATACATATGGGTCATTCCACGGTACTTCAGCCACCCAAATTTTCAAAATTGTTTCATCACTGTGAAATTGGGTGAAGTGAAAAACTAACGCGTAAGACAAATTCTGACGGAGTTTAGGGCCCCTACAAGCTTTCGGTTTCGAAAAAAGCCAAAATTTCAGTTTTTTGTTGTTTCGACGATAACTTTGCGAGGGTTTGTCGGAAAAACATTTATAAAAAACGGAAATGTTCAGTTTTTCATTCTCTTTACACGTTAGTATTTCACTTCACGCAATTTCACAGTGATGGTACAATTTTGAAAATTTGGGTGGCTGAAGTACCGTGCAATGACCATAGCAGGGTGTTCGGGAATCACCGCACCAGCCGGATCCCGAAAGTCTGAAATATATGCATTAGGGGTGTGCGAAAATTCGAAATTTTCGAATAATTCGATCTAAATCGAATATTCGCATCTTAGAATACTCGACTGTTTAACATTCGAATCGAATTTCCGAATTTTCCATTCTTATGTTCGAATATTCGATTCGAATTTTTGAATATTCGAATGGAATGTTCGAGTATTCGACTTTCAAATATTCGATTGTAATATTAATATATTGAAGATTAATATATTCAAGCATTATTCGAATGTCGACAACGTTATATAAAAAAAAGCAGACAATTACATTGCCATAGTGCTTTCTCTTGTTTATTTAACAATGGTTTACCCAGCTCGGTTTGTGTTAGTACGCTTATCACATTTGGCTTCTTCAAGAGGCTTTGTTTTGTTACTTTAATTTTTGCTTTATTCATTTTTTTTATTATTATTTTTTGTTACAAAATCTTATTATCACAACTACTTTTATAGTAATGCAAAAAATTTCTGCTGGAGAACCTCCATACAATAAAAAAAAAAAAAAAAAAAAAAAAAAAATTGTGTTACACACTGAACCACTGTAGACACTTTGCATGCAATCAATACTGATCAATGGTTTATGATTGTCTAATTTTGAATATTCATTATTCAAATTCAATATTCAATATTCAATTTGAATATTCGATTTTTTTCCGAATATTCGACTTTATTTCGAATATTTGTATTATTCCGAGTATTCGAAAAATCGAATATTCGATTCGTTTCGATTGCTATTCACCCACCTCTACCAAAAATGGGTGGGGATCAAAATAACGAATGACCAAAAAGGGAATGGCCAAAATAGCGAATTTAAAACTAACGAACGTCCAAATCTAGAAAGATCATCATTACGAAATTCGCTATTTTAGCCATTCGTTATTTGATCATTCGGTATTTTGACCCCACATATTATTCAAATGCAGTTAAAATAGCGAATGATCAAGTTAGCGCATGACTAAAATAGCAAATTTTGTAATGATGATTATTCTAGATTCAGTCGTCCATCATTTTTAAACTCGTTATTTTGGCCATTCGCTTTTTGTTCATTCGTTATTTTGATCCCCACCCCCAGAAATATAGAAGGTGTGCTACGCGAGTCAGTTACCAAAGAAGTGGACAAAGCCTTCACTGAAGTCGCTCGTCTCAATTGAAGCTTGCGAAGCCCAACTCTACAATCCAACTGACTAATCTTGTCGGTTGGTTGGAGCTTCCCAGTGCGATTTAAGGATGTATGTCAGCGAGACTGTTCTCAACCCGCTGAAAAGTCAAAATCCAGAGGTAAATTCGACCACTTCTCGATAGATTAAAAATCTGAAAAAAATCAAGCATATAAAAGGTGCTCAAAAGAATAATTTCGCATAATAATAATTCCAAAATGTTATTAACAAATAGGTGAAAAAAACAATTGTTCAACAAATTAGTGGTCAACCTAATTTTTTTTTGCATAAAATCTATATGTATATTTTTCTGAACACATATGCATTTTTTCAGAATTTTTTCTAGTTTTCGAAATTTGTTTTTTTTTTGGATTTTTTTTTCTTTAAAAATGCGTGTTTAATCACGAATTTTGGATATGTGTTTCTTCCAAAACCACCCATGACACCATGCAAGTTTCGAAAAGATTGATCAAATAGATTCGCGAATACAGTCCAAAGATGAAAACAAAAAACCAAATTTCGAAGACTAGAAAAAATTCTGAAAAAATTCATATGTGTTCAGAAAAATATAAATATAAATTTTATGCAAAAAAAAATTAGGTTGACCATTACTTTGTTGAACAATTGTTTTTTTCACCTATTTGTTAATAACATTTTGGAATTATTATTATGCGAAATTATTATTTTGAGCACCTTTTATATGCTTGATTTTTTTCAGATTTTTAATCTATCGAGAAGTGGTCGAATTTACCTCTGGATTTTGACTTTTGAGCGGGTTGAGAACAGTCTCGCTGACATACATCCTTAAAGTTAACTCAGGCCCGAAATCTCACGGCTACGTCACTGAATGCAACCGTGTTCATCGAGACGCTTACACGTGTCTCGAAAGCTCGTACACCTCTGTGTTATTGTTAAACCGTCGCACACACAGACCCAAACACACTCATACACACACGTTACATATAGATATACGTTTCTACTCCACGAGAAGGAGACACGAGCCATCTATTTTGAAGAAATAGATGCCTTCCAAGAAGTCGGTGATCTCGATCACCAAAAAAGCTCTTCAAGTAACTTTTTTAATAAAGAGAAAGGAGGAAGAACTTCGCAATTCTCGTCAGAGAAGCTTCACTTTTATGTCTTCAAAAAAGCTTCTTGGCTTTCATTTCGTCGCAAGTACGATCGGATGTTTCAGGCCCGCAGACCTCAGCCTCGTCGCCCCTTCCAACAAGTCGGCGATCTCGATCACCAAAAAAGCTTTACAAGTAATTTTTTTTAAGGGCTTATATACACTTGTGATGAGCGGAAAAATCAATTTTTTCAATTACATATTCTTTAAGGGATCGTCACAGTGTGACCCTCCGAAAAATCGATGATTTTCGCGAATTTTTTTTGTTAAGTTGTAATGAACTAATTGGTCTGGTTTTTTTTAAAATAAATAAGTACATTCTTGAAGAATACAAAATGATTTTTTTATGTGCATTTCTTTAATGTATAATAATCATATAAATTGTTTAAATGGCTCGTGTAAAAAAAAGGTCCTGCATTGTGTCCACGATTGCGGCCGCAATTTTGATCTGAACCAAAAATTTCAAAAAGATTATTAATCTCTAGGAAATTCGCTATCGCGCTATGGGAGCTTTTTTTTTTTTAATTTGACAAAATGGCGGCGGTTTGAACGAAAATGATCGAATTTAGCCCTTTTTTCGACAGTTTTTCGTAAAAAAAATAGGAAGATTTAATAAAAAAAAAAAGCTTCCATAGCGCGATAGAGAATGACGTTGGAAATGTTCTTTCAAAATTTGAAATCAATATCGTCATAACTCTTCATTTGAGAGTGGACACCGTTTTGAAAAACAACATTCCGAGAAAAACGCGTTTAAAGTTTGCACACGCCGCACTGTCACGCTGCAATTCCTTTCTCTAAGAAAGGCTGTAGCGACCGAAATAATTCGAATTTCGATAAAAAAAATTAACAGAATGTTTATAACCGTGTATACTATCCGATAATGAAAAAAAAAAAAAAAATCGATTTTTTTTTTATTTCACACTGTGACGATCCCTTAAGTCTGAAGAATATTCTGACCAAATTTCATGAAAATCGGAGCATTAGATTTGTAACTATAGGTATTTCAACCGACCACCTCTACGAGGCAGAAGATATATACTTGAATCTTTGAACGCGATTATCTCAGAATCGCCTTTTTTTAAAAATGCCCTTGCGGTGAACACGATTACTAAAAAAAAACTATTAATCCGATCCAAACCAAATTTATACCACTTAATTATTATAATAATAGCTGGCGCCTGGACGAAGGATTTTAAATAAAAAAAAAAAAAAAAATGTTACAAAAAACCAAAAATGTAGCACCTCAAAAAATGAGTTTTTCGTTAAAAGTGTCGCCATTTTTTTGAAAATGAAAATTTTTACAAATCCTTCGTCCAGGCCCAAGCCAATACAATGTACTAATGTAATCTTTTTGAATTCTGATTTTTCGATGGACCGTTCTGAAGTTATCATGTCCACCGAAACTGATGCTCAAAAAAAGTGCTACTGAAATACAGCTGGAGTTCCGCCATTTTGAGAAATTTTTAAATGAAAAAAATTGCACAGATATATGAACATGTGTACTAATGAATGTCGTTCACAGTTTTTCGATAAACATTTATTTTCTTGTAAAGAAAAAGTAAAAAAATCACGTTTTTTCGTCCGCTGCAAGTGTATATAAGGCCTTGAAGCAAAAAAAAAATCGATTTTTCGAAAATTTTACAGTGGCATAACCCCGCCCTTATTAAGGGGGGGGGGGGGGGGGGGGGGGGGTAGGGTATTAAATTTTTTTTTTTGGCATTTTTATTTTATATTTTTTACTGAATGCATAATATCTCAAGAATATTGTGTCAAATTTTCAAGTCAATCGGAGCAAAATTGACGACGTTATGAATATTTTTATACTCGCGGATTGCTGTACCTTCGCGACCCGGCCCGAGCGCGACTTTAAAGCGTTCTCCTGAAAATCATCATTTTGAAAGTCGGTGCACACGATTACTCAAAAACTAATTGGCCGATCGTTCTGAAATTTGGCACAGTGCTTCTCCATATAATTCGTCAGATAACGCCGAAGGCGTTTTTCGATTTTTATTAAAATTATCAATTTTACAATAACAAATAGGCTGATTTTTCCAACAAAAATCGCGTTTTTGACTTCAAAGTGATGCCAAAAATTCAAAAATGGTAAAAAAAAAAAAAAAACTCTTCGGCGTTACCTCGAGAAACATCTCCTCTAATGAATGCCGTTTGAATTTTTGGATTCGGGCAATCCTACTTCGAGAAATCGTGTGCACCGCAAATCAACTTTTTTTCGAGACGCCTCCGGAGATTCTCTGCCAATCACTTGATTATTTATTTTTTTCCATAAAAATTTTACAGAATATTCTTGAAATGTGCCACTATTATGTGGAAAAAGATTTAATTGATTATCACTATTTATATCGCCACAAAAAATTCCCAAATTTATGCCTTTTTTTCGCTGAAAATACCCTACCCCTTCCCTTAAAGAGAAAGTGGGAAGAGCTTCGCATCTGAAGAAGCTTCACTTGTTGTCGAAGAAGCGAAGCTTTTATTTCTCGGCTTTTATTTCGTCACAAATACGATGTTGAGTGTTTCAGGCCCGCAGACCTGAGCCTCGTCGCCCGGGGCGGCTGCAGCGCCGCCTCCCGGCGCTGCTCGAGCTTTTTCCACGGCGTCCGAAGCAGCGAATCGTCTTCGTGGGTTGAGCTTCGGCGGCCGTAAAGCGAAAGAGAGTGAAAGAGAGAGACGGAAATAGGCCTCGGAGGGTGGGAGAGAGAAGGAGAGCCGAGAGTAGCGGCTGTCCGAGTGAAAATCAAAAATAACCGGCGCAGTTAGTGCGGCGATGTCGACGACGAACGACGGTTCGACGGTGTGCCGGGGATGGCGGACGGGAAGAAGCGGGGAAGGCGAGCGAGGCGGAAGGCGCTGCTGGACGACGACGAGGACGTCGCCGCGAATCTCGAGCGTCCTTCTCATCGGCCTCCTCGTTATCGCCGGGTGTTACGACGGTGTTTATCACGGTGCCGAGGCGAAGACGCGCGATGACGCGAGTGCCGCGGCTTCCGGTCGCGCCGCGAAAAACGCGGCCGCGTCGAACATGCATCACGCGGCGAAGGAAGCCGAGCCGGTGATCGAGGAAGTCAACGCCAAGCAACTCGAGCGTTTGCTCAACGACAAGGACTTTGTCGCCGTTTACTGGTGTAAGTTGGACTCTTTTTTTTCTGCGATTTACCCGTGGCAGGGATCTGGCTTACCGACGCGAACCTGAATACGTAAAACTGCGATAATAAAAAGAATAAAAAATGAAATATTATAAACCTCGTTTACTGGTGTAAGTTGGACTCTTTTTTTTATCTGCGATTTACCCGTGGCAGGGATCTGGCTTACCGACGCGAACCTGGATACGTAAAACTGCGATAATAAAAAAAAATAAAAAATGAAATATTATAAACCTCGTTTACTGGTGTAAGTTGGACTCTTTTTTTTTCTGCGATTTACCCGTGGCAGGGATCTGGCTTACCGACGCGAACCTGGATACGTAAAACTGCGATAATAAAAAAAATAAAAAATGAAATATTATAAACCTCGTTTACTGGTGTAAGTTGGACGCTTTTGCGCGATTTACCCGTGGCAGGGATCTGGCTTACCGACGCGAACACCTGGATACGTAAAACTGCGATAATAAAAAAAAATAAAAAATGAAATATTATAAACCTCGTTTACTGGTGTAAGTTGGACTCTTTTTTTTTCTTGCGATTTACCCGTGGCAGGGATCTGACTTACCGACGCGAACCTGGATACGTAAAACTGCGATAATAAAAAAAAAAATAAAAAATGAAATATTATAAACCTCGTTTACTGGTGTAAGTTGGACTCTTTTTTTTTCTGCGATTTACCCGTGGCAGGGATCTGGCTTACCGATGCGAACCTGAATACGTAAAACTGCGATAATAAAAAATAATAAAAAATGAAATATTACAAACTTCGTTTACTGGTGTAAGTTGGACTCTTTTGCGCGATTTACCCGTGGCAGGGATCTGGCTTACCGACGCGAACCTGGATACGTAAAACTGCGATAATAAAAAAAATAAAAATGAAATATTACAAACCTCGTTTACTGGTGTAAGTTGGACGCTTTTGCGCGATTTACCCGTGGCAGGGATCTGGCTTACCGACGCGAACACCTGGATACGTAAAACTGCGATAATAAAAAAAATAAAAAATTAAATATTACAAACCTCGTTTACTGGTGTAAGTTGGACGCTTTTGCGCGATTTACCCGTGGCAGGGATCTGGCTTACCGACGCGAACACCTGGATACGTAAAACTGCGATAATAAAAAAAATAAAAAATGAAATATTATAAACCTCGTTTACTGGTGTAAGTTGGACGCTTTTGCGCGATTTACCCGTGGCAGGGATCTGGCTTACCGACGCGAATGTGGATACGAAAAACTGCGATAAAAAAAATATTAAAAACGCCGTTTGCTCGTGTAAGTTTAGTTTTTTTACGATTACCCGTGGCAGGCATCTACTTTACCGACGCGAGCCAGGATACAGCGAAAATTGAAAATAACATATTTTTAAATACGGGAATTATTTAAAAAACAAATTATCGAAGAAGTGATTTATTGTCAGCTGCGAGCCAAAATGTGGGAAGGAACCTCCTTTTCGTTAAAATAATCATGATAATAATAATAATAATAATACAACAACAACAATAATAATGAATCTTATCGACGCCTGGATTCGAAAAGCTGCGATAATTAAACTAAAAAAAATATATATTAAAAAAATCGGGAAGTTGTCCAAGAGATGATTTATCATTGGCTGGGAATAAAAATGTGAGGAGGAGCCTCTTCTTTAATTCTAAAAATAATAGTAATAACAATAATAATGTGGAGCTTAAAAAAATATATATATATTTAAAAAATCCGGAAATAATTTGAGATGATTCATCACCGACTGCGAGTTAAAACGTGGGAAGGAGCCTCTTTTTCAAATGTAAAAATAATAATTTATAATGATAATAATAATAATAATAATACTAATAATAATAATGATAAATAATAATGTGGAGCTAATGGTTCGAGAAATATGTGAACTATGCTGATGACGTATATACAACGCGAGAGAGGGAGACAGGAGAGAGAACAGACGGAGATAAATGCGTTGAGCTAACTCGTCGAGCGCCTTGGATTACACGTGATGGCAAACGTGAGGGGTGGGCGCGATTGCGTAATCGCGCGAGCGAGCAAGCGAGCGAGCGAGCGAGAGCGGTACACCACCATACGAGGGCTGCTCGAGCTCGAGTCGATGGCCGGCGGACGTCTAATACGCTGCTGCTGCTGCTGCCGCTGTTGGCTCCTCTAGCTTTGATCACTATTCAGCGGCTGATGCCGCTGAGTTCTGCTGCTGGTGCTCGTGTTCCGCAATAGTGTTGCACAGCACTTGGCCGATGATTCCCTCCCAGTTTTCTGAGTTTTCCGAGTTTTCCGGCGTTGACTCTCCCAGTTTTCTGAGTTTCGTGGCGTTGGTTCTTCCGCCGCCTCATTGGCTACACTGTTAAAAATCCGGTGTTAAAAACAACACCACGTCGGTGTCTATATAGGTCCACACCAATCGCGGTGATAATGAGCGGTGTTAACTGAGTCTGAAATACCGACTTTCACCTCAAAAAGTCAGAAGTCCCGTTTTTTGCGAATTATCAACGGATCGAAGCGAAAATTGAAATACAGACGCCAGTAATGTGAATCTCGTTAATGAATTAGTCAGAACTTTGATTTTCGAAAAAAAAAAAATACAGATCAATTACCCGGTAGAGAAATCTGTAATGAAAAAAACGATTTTTTTCTTCAATTTTTCGATAAAAACTGAGAAAAGCGACTAATTTATTCACGAGATAATAAAAAATCACACATGATACCTGCATTCATGCCTTTAAAGCAAAAAGTATTATAATGCTTCGTCGGTAACACAGGGAAAATTTAACGAAACGGCTGGTGTTAATTTAACACCGTAAAAAGTGTTAATATTAACACTGTAATAAGTAACACCAGGAAAAACGTCCACACCAGCAGCGTTTGACACCGCAGATTTTTAACAGTGTAACAGATGTCTCTTATTTTTCTGAGTTTTTCTGCATTGATCGACGAAACCCTCCCAATTTTCTGAGTTTTTCCAATGGCATTGACCGATGAGTCTCTCCCAGTTTTCTGAGTTTTGAGGCGCTGACACTCGCAGTTTTCTGAGTTTTGCGCCGCTGGCTCATCCGTTGACCTTAAGGGGGGGGGGGGGGGGGGGGGTAGGGTTAATTCGTGCAAAAAAGGCACGTTTTTGTGAATTTTTTTTTGGCGACACTGTTAAAATCTGTTAAATAAAACCAATTGTACATCAAAGTATAACATTCGAAAAATATTGTGTAATTTTTTCATGAAGAAATATTAAAAAATACAGCAATGGCGGCATTTACTCGGAAGCGACTAGGAAAAAAGTAGAATTGCGGTGCCCATCAGAACTCGGTACTGGATCATCCGAAATTAAAAAACCAAAGTTCATTCGTTAGGTTATCGTTTTCCTCAGGTAACGCGGAAGAGTTTTTTTCGAAATTTTGATTTTTCAATTTTTGGGAACACTTTAAAGGGAAAAACGCGTTTTTTCGGAAAAAAATCGGCTATTTTGCTATTGTAAAATAAAAAATATTAATAAATTCGAAAAAAACTCTTCCGCGTTACCTCGTAAAATATGTACACAAGTATGCAAAAATTCAAAAGGATCGGTGCAGTAGTTTTGACGGTACGATGGGCACCGACTTTGAAAACGTGAGTTGTGGGAAAAACGCTTTAAAGTCGCGCTCGGGCAGCGAAGGTACAGCAATCCGCGAGTATAAAAATATTCATAACATCGTCAATTTTGCTCCGATTGACTTGAAAATTTGACACAATATTCTTGAGGTATTATGCATTCAGTAAAAAATATAAAATAAAAACGCCAAAAAAAAATTTTAATACCCTACCCCCCCTTAAACCTCTGTTGCCCCATCGAATGAGTAATTCTTGACATTTGAAATGTCAAAGAGGTTGAACGGTATCGAACCCTTTTTAGGTAGTTCCTTAGGTAGTTTTTTTTATTTAGGTAGTTTTTAGGTACTAGCGTGCGACGGTGTTCAATCTCCGGAAAAGTGAAAATTAAGATAGAACTTCGGACACTTCTTGATGCGATAAAAGTCTGAAAAAAATCAAGTATGTAGGAGGCGCTCAAGAGATTGATTTCGCATATTAATACTTTCAAAATGTTATTAACAAATTAATGAAAAAAATAATTGTTCAACAAATTCCCCGTTGACCAAACTTTTTTTTCATATGAAAATGATTTGTTAATTTTTCTGCATGCGTATGAATTTTTTTCCGATTTTTTAGTAACTTTTGAAAATTGTTTGTAACCAGCAGCTAAATTATGTCACGTCTCTAACTATTCGCACAGCAGAACCGAGAAAATATTTGGCATTCTACCACATTAATTTTTCTCGGAGGGCAAAATCTGCCAATTTGCGAAAGTTAACGAAGGATAGATTCGACGATTCCCGGCGAAGGTTGAAAATTTCGAGCCGCGGAATGTTTGCATGACACACAGAGTCGTCGGTGTTGTGCAAAATGGAAAATGATTGTCGTGGGCTATTTCCGATGCCGCGCGCGCGGAGCTTTGAAAAAGCACCGGAAGGCATTGAAGGCGAAGAGATTCGACGTCTCCGTCGTCTGCAACCGAAGACAAACACTCTGTTTGCTCGATGATGCAACGACGTGTTGGTCCAACGCCTACGAAACGTCGTTAGACTCGAGGAACCTCGGTGCACTTGTGTGTTCCAACTTGTTCAGATCTGCTGTTTTATATTTTTTGCATGTTTTTTTTATCTCGACCACTGGTCAAGGATATTTTAAGGGGGGGGAGTAGGGTATTAACATTTTTTTTTTTGGCATTTTTATTTTATATTTTTCACTGAATGCATAATATCTCAAGAATATTGTGTCAAATTTTCAAGTCAATCGGAGCAAAATTGACGACGTTATGAATATTTTTATACTCGCGGATTGCTGTATCTTCGCGGCCCGAGCGCGACTTTAAGGTAGTCCTTGCGCCTGGTGTCGAGTTCGCATAAGTTTTCGAAAATTGACAAGAAATTGCAACCACTCCTCGATAATATAAAAATCTGAAAAAAATCATGCATGTTAAAGACGTTGAAAAGATTAATTTTGCGTAATAAAAATTCGAAAATGTTATTAACAAATTGATGAAAAATAAAATTGTTCAACAAATATTTCGACAACCTAATTTTTTTGTTTCAATGAAAATGATCCGTTCTATTTTCTGAATATGCATGAATTTTTTCAAATTTTTAAATTCACTTTGAATTTTGTGATTTTCCCCATGTTAAAAAACGCAAAATTCAAAGTGAATTTAAAAAATTGAAAAAATTCATACATATTTAGAAAAATGAACGCATTATTTTCATTGAAACAAAAAAATTAAGTTATCGAAGGATTTGTTGAACAATTTTATTTTTCATCAATTTGTTAATAACATTTTGGAATTTTTATTATGCAAAATTAATGTTTCCAACGTTTAGAACATACTTGATTTTTTTCAGATTTTTATATTATCGAGAAGTGGTTGCAATTTCTTGTCAATTTTCTCGAATTTATGTAAAATGAATACTAGACGCAAGGACTACCTTAAAGCGTTTTTCCCACAACTCACGTTTTCAAAGTCGGTGCCCATCGTACCGTCAAAACTACTGCACCGATCCTTTTGAATTTTTGCATACTTGTTCTGTACATGTTTTACGAGGTAACGCGGAAGAGTTTTTTTCGAATTTATTAATATTTTTTATTTTCCAATAGCAAAATAGCCGATTTTTTTCCGAAAAATCGCGTTTTTCCCTTTAAAGTGTTCCTAAAAATTGAAAAATCAAAATTTCGAAAAAAACTCTTCCGCGTTACCTGGGGAAAACGATTACCTAACGAATGAACTTTGGTTTTTTAATTTCGGATGATCCAGTACCGAGTTCTGATGGGCACCGCAATTCTACTTTTTTCCGAGACGCTTCCGAGTAAATGCCGCCATTGCTGTATTTTTTAATATTTCTTCATGAAAAAATTACACAATATTCTTCGAATGTTATACTTTGATGTAGAATTGGTTTTATTTAATAGATTTTAACAGTGTCGTCAAAAAAAAATTCACAAAAACGTGCCTTTTTTGCACGAATTAACCCTACCCCCCCCCCCCCCCCCCCCCCTTAAGGAGGTTGGAGCGCTCCACACTAGTCAAAAGAGTGCTGATTTTTTAAATAATTTATACACAGTTTTAAGCACCTGTCGATTATTTTTAATGGTGATTCGTATTGCCAGACATTTTCTCTTGACCAGGGAACAAATGTAATAGCAACGGATTTGCATAAATATTAACCGTGTTTTTTGTTCGTTTTTTATTTATCGTGGCCCATTCTCTTCCTTGAGAGATGCTTTACGAATTCACTGTCTAGATATTTGATAATATTCACCGTTCAAACATTACAGTCTTTTGTTTGCCCATCGATGACATTTTTTCGTAAACAACCATCTGTAATTTTTAAATGGTAAATACTGTCGAATATCTAGACCGTAAATACGTTAAGCATCTCTCAAGGAAGAGAATGAGCCGCGACAAATCAAAATCGAACAAAAAACACGGTTTATTCTATGAAAAAACTGAATGAAAATTACCTTTTCAAAAGTTTGCGTAAATCGGTTGATATTTATGCAAATCCGTTGCAAATTAATTTTTCCCTGGCCAAGTACGAATAGTGAGATCAGAGATTACAAGAACACAGGGTATGACAATAGACAAACGAATAGATGACCGACTTCACAGCGAACATGACAGACGAGAGTCTTGACGAGACTTTGACAGCGAGTAAACGTGCGCGACATAAAGATCGGAATATCTAGAAGCATTTATAAGTAATAATATCCGCCCCAACAACAAAGATACGTGTAATTCCTTTCTCTTGGCCGATACAATATATTTTTATGCAAATTAGCATAAACTATAGCCAATTGATCCATAAAACTTGTGTAAACGATTTTTAAAAATTAAGGATGTATGTCAGCGAGACTGTTCTCAACCCGCTGAAAAGTCAAAATCCAGAGGTAAATTCGACCACTTCTCGATAGATTAAAAATCTGAAAAAAATCAAGCATATAAAAGGTGCTCAAAAGAATAATTTCGCATAATAATAATTCCAAAATGTTATTAACAAATAGGTGAAAAAAACAATTGTTCAACAAAGTAATGGTCAACCTAATTTTTTTTTGCATAAAATTTATATGTATATTTTTCTGAATACATATGAATTTTTTCAGAATTTTTTCTAGTCTTCGAAATTTGGTTTTTTGTTTTCATCTTTGGACTGTATTCGCGAATCTATTTGATCAATCTTTTCGAAACTTGCATGGTGTCATGGGTGGTTTTGGAAGAAACACATATCCAAAATTCGTGATTAAACACGCATTTTTAAAGAAAAAAAAATCCAAAAAAACCAAATTTCGAAAACTAGAAAAAATTCTGAAAAAATGCATATGTGTTCAGAAAAATATACATATAAATTTTATGCAAAAAAAAATTTGGTTGACCACTAATTTGTTGAACAATTGTTTTTTTCACCTATTTGTTAATAACATTTTGGAATTATTATTATGCGAAATTATTCTTTTGTGCACCTTTTATATGCTTGATTTTTTTCAGATTTTTAATCCATCGAGAAGTGGTCGAATTTACCTCTGGATTTTGACTTTTCAGCGGGTTGAGAACAGTCTCGCTGACATACATCCTTAACACTCATTAGACTAGTGCAGCGCTCCAACCTCCTTAAAGGAGAACAAAAATGAAAAGAATAAAAAATGAAAAATAAAGCAGTAGCGTAATAGTATTGGTACTTTTTTTAATTATAAAAAAAAAATTATTCATTATACGAATAATTTGTAAGAAGTAAATAAAAGATTATGATCTCAACTTTCGCCAGATGACATTGAAAAACTGTGACGATTTTTAACCAGCTATTTAATTCGGCATCCAATGGACCTAATCAATCCAAGTAGTTGATGACCACGTATGCAATCACATAATCAATCTCCCCATTAGTAACTATTTACCCTCATGGAAGGTAATGTGCAAGTACTCAATCTCAAGCAACACAAAGTCAATCGGTCATGTCCATTCACCAATTATTTTTAGCAGCCTGAAAATAAACGGAATTAAAATTAATTTATTAAGAAAGAAAAGACAATCTTCCCCATCCCAACAGATAATAAAAAATAACATTCAATTTAATTATAAAATGCATCTCATATCAACACGTAAATATTGATTTATTTAACAATTAATTTTTGTCAGCATGAAAATCAACAGAACGTGTTTTCCGCCTTGTATATTTTTTTTCTACTCTTTTCTTTCCAAATAAATTAATTTCAGGCTATACATTATTATTCCTACAAAATTGTATTAATTTATGAATTTCGAAAGAAAACAAATTCGAAAAAACTGTATTTATTTCGAAAGAAAACAAATTTTTCCTAACCAAAAAAATAATAAAAATTAACATTCAATGTAATTCAAGTGTTTGACCTATAAAACGCATCCCATATCGACACGTAAATATTTATTCATCCAGCTGTGTGCACCAGCCCGGGGAGGGGAGGGGGGGGGGTGTGTTGATAACTTCCGGTACACGAATCGCGGAAGTCGAAGATGAGGTCGAGGTCCCGCAAGGCCGACCTCAAGATGTGTCGTAAAATCCATCCGATGATCTCAAACCTTTTAATCTAAAACTTTTCTTCTCCGAACAATCCAAAACTTTTGTTCTCCGAACAAAAGTCTTTGCTTGTTTGCTCGACGCGAAGGCAGCCCTTCTTTCCCGCACAATTCTATCCACCACAGCGTAGATTCAACACATTCGTTTCTCCACAGAGTCGATACTACACATTGGTATTCCTTCACATTTCTAATCATCACGCGCTTTTTCCACGACATTTCGGTCCTACACATTTCGATTATACACATTGCGTCCTATACATACGCTATACCACGCATTGAGTTTCCTATACAAGCGAATTCTTCACAAGGGTTTAACATAACCATTCATTACAACTCAAATCAATCCCACACATTATTTACAGCACAATTATATGCACCACAGGAGCATTGCAACGCGTTTTAGTCCCTCACAACCGATCCAACAAAAACTTTTCCAACACATTTCGTTCCTACACATTCCAAAGTCGGTATCTTCATTACCGACGAGAATTATTTCATGTCAGTTATGGGATAACTCTCGTATCGGTAATACAGATACCGACTTTGGAATGTGTAGGAACGAAATGTGTTCGAAAAGTTTTTGTTGGATCGATTGTGAGGGACTAAAACGCGTTGCAATGTTCCTGTGGTGTATAGAATTGTGCAGTAAATAATGTGTGGGATTAATTTGAGTTGTAATGAATTGTTATGTTAAATCCTTGTGAAGGATTCGCTTGTATAGGAAAATCGAAGCGTGGGATAGCGTCTGTATAGGACGCAATGTGTATAATCGAAATGTGTAGGACCGAAATGTCGTGGAAAAAGCGCGTGATGATTAGAAATGTGAAGGAATACCAATGTGTAGTATCGACTTTGTGGAGAAACGAATGTGTTTGATCTACGCAGTGGTGGATAGAATTGTGCGGGAAAGAAGGGCTGCCGACGCGAAAAGAACGAAGAGAAAAGCGGACGGATCGGAAACTTTGGTTTTAGACTGCGGTGATTGTCGTCGTGGAAAGAGGTGGAAGAGGTGGAGGTGGATGACGAGAATGAGTGGAAAAGGGATGGGAGGGAGGGGGTGAAGGGGACGAAGAAGAAGAAGAAAGAGAGAAGGAGAAGCAGCGACGAGAGCGGATCGGTGGCGGCGCAAGGCCGGCCGGCCAGAGGCAGCAGCGGCGGCAGCAGCAGCCGTCGATCGGCGCGGCGCTCCCTCGGTGGCCTGCACCGCTTTTAGAATACGGTACCGAGTTATTTTGGCACCCGTTGCGCGCGGTGGCCCGTGTGGTGCCTATGATGCTCCTGCCGCGCGCGACGACGACGACCACGACGACGACGACGACGACGACGACTCGGACCTGCTATACGCTATATCGTCTCGTCCGAAAACATCGGTGGCGTGATATATATATATATATACACTAGAGGGTTATATGGCTCGCGCGCTCGCATTGTGACATGCTTTTTGATTGCCATAATAATGGTTTATATGGTTATGGTTGCGATGGCAACGGTCGCTATGGTTATGGTTGTCATGGCAACGGTCGCTATGGCAATGATTGCCATGGTAACGTTTTCTATGGTTATGGTTGCCGTGGAAACGGTTGTTATGGCGATGGCTGTCATGGTAACGATTGCTATGGCGATGGTTGTCATGGTAACGGTTGCTATGGCGATGGTTGTCATGGTAACGGTTGCTGTGGCGATGGTTGTCATGGTAACGATTGCTGTGGCAATGGTTGCCATGGTAACGGTTGTTACGGCAATGGTTTCCATGGTAACGGTTGTTACGGCAATGGTTTCCATGGTAACGATTGCTATGGCAATGATTGCCAAGGTAACGGTTGCTATGTCAATGATTACATAGGTAATGATTGCTATGGCAATGTTTGCCATGGTAACGGTTGCTATGTCAATGATTACCAAGGTAATGGTTGCTATGGCAATGATTGCCATGGTAACGATTGCTAGGGCAGCCGTTGTTATAGCAATGGTTGCCATGGTAACGGATTATCCAACACGACGGCGACAGCGAGATGTTTTTATAATATAGAGGGGTATAGTTATGTGTGTGTGCGGACCAAAAAAAATGTGGAGGTCCGAAATTTAAAAAATGTGTGGTCTGAAATGAAAAAAAGCGATTGCTGAAATAAACGATTAGAGGCTTGAAAGAAAAAATGGGAGGTCTGAAATAAAAAAAATAATAATAAGCGTTGTAACGAGTTAGAAACCATCGGACCTGCTATATGCTATATCGTCTCGTCCGAAAACATCGGTGGCGTGATATATATATAGTTATGCGTGTGTGCGTGGGTAATTAATATATGAATAGACACACAATGATGACGCGCTATCCAGAGCTCGGGACTCGTAGTCAAACGATCGAGGGTCATATCGGCAGATCGCGATCCGTCGACACTGAAAAAAACAACACAAAACGCGATACTTGTACTACCAAAAAAGCAACGCAAAACACGTTTTGATAGGTTTTGAAGAGATACAAAACGTCAGGGTAGGAACTTAAATTAGCGATTGATAATTTGAGAAATTAGTGACAAAACTGATAAAATACAGTTTGCTAATCTAAATTAATGAAACGCATTTGTTACGATCTTTTTGGTAATCCTGAAGACACATTTTTTTTTACGAGACTAAATAAAATCGAAAGGCCGAGTGAAACAGTAATAGAGTCTAGCGAGGTATGACGGACGGTCGTTTGAAATTTTTTTAATGAAATAAAAAATGCAAGGTCTGGAACTAAAAATGGGAGGTCGGAAATAATTATTGGGAGGCCTGAAGCAAATAATGGGAGGACTGAAATTTGGAAATGGGGAATCTGAAGTCAAAAGTGGGAGGTTTAAAATAAATACGTGAGGTCTGTGATTAAAAAATAGAGATCTAAAATAGAAAACAATGGGAGGTCTGAAACAAAAAATTGGATGTTTGAAATACAAAATGGAAGGTCTGAAGTAAAAAAAAAACGAGCGTACCAACACTTTCAGGGAGAAGAGTCGTAAAGAGTCGTAAAGAGTTATAGACGCCATCGGTGGTGCGATATATCGATGTCAAATATACCAGAACTGGGCAGTACGTGAAGTACAAAGATTTGAACAAATATTTGAAGTACAAAGTACCTCAACAAATATTTGAAGTACTGTACTTAAATATTCAAGAACATGGAATGTACTTGAAGTATTTGTACTTCAAGTACTTCAATGTATTTAAAGTACTTTTTGAGGTACTCCAAGTACTGGCTACTTGAAGTACCGAGTACTTCAAGTATCCGTTATACCTTCCAGTATTTATGATTCTTGGTACTTCAAATACTTATGTACCGGCAGTACTCGTGTACTTTGTACTTCAAGTAATTTTCGGTAATTTGCTGTGATAAGGTTCACCACATGATTCTCATAGTTCGGCCAATGTCGAAAGAGACTTTAAGATATCGACTCATACACACTCGAGTCGTCGACTCATCGACGTAGTCTTCTTTCGGGACCAAATAAAATCGAAACATCAAACAAAATAAAAATAGTGGCTAGCCGGGGATGACGGACGATTATTGCGAAAGGGGATTCGAAATAACAAGAAAAAAAAAAAAAAAAGAAAAAAGGAAACGAGTGTTAACAGCACTCTGAAAGGGGGAGGTGGGGGGAGTCGCACGCACGCGGCCCGCAGCTCGTAGCGGAGTCTTCGCCGAGCTCGCTGGCCGATACTATTTCCAGAGTCGAGCGGCGCGTCTCCTTCTTCTTTCTCTTCTTCTTCTTCTTTTTCTTCTTCTTCTTCTTCTTCTTCTTCTTCTTCTTCTTCTTCTTCTTCTTCTTCTTCTGCTTCTTCTTCGTGTAAACTACACTGAGAGAAAAATATGATTGGATACACCAAATCATTTATTTGAAATATTTATAATTGATTTAAGTATCTTGTATTTAAAGCAACTATACGTGTCGTCCAAATACCAATATATTGCGTTGAATGAACTATATAAAACAACCGAATTATTTGTATGAAAAGAACCAGTTCAATTAAAGTAGCTATATATTTCGTTCAGTCGAATAAATAAATTATTGTATGGATTTAATATATATTTGAATCAATGGAACCACTTAACTAAACCTGTATACGTGTGAAACTGTTTTCATAGAAAAAATCGAGTTGATTCGATTATGCCTTATTTGAGCAGTTTGCTCGGTTCATCCCAATACGATTTGGTTGAGATTTGTAAATAATTGAATTATTGTTTTGTACCCAAAGTACACAATTGTATTTGGGCGTGCCCACTACCAACCATTTTGTGTGTTAACAAATATTTTGTACACTACAGTAAATAGACAAATTCATTCAATTAGTTTGTTCAAAAATAAATCGGGAGTACGTTTCCTTCGAAAAACCATTTAATCGAAACAATTAAATATTAAAATGATTCAAATAAATATTTCGTACATTTAAACAAATAGTGTTTTGATTTAACGATACATTTTACTTGATAGGATTGACGACATAATGTGAATACGTATATTGTCTGACGCATTCCTAACATAGTTTTATTGAATCAACAGAATATTTAGTAAAAAAAATATATATATTTTGTGAATTCAATGCATTTTTTATTTCATTCTAAAAACTAAGAAATTAAATATATGATTGGTTCAAATAAACCTTGCACTTAAATATTTTCAAATAAATGGTTTATTTGAAAATTTAGTGTATCCAATTATATTTTTCTCTCAGTGTAGCCGGCCATTGCGTACACACTATACAGTGTACCCCGCACCGCCTTCCCATATGTCACTACCCCCTTTTCTCGCAATAACGTCATCGAGTACGTCATTCAGACGTTTCTTCTTCTTCTTCCTCCTCTTCTTTTTCTTCATCTAGTTCGTTTCGTTGCTCTTCAACTTTACTGAATATGTGTTTACTTCAAGGGGCTAGGCCACAGCAGAGGCCGAAAAAATTGGATTTTTTTGTTTATTTTTTTTTAACTACACAATAAATCGAGATTATAAAAAAGGGTGTTTTTAATACCCCAGACGGACATTTGGTTGCACGGCTGCACCATTAGTGCACCACAGAACGGTAATCGTTTGCTGGAATTAACGTTCGCGATGTGTGTCTGAATTGAGGTACTTTATGTCAACACAGTGTGCCGTGATACTGTGGCGCCGCTCATTGGTGCTGGTACTTTTGATACTTATGCTATGGTACGCTTGTGGACCTACAATGTCTGCATGCCGGAAGCTTCGATGACAGCGTGATGCCGCATAATTGCTCGCATATCATGGCATCGTCCGAACGAAACATATCATGCTGTCATTTTGGTATCATATTTGCAAACCGTTTGAGACATCAATTGCAACACGATAACACCTCATTATTGCAACAGGCCATGACACCACGAATTACAACGATGGACGTTGTTCCACTACAAGAGCACCATTTTTGCATTTTCTTTGTATCTGTGGATGCAACATATCAATAGCGTACGCCATGATATGGTCCAACTATGGCATCACCATGCCATGATCCTAATTTACGGCATGCAAACATCATAGCTCCACAAGCGTGCGATAGCATGTGCATTAAATACTGCCAAAATGACTTTAGCGTGGTGTCACTTATTAACCCCTTCGGCGGCATTGACGCCATTTGGCGTCAGACTTTTTTCCGTGCCCTAAGCGGCAATGACGCCATGGATGGCGTCATCGATTATTTCGAGATTGACTGAATCGATTTTCACAAAAATTGGTACCCCGGGGTTTTTGAGGTCGCTGATTACGAATCGGCACTCAAAATACAGAAATTCAAGATGGCGGATCCAAAATGGCTGACTGAAATGGGAAAATTTATTTGAATCGGATAAAATTTTGTACTCGGGGGGTTTTGAGGTTGCTCATTACGAATCTGCACTCAAAACGCAAAAATAAAAAATGGCGAATTAAAAATGGCGGACCATAATGCAAAAACTGATTTTAATCAGTTGAACCTTTTTACTCGGGAGTTTTTGATGTTGCTGATTATGAATCTGCATGAAACATGCAGAAATTCAAAATAGCGGATGTAATATGGTAGACCAAATTGCAAAAACCTATTTTAATTGGATGAAAACGCGAATTGATAACTTTGAATGTATGGAATGAAAAATTCTTTGTTCGGTCCGTCATTTTGAATTTCTGAATTTTAAGTGCAGATTTGTAATCAGCGATCTCGACAACCCTGGGGTATCAATTTTTGTAAAAATCTAAAAACTTTTTTTTTCGGCGTTTGGGCACTTAGCGTGAAAAATGTCTTGCCGCCGGAGGGGTTAAGAGAGGACTAAACAAGAGGTTACCGGGTTACCTGCAGCACCCGTCGTCCCATGTCAAATTTGACACCTAACTGAACTTGTTTACGACGGTTGCTACCACGTACTTTCATGGCAACCAATCACAACACGAATAAAACGATGACAATGCCTTCGTTATTCAGGAACTTTTTAAGTGGACTAGGCAGAGAGAATTTTTTTTTCTCCATATTCTTATACTATGATTCTTTCCGTATATTTTGGCACAAAGATAACTAGAAAAAATCGAAAAATTCATCCCAGCGAAGCTTCGAATATCGAGCGCGCACCATGCTGGATATTTTCAGGTTGCGTTTGCTTTAAACGCGTTTTCCTCGAAAAAACACTTTTCAATAGCTTGAAAAGTGTTTGCAATAGTTTCAATAGTTTCAATAGTTTGAAAAAAATATCAAGGCGAATGAAGATATCGCCTTGATGTTTTTTTAACAAAGCTATTGACTTTGCCTACAGATTGAACCTAAATCTCTGTACGAAAATCAATTTTTTTTAGATTTTTTCTTCATTATGTGTGAAAATCTCTCGACTATATGATATGCGAATGGTTATTTAATTATTTCATCATTTTTTGTTTACCCAATTTGTTCATTAATTAACCCTTAGCGGCCACTTAGCTCAGCCAGGCAACATAGTGGCCACACGGGGTAACTCATTAAGGGGTCTACCCTAATTAGAATTTTCAAAAAATCGATTTTTTTTTTATTGCATTTTTCGAAAGTATACATATTTAAAAGTATCATACTAAACTTTTATGATGATCCTGGCAGTCTACGTGTACTTTTGAGGGACGCCCACTGTGGTCCTACTTGAGCGCGTTAGGGTACGCACCGCAACCCGTTAAACGCGTTTTTCTCAAAATGACGTTTTTCGACGGCTTGTTCATGAAATCTCCGAAACTATTCAACCGATCCTCACCAAAATTGTACCACATGTTCATTATGATTATAGCTATAGCGCATATCATACGAATTTTGAAATTTTAAGTGTAACTATTTTTTTTCTCAAAAAACGATGAAAAAAAACGTGATATTTCGAAGTTTTTGAAAAAATGGCCGCCATTTTGTCATTTTTGATAAAATCAAAAATCGTATGATATGCGCTATAGCCATTTACCTGAGGAATCTAAAACCATTTTAAAAATTTTTTTCCTATCATCCATTCCAGAGATTTCATCAACAGCGCACACCCATCTTTTTTTTTTTTTACCTGTCTTCTCTTCCATTTTAGTGTACAAAAACTGAGTGAAATAAATATGAATTTTTTTTTTTTTTGTGTATTTTAAGAGTATATTTTTTAGGCCTAACACTTTTTATATCCATATTTATAATTTATACCGGTCAAAAAAATTCGTGGAAATAGTACTTTTTTTGGCCGTCTAATTAGGGTAGACCCCTTAAAGCCAAGTTGTACAAGACATATGGGTGTTTTGAGACTTCTAACCGATTGTCTCATGGTTGTTGAAGAGTTCTTCAACATTTCTAAATATTGTTATCGGTCAATTTATAGATGGTGTTCGAAAAACTGTCAAAATTCATAAAAATTGCTTTTTCATTTAAAAAACGCATTACTCCGCCACTTTTCAATATTAAGGGTTAAAATTTAAGGATTGTATGCACAACATATACCACTACCATAAAAAAAATAACAGTATCCGCCGATCATTCAAGAAGTACATTTACTTTGCAAAATTACTGGAGAGAAAAATGAAAAAAAAAACTTACAAATCATACAATTTTTAATTTCTAATTTTTTAGATTTGTTTATTTTTCATGGTTGTTGAAGAGTTCTTCAACATTTCCAATTATTGTTATCGCTCAATTTACAGATAATGTTCGAAAAACTGTAAAAATTCTTAAAAATTGCTTTTTCACTAAAAAAAACGCATTACTACGCCATTTTTCAATATTAAGGGTTACAATTTTAGGATTGTATGCACAACATATACCACTACCATAAAAAAAATAACAGTATCCGCCGATCATTCAAGAAGTACATTTGTTTTGCAGAATTACTGGAGGGAAAAATGAAAAAAAAAACTTACAAATCATACAATTTTTAATTTCTAATTTTTTAGATTTGTTTATTTTTCATGGTTGTTGAAGAGTTCTTCAACATTTCCAATTATTGTTATCGCTCAATTTACAGATAATGTTCGAAAAACTGTAAAAATTCTTAAAAATTGCTTTTTCACTAAAAAAAAAAACGCATTTCTGCGCCATTTTTCAATATTAAGGGTTACAATTTTAGGATTGTATGCACAACATATACCACTACCATAAAAAAATAACAGTATCCGCCGATCATTCAAGAAGTACATTTATTTTGCAAAATTACTGGAGAGAAAAATGAAAAAAAAACTTACAAATCATACAATTTTTAACTTCTAATTTTTTAGATTTGTTTATTTTTATTTTTTCTGAGCCTGGGGTAACTGTTACCCCGTGTGGCCGCTACACTGTTAAAAATCCGGTGTTAAAAACAACACCAAGACGGTGTCTATATAAGTCCACACCAATCGCGGTGATAATGAGCGGTGTTAACTGAGTCTGAAATACCGACTTTCACCTCAAAAAGTCAGAAGTCCCGTTTTTCGCGAATTATCAACAGATCGAAGCGAAAATTGAAATACAGACGCCAGTAATGTGAATCTCGTTAATGAATTAGTCAGAACTTTGATTTTCGAAAAAAAAAATTACAGATCAATTACCCGGTAGAGAAATGTGTAATGAAAAAAACGATTTTTTTCTTCAATTTTTCGATAAAAACTGAGAAAAGCGACTAATTTATTCACGAGATAATAAAAAATCACACATGATACCTGCATTCATGCCTTTAAAGCAAAAAGTATTATAATGTTTCGTCGGTAACATAGGAAAAATTTAACGAAACGGCTGGTGTTAATTTAACACCGTAAAAAGTGTTAATATTAACACTGTAATAAGTAACACCAGGAAAAAGTCCACACCAGCAGCGTTTGACACCGTAGATTTTTAACAGTGTAAGGGTTCACCTCCTGTTTCAGTCGGAAGTTTTTAAAATTTTTATAAAATAATTTTCAATATTTGTTTGCACCAACGTGACGGACCTGGCGCAGAAAGCGCCGCGACCTCCGCGCTGCCAGCCAGGTGCATCGGCGGAACGACGAGAGAAAAAAAATTGGGAGCAACTGAGCTCTCTCGCGAGTTCGAATTACACGCAGACTCGTGTTACTGCCGTGTGTCGCGCCGTGGCGCGCGGGGCTTTGAGCTTTCCGAGCGCTGCTGTACGCACCGACGAACGGCGCGAACACGCACCTACACAGCCGAGGCAACGCGGCTGCTGCCACGTGTATAGACGCTATACAGACGTTCGAACGTCGCGCACACCGATTCATCCTAAAGCTTTGGACGCGGTAGGTTAGGCGCGCAGCGCGCGGGGCGAGCGCGAATGCTAAAAGTGTTGTGTGCCAGTAGTAACCGGTACCACCGACTCTTTCTTCTTCGTCATCTTCCCGTCTCTCTCTCTCTCTTCCTCTTGGTAGACAAAGAGGGAGAGACGTTCACGCAGCGCTTTCTATCGGATTTTCTATCACATGTTTTGAACTCTTTTTTTTAAGTATTTCTGCTCACGAGACAGAGAAAAAATAAAAGCGTAGAATAAACCGAGGACGAATTAAGGGGTGTTTTTCTAGAGATGACCAAAAATCGACGGAAACGTCGGATTTTTTTTTTTTATTTATTTTTCTTGAGAAACTATTAAGGTGAATGTCCCCATTCCCGACCATGCTCCCTCTACCGACCACTTCGACAGAAACAATTATTTATGCGAGTTCTGCGCAAAAATAACAATAATTTAACATTGTACAACATTCCGAGGATCCTCTGTGTACGAGTATTGCAACGTAAAGAGTGATTATAATACAATCCAACTTTTGTTCGTATTTCCAAACGCTTGTCACAAACCGAGTATGTTCTTAAGGCGATGTGAAATACCGACCCTCACCTCGAAAACGCGGATACGCTTTTTTTCGCGAATTATGAACGGATCGAAGTGAGAATTGAAATACAGACGCCAGTAATGTGCATCTCGGGAATGAATTAGCCAGAATTTTGATTTTAATAAAAAAAAATTGATGTCGATAACCGATCTGTAATTTTTTTTTCTAAAATCAAAATTCTGACTAATTCATTCCCGAGATTTTCATTACTGGCATCTGTGTTTCAATTTTCACTTCGATCCGTTCATAATTCGCGACAAACCGCACATCCGGAGATTTTCGGCGCTCACTGTTTCTCATGCCCTTAAGGGGCCGCTGGAGTAGATTTTTTTACCGACTGGTCGGTAAAAAAGTACGGTTTCGTAGTTTACGGTATACGTCGTTATTGAATTACAAAAATGTCTCAAATTGCACAGGATTATAATATCAACATAGGCGCATCGGCGTAGACTCGAATTTTGGGTGAAAACGTTTGAAAAACAAAGAAAATCGTAAATTTGTAAGCCTATCGAAAACCAATATGGCCGCTAGAACTGTCAACTGCCACCTTTTTCGTATTATATAAACATTTCCAGGAATCTCATACGAAAAACAAGAATCTACGCCGATGCGCCTACATTGATATAATAATCCTGTGCAATTTGAGACATTTTTGTAATTCAATAACGACGTATACCGTAAACTACGAAACCGTACTGTTTTACCGGCCAGTCGGTAAAAACATCTACTCCAGCAGCCCCTTAAGCGTGAGGTTAAGTTCTGCCGAACGCTTCAATAGTCCGTATTGCGTCCGGAATCTGTACAAACCGAATAATTTTGAGTGGAAACGATAAATTATGGGATAATTTACACATTGAGCAAAAAAAAAACGTTGGAAATAATTTATTTTTTATATTTCTTACGGTGGTCGAAGTTAGTCACAACAAAATGTCTGGCTGCCCCCATTACCGTAGACGTTATTTAGACAGTCAAAAAAAGTTTATTTATTACAAGGATTTATTAAAAAAGTTGAAATAAGTTAAAAAGATGAACTGTTTAATTTCGGATCATGTTTATTTATATTTCTTTTATTTTATTACTCTTCGGAATCTCCGTTTTCCTAGTGGTCGATAATGGGGTCTTCCCTGGTCGGAATTGGGCCCAGCTGTGTCGACAGAGGGGACACTAATAAGCATAACTTTCTTAGCCGCTATCTCACGAAATAATTTGAGGAATCGATTAAATAAACGATTTTTGGAAAGAGAGTTGACCGAGCTTTACAGTGGTTAAAAATAATCCCCAAATTTACGTTCTTCGCAACGAAAAAAGCCATAGTCTGGTCGGCCTTATAGGGTACGGCAATGGGGACATTTACCTTATATTTTTATCTGAAACTTTAGACGTAGGTTATTAAAGTGTTAAGGGATCATCACCGTCCGACACCCCGAAAAATAGCATATTTTCGCTATTTCTTTTATGGTTAGAATGAGCTAATCGATCTGATTTTTTTTTACAAATTAAAGCACTGAAAGAGAATACAAAATTATTTTTAAAAAATTGATTTGTTTATTGTTTAAGATTGTTTTTATTTATCAAAAGTACTGGTGAAAAAAGGTCCCATACACTGTTAAAAATCTACGGTGTCAAACGCGGCTGGTGTGGACTTTTTCCTGGTGTTACTTATTACAGTGTTAATATTAACACTTTTTACGGTGTTAAATTAACACCAGCCGTTTCGTTAAATTTTCCCTGTGTTACCGACGAAGCATTATAACACTTTTTGCTCTAAGGGCATGAATGCAGGTATCACGTGTGATTTTTTTATTATCTCGTGAATAAATTAGTCGCTTTTCTCAGTTTTTATCGAAAAATTGAAGAAAAAAATCGATTTTTTCATTACAGATTTCTCTACCGGGTAATTGATCTGTAATTTTTTTTTTCGAAAATCAAAGTTCTGACTAATTCATTAACGAGATTCACATTACTGGCGTCTGTATTTCAATTTTCGCTTCGATCCGTTGATAATTCGCGAAAAACGGGACTTCTGACTTTTTGAGGTGAAAGTCGGTATTTCAGACTCAGTTAACACCGCTCATTATCACCGCGATTGGTGTGGACCTATATAGACACCGACTTGGTGTTGTTTTTAACACCGGATTTTTAACAGTGTATGGTGAACACGATTGCGGCCGCAAATTTGATCTGAACCAAAAATTTCAAAATAGTACTTTGCGATACGAGGGCGAGAAAGCGATCATTATACGCAGGTTGGGAAGTTGATCGTACGAGTGCGGCGAGTAGTGGCACTTCTCAGCACTTCTCGAGCGACGAGAAGTAGCACTTCTCATGCATGCGTTACAAAAAATTATTAATCGGTATGAAAGCCGCTATCCGCCAATGGAGTTTTTTTTTCTCTTCTTCAAATTAAAAAAGTAGCGGCGATTTGAACAAAAAGTATCGATTTTAGCCTATTTTTCAACAGCTGTTCGTACAAAAAAATAGGAAGATATGAAAAAAAGAGCTTCCATAGGCGGATGAAAAATGATGCGAAGAATGTTCTGTCAAAATTTTAAAAGGATAACTTGAAAACTCTTCTCGTGAGATTGGTCACCGTTTTGAAAAACACCATTCTGAGAAAAACGCATTTAGAGTTTGGAAACGCAACTGTCACGTTGCAATCCCTATCTCTAAGAAAGGCTGTAGCGACCGAAATAATTCGAATTTCGATTTGAAAGTTGAGGACAATGTTTATAACCGTATATAGTATTGAAAAATGCAATAAAAAAATCGATTTAAGGAAATTTCACACTGGTTAAACCCTTAAAATCTAAAAAATTGAATATCTCGGAAACTGAAACAGATAGGACTATAGTTCATTTGAACTTTTTTGTTCCTTATAAAAAGTACTACCACAAACAAGCATCAAATATTGGCGCCCCGGAAATCGTAGAACTGCCCTATACATCAATACACAGGGAGAGCGGCTCGCCGCACGCACAGCCGAGATGCATCGCGCGCACACTGAGAGAAAAATATGATTGGATACACCAAATCATTTATTTGAAATATTTGTAATTGATTCAAGTATCTTGTATTTAAAGCAACTATACGTGTCGCCCAAATACCAATATATTGCATTGAATGAACTATATAAAACAGCCGAATTATTTGTATGAAAAGAACCAGTTCAATTAAAGTAGCTATATATTTCGTTCAGTCGAATAAATAAATTATTGTATGGATTTAATATATATTTGAATCAATGGAACCACTTAACTAAACCTGTATACGTGTGAAACAGTTTTCATAGAAAAGATCGAGTTAATTCGATTATGCCTTATTTGAGCAGTTTGCTCGGTTTATCCCAATACGATTTGGTTGAGATTTGTAAATAATTGAATTATTGTTTTGTACCCAAAGTACACAATTGTATTTGGACGTGCCCACTACCAACCATTTTGTGTGTTAACAAATATTTTGTACACTACAGTAAATAGACAAATTCATTCAATTAGTTGTTTCAAAAGAAATCGGGAGTATGTTGGAGTATGTTTCCTTCGAAAACCCATTTAATCGAAACAATTAAATATTAAAATGATTCAAATAAATATTTCGTACATTTAAACAAATAGTGTTTTGATTTAACGACACATTTACTTGATAGGATTGACGACATAATGTGAATACGTATATTGTCTGACGTATTCCTAACATAGTTTTATTGAATCAACAGAATATTTAGTAAAAAAAAAATATATTTTGTGAATTCAATGCATTTTTTATTTCATTCTACAAACTAAGAAATTAAATATATGATTGGTTCAAATAAACCTTGCACTTGAATATTTTCAAATAAATGGTTTATTTGAAAATTTAGTGTATCCAATTATATTTTTCTCTCAGTGCAGTACCTACAACAGCAAGTGTGCCAGGCGCGGGACCCCGAAAGCTTATTCACTCGGCCGTCGTCGTCTCGCGGCTGTGCGTTGCTTACTCCCAAAGCCCGTGCAGGGGTTCGTTATAAACTACCGACGATACTCTCGGGAGCCACCCACGCGATGTCCCAAATCGCCCGGCTTACGCATTACGATGTGATGCCTCGCGCGCCTTCTCTCTGCTGGCTTCTCTCGCCCACAGTGCGCCCGCTTTCGAGTGTGGAAAGATGAGAAAAAAAAAAAAAAAAAGAAAATGACAGTACAACTGAGACATCTTTTCGATAACTTTTCTTCGAGTTGGTTGGAATAGTATATTGTGCAACAAGTGCGTAAAGTAGGTTATTTTCGCACGAGTTACACATCCTATTTTTTGCAATAGCGGTGCGTAAACGAGATTTCTTCGGGGCGATTTTGCGTGCGTAAAGTACTCGTTTTCCGGCACGAGTGCGTAAAGTGAATGACAGTGCGTAAAGTGAAACTTTACGCACGAGCGTTTACTTTACGCACGGGTGCGGAAAACGAGCACTTTACGCACGCGAAACCATCCCGAAAAATCGAGTTTTACGCACGCTATTGCAAACAAAAATTTGGATTCGAGCTTCCTCGATAATTGATTTTGAGGGGTTTCATTCAATAATAATACAAAAAACTCGATTTAAAAAAAATCACATCGTGATGATCCATTAAGGTAGTATGCGCACGATGATTGACCTCGCATAAGTTCGAGGGAGTTTGAGAGAGAATTACGAACAGTCCTCGAAGAGATCAAATTGTGAAAAAATCAAGCATACCATATACAAATAATGTACATATATAAATAATAATTGTACAATGTTATGAACAAATTACTGAAATAAATAACAGGGCAACAAATAACCCGGCAACTTAATTTTTTTTATGAAAATAATTTGTTTATTTTTCTGAATACGTATACATTTTTTCAGAATTTCTTCTGACTTTTAATTTTATACTTACGAAAAACGCCGTTTTCAAATACATATCACACGAAATTCTGAAAAAATGTATACGTATTCTAAAAAATGAACAAATCATTTTCATAAAAAAAAATATTAGGTTATCGGGTAACTTGTTACCAAATTATTTATTTCAGTAATTTGTTAATAACATTTTTTAATTATCATTGGGCCAAAAAAAATGTTGTCAGCACTTTCCATATACTTGATTCTTCAGATTTTTATCTCATCGAAAACTGTTTTTAATTCTCTCTCAAACTCCCCCCTCGAACTTATGCGACGTCAATCAATGTGCTCATACTACCTTAAGGTAGTTCTGTCGCTTCGTGCTTTGCATAAGTTTCCGAAAAATGAGAGCGAATTGCAATCACCTCTCGACAATATAAAAATCTGAAAAAAATAATGCATATTATAGGTGCTAAAAAGAATAATTTGGCATTAATAATTGAATAATTGTTCCAAAATGATATCAACAAATTGATGAAAAATGAAATTGTTTAACAAATCTTTCGTCTTAAAAAAAAAAGAAAAAAAACGAAAGATTTCAAAAACTCTCGGTGCCTAGTTCCCTTAAGGTAGTCCTTGCGCCTGGTGTCGAGTTCGCATAAGTTTTCGAAAATTGAGAGGAAATTGTAACCACATCTCGATAATATAAAAATCTGAAAAAAATCATGCATGTTAAAGACGTTGAAAAGATCAATTTTGCATAATAAAAATTCCAAAATGTTATTAACAAATTGATGAAAAATAAAATTTGTTCAACAAAAATGTCGACAACCTATTTTTTTGTTTCAATGAAAATGATCCGTTCTATTTTCTGAATATGCATGAATTTTTTCAAATTTTAAAATTCACTTTGAATTTTGTGATTTTCCCCATGCTAAAAAACGCAAAATTCAAAGTGAATAAAAAAAATTGAAAAAATTCATACATATTTAGAAAAATGAACGCATTATTTTCATTGAAACAAAAAAATTAAGTTATCGAAGGATTTGTTGAACAATTTTATTTTTCATCAATTTGTTAATAACATTTTGGAATTTTTATCATGCAAAATTAATCTTTTCAACGTTTAGAAAATACATGATTTTTTTCAGATTTTTATATTATCGAGAAGTGGTTGCAATTTCTTGTCAATTTTCTCGAATTTATGTGAAATGAATACTAGACGCGAGGACTACCTTAAATGTATTAGGGACTCCTTAGAGATTTTGGATCAGGTGTAATTCAAAAATGATAGCATTACCAAAAAGTTTCAAGAATAATTGGTAAATAAAAAAAAATAAAAAAAAATTGTCGCGGTTGATAATTTGAGCCGCGAGACGGCGACCGAGTGAATAAGCTTTCGGGGATCCGCGCCTGGCACACTCGTCGCTGTACCGCGCGATGCATCTCGGGTGCGCGCGGCGAGATTCTCGCTGCGTGCGTTGATGCATCTGTGTTCCGCGCTCCTACGGACGGACGCGACGACCGCCGCGCACAGTCGAGTAGACGTAATTGCTCGCTTGGCATTAATTATACTCCGAGAGAGTCGGGATTCGCTTTCGCGGTCAAAGGCAGCGGAGCGCGATAAACTCGCCGACTGCCAGCGAATAATATAGCATTTGCGAAGGGAAAGAGAAGAATAAAAAAAGAAGAGTGATTAAAAAAAAAAAGTCAGAAGAAAAAATAATAATAATTCGTTGCAACTGCTAATAATATAGAATTTTCGAAAAGAAAGTGAAAAAGAAAAGCGGAAAAGAACGAAAAAGAAATCAGGAGAAAAAAAAATAAAAATGAAAGAAATGAAAATTGAGAAGCAACAAAAAGAATAATATGTGTCGAATGAAGTGATAAGAATATCGAATGGCTAAAGCCTTCAAATTTTATGGAGTAAAATGCCAAATGATTTAATGCGAAATGAAATTTTATGGAGTTTACGCGATATGATTTACGGGTTTATTTATCCGAATCTTCTCATACCTCATTTTCTCACTTCCGAAAGAATCTTTCTCGCATCGTAATCCACGCGGCTCACCGAAAAGTGATGGTTTCGTCCCTTTAAGGTAGTCCTTGCGTCTAGTATTCATTTCACATAAATTCGAGAAAATTGACAAGAAATTGCAACCACTTCTCGATAATATAAAAATCTGAAAAAAATCATGCATGTTATAAACGTTGAAAAGATTAATTTTGCATTATAAAAATTCCAAAATGTTATTAACAAATTGATGAAAAATAAAATTGTTCAACAAATCCTTCGATAACTTAATTTTTTTTTTCAATGAAAATAATGCGTTCATTTTTCTAAATATGTATGAATTTTTTCAATTTTTTTAATTCACTTTGAATTTTGCGTTTTTTAACATAGGGAAAATCACAAAATTCAAAGTGAATTTTAAAATTTGAAAAAATTCATGCATATTCAGAAAATAGAACGGATCATTTTCATTGAAACAAAAAAATTAGGTTGTCGAAATATTTGTTGAACAATTTTATTTTTCATCAATTTGTTAATAACATTTTGGAATTTTTATTATGCAAAATTAATCTTTTCAACGTCTTAACATGCATGATTTTTTTTCAGATTTTTATATTATCGAGATGTGGTTGCAATTTCCTCTCAATTTTCGAAAACTTATGCGAACTCGACACCAGGCGCAAGGACTACCTTAAGGAGGGTCGAGCGCTTCAATGATATCTGGAAACATATGCTGATTTTTTTTAAGCATATATATGAACGGTCTAAGGTTGGCTACAAAGTTTGAATGTGCTCATCTTCACCGTTTTGGAAAAATATTTTTTGTAATTTTCACCATTTAACATTGATTCTTATGGCAGATTGAAATAAAGGTTTGTAGGGATGATTTATGTGGAAAAGCTGCTAACAAATTATTGAAAGCTGTGAAGAACGTTCTTAAGAACTTCTGCAAAAAAATGTAGATGCGTGTTCTTCACCGTTAATTAATAACAAGCAATTGTGTTGCCGGATATGCAGTTTCCGTAGGTTTTCGTCGCGGCGTCTCTGTCGCATATTGCTTATTATTAATTAACGGTGAAGAACACGTGTCTACATTTTTTTACAGAACTTCTTAACAGTATTCTTCATAGTTTTCAATAATTTGTTTGCAGGTTTTCCACATAAATTACCCCTAGAAACGTTAAAATACACCTTTTTTCAATCTGTCATAAGAATCAATGTTAAATGGTGAAAATTAAAAACAAATATATTTGTCCAAACGGTGAAGGTATTTCTCCAAACTTTGTAGTCTTACTTAGACCGTCCATATCCATGCGTAAAAAGAAATCAGCATATTGTTTCATTGACGCGCTCGACCCTCCTTAAATGTATGAATGTCCCTTTTTAAGTAAAAAATTTGTGTTTTTATTTTTAAATAAATTCCAGTTACCTTTGTAAATAAAACGGGACTTTCAGCACTGACAGAAAATATTTCGAAAGAACCTTTTTACAAAAAGGTACAAAAAAGGTAAAGGGAAAAGGGTGGAAGAGTTTTTTTTAAAGGGTCTTTCGAAATATTTTCTTCTATATCATTTTTATATCATTTTACATTTTTATATAAAACGTCCCTTTAAAAAAAAACGATCTTTCGAAATATTTTCTGTCAATGTTGAAAGTTCCGTTTTATTAACGGAGAAAAATAAAAAGAAAATTGAAATTCGCTTTCTACTCAAAAAGGGCCTTTCAAAATACATATTTTTTATATTCAAAAATAATTTCTGAATAGATTTAATGCGAAACGAAATTTTATGGACTTTACGCGAATTGATTTACGGGTTTATTTATCCGAATCTTCCGATAACTCATTTTCTCACTTCCGAGAGAATCTTTCTCGCATCGTAATCCACCGAAAAGTGATGGTTTCGTCCCTTTAAATGTATAAATGTCCCTTTTTAAGTAAAAAATTTGTGTTTTTATTTTTAAATAAATTCCAGGTACCTTTGTAAATAAAACGGGACTATCAGCACTGACAGAAAATATTTCGAAAGAACCTTTTTACAAAAAGGTACAAAAAAGGTAAAGGGAAAAGGGTGGAAGAGTTTTTTTTAAAGGGTCTTTCGAAATATTTTCTTCTATATCATTTTTATATAATTTTATATTTTCATATAAAACGTCCCTTTAAAAAAAAAAAGGATCTTTCGAAATATTTTCTGTCAATGTTGAAAGTTCCGTTTTATTAACGGAGAAAAATAAAAAGAAAATTGAAATTCGCTTTCTACTCAAAAAGGGACTTTCAAAATACATATTTTTTATATTCAAAAATAATTTCTGAATAGATTTAATGCGAAACGAAATTTAATGGACTTTACGCGAATTGATTTACGGGTTTATTTATCCGAATCTTCGCATACCTCATTTTCTCACTTCCGAGAGAATCTTTCTCGCATCGTAATCCACCGAAAAGTGATGGTTTCGTCCCTTTAAATGCATCAATGTCCCTTTTTAAGTAAAAAATTTGTGTTTTTATTTTTAAATAAATTCCAGGTACCTTTGTAAATAAAACGGGACTTTCAGCACTGACAGAAAATATTTCGAAAGAACCTTTTTACAAAAAGGTACAAAAAAGGTAAAGGGAAAAGGGTGGAAGAGTTTTTTTTAAAGGGTCTTTCGAAATATTTTCTTCTATATAATTTTCATATAATTTTATATTTTTATATAAAACGTCCCTTTAAAAAAAAAAAAAAAAAAGGATCTTTCGAAATCTTTTCTGTCAATGTTGAAAGTTTCGTTTTATTAACGGAGAAAAATAAAAATAAAATTGAAATTCGCTTTCGACTCAAAAAGGGACTTTCAAAATACATATTTTTTATATTCAAAAATAATTTCTGAATAGATTTAATGCGAAACGAAATTTTATGGACTTTACGCGAATTGATTTACGGGTTTATTTATCCGAATCTTCGCATACCTCATTTTCTCACTTCCGAGAGAATCTTTCTCGCATCGTAATCCACCGAAAAGTGATGGTTTCGTCCCTTTAAATGCATCAATGTCCCTTTTTAAATTAAAAATTGGTGTTTTTATTTTTAAGTAAATTCCAGGTACCTTTGTAAATAAAACGGGACTTTCAGCACTGACAGAAAATATTTCGAAAGAACCTTTTTACAAAAAGGTACAAAAAAGGTAAAGGGAAAAGGGTGGAAGAGTTTTTTTTAAAGGGTCTTTCGAAATATTTTCTTCTATATCATTTTCATATAATTTTATATTTTTATATAAAACGTCCCTTTAAAAAAAAAAAAAAAAAAAAAAGGATCTTTCGAAATATTTTCTGTCAATGTTGAAAGTTCCGTTTTATTAACGGAGAAAAATAAAAAGAAAATTGAAATTCGATTTCTACTCAAAAAGGGACTTTCAAAATACATATTTTTTATATTCAAAAATAATTTCTGAATAGATTTAATGCGAAACGAAATTTTATGGACTTTACGCGAATTGATTTACGGGTTTATTTATCCGAATCTTCCGATAACTCATTTTCTCACTCCTGCGAGAATCTTTCTCGCCACATTTTAGCGTCTACGCTAAAACGTAGTATCGTAATCGTCGCGGCTGACCGAAAAGCGATGGCTTCGAGTTCTCTTTTCGTGCGGGGGAGTCGAGAGTCGACGGTCGACGGTCGGTCGACGAGGCGAAAAGCGCGCGCGTGCCCGACCGCCTGTTATATATCTGGACTCATCTGTACCGCTTTCGTCGAGAGTCGCGTCGCGCGACGAACGAGGAACGAGGATGAGAAGAAGAAGAAGAAGAGGAGAGGAAAAAAGACGTAAAGCTCGAAGCTCACGGGCTGGTCGTCGTGCTAATTCTTGTGCGCCCGTGCGACCGAACGACACCCAGTCAAAGTATAATAAAGATCTACGCTTGGGTTTTGGTTTCCCAATGTACACTGTTAAAAATCCGGTGTTAAAAACAACACCAAGTCGGTGTCCATATAGGTCCACACCAATCGCGGTGATGATGAGCGGTGTTAACTGAGTCTGAAATACCGACTTTCACCTCAAAAAGTCAGAAGTGCCGTTTTTCGCGAATTATCAACGGATCGAAGCGGGAATTGAAATACAGACAGCAGTAATGTGAATCTCGTTAATGAATTAGTCAGAACTTTGATTTTCGAAAAAAAAAATTACAGATCAATTACCCGGTAGAGAAATCTGTAATGAAAAAATCGATTTTTTTCTTCAATTTTTCGATAAAAACTGAGAAAAGCGACTAATTTATTCACGAGATAATAAAAAATCACACATGATACCTGCATTCATGCCTTTAAAGCAAAAAGTGTTATAATGCTTCGTCGGTAAAACAGGGAAAATTTAACGAAACGGCTGGTGTTAATTTAACACCGTAAATAGTGTTAATATTAACACTGCAATAAGTAACACCAGGAAAAAGTCCACACCAGCAGCGTTTGACACCGTAGATTCTTAACAGTGTAAACCACAAACCCTGATGTTAAAAGCTTCCACACTGTTAAAAATCTACGGTGTCAAACGCTGCTGGTGTGGACGTTTTTCCTGGTGTTACTTATTACAGTGTTAATATTAACACTGTTTACGGTGTTAAATTAACACCAGCCGTTTCGTTAAATTTTCCCTGTGTTACCGACGAAGCATTATAACACTTTTTGCTTTAAGGGCATGAATGCAGGTATCATGTGTGATTTTTTATTATCTCGTGAATAAATTAGTCGCTTTTCTCAGTTTTTATCGAAAAATTGAAGAAAAAAATCGATTTTTTCATTACAGATTTCTCTACCGGGTAATTGATCTGTAATTTTTATTTTCGAAAATCAAAGTTCTGACTAATTCATTAACAAGATTCACATTACCGGCGTCTGTATTTCAATTTTCGCTTCGATCCGTTGATAATTCGCAAAAAACGGGACTTCTGACTTTTTGAGGTGAAAGTCGGTATTTCAGACTCAGTTAACACCGCTCATTATCACCGCGATTGGTGTGGACACCGACTTGGTGTTGTTTTTAACACCGGATTTTTAACAGTGTAATAAAGATCTACGCTTGGGTTTTGGTTTCCCAATGTAAAGCACAAACCCTGATGTTAAAAGCTTCCAGTCATTGATACATTCGGCTGAGTACTCAAACCGGATTGACTAAAAAACAAGCTGGTGCTATTAATGGCACTGGTACAGTTCAGAAGTCTGCATCTTCGAACCCGACTCAATACTGGCGGAAAATATTTTTTTATAAAAAAAAAAATATATATATAAAGTTCCTTTTTATTTTTAGAGATATTTGCAAAATATCTTCCGTCAGTGTTAAAAGTCCCTTTTTTATTATAAAGGGAAAGGGACTTGGACTTTATTTAATACACACCTCCCATGCAGAAAACGCGCCTAAATATATACATAATTTTTTTAATTTGAAATTTCATGTAATCAAAAACCTCGGTTGATGTACCTTTGAACATCATTGGCAAGCGAACTCCTTTGGCACAGTTAATTGTTTAGGTCAACCTCTTCAGTTTAAGCCATGAAGACCAATGAAAAGTGCGATAATTAGTAGTAAAAATCAGAAAAACAAAAAAATTGTATTTCTCGGGTTATCGAGGAAAAGTAAAAGAATCCGAAGATTATCGCACTTTTCTTTGGGCTTCATGGCTTAAGGGCATGTGAAACAGTGAGCGCCGAAAATCTCCGGATGTGCGGTTTGTCGCGAATTATGAACGGATCGAAGTGAAAATTGAAACACAGATGCCAGTAATGAAAATCTCGGGAATGAATTAGTCAGAATTTTGATTTTAGAAAAAAAAAATTACAGATCGGTTACCGACATCAATTTTTTTTATTAAAATCAAAATTCTGACTAATTCATTCCCGAGATGCACATTACTGGCGTCTGTATTTCAATTCTCACTTCGATCCGTTCATAATTCGCGAAAAAAAGCGTATCCGCGTTTTCGAGGTGAGGGTCGGTATTTCACATCGCCTTAAGGTCAAGGCTTTGACTTAACAATTGACTGTGTCAAAGAAATTCGCTGGCAAATAATGTTTAGAGGTGCCTCAATCGAGGTCTTCTTATTACATGAAATTTCGAATTAAACAAATATATACATATTTAGCCGCGTTTTATGCATGGGAGGTGTTTATTAAGGTCAGAATACATACTTTTGACGTAAAAAGGACAAACCAAAAAAATTATGTTCTTTTTTTGACACACCCTACTGTGCACACATCCGACGACATTACCTGCGCGCTCCACGCTGATTTGGGGTCAAACTGACCCCAATGTGCACCGTGAGTGTTAACGATCGGTCGTTTTTTCGATCGTTTTTTTTTTTTAACTTTTTACATCGTTTCCGAGGTCGCCGGGATTGCTAGGATTGCACTTAAAAATCGCCGGATAATCGATTTGCAATGCAGTCGACAGATCACTTAGGTACTGAATACACCGCGTGTCCATTGGTGCTCAGCTGAGTCGTGTCGGTTACACCGCAGGAAAACCGAGAGCACCCCGCAGCACCGGACACGTGATGCACGTGAGAGGCAAACGTCAGTAAGCACAGAGAGAGAGAGAGAGAGTGAGAGAGTGCATGGCTAAAGGGAATGTCGGTTCGCCCGCAAACGACGCGAGGGTACCACAGAGTGGCGTGTACGCACTGGACCGCGTGATCTAATTAGTCGTCGACGATCGCGGCGGAGGCTCGACCGGTGCTGCTGATGCAGACTGTAGACACGTAACCACGGACACCTCGACTTTCGATCCTCACTCATCGCGGTCTAACCCGAACACGTTCAACAGTTTACTTGTTGTCACGTTTAAGGCAGTAGTCTGCTTTAGAAGCCGAAAAAAAAAGCGTTTTTTCAGCAATTTTTTTTAAAGGGAAGGAAATGATTGGGGTAAACGAAATTTTCAGACCATAGAGTATTATATTTAAGCTTTAAAAAACAATTTTTATTATTAAAAAATATTGAAATTTTCCAAAGTTGTAAGGATTTTCCTGGAGCGCCTGGAGTCTGCACTTGTAAATCGGTGCCGGTGATAGCAAAAAGAATATATGTCCGATCGAAAAAAATCAAAGTGATCTAGCTTCAGTATTAAATTATCTTCTATTTGAACTAAAAAAGTTGGACAAAAGTATTATTTAAACTACTTGTTTTGCAACTTAGTGAATTTTTTTTTTTTTTTTTTTTTTTTTTTTTCAAACTTCGAAAAAAAATTTGAATTTTATAACTACTTCGGTATTTTTTTAGTTCAAATAGAAGATAATTTAATACTGAAGCTAGATCACTTTGATTTTTTTCGATCGGACATATATTCTTTTCGCTATCACCGGCACCGATTTAGAAGTGCAGACTCCAGGCGCTCCAGCAAAATCCTTACAACTTTGAAAAATTTCAATATTTTTTAATAATAAAAAATGTTTTTCAAAGCTTAAATATAATACACTATCGTCTGAAAATTTCGTTTCCCCCAATCACTTCCTTACGTTTAAAAAAAATTGCTGAAAAAACGCTTTTTTTTCGGCTTTTAAAGCAGACTACTGCCTTAAATGTCAAGTCAGCCAATGATGGTCGTGTCAACGCATCTCATTTGTTACACAAATTATCCTACAAGAGCACTTTATTTTTATTTTTATTTATTTTATTTTATTTTATTTTATTTTCCACGCAGTGAGACAGGAGGCAATCCCGTCTGGCTTCTGGAATCGCCCTCTGGCATTTTTTTCTTGGATCTGAATTTTTAGATTCAGAACCAAGAAATGTAAACAACTTCCCATGTGAAAAACGAAAAATTCAAAGCAAAGAAAAAAAAGTAGGACCTTGCAATTTGTTTCCTCAGTAGTTTACACCTTTAACGAAGCTACATCTATGAGGAAGTATGTTGATCAACTTTAATTTCCTCGCAGAGGAAGCATCGTTAAGGTAATTCTGTCGCTTCACGCTCACTTCGCATAAGTTTCCCAAAAATGAGAGCGAATTGCAAACACTTCTCGACAGTACAATAATCTGAAAAAAATCATGCATATTAACAGGTGCTGAAAAGCTTAATTTGGCATTATAATTATTTCAAAGTGTTATTAACAAATTGATGAAAAATAAAATTGTTTAATAAATTTCCCGACAATCAAATTTGTTTGTTTCAATGAAAATGATTGATTCATTTTTCTGAATACGTATGCATTTTTCAAATTTTTTTCTTTGCTTTGAGTATTTCGTTTTTTTTGCATTGGAAAAATCACAAAATCGAAAGAAAAGAAAAAATTTTGAAAAAATTCGTACGTTTTCAAGAAATAAACGAATCATTTTCATTGAAATCAAAAAAATTAAGTTGTCGAAAGATTTGTTAAACAATGTTATTTTTCATCAATTTGTTTCATGATAGTCAATATGCAGACCAAATAAAAACCTGGTATCCCGTAATTTGCACGAGCCAGTGCGAGAACGAGATTAAAAAGAATAAAAAAAAAAACGAAATAAAAAAACTAAAAATGCTACGTCAAATTTGTATTCAAACCTTGGTCCATGATTGTCCATATGTGGACCAAATTTGGGATAATACTGCAAACAATTTCCAACATATTTTTTTTATTACGGCATTTTTTTCTTTTTCATACAGCAAAATCGAAATTCATGAACATAATTATCGTTTACTTGGCGAAATTCATCACTAATAATCAATAAACGTGATAACACGTTAAAAACTGCAGTTGAATGGCTCAGAATTGACAGGATTTAAAGTGATTTTTCCCACGTAAAAAACGAAAAATTAAAAGCAACGAAAAAAAATGGACAAACTTCATACGTATTAAAAAAATGAACGAATTATTTTCATCGAAACAAAAAAATGAGGTTGTCGCAAGTTTTGTTCAACAAACTTATTTTTCATCAATTTGATAATAACATTTCGAAATTATTGTTATGCTAAATTAATCTTTTCAGTACCTTTAGTATGCATGATTGTTTTAGAGTTTCATATTATCGAGAAGTGTTTACAACTCTCTATAATTTTGTGGAAACTTATGCAAAGTGAACATTATACGACGGAACCTTAAACGAGTTGTGGCTGAGAGACATTAAGGATGTATGTCAGCGAGACGGTTCTCAACCTGCTCAAAAGTCAAAATCCAGAGGTAAATTCGACCACTTCTCGATGGATTAAAAATCTGAAAAAAATCAAGCATATAAAAGGTGCTCAAAAGAATAATTTCGCATAATAATAATTCCAAAATGTTATTAACAAATAGGTGAAAAAAACAATTGTTCAACAAAGTAATGGTCAACCTAATTTTTTTTTGCATAAAATTTATATGTATATTTTTCTGAACACATATGAATTTTTTCAGAATTTTTTCTAGTCGTCGAAATTTGGTTTTTTGTTTTCATCTTTGGACTGTATTCGCGAATCTATTTGATCAATCTTTTCGAAACTTGCATGGTGTCATGGGTGGTTTTGGAAGAAACACATATCCAAAATTCGTGATTAAACACGCATTTTTAAAGAAAAAAAAATCCAAAAAAACCAAATTTCGAAAACTAGAAAAAATTCTGAAAAAATGCGTATGTGTTCAGAAAAATATACATATAAATTTTATGCAAAAAAAAATTTGGTTGACCACTAATTTGTTGAACAATTGTTTTTTTCACCTATTTGTTAATAACATTTTGGAATTATTATTATGCGAAATTATTCTTTTGAGCACCTTTTATATGCTTGATTTTTTTCAGATTTTTAATCCATCGAGAAGTGGTCGAATTTACCTCTGGATTTTGACTTTTCAGCGGGTTGAGAACAGTCTCGCTGACATACATCCTTAAGAAGACGTGGGAGTGGAAGAAAGGGTGGGCGGTTATACCGGGATCGCTTTGGTTTCAGGGCTAAGTATGTAGCTTATAGCTTCGACCCTGCTGCTGCTACTGCTGCTGCTGCTGCTCGAGAAACAAGAGACCCGCAACGCGTGTTTTTCTTATATTCTCCTCCTCGTTTCGCGAGAATTTATCGTCGGCGCTTTCGTTCTCGCTGCTTTTTAGTGTCGGCTATTTCGACGACGACAACGAAGACGAAGGGGCGGAAAATCGTTCGCTTTCGATCATCGTGTAGCTTTCCACGACTGAAACCCTGATGGTTGGGTGTTAATTAACACACTGAGTCAACGAGGCTGTGGTTTTAGGATCAGTGCTATTCTTATTTTTAGTTCGAATCCGCGACGCCATGTTTTTGTAGCAAACTTTGCTTACTTGTGAATCGGAATCGCGTAATACACGTACACGGGGAAACGTTTTTGACATCGATAGCAGTGTAGCAAACTTGGTTCGTAACCCAATTTCGCTTTAATTATTGAAACCTGTGCGAATAATTTGTTAGGGCTCCAACTTGGAACTTCCTAGTTTGCCTTTTCATTCGGTGGACAAATGAAAAATCAGCATAAATGTTACACTGACTGATGATTTCTCTGGCATTGCCCTGAATATTTGTTTTCATCAGATGAACCAAACAATGTAATTATCTCTGTATACTCCACATAATTGTCTGTATCGCTGATAATCTTTCGTGATAATAGTTGCACGTTTTGTTATTTAGTTACTGGGTTCGTAGAAAAAAAAAATAAAAAAATAAAAAATAACAAATAAAAAAAAAAATAGAAAAACCAGACAGACAAACGTGCCGCAAAAATATCTAATCGTGGAACGGTGACGCCTCAAATGCGTTAGGCGACGTCATGCTGTGCCGGAATTAACGTACCGATGTGATGCGAGCTATTTTATGACGGCACAGCGTCACCCTGACACCGCTCTAAAGCCATGTCCGCAGTAATTGATGCACATGTTATCGCACGCTTGTGGAGCTATGATGTTTGCATGCCGTAAATTAGGATCATGGCATGGTGATGCCATGGTTGGTCCATATCATGGCGTATGCTATTAATATGTTGCAACCACAGTCACAAAGAAAACGCAAAAATGGTGCTCTTGTAGTGGAATAACGTCCATCGTTGTAATTCGTGGTGTCACGGCCTGTTGCAATGATGCGACGTTATCGTGCTGCAATTGATGTCTCAAACGGTTTGCAAATATCAAACCAAAATGGCAGCATGATATGTTTCGTTCGGACGATGCCATGATATGCGAGCAATTATGCGGCATTACGCTGTCATGCACTGAGAGAAGAATATAATTGGATACACTAAATTTTCAAATAAACCATTTATTTGAAAATATTCAAGTGCAAGGTTTATTTGAACCAATCATATATTTAATTTCTTAGTTTGTAGAATGAAATAAAAAATGCATTGAATTCACAAAATATATTTTTTTTAACTAAATATTCTGTTGATTCAATAAAACTATGTTAGGAATGCGTCAGACAATATACGTATTCACATTATGTCGTCAATCCTATCAAGTAAATGTATCGTTAAATCAAAACACTATTTGTTTAAATGTACGAAATATTTATTTGAATCATTTTAATATTTAATTGTTTCGATTAAATGGGTTTTCGAAGGAAACATACTCCAACATACTCCCGATTTCTTTTGAAACAACTAATTGAATGAATTTGTCTATTTACTGTAGTGTACAAAATATTTGTTAACACACAAAATGGTTGGTAGTGGGCACGCCCAAATACAATTGTGTACTTTGGGTACAAAACAATAATTCAATTATTTACAAATCTCAACCAAATCGTATTGGGATAAACCGAGCAAACTGCTCAAA
This sequence comes from Itoplectis maculator, assembly GCA_964034905.1. Classification (NCBI taxonomy): domain Eukaryota; kingdom Metazoa; phylum Arthropoda; class Insecta; order Hymenoptera; family Ichneumonidae; genus Itoplectis; species Itoplectis maculator. Next base: position 5,866,894 of record OZ035868.1, read on the forward strand.
TAAGGCATAATCGAATTAACTCGATCTTTTCTATGAAAACAGTTTCACACGTATACAGGTTTAGTAAAGTGGTTCCATTGATTCAAATATATATTAAATCCATACAATAATTTATTTATCCGTCTGAACGAAATATATAGCTACTTTAATTGAACTGGTTCTTTTCATACAAATAATTCGGCTGTTTTATATAGTTCATTCAATGCAATATATTGGTATTTGGACGACACGTATAGTTGCTTTAAATACAAGATACTTGAATCAATTATAAATATTTCAAATAAATGATTTGGTGTATCCAATCATATTTTTCTCTCAGTGTGCTCGAAGCTTCCGGCATGCAGACATTGTAGGTCCAAAAGCGTGCCATAGCACAAGTATCAAAAGTTTCAGCACCAACGTGCGGCGCCACAGTATCACGGCACACTGTGTCGCGACATAAAGTACCCTCAATTCAGACACATATCGCTACATTAAGGAGGTTGGATACTCAACTAAAAATGATAAGCATAAGCTTACATTTTTGGAGGATATTCGTCGAGTAAAATTGCACCTCCATGACTAATTTCATTTCAATTACCCGAATGGTTATCGAAAAATTAATTACTGAAGTTCTGCTCTTATATACGGATAACATAGGGAAGTCAGGCAAAAGTTAGGTTACAACCCTTGAAAGCATAACAAAAATATTAAGAATCGAATAAAAATAGATGCAAATAATTCTCTGACATCTTTAGGAAGAACTGAACGAAGTTTCAAATTGACCATCTACATATTTATTGAGCAATTGCAGAAAGAAAACACCTTTATCTGATCCCTGATTATAGATGTTATGGGTAAAGCGCGATTGCCAAATTTTAACGTTGGTTATCACGTATTTGGCTTTCAATTAATAAAAAAATAACTGAAAACACTTAAAAATAGCTAATTTAACATAGGCCGCTATTTGTTTGCTAAAGCTCGACTTATTTACGAGTATTTGATTACTTGATTATTTAACTATTTGAGGTTGGCGAGCCGCTTTACGGCAGCCCTTCTTTCCCGCACAATTCTATCCACCAGTGCGTAGATCCAACACGTTCGTTTCTCCACAAAGTCGATACTACACATTGGTATTCCTTCACATTTCTAATCATCACGCGCTTTTTCCACGACAGTTCGGTCCTACACATTTCGATTATACACATTGCGTCCTATACAGACGCTATCCCACGCTTCGATTTTCCTATACAAGCGCATCCTTCACAAGGATTTAACATAACAATTCATTACAACTCAAATTAATCCCACACATTATTTACCGCACAATTCTATACACCACAGGAACATTGCAACGCGTTTTAGTCCCTCACAACCGATCCAACAAAAACTTTTCCAACACATTTCGTTCCTACACATTCCAAAGTCGGTATCTGTATTACCGACACGAGAGTTATCCCATAACTGACATGAAATAATTCTCGTCGGTAATGAAGATACCGACTTTGGAATGTGTAGGAACGAAATGTACTGGAAAAGTTTTTGTTGGTTCGGTTGTGAGGGACTAAAACGCATTGCAATGCTCCTGTGGTGTATAGAATTGTGCTGTAACTAATGTGTGGGATTGATTTGAGTTGTAATGAATGGTTATGTTAAATCCTTGTGAAGAATTCGCTTGTATAGGAAACTCAATGCGTGGTATAGCGTATGTATAGGACGCAATGTGTATAATCGAAATGTGTAGGACCGAAAGGTCGTGGAAAAAGCGCGTGATGATTAGAAATGTGAAGGAATACCAATGTGTATTATCGACTCTGTGGAGAAACGAATGTGTTGAATCTACGCTGTGGTGGATAGAATTGTGCGGAAAAGAAGGGCTGCCGATCATCAGTCGTGCGCTTCGTTGTCTCTCGAAAAGTGTGCTGATGCATCGGGGGGCTCTCGAGAAAGCGAGCTGCGACGACGCGCGGGGTAGCGATGAACGGGCCGCCGTCGCGCTATACAGCAGCTCTCGCGTACTCGTTCCTAATTCGGTTAGCCGACTGACCGATCCGCGAGACGACGATGGATAGTCCACGTCGTCGACTGGATATCTCGCCTATGTTTAGAGCACCCACGACATAGCAGCAGCGTTCTCGCGAGTGCCGCTGTATTATATTTAAGCTCTCTATCTCTCGCTTTTCTCTTTGTATACATCTATACAGGGTGTCACAAAAGTTATCAACTTCCCGCGTCTTAACGCTGTTCGCTTAACTCTGTTCATATATACAGAGTTAAGTGAACTGGGTTAAGGGGTCTACCCTAATTAGAATTTTCAAAAAATCGATTTTTTTTTATTGCATTTTTCGAAAGTATACATATTTAAAAGTATCATAATAAACTTTTATGATGAACCTGGCAGTCTACGTGTACTTTTGAGGGACGCCCACTGTGGTACTTGAGCGCGTTAGGGTACGCACCGCAACCCGTTAAACGCCTTTTTCTCAAAATGACGTTTTTGGGCGGCTTGTTGATGAAATCTCCGAAACTATTCAACCGATCCTCACCAAAATTGTACCACATGTTCATTATGATTATAGCTATAGCGCATATCATACGAATTTTGAAATTTTAAGTGTAACTATTTTTTTTTTCTCAAAAAACGATGAAAAAAAACGTGATATTTCGAAGTTTTTGAAAAAATGGCCGCCATTTTGTCATTTTTGATCAAATCAAAAATCGTATGATATGCGCTATAGCCATTTACCTAAGGAATCTAAAACCATTTTTTAATTTTTTTCCTATCATCCATTCCAGAGATTTCATCAACAGCGCACACCCATCTTTTTTTTTTACCTGTCTTCTCTTCTATTTTAGTGTACAAAAACTGAGTGAAATAAATATGAAAATTTTTTTTTTTGTGTATTTTAAGAGTATATTTTTTAGGCCTAACACTTTTTATATCCATATTTATAATTTATACCGGTCAAAAAAATTCGTGGAAATTGTACTTTTTTTGGCCGTCTAATTAGAGTAGACCCCTTAACGAGCGCCAACAGTTATGAAGTTCCGGCTGCTTGACCCTGTTCGTTTAACCCTGCTCATATACGCAAGGTTAAGCGTACAGCGTTAACAAGGGCAAAAATTATGAAGAGGGTTAACTGTATATGAAGAGGGTTAACAAGGGCCAACAGTTATGAAGTTCTGGCTGCCTGACCTTGTTCGCTTAACCCTGTTCATCTACGAGGTTAAGCGAACAGTGTTAACGAAAACAAAAGTTATGAAGTTCCGGCGGCTTAACCCTGTTCGCTTAACCACGTTCATACACAAGGATAAGCGAAGAGCGTTAACAAGGGCCAAAAGTTATGAAGAGCCGGCGGCTTACCGCTGTTCGCTTAACCCTGTTTCTATACAGGTTTAAGCGAACAGGGTTAGCAAGGGCAAAAGTTATGAAGTTCCGGCTGCTTAACTCTGTTCATATACAGGGTTAAGGGAACAGGCTTAACAAGGGCAAAAGTTATGAAGTTCCGGCTGCTTAACCCTGTTTATATACAGGGTTGAGCGAACAGGGTTAACAAGGATAAAAGTTATGACGTTCCGACAGCTTAACCCTGTTCGCTTAACCCTGTTCATATACAGGGTTAAGCGAACAGAGTTAACAAGGTCAACAATTATGAAGTTCCGGCGGCTTAATTTTGTTCACTTAACCCTTGTCAATAAACAGAGTTGAGCGAACAGGGTTAACAAGAGCCAAAAGTTATGAAGTTCCGGCTGCTTAATCCTGTTCCTATATAGGGTTAAGCGAATAGGGTTGGGCAGCCGGATTTTCACAACTTTTGGGACACCCTGTATACACATCTCCATATATTATTTATACATATATGCGATTCATGTGTGTGTATGAATTACGTCAGTTGATGCAGTCGAGCCCTCTCTATCTCTCGCTTTTCTCTTCGTATACATATATCCATATATTATTTAGTGTATGTGTGTATCTATTCACATCAGTCGATGCACGTGGCTTTGCGAGACGCTGATTCTTCGCTTCGAGCGCCACGTGTGCAACGCTGATGGCCAGAGATTATGCAGTATACCGAAACGTGTATATGAGGGATGTAGATATAGGGCAAAAGTTGTTAATATGGGCCGATGTGCTCTATGATGGACTAGTATCGAGCCGCATGTGGAATCTTAAACATTTACATGTTTGCACGCAAATTTGTTATATCACTGAGGACTATTTAGGTGTTCAAGTATCCTCCCTTAAGAGGCAGTGATACATCGGTGGGAACTCCGACGACGTCGGTAATGTAGGGTTCTGAAAACTTTTTTTAAATTTTTCTTGGAATTTCAAAACACCAAAAGCTTTGTTTTTAGTTGAGACGCGGGGGGAGGGGTGTACACTGCCTCTTAAAAACTTAAACCAGAGTCTTTCAGCTGGCCCGTATTAACTACTTTTACCGAATAATGTTTAGCTGGCCCGTATTAATCACTTTTACCGTATAAGTTTCAAAAGCTGGCCCGTATTCATCACGGGCGTAAAATTACATTTTAGCGTATAATTTTTCAGCTGGTCCGTATTAACCACTTTTACTGTACAATTGTTTAGCTGGTCTGTGTTAACCACTTTTACCATATAATTCTTTGGCTGGCCCGTATTAACCACTCTCACGGTATAATTGTTTAGCTGGCCTGTGTTAACCACTTTTACCATATAATTTTATAGCTGGCCCGTATTAAGGTAGTCCTTGCGTCTAGTATTCATTTCACATAAATTCGAGAAAATTGACAAGAAATTGCAACCACTTCTCGATAATATAAAAATCTGAAAAAAATCATGCATGTTATAAACGTTGAAAAGATTAATTTTGCATAATAAAAATTCCAAAATGTTATTAACAAGTTGACGAAAAATAAAATTGTTCAACAAATCCTTCGATAACTTAATTTTTTTGTTTCAATGAAAATAATGCGTTCATTTTTCTAAATATGTATGAATTTTTTCAATTTTTTTAATTCACTTTGAATTTTGCGTTTTTTAACATGGGGAAAATCACAAAATTCAAAGTGAATTAAAAAATTTGAAAAAATTCATGCATATTCAGAAAATAGAACGGATCATTTTCATTGAAACAAAAAAATTAGGTTGTCGAAATATTTGTTGAACAACTTTATTTTTCATCAATTGGTTAATAACATTTTGGAATTTTTATTATGCAAAATTAATCTTTTCAACGTCTTTAACATGCATGATTTTTTTCAGATTTTTATATTATCGAGATGTGGTTGCAATTTCCTCTCAACTTTCGAAAACTTATGCGAACTCGACACCAGGCGCAAGGGCTACCTTAACTACTTTAATCGTATATACGTTTGACGCTCAGTCAGATGACTCGCTCAGTGCAAAGCTCCGACGCTCGACGCGACCCCGATGATGTTTCTTCTTGTTGCCCTACGCAGGTGCATAATGACGAAGATTACACGTTGACATTACAGATGCGAGAAGCTGCACAACGTGCGACAAGGTCTTGGCCGAGCTCGAGAAGATCGACGATGACACGGACACCTTCGGAGTCGACTTCGTCAAGATCAACGACAAGAGGCTCGCCAAGCAATACGGAATCAAGACCTTCCCGGCGCTCACCTATTTCCGGGAGAAAGAGCCGATCATCTATGAGGGTGAGCTACATTTTATCCATTTTTTTCGTCAATTAAGGGATCGTCACAGTGTGAAATAAAAAAAAAATCGATTTTTTTTTTTTTTCATTATCGGATAGTATACACGGTTATAAACATTCTGTTAAAATTTTTTATCGAAATTCGAATTATTTCGGTCGCTACAGCCTTTCTTAGAGAAAGGGATTGCAGCGTGACAGTGGCGTGTGCAAACTTTAAACGCACTTTTCTCGGAATGTTGTTTTTCAAAACGGTGTCCACTCTCAAATGAAGAGTTATGACGATATCGATTTCAAATTTGGAGAGAACATTTCTAACGTCATTCTCTATAGCGCTATGAGAGCTTTTTTTTTTTTTTTTGAAATCTTCCTATTTTTTTTAACGAAAAACTGTCGAAAAAAAGGGCTAAATTCGATAATTTTCGTTCAAAACGCCGCCATTTTGTCAAATTAAAAAAAAAAAAAAGCTCTCATAGCGCGATAGCGAATTTCCTACAGATTAATAATCTTTTAAAAATTTTTGGTTCAGATTAAAATTGCGGCCGCAATCGTGGACATAATGCAGGATCTTTTTTTTACACGAGCTATTTAAACAATTTATATCATTATTATACATTAAAGTAATGCACATAAAAAAATCATTTTGTATTCTTCAAGAATGTACTTATTTATGTAAAAAAAACCAGACCAATTAGTTCATTACAACTCAACAAAAAAAATTCGCGAAAATCATTGATTTTTCGGAGGGTCACACTGTGACGATCCCTTAAGGTTCCTTCATTTTTTTTAAACAATCTTATTGATTATAAATAGCATTGACTTCGAGATTGAGAGCCAGGATGATAAGAACAACTTTGGTTGATAAATGATAGTAATTAAATAAATAACAGACAGTAATGATTTTTATTCTAAATGATTCTTACTGCTAGTATCTGTTAATATTATTCTTGCGATTTAAATCTTTTCCGGATAATCTCATATTCCTTCGATGCGGACAACAATTTCGGGATGCAGCAAATGAGATCAGTTTTTCATTTTTTGCATTTTATATCGATTAATTTTTTTAAATATTTTTATACAAATGAAGCATTAGCTTTGCCAAAAAAAAAGTTAACAATTTTTCTAAATATCTGGTTCAGTTGTTGCTATAGTCGGACGGACGGACGGACGGTTATGTTACTTTGGATGCCTGAAATAACGCTATTTTTATTCTTTTTTTTTTAAGAATACTGTTCTTTTTATTGATACAAATCTTCTTAGGCCTGACAACAACATTAGCAAATTACAAAAAAAAAAAAAAAATTATTGATTTTAACCACTTTTTTAGTGTGAAAATGCCAGGTAAACAGGCGTCCTCAAAAAGTAAGTAGGTGTGCGCTGTTGAAAAAATCTAAACAACGGTCGATTCGAAATCGAAATAATTGAATGTTTTTAAGTTTACTGTGACATCCCGTACCAGAATTATTGCAACATTTTTCTTTTTTTTTTTTTTTTTGGCAAAAAACTTGCAAACAAAAACACGTACAGTAGAGTGTCGATTATCCGAACGTCAATTATCCGAACGATGATTTGGTTTATCCGAATCGTCAATCATCCGAACTGCGATTCGGTTTATCCGAATTTTCGAAACTTTGTCGCTAGAAGAAAGAAAACCCTCGTTTTTTCTCCAAGAAAATAGCTTATTATATACAGTCCGGCGAATTCACCAGAATATATAATAACTGACTAATAATAACTAGCAATGTAATATTAAAAATATTAATTTTCCATAAAAACATACATATTCTAATATTTTAAGGGTTTCAGTTCCGCCCTCCCCCTTCAGAAAATATTGATGTTCGGACATCCGAATTTTCGATTATCCGAACGATGGTCGGTCCCAATTACTTCGGATAATCGACGTCCTACTGTATTTCATTTTTTTTCTTCTTTGTCCGCCATTTTGTTAATTTTGCATAGAAATTAATATTTCTGGTACTGGATATAGCCACTGTCACATTAAACCTAAAACCATTCAATTTTTTTGTTTCGAATCGGCCGTTGTTCAGATTTTGTCAACACCACCCTCCTACTTACTTTTTGAGGACTCCTGTTTGCCTGGCATTTTCACACTAAAAAACGTGGTTAACATCAATAATTTTTTTCTTTTTGTATTTTACAAATGTTTCTGTCAAGCCTAACAAGTTTTATATCAATAAACAGAACAGTATTCTTAGAAAAAATGTAATAAAAATAGCGTTATTTTCTGGCATTCAAAGTAGAGACCTCTTAAGGGATTCAAATCAATGATTTTCGCGAATTTTTTTTGTTAAGTTGTAATGAACTAATTGGTCTGGTTTTTTTTAAATAAATAAGTACATTCTTGAAGAATACAAAATGATTTTTTTTATGTGCATTTCTTTAATGTATAATAATGATATAAATTGTTTAAATAGCTCGTGTAAAAAAAAGGTCCTGCATTATGTCCACGATTGCGGCCGCAATTTTAATCTGAACCAAAAATTTCAAAAAGATTATTAATCTGTAGGAAATTCGCTATCGCGCTATGAGAGCTTTTTTTCGAAATTTGACAAAATGGCGGCGGTTTGAACGAAAATTATCGAATTTAGCCCTTTTTTTCGACAGTTTTTCGTAAAAAAAATAGGAAGATTTAATAAAAAAAAAAAGCTCTCATAGCGCGATAGAGAATGATGTTAGAAATGTTCTCTCAAAATTTGAAATCGATATCGTCATAACTCTTCATTTGAGAGTGGACACCGTTTTGAAAAACAACATTCCGAGAAAAACGCGTTTAAAGTTTGCACACGCCACTGTCACGCTGCAATCCCTTTCTCTAAGAAAGGCTGTAGCGACCGAAATAATTCGAATTTCGATTAAAAAATTTAACAGAATGTTTATAACCGTGTATACTATCCGATAATGAAAAAAAAAAAAAATCGATTTTTTTTTTTATTTCACACTGTGACGATCCCTTAATTTTATCGAATGAATACTTTTTTTCCGTTCGAATTTATTAAAACGAAAATAAAAATATTCGCGTCGAAGATTGAAAGTGAAACAAACAATTGTTTTCTAGTGCAAAGAAGTAGATATGTTGTTATGACAGCGGAAATCGGACGGTAACCGGTCGCCTTACGCCAAGAGTCGAGGCCAACTTATGCGATGATACTTGCCTGATGCTGCTGCTGCTGCTGCTCTCATCGCCGCGACTATATTAGATCGGCATTTTCGTCGCTCTCCGTTTATTCTTTTCGATCTCTCGCGCGCATTCTCAACAATGCAAAAGAGACGAGAAAACAGTGGTGGCAGCGCGCGGACGTGGCGGCGGCGGCGGCGACGCTTCGCTTCGCGCCCTGGCGAACGCGAATACCCCGGGGTACTCGCCGCGCGCGTTGACGAGGCCCGCGGGGGCGGCTGACAGAGCCCGCCAAACTTTTATTGGAATCCCGCCGAAGCTTCGACCTTGCCAGAGGAATGAGACGCGCGCGTCTGAGGTTCAGCCGCAGCAGCATTTGACCCAGAATTCTAATGTCTCTCGATACTCGGCTGTACACTTTACAGAAACTGGGAGACAAATGGCCAGAGGGAAAAAATGGCCGATGGAAATAAAGACCATTTGAGCCAAAATCCTAATGAATCTCGATACGCGGTTGTACAATTTATAAAATCTACGAAATAAATGGCCGGGGATCAAATGGCCGGAGGAAAATGGCCGATGAAAATAAAACCGATAGAGCCAAAATCATAATGAATCTCGATACTCGGTTGTACAATTTATAAAATCTAGGAAATAAATGGCCGGGGATCAAATGGCCAGAGAAAAAATGGCCGATGGAAATAAAGACCATTTGAGTCAAAATCCTAATGAATCTCGATACGCGGTTGTACAATTTATAAAATCTAGGAAATAAATGGCCGGGGATCAAATGGCCAGAGAAAAAATGGCCGATGGAAATAAAGACCGTTTGAGCCAAAATCCTAATGAATCTCGATACGCGGTTGTACAATTTATAAAATCTAGGAAATAAATGGCCGGGGATCAAATGGCCAGAGGAAAATGGCCGATGAAAATAAAACCGATTGAGCCAAAATCCTAATGAATCTCGATACGCGGTTGTACAATTTATAAAATCTAGGAAATAAATGGCCGGGGATCAAATGGCCGGAGAAAAATGGCCGATGAAAATAAAACCGATTGAGCCAAAAATATAATGAATCTCGATACTCGGTTGTACTATTTATCAAATCTAGGAAATAAATGGCCGGGGATCAAATGGCCAGAGAAAAAATGGCCGATGGAAATAAAGACCATTTGAGCCAAAATCCTAATGAATCTCGATACTCGGTTGTACTATTTATAAAATCTAGGAAATAATTGGCCGGGGATCAAATGGCCAGAGAAAAAATGGCCGATGGAAATAAAGACCGTTTGAGCCAAAATCTTAATGAATCTCGATACTCGGCTATACAATTTATAAAATTTAGGAAATAAATGGCCGGGGATCAAATGGCCGGAGGAAAATGGCCGATGAAAATAAAATCGATTGAGCCAAAATCATAATGAATCTCGATACTCGGTTGTACAATTTATAAAATCTAGGAAATAAATGGCCGGGGATCAAATGGCCAGAGAAGAAATGGCTGATGGAAATAAAGACCGTTTGAGCCAAAATCCTAATGAATCTCGATACGCGGATGTACAATTTATAAAATCTAGGAAATAAATGGCCGGGGATCAAATGGCCAGAGAAGTAATGGCCGATGGAAATAAAGACCGTTTGAGCCAAATCTTAATGAATCTCGATACTCGGTTGTACAATTTATAAAATCTAGGAAATAATTGGCCGGGGATCAAATGGCCAGAGGAAAATGGCCGATGGAAATAAAGACCGTTTGAGCCAAAATCCTAATGAATCTCGATACGCGGTTGTACAATTTATAAAATCTAGGAAATAAATGGCCGGGGATCAAATGGCCAGAGGAAAATGGCCGATGGAAATAAAGACCGTTTGAGCCAAAATCCTAATGAATCTCGATACGCGGTTGTACAATTTATAAAATCTAAGAAATAAATGGCCGGGGATCAAATGGCCGGAGAAAAATGGCCGATGAAAATAAAACCGATTGAGCCAAAATCATAATGAATCTCGATACTCGGTTGTACAATTTATAAAATCTAGGAAATAAATGGCCGGGGATCAAATGGCCGGAGGAAAATGGCCGATGAAAATAAAACCGATTGAGCCAAAATCATAATGAATCTCGATACTCGGTTGTACAATTTATAAAATCTAGAAAATAATTGGCCGGGGATCAAATGGCCGGAGGAAAATGGCCGATGAGAATAAAGACCATTTGAGCCAAAATCCTAATGAATCTCGATATGCGGTTGTACAATTTATAAAATTTAGGAAATAAATGGCCGGGGATCAAATGGCCAGAGAAAAAATGGCCGAAGGAAATAAAGACCGTTTGAGTCAAAATCCTAATGAATCTCGATACTCGATTGTACTATTTATAAAATCTAGAAAATAAATGGCCGGGGATCAAATGGCCAGAGAAAAAATGGCCGATGGAAATAAAGACCGTTTGAGCCAAAATCCTAATGAATCTCGATACGCGGTTGTACAATTTATAAAATCTAGAAAATAAATGGCCGGGGATCAAATGGCCAGAGAAAAAATGGCCGATGGAAATAAAGACCGTTTGAGCCAAAATCTTAATGAATCTCAATACGCGGTTGTACAATTTATAAAATCTAGGAAATAAATGGCCGGAGATCAAATGGCCAGGGGAAAAAATGGCCGAAGGAAATAAAGACCGTTTGAGCCAAAATCCTAATGAATCTCGATACTCAGCTGTACAATTTATACAATCTAGGAATTAAATGGCTGGGGAACAAATGTCCAGAGAAAACAATGGCCGAGGAACAAATGGCCAATGGAAATAAAAAACGTTTTCCCCAAAATCCTATTTTTTCTCGATACTCGGCTGTACAACTTACAGAATAGACGGGATCTGGGAAACAAATGGCCGGAGAACAAATGGCCATGGGAAAAAATGGCCGATAGAAATAAACACAGTTTGAGGCAAAATCCTTATGAATCTCGATACTCGGTTGTACAAATTATAAAATCTAGGAAATAAATGGCCGGGGATCGAATGGCCAGAAAAAAATGGCCGAGGATCAAATAGCCAATGGAAATAAAAACCGTTTGGCCAAAAATCCTAATTTGTCTCGATACTCGGCTGTACAATTTACGGAATCTGGGAAACAAATGGACGGAATACAAATGGCCAATGGAAATAAAAACCGTTTGGCCCAAAATCCTAATTTTTCTCGACACTCGGCTGTACAATTTACGGAATCTGAGAAACAAATGGCCAGGGGAAAAAAAAAGGCCGATGAAAATAAAGACCTTCTGAGCCAAAATCCTAATGAATCTCGATACTCGGCTATACAATTAATAAGATCTAGGAAATAAATGGCCAGGGAAAAAATGTCCAAGGAACAAATGGCCAATGGAGATAAAAACCGTTTGGCCCAAAATCCTAATTTTACTCGATACTCGGTTGTACAATTTACAGAATCTGGGAAGCAAATGGCTACAGGAAAAAATGGCCGATGAAAATGAAGACTGTTTGAAGAAAACATTTAATTAAAATCATTTAAATGTCTTTTTGAAATTCAAAGAAAGCTTCACTGGAATCAATACAAAAAAAATGTAATTTACCTATTCTATTGAATTAATTAAATTGTTTCTCTCGGTGGGATATTTTAGCCAGATTAAAAGGTGCATAAGATCTAAGCATCAGCATTTGACCCAAAATCCTAATGTCACTCGATACTCGGGTGCAAAAATGCACAAGACCTCGAATATGAGGCCGCCGATGAGCTGCACTGAGAGAAAAATATAATTGGATACACTAAATTTTCAAATAAACCATTTATTTGAAAATATTCAAGTGCAAAGTTTATTTGAACCAATCATATATTTAATTTCTTAGTTTGCAGAATGAAATAAAAAATGCATTGAATTCACAAAATATATATTTTTTTTTACTAAATATTCTGTTGATTCAATAAAACTATGTTAGGAATGCGTCAGACAATATACGTATTCACATTATGTCGTCAATCCTATCAAGTAAATGTATCGTTAAATCAAAACACTATTTGTTTAAATGTACGAAATATTTATTTGAATCATTTTTATATTTAATTGTTTCGATTAAATGGGTTTTCGAAGGAAACATACTCCCGATTTATTTTTGAACCAACTAACTGAATGAATTTGTCTATTTACTGTAGTGTACAAAATATTTGTTAACACACAAAAATGGTTGGTAGTGGGCACGCCCAAATGTAATTGTGCACTTTGGGTACAAAACAATAATTCAATTATTTACAAATCTCAACCAAATCGTATTGGGATGAACCGAGCAAACTGCTCAAATAAGGCATAATCGAATCAACTCGATTTTTTCTATGAAAACAGTTTCACACGTATACAGGTTTAGTTAAGTGGTTCCATTGATTCAAATATATATTAAATCCATTCAATAATTTATTTATTCGACTGAACGAAATATATAGCTACTTTAATTGAACTGGTTCTTTTCATACAAATAATTCGGCTGTTTTATATAGTTCATTCAACGCAATATATTGGTATTTGGACGACACGTATAGTTGCTTTAAATACAAGATACTTGAATCAATTATAAATATTTTAAATAAATGATTTTGTGTATCCAATCATATTTTTCTCTCGGTGTGGATAAAGCCAACGATGGTATTTTATTTGCGTAACAATGTTATTCCTGGTCCAAGCTGCAACAGACACCGAGACACCGCGAAGACTCGGAGAGCACGGATCGAATGTCGAGTTCTACATGCCGCAATCTCGTCATTCCGCTATATGATATATATGATACATGATATATCATTTCGCTACATAATATGTACAAGGCGTCCCAAAAGTTATAATGTTCCGTCGGCTTAAGGGGCTGCTGGAGTAGATTTTTTTACCGACATTGGTCTTGTAAAAATAGACTTTTGCAGTTTACGCTTTACGTCGTTATAACGCTACAGATATACTTCAAATTTGACAGAGATGTTATATGAACAACAACGGTTCGACGTAGATGCGATTTTCAGTCGAAAACTAACAAGAAATAGGATAAATTGTATATTTGTAAACCCCCGAAAACCAATATGGCCGCTCGAAATGTCAACAACACATTTGCGGTAAGATATAATCGTTTGAGGAACTCAAACGTGCCAAATCCGTATCGACGCCAATTCTTTGATGTTTTCTGAATATTTCAGAACTGGCGAAATGTCGATTATAGAAACTGAATCCACGTAAAGCGTAAACTGGGTGGACGTGTTTTTGGTTAAACTTTCAGCCGATAAAGAAGATCTCTATTGGCTCAAAATATACGGTTTTTCTATTTCTTGCTAGCTTTCGACCACAAATCGAATCTACGCCGAACCGTTGTTGTTCATTTAACATCTCTGTCAAATTTGAAGTATATCTGTAGCGTTATAACGACGTAAAGCGTAAATTGCGGAATTCTAGTTTTACCGACCAATGTCGGTAAAAAAATCTACTCCAGCAGCCCCTTAACGCTGTTCGTTTAACCCTGTTCATATACAGGGTTAAGCGAACAGGGTTAAGAAGGGCAAAAGTTATGAAGTTCCGGCAGCTTAAACCTGTTGGCTTAACCCTGTTCATATACAGGGTTAAGCGAACAGGGTTAAGAAGGGCAAAAGTTATGAAGTTCCGGCAGCTTAACCCTGTTGGCTTAACCCTGTTCATATACAGGGTTAAGCGAACAGGGTTAAGAAGGGCAAAAGTTATGAAGTTCCGGCAGCTTAACCCTGTTGGCTTAATCCTGTTCCTATACAGGGTTAAGCGAACAGGGTTAAGAAGGGCAAAAGTTATGAAGTTCCGGCAGCTTAAACCTGTTGGCTTAACCCTGTTCATATACAGGGTTAAGCGAACAGGGTTAAGAAGGGCAAAAGTTATGAAGTTCCGGCAGCTTAACCCTGTTGGCTTAACCCTGTTCATATACAGAATTAAGCGAACTGTTCATATAAGGGTTAACAAATGCCAACACTTATGAAGTTCTGGCTGCTTGACCCTGTTCGCTTAACCCTGTTCATATACAGGGTTAAGAAGGGCAAAAGTTATGAAGTTTTGGCGGCTTAATCCTGTTCGCTATACCTTCTTCATATACAGGGTTAAGTGAATAGGGTTAACGACTGCCAACAGTTATGAAGTTCCAGCTGCTTGACCCTGTTCGCTTAACCTTGTTCACATACACAGTTAACAATGGCCAAAAATTGTGACCTCTCGATGGCTTAACTCTGTTCGCTTAACCCTGTTCATATACAGGGTTAAGCGAACAGGGTTAATAGGGCCAAAAGTTTTCGAGTTCCAGCTGACTAACCCTGTTCGCTTAACCCTGTTCATATACAGATGTAAGCGAACAGGGTTAACAGGGCCAAAAGTTATAAAGTTTCGGTTGCTTAAGGTAGTCCTTGCGTCTAGTATTAATTTCACATAAATTCGAGAAAATTGACAAGAAATTGCAACCACTTCTCGATAATATAAAAATCTGAAAAAAATCATGCATGTTATAAACGTTGCAAAGATTAATTTTGCATTATAAAAATTCCAAAATGTTATTAACAAATTGATGAAAAATAAAATTGTTCAACAAATCCTTCGATAACTTAATTTTTTTGTTTCAATGAAAATAATGCGTTCATTTTTCTAAATATGTATGAATTTTTTTCAATTTTTTTAATTCACTTTGAATTTTGCGTTTTTTAACATGGGGAAAATCACAAAATTCAAAGTGAATTCAAAAATTTGAAAAAATGCATGCATATTCAGAAAATAGAGCGGATCATTTTCATTGAAACAAAAAAATTAGGTTGTCGAAATATATGTTGAACAATTTTATTTTTCATCAATTCGTTAATAACATTTTGGAATTTTTATTATGCAAAATTAATCTTTTCAACGTCTTTAACATGCATGATTTTTTTCGGATTTTTATATTATCGAGATGTGGTTGTAATTTCCTTTCAATTTTCGAAAACTTATGCGAACTCGACACCAGGCGCAAGGACTACCTTAACCCTGTTCATATGTAGGGTTAAGCGAACAGGGTTAGGCAGCCGGAAATTCAAAACTTTTGGGACACCCTGTATGTATGTATGTATACGCTCGTTATAACTTCTGAAATCACTTCAGGTGACCTGATGGACGAGGAGAACGTCCTGGAATTCCTGACGAGCCTGGAGGCCATGGACCTGCCCGACAGAATCGAGGAAGTCAACCCGAAGATACTCGGAAAGATCGTCGAGGACACGGAATTCGTGGCCGTTCTCTTCTGTAAGTCGCACGAGTCTGTCATGTCCATCGGACGATCAAGGAAAGGAATACGCACTGAGAAAATTAATGAGAGAGCGATAACGAATCGATTGCTGTATTTAACTATTTTTTTTTTTATTGGTGGCACCATTTTTGGCTACGGTGAAAGTTTTGTTATCGCTTCGTTGATATTTTTTCTGTGCGTGTTCATGACATTTCACGAGGTTCTCGATCCGTTTTTCTATTTTTTATTTTCCTGATCTGTTCTTTTACTTTTTTTATTTTTCCGATCTGTTCTCAATTTTTTTTATTTTTCCGAACTGTTCTCCTATTTTTTTCTATTTTCCTGATCTGTTCTTCTATTTTTTTATTTTTCCGATCTGTTCTCAGTTTTTTTTATTTTCTCGAACTGTTCTCCTATTTATTTTCTATTTTCCTGACCTGTTATATATTTTCCCCCTATTTTCCCGATCTGTTTCCCTATTTTTTCTATTTTCCTGATCTGTTCTCCTATTTTTTCCTATTTTTCCAAACTGTTCTCGTATTTTTTTCTATTTTTCCGATCTGTTTTCCTATTTCACAGCGATCATGTCGTATTTTTTTTCGGGACATCTCACCGTTCTCTTAAGGTAGTCCTTGCGCCTGGTGTCGAGTTCGCATAAGTTTTCGATAATTGAGAGGAAATTGCAACCACATCTCGATAATATAAAAATTTGAAAAAAATCATGCATGTTAAAGACGTTGAAAAGATTAATTTTGCATAATAAAAATTCCAAAATGTTATTAACAAATTGATGAAAAATAAAATTGTTCAACAAATATTTCGACAACCTCATTTTTTTGTTTCAATGAAAATGATCCGTTCTATTTTCTGAATATGCATGAATTTTTTCAAATTTTTAAATTCACTTTGAATTTTGTGATTTTCCCCATGTTAAAAAACGCAAAATTCAAAGTGAATAAAAAAAATTGAAAAAATTCATACATATTTAGAAAAATGAACGCATTATTTTCATTGAAACAAAAAAATTAAGTTATCGAAGGGTTTGTTGAACAATTTTATTTTTCATCAATTTGTTAATAACATTTTGGTATTTTTATTATGCAAAATTAATCTTTTCAACGTTTATAACATGCATGATTTTTTTCAGATTTTTATATTATCGAGAAGTGGTTGCAATTTCTTGTCAATTTTCTCGAATTTATGTGAAATGAATACTAGACGCAAGGACTACCTTAATGCACTTGGTTACATTTGTTTATTTTTATTTGTTCACTGATTAATTTCGTCAACGACACCAAGAGACACGAGTCGAGAATGCGATTTGTAAATGTTGTAAATATCAATGTAAATGTTACATGTTACATGTTACGTGTATCCGTGAAGTCCGCGTGAGTTTCGCTGTCCGATCGGTTATTGCTGACGATTTTTTTATTTTACGATTAATGCTCGCTTGGTCTACATTACTATATGTATGTTGTGTAGCATCGCGCTGAGGTCGTTCGCCAAAGTATTTGCAATCGGACGAATTTCAGCGACTGGAGCTTTACAAGCCATATCGAGCGATTTCATGTTATTTCATCTTTGTTCATTAGCGCGCTATGCGATCTGTAACCTATAGGCGCTGGGATTTTTTTTTTTAAATTATTTATGCAATCTTAACCCTTAGCGGCCACACCTCAGTTAGGCCATATAGCGGCTGCATTAGGTAACCCCACGCTGAAAACCCTAATTGTACAAGACATATGGGTGTTTTAACCCATTAACGTCCAAGCGTCCCGATATCTTACCAAACTTTCAACGCGATTATTTTTTATGTTATCGGCGTTGAAAAAAAATTGTTTTCGGATATATCGACGTAGAATTTTATGCTCTTTCAGAATACCGGTTCAAAATTTCGATTAGACATAAAGAAAAAAAAATATGGTCGATTCAAGCATGAAAAACGTGAACATTTTTGAAAAAAACCTTTTTGTGCATTTTTTTTTGCAATGTTACCGCAATGAATTCATACTGTAATCATGATCAGAGGTGATCGGAATAGTTAAAGTTTAACAGAGAATTTTCATGTAATCATTGAACCACTCCTTTTTACAATATGGCGGCTAGAACGTAAATATTCTACAAAAACATAAGCTAATTTATTTCTCGGAAACTACTGAGCTTAGCTCAAATTATGTAACTACAAAAATATCTTAGAATTGGTCAAAGAATATCCTCAAATTTTTCAAAAATTTTTTGAGATGATTTTTGGTTTTCCAAAATATAAAAATAATTAAAATTGACGATTTTTTTTTTTTTTTTTTTTTTTTCTTAAAAAATTTGAGAGTATTCTTTGACCAATTCTAAGATATTCTTGTTCTTAGATAATTTGTGCTAAACTCAATAGTTTCCGAGAAAAAATTAGCTTATTTTTGTAGCATATTTACGTTTTTGCCGTCAAATTGTAAAAAGGAGTGATTCAATGATTGTAGAAAAATTTACGCATAAAGTAATTCGTATTGTGTCGATACATTTTTTAAGAAAAAAAAAAAAATTTTACGATTTTAATTTTTTTGATATTTTGGAAAACCAAAAATCATCTCAAAAAATTTTTGAAAAATTTGAGGATATTCTTTGACCAATTCTAAGATATTTTTGTAGTTACATAATTTGAGCTAAACTCAATAGTTTCCGAGAAATAAATTAGCTTATGTTTTTGTAGAATATTTACGTTCTAGCCGCCATATTGTAAAAAGGAGTGGTTCAATGATTACATGAAAATTCCCTGTTAAACTTTAACTATTCCGATCACCTCTGATCATGATTACAGTATGAATTCATTGCGGTAACATTGCAAAAAAAAATGCACAAAAAGGTTTTTTTCAAAAAATTTCACGTTTTTCACGCTTGAATCGGCCATATTTTTTTTTTCTTTTTGTCTAATCGAAATTTTGAGCCGGTATTCTGAAAGAGCATAAAATTCTACGTCGATATACCTGAAAACGAATTTTTTTCAACGCCGATAACATAAAAAATAATCGCGTTGAACGTTTGGTAAAAAATCGGGACGCTTGGACGTTAATGGGTTAAGACATATGGTGGCTTCTAACCGATTATTTCATGTTTGTTGAACAGTTCTTCAACATTTCTAATGATTTTTATCAGTCAGTTTATAGATGGCATTCTACAACTGTGAAAATTCATAAAAATGGCTTTTCCAGGAAAAAATGCATTACTCCGCCATTTTTCAATATTAAGGGCTACAATTTTAGGATTGCACGCGCAACATATACCACCACAATAAAAAAATAACAGTATCCGCTGATCATTCAAAAAGTATATTTATTTTGCAAAATTACTGGAGTCAAAAATTTATAAAATTACAGATCATACAATTTCGAACTCCTATTTTTTTTAATTCAATATTTTTTTTTCTGAGCCTGGGGTAACCAGTTACCGCGTGTGGCCACTAAGGGTTGACGACAGAATCCCATAGCTACACTGTTAAAAATCCGGTGTTAAAAACAACACCAAGACGGTGTCTATATAGGTCCACACCAATCACGGTGTTAATTAGCGGTGTTAAGGTAGTTATGTCGCTATAGTTCAATTCCGCATAAATTCGAGAAAACTGAAAGAGAATTGGAAGCACTTCTTGATGGTCCAAAAATCTGTAAAAATGCATGCGTATTAAAGGTACTGAAAAGATTAATTTGGCATAATAATAATTCTAAAATGTTATTAACAAATTGATTAAAAAAAACATTGTTTAACAAATATTTCGGTGACTTAAGTTTTTTTTTCGATGAAAATGATTCTTTCGTTTTCCTGAATACGGATGAATTTTTTCAGATTTTTTAAATAACTTTGAATTTACGTGTTTTTTATATGAAAAATTCAAAGTTATTTAAAAAATCTGAAAAAATTCATCCGTATTCAGGAAAACGAAAGAATCATTTTCATCGAAAAAAAAACTTAGGTCACCGAAATATTTGTTAAACAATGTTTTTTTTTAATCAATTTGTTAATAACATTTTAGAATTATTATTATGCCAAATTAATCTTTTCAGTACCTATAATGTGCATGAATTTTTTGAGATTTTTAGACCATCGAGAAGTGCTTCCAATTCTCTTTCAATTTTCTCGAATTTATGCGAAATTGAACTATAGCGACATAACTACCTTAACGCAGTCTGAAATACCGACTTTCACCTCAAAAAGTCAGAAGTGCCGTTTTTCGCGTATTATCAACGGATCGAAGCAAAAATTGAAATACAGTCGCCAGTAATGTGAATCTCGTTAATGAATTAGTCAGAATTTTGATTTTCGAAAATAAAAATTACAGATCAATTACCCGGTAGAGGAATCTGTAATGAAAAAATCGATTTTTTTCTTCAATTTTTCGATAAAAACTGAGAAAAGCGACTAATTTATTCACGAGATAATAAAAAATCACACATGATACCTGCATTCATGCCTTTAAAGCAAAAAGTGTTATAATGCTTCGTCGGTAACACAGGGAAAATTTAACGAAACGGCTGGTGTTAATTTAACACCGTAAACAGTGTTAATATTAACACTGTAATAAGTAACACCAGGAAAAAGTCCACACCAGCAGCGTTTGACACCGTAGATTTTTAACAGTGTATAAAAGAATAATGAACAACGATACTTGGGATGTGAAGCAGCTTTTTGATTCGTCCGTTTTCAAATAAACTGCAACGCGCCATATTTAAAATAACGAATAAACAGCAAAACAAGAAAAAAAAAATCAAATAAACCGTCATGGTACATAACTAAGTGTTGCATCGATGTCTCGCACTCAAAAACTCTCGGGTAATTCACATTGAAATACATGTGTATCCAATAATAATAATAATAATCGTAATAATACGTGTATCTAATGTACGTGAAAATATTTTTTTTTTGTGTGTGTTGGTGTGGATAGGTCCAAACACGGAGCGGTGTGTTGGCGCCGGCTCTAGTAAGTACACTCTTACATAAAATCAAGGCCCACCCTTTTTTTATCGATCACGTTTTTTAGAACAATTTTTATTTTATTTTATTTTATTTTTTTAATTTTTTATTGAGACCCCATCCAGATTTTCAGTTTTACGTAGAGGATCGTAGAGTGAGAGCAATTGGTAGGACCCTTTTATCACCAGTCATCAAACAGTCATCAAACCCAAACATTATTTGGTCCTCATCTTGGAGGAATTTCGCGTAAATATTATTATTATCAATATATAATAATTAATAAATTCGAAATAATAAAAAAATTAGCCTTTTCATTCGGTAGACCAATGAAAAATCAGCAAAAATGTTACCCCGACTGATGATTTCTCTGGCATTGCTCTGAATATTTGTTTTCATCAGATGAACCAAACAATGTAATTATCTCTGTATACTCCACATAATTGTCTGTATCGCTGATAATCTTTTGTGATAATAGTTGCACGTTTTGTTATTTAGTTACTGGGGCCGTAGAAAAAAAAGAAAAAAAAAAGAAACCATCCAGACAGACAAACGTGCCGTCAAAATGTCTTTTTGCAATAGCGTGCGTAAAACTCGACTTTCCGGACGGTTTCGCGTGCGTAATGTGCTCGTTTTCCGCACCCGTGCGTAAAGTAAACGCTCGTGCGTAAAGTTCCACTTTATGCACTCTCGTTTACTTTACGTACTCGTGCCGGAAAACGAGTCCTTTACGCACGTGAAATCGCCCCAAAGAAATCTCGTTTACGCACCGCTATTACAAAAAATAGTATGTGTAACTCGTGCGAAAATAACCTACTTTACGCACTTCTTGCACAATATACTATATCGTGACATGGTGACACCACAAATGCGTTAGGCGACGTCATGCTGCGCAGAAATTAACGTAGCGATGTGTGTCTCAATTGAACTATTTTATGACGGTGATGGCACAGTGTACTGTGACACCACACTTAAAAACCATGCCATGTAGCGTGTACTGCTATCTTGGCAGTATTTGATGTATATGCTATCGCACGCTTGTGGAGCTATGATGTTTGCATGCCATAAATTAGGATCATAGCATGGTGATGCTATAGTTGGTCCATATCATGGCGTATGCTATTAATATGTTGCAACCACAGTCACAAAGAAAATGCAAAAATGGTGCTCTTGTAGTGGAATAACGTACATCGTTGTAATTCGTGGTGTCATGGCCTGTTGCAATAATGCGGCGTTATCGTGCTGCAATTGATGTCTCAAACGGTTTTCAAATATCATACCAAAATGACAGCATGATATGTTTCGTTCGGACGATGTCATGATATGGAGCAATTATGCGGCATCAACGCTGTCATCATCGAAGCTTCAGGCATGCAGACATTGTAGGTCCACAAGCGTGCCATAGCATGGCAGCCCTTCTTTCCCGCACAATTCTATATCCACCACTGCGTAGATCCAACACATTCGTTTCTCCACAAAGTCGATACTACACATTGGTATTCCTTCACATTTCTAATCATCACGCGCTTTTTCCACGACAGTTCGGTCCTACACATTTCGATTATACACATTGGGTCCTATACAGACGCTATCCCACGCTTCGATTTTCCTATACAAGCGAATCCTTCACAAGGATTTAACATAACAATTCATTACAACTCAAATTAATCCCACACATTATTTACTGCACAATTCTATACACCACAGGAACATTGCAACGCGTTTTAGTCCCTCACAACCGATCCAACAAAAACTTTTCCAACACATTTCGTTCCTACACATTCCAAAGTCGGTATCTGTATTACCGACACGAGAGTTATCCCATAACTGACATGAAATAATTCTCGTCGGTAATGAAGATACCGACTTTGGAATGTGTAGGAACGAAATGTGTTGGAAAAGTTTTTGTTGGATCGGTTGTGAGGGACTAAAACGCGTTGCAATGCTCCTGTGGTGTATAGAATTGTGCTGTAAATAATGTGTGGGATTGATTTGAGTTGTAACGAATGGTTATGTTAAATCCTTGTGAAGAATTCGCTTGTATAGGAAACTCAATGCGTGGTATAGCGTATGTATAGGACGCAATGTGTATATTCGAAATGTGTAGGACCGAAATGTCGTGGAAAAAGCGCGTGATGATTAGAAACGTGAAGGAATACCAATGTGTAGTATCGACTCTGTGGAGAAACGAATGTGTTGAATCTACGCTGTGGTGGATAGAATTGTGCGGGAAAGAAGGGCTGCCCCATAGCATAAGTAACAAAAGTACCATCAACATGGCGCCACAGTATCACGGCACACTGTGTCGACATAAAGTACCTCAATTCAGACACACATCGTTACGTTAAGGAGGCTTCGGCGGTACAGTCAAGTTTATTGTGTATTAAATTTGCAGCTTTATTTGTACAAACTTTCAAAGGGAAACTAGTGTCAATAAAGGTGGATCTGAATTAAAGAGATCTTGCTGAACGTAAAAAAAATTGCATAGAAATAAAATCATACTAATATAACTCATTTTATGCTAATAATCAATAGGGTATATAACGCGCGGTTTTTTGGAAGTAAAATTTGTAATTTTAGTTCGTTCCTGACGAGCGACGGGTCATTTCGTTCGTTGAAGAACGCTTTCCGAGATCATTGATTTATTTTCTTCAGTTTATTTATCAATTAGGGAAAAAATTAGTGAAATTCGACACTTTGTTTTTTTTTCTCTCATAAACGAATGGCTGTTATTTGTAAGCTATGCGTATCATCGCAAATTTTCATCGTTCAATTTATACATAATTTTTTAAGAAAGAAAATGAGCCATCGCTCCACAAAAACGAACTAAAATTACACGTTTGTCTTCCAAAAAAACTGCGTATAATATATCTCTTTGGTCATTAGCATAAACTGAGTTATTTCTCTGTTCATTTTTTTTCATACATTTTTGTCTACATTAAACAGGGTCTCTTTAATTTAAATCCACCTTTATTAGCACTGGCTTCCTTTTGGAAGTATGTTTAAATAATGTATTAAATCTTTGTACGCGATTGATGTGACTGTACCGCCGATACCTCCTTAAGGTAGTCCTTGCGCCTGGTGTCGAGTTCGCATAAGTTTTCGAAAATTGAGAGGAAATTGCAACCACATCTCGATAATATAAAAGTCTGAAAAAAATCATGCATGTTAAAGACGTTGAAAAGATTAATTTTGCATAATAAAAATTCCAAAATGTTATTAACAAATTGATGAAAAATAAAGTTGTTCAACAAATATTTCGACAACCTAATTTTTTTGATTCAATGAAAATGATCCGTTCTGTTTTCTGAATATGCATGAATTTTTTCAAATTTTTTAATTCACTTTGAATTTTGTGATTTTCCCCATGTTAAAAAACGCAAAATCCAAAGTGAATTAAAAAAATTGAAAAAATTCATACACATTTAGAAAAATGAACGCATTATTTTCATTGAAACAAAAAAATTAAGTTATCGAAGGATTTGTTGAACAATTTTATTTTTCATCAACTTGTTAATAACATTTTGGAATTTTTATTATGCAAAATTAATCTTTTCAACGTTTATAACATGCATGATTTTTTTCAGATTTTTATATTATCGAGAAGTGGTTGCAATTTCTTGTCAATTTTCTCGAATTTATGTGAAATGAATACTAGACGCAAGGACTACCTTAATTCCACCGAAGATTACCGTTATGTGGTGCACTTATGGTGCAGCCGTGGCACAAAATGTCTGTCTGGGTAGTTACTGGGTTCGTAAAAAAAAAAAAAAAAAAAAAAAAAAAAAAAAAGTAGCTGCTTTGATTTTTGCTTTAGCTGTGAATCGTACTCTTTGACAGTATTTTGTATTTTTTGTATTTTTGAATTTTTTTTGTATCTATGCACAGACTGCAATGTAGATACACGTTTGTTCTAACTATATCGTCAAAAAAGGCCAGGCTTGTCCGTGACTTACTGTTCGTCAACCGTCCGACAGCCCACGCGAAACAGTCTCCGACCGCGATCAGACGCAGGTAAAAAAAAACGTGCAAGCAATAACATTTTTCAATTGATTCCAAATTGGGACAGACAAGCCGGACTGCAAGAAGTGCGCGAGGGCTCTCCAGGAGCTGGAGAACATCGACGACGAGGCCGATCAGCTCGGCATCGGATTTGTGAAGATCGCCGACGAGGAACTCGCCGAGGAATACAATCTCGGACCTCTCCCCGTTCTCGTTTACTATCGTCACCAGATTCCAATTATCTACGAACGTGAGTCACTGCACCAACACATTTAATGGCATAAAAAAAAAAAACATCGAGTAGATCAATCGGTGAATTTATAGGAATTTGTTCTAAACGTCAAC
The DNA here is from genome assembly GCA_964034905.1 of Itoplectis maculator. NCBI lineage: Eukaryota > Metazoa > Arthropoda > Insecta > Hymenoptera > Ichneumonidae > Itoplectis > Itoplectis maculator. The sequence continues at coordinate 5,892,222 of OZ035868.1, forward strand.
ACGTTTTTATGATGAAAAAAATAATTTCAAGAATAAATTAATTAAAATGGCCACAATGTGTACAGTGGCCACTAACGGTACATCTACCCTACCGTTTTTTTGCCACCTTAGGGCCTCCACCATTGTTTCCACCTTCGGGCCCATTGTGGCCTTTACCAGTTTGGTCACCTTAAGGGATCGTCACAGTGTGAAATAAAAAAAAAATCGATTTTTTTTTTTTTTTTCATTATCGGATAGTATACACGGTTATAAACATTCTGTTAAATTTTTTTATCGAAATTCCAAGTATTTCGGTCGCTACAGCCTTTCTTAGAGAAAGGGATGACAGTGGCGTGTGCAAACTTTAAACGCGTTTTTCTCGGAATGTTGTTTTTCAAAACGGTGTCCACTCTCAAATGAAGAGTTATGACGATATCGATTTCAAATTTTGAGAGAACATTTCTAACGTCATTCTCTATCGCGCTATGAGAGCTTTTTTTATTTATTAAATCTTCCTATTTTTTTTTACGAAAAACTGTCGAAAAAAAGGGCTAAATTCGATAATTTTCGTTCAAACCGCCGCCATTTTGTCAAATTTCAAAAAAAAAAAAAAAAAAGCTCTCATAGCGCAATAGCGAATTTCCTACAGATTAATAATCTTTTTGAAATTTTTGGTTCAGACAAAAATTGCGGCCGCAATCGTGGACATAATGCAGGACCTTTTTTTTACACGAGCTATTTAAACAATTTATATCATTATTATACATTTAAGAAATGCACATAAAAAAATCATTTTGTATTCTTCAAGAATGTACTTATTTATTTAAAAAAAACCAGACCAATTAGTTCATTACAACTTAACAAAAAAAATTCGCGAAAATCATTGATTTTTCGGAGGGTCACACTGTGACGATCCCTTAAGGCCCATTGTGGTCTTCACCGTTTTGGCCACCTTAGGACCCATTGTGGCCTGTACCATTTTGGTCATCTTAGAGCCCATTGTGGCCTTTAACTTTTTGACCACCTTGGGGGGGGGGGGGGGGGGGGGGGGGGACAAAAAAAATGTCCACAATCGGTTCAGTAGCTACTAACGGTACATCTACCCTATGTTGCTGCTCCCCCTTATTATACAGCAAAAAAGTACTATTTTTCGAGCTTTACTTTACAATTAAGCTTGTTTATCTTGCAGACGAATTAAGTAAAGAAGAGGATGTGCTGGAGTGGCTGGTATCAAACAAGAGTACAGGAGACGAGGAAGACGTTATCGAGGATGTGACGGCCAAAACGCTCAACACTCTCATCGGCAACATGGACAATCTTGTTGTGCTTTTCTGTAGGTGTCGATGAAAATTTGTTATCAGATACAAATGTTTGGGTTCCAATTTTAGGTCTTTAGTTTGAACTTGAGCACGAATCAAGTTCGAATTTGAGCACGAACCCAGTCCGAACTTGAGCACGAATCAAGTTCGAATTTGAGCACGAACCCAGTCCGAACTTGAGCACGAATCAAGTTGGAACTTGAGCACGAACCCAGTCCGAACTTGAGCACGAATCAAGTTGGAACTTGAGCGTGAATCAAGTTCGAACTTGAGCAGGAACAAAGTTCGAACATGAGCACGAATCAAGTTCGAACATGAGCACGAATCAAGTTCGAACTTGAGGAGGAACAAAGTTCGAACATGAGCACGAATCAAGTTCGAACATGAGCACGAATCAAGTTCGAACTTTAGCATGGATTAAGTTCGAACATGAACATGAATCAAGTTCGAACTTGAGCATGACTCAAGTTCGAACTTAAGCATGAATCAAGCTCGAACTTGAGCATCGATCAAGTCCGAACTTGAGCATGAATGAAGTTTGAATTTAAGCATGAATGAAGTTTGAACTTAAGTATGAATCAAGTTCGAACTTGAGCACGAATCAAGTTTAAACTTGAGCATGAATCAAGTTCGAACTTAAGCATGAATCAAGTTCGAACTTAAGCATGACTCAAGTTCGAACTTAAGGTAGTCCTTGCGTCTAGTATTCATTTCACATAAATTCGAGAAAATTGACAAGAAATTGCAACCACTTCTCGATAATATAAAAATCTGAAAAAAATCATGTATTTTCTAAACGTTGGAAACATTAATTTTGCATAATAAAAATTCCAAAATGTTATTAACAAATTGATGAAAAATAAAATTGTTCAACGAATCCTTCGATAACTTAATTTTTTTGTTTCAATGAAAATAATGCGTTCATTTTTCTAAATATGTATGAATTTTTTCAATTTTTTTTATTCACTTTGAATTTTGCGTTTTTTAACATGGGGAAAATCACAAAATTCAAAGTGAATTTAAAAATTTGAAAAAATTCATGCATATTCAGAAAATAGAACGGATCATTTTCATTGAAACAAAAAAATTAGGTTGTCGAAATATTTGTTGAACAATTTTATTTTTCATCAATTCGTTAATAACATTTTAGAGTTTTTATTATGCAAAATTAATCTTTTCAACGTCTTTAACATGCATGATTTTTTTCAGATTTTTATATTATCGAGATGTGGTTGCAATTTCCTCTCAATTTTCGAAAACTTATGCGAACTCGACACCAGGCGCAAGGACTACCTTAAGCATGAATCAAGTTCGAACTTAAGCATGAATCAAGTTCGAACTTAAATATGAATTTAAAATCATATTGAGCCGCAGTGCAGTCTTAAGTTCGATCGTAAGATTGAAATTCGATCTCCGGACCGATCTTAATTTCACACGTTCGTCCAAAATTGCGACCCATAGATTTTTGAACGAGTGAATTAATTTCCTAGCAAATACAAGGAAATAAATTCAAGTAAAAAAACCTTAACGTCTCAATCCGTTTTTGATGTGCAGACGATCACGGCGAAGACGATTCGATGCAGGTGCTCACCGAGCTTGAGAAGATCGACGACGATCTCGACAAGCACGGAATACAATTCGTCAAGATCGACGATGACAAGGCTGCCAAGGAATTCGGCATTGATTCCATCCCCGCAATCGTTTACTTCGAGAGACAAATACCAAATGTCTACGATGGTGAAAATTAATTATTGATAATAGTTAAATCGACAAATAGAATATTGACGTTTTGGCTGGAGGATGTTAATTTTTTCTCTAATTTCACAGGTGACGTCGAGAACGAGGATGAGATCCTCGAATGGATGGTCGCTCAACTCGAGAAGGACGAGATCGAGGACGTTACCGACGAAATGCTTGACCGTCTTGTCAAGGAAGGCAAAACTATAGCTGTTCTTTTCTGTAAGTTAGAGATGGACTATTTTTTTCACTTCCACGATTTATGAAATGTCTTAAAAATCGGTCCACGATTTACGAAATGTCTTAAAAATCGTTCAACGATTTACGAAATGTCTTCAAAATCGTTCAACGATTTATGAAATGTCTCAAGAATCGTTCCACCATTTATGAAATGTCTCAAAAATCATTTAATGATTTATGAGATATCTTAAAAATGATTCCACGATTTATGAAATGTCTTAAAAATCGTTCAACGATTTATGAAATGTCTTAAAAATCGTTCCACAATTTACGAAATGTCTCAAAAATCATCCCACGATTTATGACATGTCTTAAAAATCATTCCACGATTTACGAAATGTCTTCAAAATCGTTCCACGATTTACGAAATGTCTTAAAAATCGTTCCACAATTTGCGAAATGTCTCAAAAATCATTCCACAATTTACGAAATGTCTCAAAAATCATCCCACGATTTATGACATGTCTTAAAAATCATTCCACGATTTATGAAATGTCTTAAAAATTGTTCCACGATTTATGAAATGTCTCAAAAATCATCTCATGATTTATGAAATATCTTAAAAATGATTCCACGATTTATGAAATGTCTTGAAAATCGTTGACAGATGACAACAACGACCGGAAGTCCCAGAGGGTCCTCAACGAGCTGGAAAATATAGACGACGAGTGCGATCAGCTCGGCGTGATCTTCGTGAAAATCGACAATGCCGACGAAGCGAAGGAGTACGGAATCGAAAAAATGCCCAATTTGATATATTTCGAGAAGGGCATACCGACTCTCTACGAGGGAAATCTCGAGGACGAGGAGAAGGTGCTCAAGTGGCTGACCCAGCAACAGAATACCGATCAGATCGAAGACATCACCGACGAGATGTTGGACATGGTCATCGAAAAAATGCCTTATGTGGCTGTATTATTTTGTAAGTATTGCACTGAGAAAAAAAGTTTTATTGATTCAATGAAATTTCATTGGAATCTCAACCTACAAACGATGGATGTGCAGTCAATGAATTAATATACTTAAGGTAGTTATGTCGCTATAGTTCAATTTCGCATAAATTCGAGAAAATTGAAAGAGAATTGGAAGCACTTCTCGATGGTCTAAAAATCTGAAAAAATTCATGCACATTATAGGTACTGAAAAGATTAATTTGGCATAACAATAATTCTAAAATGTTATTAACAAATTGATAAATAAAAAACATTGTTTAACAAATATTTCGGTGACCTAAGTTTTTTTTTCGATGAAAATGATTCTTTCATTTTCCTGAATACGGATGAATTTTTTCAGATTTTTTAAATAACTTTGAATTTACGTGTTTTTTTATATGAAAAATTCAGTTATTTAAAAAATCTGAAAAAATTCATCCGTATTCAGGAAAATGAAAGAATCATTTTCATCGAAAAAAAAACTTAAGTCACCGAAATATTTGTTAAAAAATGTTTTTTTTATCAATTTGTTAATAACATTTTAGAATTATTATTATGCCAAATTAATCTTTTCAGTACCTATAATGTGCATGAATTTTTTCAGATTTTTAGACCATCGAGAAGTGCTTCCAATTCTCTTTCAATTTTCTCGAATTTATGCGAAATTGAACTATAGCGACAGAACTACCTTAAGGGGGTCATCCCAAGTGAAGGCTCTTTTTTTGGAGTAGTCCTTGGGCCTTAAGTTGAGGTCGCATAAGTTTTCGAAACTTGAGAGGCAACTGCAAGCACTTCTCGATAATATAATAATCTAAAAAAAATCAAGCATAATAAAGGCGTTGAAAAGATTAATTTTGCATAGTAAAAATTCCAAAATGTTATTAACACATTGATGAAAAATAAAATTGCTCAACAAATCTTTCGAGAACGAAATTTTTTCGTTTCAATGAAAATGGTTCGTTCATTTTTCTGAATATGTATAAATTTGTTTAAAATTCTGAATTCACTTTGAATTTTGTGATTTTCCCCATATAATAAAATGTAAAATTCAAAGTGAATTCAAAAATGTAAAAAAATTCCTGCGTATTCAGAAAAATAAATGAATCATTTTCATTGAAACAAAAAAATTAGGTTGTCGAAAGATTTGTTGAACAATTTTATTTTTCATCAATTTGTTAATAACATTTCGGAATTATTATTATGCAAAATTAATCCTTTCAACGACTTTAATACGCATGATTTTTTTCAGATTTTCATATTATCGAGAAGTGGTTGCAATTTCTTCTTCATTTTTGAAAACTTAAGTGAACTCAGCTTAATGCATAAGACTACCTTCAGACAATTATTTACTCTTATTTTTTTATTTTTTATTTAGAGTCAGAGACCGTTTCCTTGAAATAATGAAACAATTTTATAGAAACAATGAAGCGGGTTCATTTAAAAATGAATCAGATTTATTGAAACAATGAAACAGTTCCCTTGGAACAATGGAACGGTTTTTTTGAAACCAATGAAACAATTAAATAATTTTATTAAAAAAATGAATCTGTTTCCTTAAAACAATGAAACTGTTCCATTGAATCAATAAGCGCGTCTCTTTAATTCTGGTGATCCATAAAATGTTTCATTCAATTCAATGAAATTCAAGCTTCTTTGAAATAAATTAAAAAAATAAAAAAAAACATTTCGTTGGAATCAATGAAAAAAAATGCAATACACATATTTCATTCAATCAATGAAACTAAATAAAATAAAATAAAAAAGCATTAATTAAATTAATTTAATTAAAAATTGGTCGATTCTTATCAACTGACTTGACCATTATTTGCATTGTAACTGTCCGTCCTTCACTGACCTTTGATAATATTTTCCTCAGACGAGAAGGATCAGAAGAAGAGCCAGAAGGTTCTCGCCGAGCTGGAGAACATCGACGACGACTGCGATTCACACGACATCGCGTTCGTCAAGATCGACGACGAGGACGAGGCGAAAGAATACGGAATAGACAATTTACCGACGTTGGTGTTCTTCGAGCGTACGATACCGCATGTTTACGAAGGTAAATACTCATTTTCTTATACAGGCTGTGCCGCCAAAAGTTACGAATTTCTCTGTTCACTTAAGGGATCGTCACAGTGTGACCCTCCGACAAATCAATGATTTTCGCGAATTTTTTTTGTTAAGTTGTAATGAACTAATTGGTCTGTTTTTTTTTAAATAAATAAGTACATTCTTGAAGAATACAAAATGATTTTTTTATGTGCATTTCTTTAATGTATAATAATGATATAAATTGTTCAAATAGCTCGTGTAAAAAAAAGGTCCTGCATTATGTCCACGATTGCGGCCGCAATTTTGATCTGAACCAAAAATTTCAAAAAGATTATTAATCTGTAGGAAATTCGCTATCGCGCTATGAGATTTTTTTTTTTTAAATTGACAAAATGGCGGCGGTTTGAACGAAAATTGTCGAATTTAGCCCTTTTTTCGACAGTTTTTCGTAAAAAAAAAATAGGAAGATTTAATAAAAAAAAAAAGCTCTCATAGCGCGATAGAGAATGACGTTAGAAATGTTCTCTCCAAATTTGAAATCGATATCGTCATAACTCTTCATTTGAGAGTGGACACCGTTTTGAAAAACAACATTCCGAGAAAAACGCGTTTAAAGTTTGCACACGCCACTGTCACGCTGCAATCCCTTTCTCTAAGAAAGGCTGTAGCGACCGAAATAATTCGAATTTCGAAAAAAAAATTTAACAGAATGTTTATAACCGTGTATACTATCCGAAAATGAAAAGAAAAAAAAATCGATTTTTTTTTTATTTCACACTGTGACGATCCCTTAACCGTCCTCATAAACGGGGTTAAGCGAACAGGGTTAATAGGCTCAAAAGTTACGAAGTTCCGGCTGCTTAACCCGGTTCACTTAACCCTGTTCATAAACGGGGTTAAGTAAACAGGTTTAACAGGGCTAAAAGTTATGAATTTCCGACTGCTTAACTCTATCGCTTAATCCTGTTTATATACAGGGTTAAGCGAACAGGGTTAACAAGACCAAACGTTTTGAAGTCCCGGTTGCTTAACCCTGTTCATTTAACCCTGTTCGTAAACGGAGTTAAGTAAACAGGGTTAACACGGCTAAAAGTTATAAATTTCCGACTGCTTAACCCTTTCGCTTAACCCTGTTGATATACAGGGTTAAGCGAACAGGGTTGAGCAGCCGGAACTTCAAGACTGTTAGGACACCCTATATAATAAACAAAACTGGGAGGTTGAATTACAAATAAAAGTATTCGATTTGTAGGAGACCTGATGAACGAGGATCAACTTCTCGGTTGGCTTCTCCACCAGAAGAAGCATCGCGAAATTCCGGAAGTGACCGACGAGATGATGGAGAAGCTCATCGAGAGCACCCAATACCTCGCCGTACTGTTTTGTAAGTAATCTACATGTAAGTCTCTTCGGCGCGGCGTTTCGGTCCAAACCGAATCGACTACTCATCAACTTCTCGTGGCTGCTTTGTTTTTCTTCCGTTGCGATTATTTTTGTTCATTGGTCAACGTTTTGTCCCGCTAATTTTATCTTTTAAGTAATCTTATCGCGATTAAGGAGGATAGATACTGTCTATGTGGAGCAGCAGGGGGCAAGAGGGGAACGCCTATGCGTATTCACGGGAACTAGTAACGCGCGGCTGCCACCCTCAAATAGTTAAGGATGTATGTCAGCGAGACTGTTCTCAACCCGCTCAAAAGTCAAAATCCAGAGGTAAATTCGACCACTTCTCGATAGATTAAAAATCTGAAAAAAATCAAGCATATAAAAGGTGCTCAAAAGAATAATTTCGCATAATAATAATTCCAAAATGTTATTAACAAATAGGTGAAAAAAACAATTGTTCAACAAAGTAATGGTCAACCTAATTTTTATTTGCATAAAATTTATATGTATATTTTTCTGAACACATATCAATTTTTTCAGCATTTTTTCTAGTCTTCGAAATTTGGTTTTTTGTTTTCATCTTTGGACTGTATTCGCGAATCTATTTGATCAATCTTTTCGAAACTTGCATGGTGTCATGGGTGGTTTTGGAAGAAACACATATCCAAAATTCGTGATTAAACACGCATTTTTAAAGAAAAAAAAAATCCAAAAAAACAAATTTCGAAAACTAGAAAAAATTCTGAAAAAATGCATATGTGTTCAGAAAAATATACATATAAATTTTATGCAAAAAAAAGTTTGGTTGACCACCAATTTGTTGAACAATTGTTTTTTTCACCTATTTGTTAATAACATTTTGGAATTATTATTATGCAAAATTATTCTTTTGAGCACCTTTTATATGCTTGATTTTTTTCAGATTTTTAATCCATCGAGAAGTGGTCGATCTTACCTCTGGATTTTGACTTTTCAGCGGGTTGAGAACAGTCTCGCTGACATACATCCTTAAATAATCAAGTAATCAAACACTCGTAAATAAATTGAGTTTAAGCAAACAAACAGCGGCGTATGTTAAATTAGCTATTTTTAAGTGTTTTCAGTTATTTTTTGATTAATTGAAAACCAAATACGTGATAACCAACGTTGAAATTTGGAAATCACGCTTTACCCATAACATCTATAATCAAGAATCAGATCAAGGTGTTTTCTTTCTACGATTGCTCGATAAATATGTAGACAGTCGATTTGAAACTTCGTTCAGTTCTTCCCAAAGATGTCAAGAATAATTTGCATCTATTTTTATTCGATTCTTAATATTTTTGCTATGTTTTCGAGGGTTGTAGCCTAACTTTCGCCTGATTTCCCTATGTTACCCGTGTATAAGAGCAAAACTTCAGTAATTCATTTCTCGATAACCATTCGGGTGATTGAAATGAAATTTGTCATGGAATGTAATTTTACTCGACGAATATCCTCCAAAAATTCAAGCTTATGCTTATCATTTTTAGTTGAGTATCCGACCTCCTTAAAATGACTTCTTCGCTCGAACATCGCGGCCATAAAACGGTCAGAACGCTGATAAATAATTGAGAAAAATAATCAACGATCATTTTCATTGGTGCAGACGACAAGGAAGACAAGCAGAACATAAGAATCCTAAACGAGCTCGAGAACATCGACGATGACCTGGAAAAGGAAGGAATCGTCATCATCCGCATGGACAACGACGCTGAGGCCAAGGACTTCGGCATCGATCATCTGCCGACGCTCGTCTACTTCGAAGACAAAATTCCCGCGATCTACGAGGGCGATTTGCTCAACGAGGACGAGGTGCTCGAGTGGCTCATAGAGCAAAAAAATTCCGCCACCATCGAGGAAGTCACCGACGAGATTCTCTCGGGTCTCATCGACGAGCACGAATACGTCGTCGTCTACTTCAGTGAGTTTTACCGTTTTTTTTGTTCAAGTTTTATTTGTTCAAGTACTTTGTACTTCAAGCACTGCACTTTCGGTACTTCGCAAGTACCGGGCACTTGAAGTACTTCGCAAGTACCGGATACTTGAAGTACTTCGCAAGTACCGGACATTTGAAGTACTTCACAAGTATCGGGTACTTGAAGTACTTCGCAAGTACCGGGCACTTGAAGTACTTCGCAAGTACCGGGCACTTGAAGTACTTCGCAAGTACCGAGTACTTGAAGTACTTCGCAAATACCAGGTACGTGAAGTACTTCGCAAGTATCGGGTACTTGAAGTACTTCGCAAGTACCGGCCACTTGAAGTACTTCGCAAGTACCGGATACTTGAAGTACTTCGCAAGTACCGGATACTTGAAGTACTTCGCAAGTACCGGACACTTGAAGTACTTCGCAAGTATCGGGCACTTGAAGTACTTCGCAAGTACCGATTACTTGAAGTACTTCGCAAGTACCGATTACTTGAAGTACTTCGCAAATACCAGGTACGTGAAGTACTTCGCAAGTACCGGGTACTTGAAGTACTTCGCAAGTATCGGGCACTAGTACTTCGCAAGTACCGAGTACTTGAAGTACTTCGCAAGTACCGGATACTTGAAGTACTTCGCAAGTACCGGATACTTGAAGTACTTCGCAAGTACCGGGTATTTGAAGTACGTCGCAAGTACCGAGTACTTGAAGTACTTCGCAAGTACCGGACACTTGAAGTACTTCGCAAGTATCGGGTACTTGAAGTACTTCGCAAGTATCGGACACTTGAAGTACTTCGCAAGTATCGGGTACTTGAGGTACTTCGCAAGTACCGGACACTTGAAGTACTTCGCAAGTACCGGACACTTGAAGTACTTCGCAAGTATCGGGTACTTGAAGTACTTCGCAAGTACCGGGTACTTTAAGTACTTTGCAAGTCCCCGGGTACTTGAAGTACTTCGCAAGTACTGGATACTTGAAGTACTTCGCAAGTATCGGGTACTTGAAGTACTTCGCAAGTACCGGGTACTTTAAGTACTTTGCAAGTCCCCGGGTACTTGAAGTACTTCGCAAGTACTGGATACTTGAAGTACTGCCCAGCTCTGATTCAAAATCGCGTCTGTTACAAAAACACCTGTAACAAAAGCCAATTGTTTGTGTTTCCAGGTGGTCGTTGCGAAGAGGGCGACGAGTGCGAAACGGTGCTGAAGGAATTGGAGAACATCGACGACGAGCTCGACGAGACTGGAATAATCTTCGTGACCACCGAAGACACCGGAATCGCGAAGAAACACGGCATCAAAAACTTCCCCACGCTCGCTTTCTTCAGGAACAAAGAGCCTCTGATTTACAAGGGCGACGTGGAGGACGAGGACGAAGTTCTGTCGTGGCTCACCGACGAGAACACCCTCGAGATTCCTGGAAAGATTGAGGAAGTCAATGCCAGGATGTTGGAGAACATTTTGGACGAGAACGATCACGTTGTTGTCTTCTTCTGTAAGTTTTTTCCCGTTCTTATTAGCGGTTTAATCCATTAAGTCCTTGCCATTGAGATTTGCGAAATTGAAATTGGCGGTTCCAATATGGCGGACAAAAGTTCCCGAATTCCGTATTTTTCCGTGAAAATTCGTAGCTAGGGGTTTTCGTTGTGACCGGGTAAGTAGGAAATGCAAAACTATTCTCGGCTTCAAGCCGCCACATTGGATACCGCCATCTTGAGGTGCATAATTCAGTCATAATTCGGATCGAATGTCGACAAAAAATGTCGGTTGAAAAACATAATGGAGCGAAAAAATGCGTTTTTTTTTTAAATAAATAAACATAACGTTGTTGGATAACATTTTTTAAAAATTCTGCTCATGGATTCGGAAAGCTGAGCAAATTTTATGTCTTATATGATTATAGCTGATTTTTTTCTAAACGACTTTCATGGAAGAAATAACCGCTGAAAAATAGGACGAAAAAGTGTCCGTTCGGGACTTAATGGATTAACGATATAGATTTTTTCTAAGATGAAACTTTAAATTGTTTGGAACGCAAATTAGCTTCGACTCTGACAATACTTGACACTGTCACTTTTGTTAACCCTCTTTTGAGCATTCTGTGCTTGGATCATTATTTTCATCCGCAATACTTTGAGAGTTGCGAGAAAATATTTTTGTTGAAATAAATTCTCAGTGTTCAAATTTCAAAAACTTTGAAATGAAATTTCAATGTGTCTGCAACACAAATTTTATTTTACTCACATATTTAAGGTAGTCCTTGTGCCTTAAGCTCAGTTTGCATAAGTTTTCGAAAATTGAGAGGGAACTTGCTTGCTTGAGAGGCAACCATTTCTCGATAATATAAAAATCTGAAAAAATCATGCATATTAAAGGCGATGACGAGATTAATTTTGCATAATAATAATGCCAAAATGTTATTAACAAATTGATGAAAAATAAAATTGTTTAACAAATCTTTCGACAACCTAATTTTTTTGTTCCAATGAAAATGGTTCGTTCATTTTTCTGAATATCTATGAACTTTTTAAAATGTTTAGTTTCACTTTGAATTTTGTGATTTTTTCCCAAGTAAAAAAAGCAAAATTCAAAGGGAATTCAAAAATCTGAAAAAATGCATGCGTATTCATAAAAATAAACGAATCATTTTCATCGAAACAAAAAAAATTAGTTTGACGAAAGATTTGTTGAACAATTTAATTTTTCATCAATTTGTTAATAACATTTCGGAATTCTTATTATGCAAAATTAATCTCGTCAATGTCTTTAATATGTATGATTTTTTTCCATATTTTTATATTATCGAGACGAACCATCCGTTTTTTGAGATGATTTTTGAAAAACCAAAAATCATCTCAAAAAATTTTTGAAAAATTTGAGGATATTCTTTGACCAATTCTAAGATATTTTTCTGCTTACATAATTTGAGCTAAGCTCAATAGTTTCCGAGAAAAAAATTAGCTTATGTTTTTGTAGAATATTTACGTTCTAGCCGCCATATTGTAAAAAGGAGTGGTTCAATGATTACATGAAAATTCCCTGTTAAACTTTAACTATTCCGATCACCTCTGTTCATGATTACAGTATGAATTCATTGCGGTAACATTGCAAAAAAAAATGCACAAAAAGGTTTTTTTCAAAAATTTTCAGGTTTTTCACGCTTGAATCGGCCATATTTTTTTTTTCTTTATGTCTAATCGAAATTTTGAGCCGGTATTCTGAAAGAGCATAAAATTCTACGTCGATATACCTGAAAACGAATTTTTTTCAACGCCGATAACATAAAAAATAATCGCGTTGAAAGTTTGGTAAAAAATCGGGACGCTTGGACGTTAATGGGTTAAATCCGTCGCTGCTATCAACTTCCCTTTGAGTATTATGTACTACGATCATCATTTTTTCCGCATTGAGAATTGCAAGAAAAAAAAATTGCTTCCGTCTTGTTTTATTCTCTATAATTAGTGTTTACTTCTATATTACTTGTGTCATCGCAGACAAGGAAGGCGACAAAAAGAGCCAAAAGATTCTGCAAGAGTTGGAGAATATCGACGACGAGTGCGAAGAGAAGGACATTGACTTTGTGAAGATATCGGACGAGGGCATCGAGAAGGAATACGATCTTCCGGGTCTACCGGCTCTGGCTTTCTACCGTCACAAGTTCCGCACCATTTATACCGGTGACATGATGCACGAGGACGAGATTCTCGACTGGGTCCTCGAACTCCGTCGCTCCACCCCCGACGTCATCGAGAGCGTCGACAGGAAGACGCTGCAGGTTCTCATCAACGACGTTGAGCACCTTGCCGTATTTTTCTGTAAGTTCGAAAGGCCCCTTTTTCTCTATAAGTGGAATTAGTGTTTAGTACGGGTGTGCGAATATTCGAAATTTTCGAATAATTCAATCCGAATCGAATCGTAATATTCGAATATTCGATTCGTCTGTTTCGAATATTCGATTCGTCTGTTTCGAATATTCGATTCGTCTGTTTCGAATGTTCGATTCGTCTGTTTCGAATATTCGATTCGTCTGTTTCGAATATTCGATTCGTCTGTTTCGAATATTCGATTCGTCTGTTTCGAATATTCGATTCGTCTGTTTCGAATATTCGATTCGTCTGTTTCGAATATTCGATTCGTCTGTTTCGAATATTCGATTCGTCTGTTTCGAATATTCCATTCGTCTGTTTCGAATATTCGATTCGTCTGTTTCGAATGTTCGATTCGTCTGTTTCGAATATTCGATTCGTCTGTTCGAATATTCGATTCGTCTGTTTCGAATATTCGATTCGACTGTTCGAATATTCGATTCGTCTGTTTCGAATATTCGATTCGACTGTTCGAATGTTCGAATGGAATGTTCGGATATTAAAAACAATTACATTGTCTTAGTGCTTCCTCTTGTTTATTTAACAATGGTTTACCCAGCTCGTTTTGTGTTAGTAAGTTTATCACATTTGGCTTCCTCAAGAGGCTTTGTTTTGTTACTTTAATTATTGCTTCATTCATTTCTTTTATTATTATTTTTTGTTACAGAATCTTATTATCACAGCTACTTTTATAGTAATGAAAAAAATGTCTACTGGAGAGCCTCCATAAAATTTTGAAAAAATTATAAATGGTGTTAAACACTGAACCACTGTATATACTTTGCCCGCAATCAATACCGATCAATAGTTTATGGTTGTCTAACTTTGAATGTTCAATATCCAATATTCAAATTGAATGGTACATTTTTGTTCAAATATTCGATTTTTTCGGATATTCGAGTTTTTCCGAATATTCGACTTTATTTCGAATATTTCTTTGTTATTCGAAAATTCGAATAACAATATTCGATTCGATTCGATTATTATTCGCACAAACCTATTAAATATTTCTCATAGATGAGAAAAAATAGTGTTTAGTTAAATATTTTTTATTTACTTTTAATAATTCTTCTCAAATTCTTTGCACCCGAACCAAAAGTCTATTTTTACCAACGACCATTTGTTTCCCAACCGCAGACGACGATGACGAGAGGTGCGACACGTGTCGCGAGATTCTCGAGGAACTGGAGACTATCGATGACGACACGGACAAGCACGGAATACAATTCGTCAAGTCGAACGACGCGAAACTCGCCGCTGAAATCGGCATCTTCTCGTTCCCGGCTCTTGTCTATTACGAGACCGGTGTCCCCATCATGTACGACGGTAAGATTCGCATTATAATTACACCAAGACGCAGCTTTACGATCGGCCGCTTTTATTTCGCGACTCTCGATCATACGAAAACGTGGCTCTCACTGAGTTTACAATTCACAACTCCGACACGCGTCAAGTTATTGTCCTTATTTTTGACGCATTTGAAAGTAGCTTTGCGATATCTCAATGAATACGAGAAATATATTTGATACATTTTTTAATATATTTTTTATTCATTTTAGAATACATTTTTATTTATTTTGAAATATACTTTTTCTATATTACAAGAAATATATTCGATATATTCTTTAATATATTTTTTATTTATTTTGGAATATACTTTTTCTAAGCGGTGGTCATCTCTTTTTTTAACTCTCGACTATCCCTCTGGGGTAAAAAGACGGGAGTTATGCGTTTCACAACGATCAGCTAATTTGAGCAATTTCTTTGTAACCAATGTTCTCGAAAACGGTAAAAAATTACTTGACCAAATTTTGTAAGTCGATTCTATGATTAGCGCCGAATGTCTTCATTCATAAATTCAAGCGATAAGTTGTTAATTCGCGTAGATAAGTGCATTTTGCAAATAGTCAGTTTGAATATATCGAAATATTGCAAGATGGCCGCCATTGATGCGTATTCTGTAACTCACTTCATAGCGCATATGGCTGATTATTTGAATGACTTTGAAATAAAATAAAAAAAAAACTCCGAAATAAAAATAATTTTACAAAAATTAAAAAACTCGGGCTGCTGGAGTAGATTTTTTTACCGACATTGGTCGGTAAAACTTGAATTCCGCAATTTACGGTTTACGTCGTTATAACGCTACAGATATACTTCAAATTTGACAGAGATGTTATATGAACAACAACGGTTCGGCGTAGATGCGATTTTCAGTCGAAAACTCACAAGAAATAGGAAAAATTGTATATTTGTAAATCTCCGAAAACCAATATGGCCGTTTGAAATGTCAACAACGCATTTGCTGTAAGATATAATCGTTTGAGGAACTCAAACGTGCCAAATCCGTATCTACGCCAATTCTTTGATGTTTTCTGAATATTTCAGAACTGGCGAAATGTCGATTATAGAAACTGAATCCACGTAAAGCGTAAACTGCGTGCACGTGTTTTTGGTTAAACTTTCAGCCGATAAAGAAGATCTCTATCGACTCAAAATATACGATTTTTCTATTTCTTGTTAGTTTTCGACCACAAATCGAATCTACGCCGAACCGTTGTTGTTCATATAACATCTCTGTCAAATTTGAAGTATATCTGTAGCGTTATAACGACGTAAAGCGTAAATTGCGGAATTCTAGTTTTACCGACCAATGTCGGTAAAAAAAATCTACTCCAGCAGCCCCATAATTAATAAACAAATTGAGTAAATAAAAACTTATTAAATAATAAAATAACCATTCGCATATCACATAGTCGGGAGATTTTTTTCGTCATTATGTGTGAAAATCTCTCGACTATATAATATGCGAATGGTTATTTAATTATTACATAATTTTTGTTTACCCAATTTTTTCATTAATTATATTTTTCAGAGTACATTTTTACTTTTTTTAAGCGGTGACCATCTGCTTTTTATATTATTAAGAAAATCCTTGACTTTTTAATGACATCAAATTTGTGTCGCAAAATATTTTTGATGAAGATGATACCGAATTTCAACAATAAGGACATTAACTTTATCGCAGATAAAAAAACCCTCGCGTTCCAACCAACAGGATTCGCTAAAGAATCCAACTGATTGATTGGTGCGCTGACGCCAATTCTTATTCCAATGTAGAAGACGCTTTTGCTGTTCATTTCACAGAAGGAACCAAGTTCAAACTCTTATAATTCGAAATTCAAAGAGGAAAATTTGGAATCGCGGTTGAGTTCGTAAAATAGACAGCAAACTGATTGGTCTGGAGCTCACCCCTCAACTTGTTTATCAATCAGGGAACATGTTGGAATTCTGGAGCTCAGACCTCAACTTTACTGAAGCATTTCGTATTACTTTAACCCTTTGATGCATAACGGGATGTTTAACATCTCACCTAGATTATTATCATTTTTTAAATATTTAAATGTTTTAATTTATTTAAATGTTTTTTTTTTTTTTTTTTTTTTTTTTTTTACTATAATAACATACATTGAAAAATACAATTTGTTATCTAAATTTTCTTGTGAATTGGTTGCTATTATCAAATAAACAATAATAAAAGTCACTTTTTCAAATAAAATTAATTACTTCCAACATTTTTTATTGTATCTACGTGAAACTTGGTATATATGTTTTGATGGTTGCTGATCTTGAATCTGTTACCAGAATTTTGAAATTCACACATCCAATATGGCGGGTTCAATATGGCTGACCGAATTCATGAAACTAACTCTGATCTTGAAGAAAAATAGCTTATATGAGTTTTTCGGATCGCTGATTCCGAATCTGTCATCAAATTAATGAAATTTAATATGGCGGAAGCAACTTGGCGGACCGAAATCGTGTAATCAACGTTGATTTTCATAAAAATTGGTAAATTCACGTTCCGAGGGCCGCTAATATCAAATCTGTTATTAAAATTTGAGAATTCGGAAATCCATTATGGCACATCCAATATGGCGGACCAAATTCGTAAAATTATGAATTTCGGAATTTTTAGCTCGGATTCGTAATGAGCGACCCCGAAAACCCCGAGTATCGAATTTCATCCCAATCAAGTCACTTTTTGCGTTTTGGTCCGCCATTTCGAATTTCGAAATTCTGAGCTCGGATTCGTAATCAGCGACCCCAAAAACTCCCGAGTGATAAATTTCAAGTCCATTAAACCCAAAGAAAAATGTATGCATCAAAGGGTTAATAATGATAAGTAATTGTAATAATTACTTTATAAAAAACAACGCTAAATGGAAGTTGTTTTTGTACTGAAGTAACTTTTGAAAATAGTAAAAATGACCTTCGAATTGACGAAACCAAAAAAAAATGTGAGTTACTTTTTCATCGCGGGAACTAAAAACTCACTGTTAAATCAAATTTACCGTCAAAAGGGTCGTAATGATGGTAAGGTATTAATTCTAGCGGCAAAAAAGTGTCAGATTTTCTTCGTTTGGTTATTTCGAAGGTCATTTTGACCATTCCCAAAGTTTCTTCTGTGCAAGAAACAACTTATATATTGAGCGTTATTTTTATGGTCACTTTGACAGGTTTTTTGTTTTAGGAAAAAATTAAAGTTATCGTGATCGCTAGCAATTACGATAACCGGGTCTCAGATTGATAGACTAGTTAAGGGGGGGGGGGGGGGGGGGGGGGGGGGTAGGGTATTTTCAGCGAAAAAAAGGCATAAATTTGAGAATTTTTTGTGGCGATATAAATAGTGATAATCAATTAAATCTTTTTCCACATAATAGTGGCACATTTCAAGAATATTCTGTAAAATTTTTATGGAAAAAAATAAATAATCAAGTGATTGGCAGAGAATCTCCGGAGGCGTCTCGAAAAAAAGTTGATTTGCGGTGCACACGATTTCTCGAAATAGGATTGCCCGAATTCAAAAATTCAAACGGCATTCATTAGAGGAGATGTTTCTCGAGGTAACGCCGAAGAGTCTTTTTTTTTTACCATTTTTGAATTTTTGGCATCACTTTGAAGTCAAAAACGCGATTTTTGCTGGAAAAATCAGCCTATTTGTTATTGTAAAATTGATAATTTTAATAAAAATCGAAAAACGCCTTCGGCGACCTGACGAATTATATGGAGAAGCACTGTGCCAAATTTCAGAACGATCGGCCAATTAGTTTTTGAGTAATCGTGTGCACCGACTTTCAAAATGATGATTTTAGGAGAACGCTTAAAGTCGCGCTCGGGCAGCGAAGGTACAGCAATCCGCGAGTATAAAAATATTCATAACATCCCCAATTTTGCTCCGATTGACTTGAAAATTTGACACAATATTCTTGAGGTATTATGCATTCAGTAAAAAATATAAAATAAAAATGCCAAAAAAAAATGTTAATACCCTACCCCCCCCCCCCCCCCCCCCTTAATTCACGTCAAAGCCCCAAAATAACGATTGGATGGTTCGCGAGGGTTACAATATTTATAATAATAATTACACGAGGAAACTTCACACGCTGGATTATTTTGCAACATTTCCCCCCCGTTAGAAAATAATGATTTACTTGATCAAGTTGGACGTCACGTTCGCGTCACCTCCGCGTCACCTCGTGAAAAATATCCGTGGAAAATCCGTGTGCCAAACATATATATTTTTTTTCTCAACGGACATTACATGCTATATATATGTGTGCGTGTGTCTGACTTTTGTAGGTAATCTTAAGAACGAGGACAAAGTTCTGGAATGGCTAATCGAACAGAAAAGTAAGGAAACATCTAGAATGATGATAATTATTACGGGTGTACTGTTCTTTGTGACTTTAATATCAATCGTGACTGATACTGCGCCGGCTTACCAAAAGTACCGTCGAACACGCGCCGTCGCGATCGTGCCCATCACGCGTCCGCGTTCGCCCTGATCACTTCGCACTCTGATCAATCGACTCGCCGTTTCAATGTACTCAAAGTACCAAGTACTTTCAATACTATAGACGGTGGAAATCGCGAATATTCGACAAAATTGTACCCAAAGTACCGAATACTTTCAACACTATGTTCGGCGAAAATCGGGCAGCCCTTCTTTCCCGCACAATTCTATCCACCGCTGCGTAGATCCAACACATTCGTTTCTCCACAAAGTCGATACTACACATTGGTATTCCTTCACATTTCTAATCATCACGCGCTTTTTCCACGACATTTCGGTCCTACACATTTCGATTATACACATTGCGTCCTATACAGACGCTATCCCACGCTTCGATTTTCCTATACAAGCGAATCCTTCACAAGGATTTAACATAACAATTCATTACAACTCAAATTAATCCCACACATTATTAACCGCACAATTCTATACACCACAGGAACATTGCAACGCGTTTTAGTCCCTCACAACCGATCCAACAACAACTTTTCCAACACATTTCGTTCCTACACATTCCAAAGTCGGTATCTGTATTACCGACACGAGAGTTATCCCATAACTGACATGAAATAATTCTCGTCGGTAATGAAGATACCGACTTTGGAATGTGTAGGAACGAAATGTGTTGGAAAAGTTTTTGTTGGATCGGTTGTGAGGGACTAAAACGCGTTGCAATGCTCCTGTGGTGTATATAATTGTGCTGTAAATAATGTGTGGGATTGATTTGAGTTGTAATGAATGGTTATGTTAAACCCTTGTGAAGAATTCGCTTGTATAGAAAACAATGTGTATAATCGAAATGTGTAGGACCGAAATGTCGTGGAAAAAGCGCGTGATGATTAGAAATGTGAAGGAATACCAATGTGTAGTATCGGCTCTGTGGAGAAACGAATGTGTTGAATCTACGCTGTGGTGGATAGAATTGTGCGGGAAAGAAGGGCTGCCGAAAATCGCGATTATTTAAAAAAATAGTACTCAAAGTACCGAGTACTTCGAACACTATGGACGATAAAAATCGTCCATAGTGTTCGAAAATCGTGTCAAGTACTTTTAACACAAGAAAGTACTTTGAAATTAGTATCGAATGTTCCGCTGGGTAATAACCAGGATAGGTGAACTCTTTGAATTCAGCTTCAAATATGCAATACATTATTTTGCATTGGTCGTCTGCAGTACTGGAAGTACTTGTAGTACTTTTGAAGTACTTTTTCCATCTAAGTCAAAGACTCAGCGTCCGCGTTCGCCGTGATCACTTCGCACTCTGATCAATCGACTCGCCGTTTCAATCGCAACGACTTCAAAATTCGTCCTTCTATTTTCCTACACTCTCGCGCTATATCACAAAAAACAGCAACGCGACATCAAATCAATCAGGCTTGTCAATCAGATTAGGGTAGCACGTCTAAATAACATCGACGAAAGATTTCCTACAAAAAGAACCTAGGCAAATGGACTTGGACAAAAGAACTTCGACAAAAATAACTTTGTGACAAATAAACTTTGACAAAAATAACTTTAAGACAAAAGAACCTCAGTAGAAATAGTTTTGGGACAAAAGAAATTGGTTGAAAATAATATTGTTCAAAAAATCTGTGATATTTCATGTTGCATCGCATTTTGCGTTATTGCAGTTCATAATTTGTACATTTCACGTTATTGCCGTTCATAATTTGTACATTTTATATTATTGCAGTTCATAATTTGTACATTTCACGTTATTGCCGTTTATAATTTGTACATTTTACGTTATTGCAGTTCATAATTTGCACATTTTACGTTATTGCAGTTCATAATTTTTACATTTTGCGTTATTGCAGTTCACAATTTTTACAGTTTGCTTTATTGCAGTTCATAATTTGTACATTTTACATTATTGCAGTTCATAATTTGTACATTTTATGTTATTGCAGTTCATAATTGGTACATTTTGCATTATTGCAGTTCGTAATTTGTACATTTTACATTATTGCAGTTCATAATTTGTACATTTTACGTTATTGCAGTTCGTAATTTGTGCATTTTACATTATTGCAGTTCATAATTTGTACATTTTACATTATTGCAGTTCATAATTTGTACATTTTACGTTATTGCAGTTCACAATGTGTACATTTTACGTTATTGCAGTTCATAATTTGCACATTTTACATTATTGCAATTCATAATTTGTACATTTTATGTTATTGCAGTTCATAATTGGTACATTTTACATTATTGCAGTTCGTAATTTGTACATTTTACATTATTGCAGTTCGTAATTTGCACATTTTACATTATTGCAGTTCATAATTTGTACATTTTATGTTATTGCAGTTCATAATTGGTACATTTTACGTTATTGCAGTTCATAATTTTTACATTTTGCGTTATTGCAGTTCACAATTTTTACATTTTACGTTATTGCAGTTCATAATTTTTACATTTTGCGTTATTGCAGTTCACAATTTTTACAGTTTTCTTTATTGCTGTTTATAATTTGTACATTATACGGTAACGCAGTTCATTATTTGTGCATTTTACATTATTGCAGTTCATTATTTGTGCATTTTACATTATTGCAGTTCATAATTTGTACATTTTACGTTATTGCAGTTCATAATTTGTACATTTTACATTATTGCAATTCATAATTTGTACATTTTATGTTATTGCAGTTCATAATTGGTACATTTTACATTATTGCAGTTCGTAATTTGTACATTTTACATTATTGCAGTTCACAATTTGTACGTTTTACGTTATTGCAGTTCACAATTTGTACATTTTACGTTATTGCAGTTCACAATTTGTACATTTTACGTTATTGCAGTTCACAATTTGTACATTTTACGTTATTGCAGTTCATAATTTGCACATTTTACATTATTGCAGTTCACAATTTGTACATTTTACGTAGATGCAGTTCATTATTTGTACATTTTACATATTGCAATTCAAAATTTGTAGATTTTATGCAGCTCTCAGATATACCGTCATATATTAGACATCGAGACGCTACCGTGACTCTTGATTATTATGATCTCACTTTACATTACTTCATTTTATTTTATCTTTACCGTTACTTTTTCTTTACTTTACTTGTTTCGGTTACGTTTGTCGCAAAGTTCTTTTGTCGAAGTTTCTACTGCAAAAGTTATCTAGACACGGCGCCGATATCAGCACCGTCCACTATTCGCTAGACTCATTCACGATTAGCGCCACACGAATCTCAATCTTCTGTCGACCGGAGATCAATTTTTCACTTATTAATTAATCCGTATTTATTCTAAAGCATTTTTATTCATAATTATAGAGGCTGCTCGAGCCTCCAAAAATCTTGCTCCAAACACATCTAGAACGATGTTAAGAACTTTGCATTTTGTTACTTCGGATGACATTTTGAAAATCCAAAGAAAAAAAAAAACGATAGAATAGGAAATCATAGAGAAGAAAGTGTTACAAATATAATAATTACTACTACTATCAATTACTACCACTTACTACAATGACACACGATTTTGCGGAGATGAATTGACGCGCGGAGCACATCGATCTTCTCGACGACTCGACTAACCCCAAGACCGGCACAGGTAGCGTTGATCCACTATGCAAAAACCCAAGTGTATACCGAGTTTTCTTCAATTTTAATTTTCTAAAAAAACAAAAACACATTATCTCACGTCTTTCGTGTTGTGCTCATTAACTGGCCTTGATGTGTATCGTCGTTTACTTTTTGTCCCGAAAAACTGGTCGCCACCGAGCAGAAACCGAGTGCGATCGTCCAAGAAGTCTAAAATTTTGCAGGGCATAATTGTACTCAAAGTAATTATAATAAAATTCGGCAAAATTGTACTCAAAGTACCAAGTACTTTCAACACTGTGAACGGTGGAAATCGCGGAAATTCGGCAAATTTGTACTCAAAGTACCAAGTACTTTCAACACTGTGAACGGTGAAAATCGCGGAAATTCGGCAAATTTGTACTCAAAGTACCAAGTACTTTCAACGCTGTGAACGGTGAAAATTTTACTCAAAGTACCAAGTACTGTCAACACTGGAGACGGTGAAAATCGCGAAGATTCGGAAAATTTGTACTCAAAGTACCAAGTACTTTCAACACTGTGAATGGTGAAAATCGCGGAAATTCGGCAAATTTGTACTCAAAGTACCAAGTACTTTCAACACTGTGAACGGTGGAAATCGCGGGATTTCGGCAAATTTGTACTCAAAGTACCAAGTACTTTCAACGCTGTGAACGGTGAAAATTTTATTCAAAGTACCAAGTACTGTCAACACTGGAGACGGTGAAAATCGCGAAGATTCGGAAAATTTGTACTCAAAGTACCAAGTACTTTCAATTCTATAGACGGTGGAAATCGCGAATATTCGACAAAATTGTACCCAAAGTACCAAGTACTTTCAATACTATAGACGGTGGAAATCGCGAATATTCGACAAAATTGTACTCAAAGTACCGAGTACTTTCAACACTATGGACGGCGAAAATCGCGATTATTTCACAAAATAGTACTCAAAGTACCGAGTACTTTGAACACTATAGACGATGAAAATCGCGAATATTCCACAAAATTGTACTCAAAGTATCAAGTACTTTTAGCACAAGAAAGTACTTTAAAATTAGTATCGAATGTTCCGCTGGGTAATAACTAGGATACGTAAACTCTTTGAATTCAGCTTCAAATATGCAATACGTTATGTTGCATTGGTCGTCTGCAGTACTGGAAGTACTTGTAGTACTTTTGAAGTACTTTTTCCATCTGAGTCAAAGACTCAGCTTTGCGCGGGTCGCGGGTGACAAAATCGTTGGACGGTGAAAATCGCAAAAATTCAGCAAAACTGTACTCAAAGTACCAAGTACTTTTAATACTATACTATACTATAATAGAGTGCTTTTAAATTAGTGTTGAATGTTCCGCTGGGTGATAACCAGGATAAGAAAACTCGTTTAATTTTAAATATCGTTCGGCATTAGTCGTCTCCAACACACTAGAAGTACTTATAGTGTTTTCAAAGTACTTTGCCCAGCTCAGTCAACGACTCAGCTGGGTCACGGTCGATAAAATAGTTGGACGGTGAAATCGCGAAGATTCATTGGTACAAAACTCGAGGTTCAATATGTTGCATTAGTCACCTGCGGCACTGAAAGTACTTGTATAGCATTTTCGAAGTACTTTGCCTAGCTAAGTCAAGGACTCAGCTGGGTCACGGGCGATAAAATTGTTGGACGGTGAAAATCACTAAGATTCATTAGTACAAAACGCGAGATTCAATACCGGAAGTACTTGTAGTATTATTGAAGTACTTTGCCTAGCTAAGTCAAGGACTCAGCTGGGTCACGGGCGATAAAATTGTTGGACGGTGAAAATCACTAAGATTCATTAGTACAAAACGCGAGATTCAATACCGGAAGTACTTGTAGTATTATTGAAGTACTTTGCCTAGCTTAGTCAAGGATTCTGCTGGACTACGGGCGATAAAATCGTCTGACGGCAAGAATCACTAAAAATCATTGGTACAAAATGCGAGATTCAATACCGGAAGTACTTGTAGTATTTTTGGAGTACTTTGCCCAGTTCAGTCACCGACTCAGGTGGTTTATTGTCAATACAATAGTTGGACGGTGAAAATCACTAATATTCATTGGTAAAAAACGCGAGATTCAATACCGGAAGTACTTGTAGTATTATTGAAGTACTTTGCCTAGCTCAGGTTTGCCTAAATTCGTTGAAAATCACTAAGATTCATCGGTACAAAATGCAACTGTGACCGGGAAGTCAAAAGCTCCGCGCGACGTTGTCTACCGTTCGAAATTTTTCTCATCGATCACAACTCTCGGGCGGATTGGTAGCCACCGCGTTGTCAGTTAAGGATGTATGTCAGTGAGACTGTTCTCAACCCGCTGAAAAGTCAAAATCCAGAGGTACATTCGACCACTTCTCGATAGATTAAAAATCTGAAAAAAATCAAGCATATAAAAGGTGCTCAAAAGAATAATTTCGCATAATAATAATTCCAAAATGTTATTAAAAAATAGGTGAAAAAAATAATTGTTCAACAAATTAGTGGTCAACCTAATTTTTTTTTGCATAAAATTTATATGTATATTTTTCTGAACACATACGAATTTTTTCAGAATTTTTTCTAGTCTTCGAAATTTGGTTTTTTGTTTTCATCTTTGGACTGTATTCGCGAATCTATTTGATCAATCTTTTCGAAACTTGCATGGTGTCATGGGTGGTTTTGGAAGAAACACACATCCAAAATTCGTGATTAAACACGCATTTTTAAAGAAAAAAAAAATCCAAAAAAACCAAATTTCGAAAACTAGAAAAAATTCTGAAAAAATGCATATGTGTTCAGAAAAATATACATATAAATTTTATGCAAAAAAAAATTAGGTTGACCACTAATTTGTTGAACAATTGTTTTTTTCACCTATTTGTTAATAACATTTTGGAATTATTATTATGCGAAATTATTCTTTTGAGCACCTTTTATATGCTTGATTTTTTTCAGATTTTTAATCCATCGAGAAGTGGTCGAATTCACCTCTGGATTTTGACTTTTCAGCGGGTTGAGAACAGTCTCGCTGACATACATCCTTAATCACGTTTAGGAATCCGCGAGTGTAAAACGTCGCGACAAATTGCCGCAGCGTCGCGACGCAGCTTTCGCGCTTTCGCCTCCGGCATCACACGACCGTCGCCGCCTCTTAGCTCTTTCGCTCTCGGATCGGGCAAGCATATCTGTATTCTCTGCTGTCTATCTCTTTATCACTCAATCACTCTATCACTCTCTCTATCTCTCTATCTCTCTTTCGCATGTTTAACACGTCGTACGCGACGCCTCACAAAACAAGCTTGCCTGAAACATCAAATTGCAATAATATAAATTATCCATACAATTTTCGACAATTGCGTGAAACATATAAATATTAGAAAAAGCGATGATGTAAATTACTTAATCCGAGTACTTTTTGACAATTGAGTAAACAATTGAGTAAAACGACAAAAATATTCGGAAAACCGATGTAAATGGGCACAAACTGGAAACGGCAAATTGGATGAACGGTTTATCGTAGTAGATAGGAAAATTCGATGTGCATCTCGCGAAAACATAGAAGCCGGAACGTTGTATAGATCATAATCAACAGATCACCTGTAGATCCTACCGATTGTCTCGACAAGTCGTGTATGATGACAACTGCTACTCTTGATACAGGTAATGATGACAATGATGATAAAGATAATGATGATGATGATGATGAGGATGACGATGACAATAATGATAGTGGCGATGATGATGATGATGACGATGATGACGATGATGACGATGATGACGATGATGATGATGATGATGATGATGACTATGACGATGATGATAATAATGACGATGATGATGATGATGATGACGATGATGATGATAATTCTGGTGACGAAGATGATGATGATGATGATGATGATGACGAAGATGATGATGATGATGATGACGATGATGATGATAATGATGATGATGATGATGACGATGATGATGATAATGATAATGATGATGATGACGATGACGATGATGATGATAATGATGATGATGATGATGATGATGATGATGACGACGAAGACGATGACGACGACGATGATAAATCGAGCGACGACAGCGAGGATACAGTTAACCGAGCGCTGAAGAAAATCCTAGACAAAGGTAAACGTGCAACGACGTTTCTCGGGCGAGCCAGGATTCCGACTGCACTGTTGTAAATTGAGAATCGGAAGCGAAAACGAATATATCGAGCGACGGAAATAATAAACGCAGTGTCCGGGGATGATACGGGGAAACGAATGAGAATACCGATGTAATACGGTGGCCAGAGATCCGTTGGTAGATGTAGGTATAATCCAGTAATTAGATCGTTCGGAGACGACGGTTCGAAAGTACTTCTAGCATTACGTATATCGTATTTCCTATTTTTTTCTTTTTTTTTTTTTTTTTTTCTATTGCGACGAACGCTCGTGACGAGTTTCCTTTTTTTTTTTTTCTTTCTTTGGATGCGTGACATGCAAATTATTGGTGAAGTACCCAAAGTAGTTTTGCACATTGTTAGATCCGCTTCCGTTCTTCCCGACACGTAGACTTGGCTAGAACAAAAATGCGCTCACGGGTTGGCGGCTGGGCTGGAGGGCGTACGGCATGAAGATTTTTATTTTCTTTTTTTGTTTTCACTCTCACTCACTTTTTCTTTCGTGTTTTTTATTTTCTTTTTATTTATTTTTATTTTTTATTTTTCATATTAAGGTATTCCTTGCGCTTGGTGTCGAGTTCGCATAAGTTTTCGAAAATTGAGAGTAAACTGCAACCACATCTCGATAATATAAAAATCTGAAAAAAATCATGCATGTTAAAGACGTTGCTAAGATTAATTTTGCATAATAAAAATTCCAAAATGTTATTAACAAATTGATGAAAAATAAAATTGTTCAACAAATATTTCGACAACCTAATTTTTTTGTTTCAATGAAAATGATCCGTTCTATTTTCTGAATATGCATGAATTTTTTCAAATTTTTGAATTCACTTTGAATTTTGTGATTTTCTCCATGTTAAAAAACGCAAAATTCAAAGTGAATTTAAAAAATTGAAAAAATTCACACATATTTAGAAAAATGAACGCATTATTTTCATTGAAACAAAAAAATTAGGTTGTCGAAGGATTTGTTGAACAATTTTATTTTTCATCAATTTGTTAATAACATTTTGGAATTTTTATTATGCAAAATTAATCTTTTCAACGTTTATAACACGCATGATTTTTTTCAGATTTTTATATTATCGAGAAGTGGTTGCAATTTCTTGTCAATTTTCTCGAATTTATGTGAAATGAATACTAGACGCAAGGACTACCTTAATTCCAGCGTATGGTCTTTTTCAGGCCTTTACGTTTGTCCCTCTCCCTTTATTTTTTTCCTTGCATTCCTTATTTTCACTTATTTTCTTTTTCGTGTTTTTTTTTTATTTTATTTTGTTTTTTATTATTTCCAGCGTATGGCCTTTTTCAAGCTTTTACGTTTTCCCCTTTTCCTTTATTTTCCTTTCATTCCTCATTTTCACTCATTTTCTCTTTCGTGTTTTTTAATCAAATTTAATTTTATCCTATTTTTTTAATATTAATTCCAGCCTCTATCAGGCTTTTACGATTTCCCCCTCCTTTTTCCTCTTCATTCCTCATTCTCATCTATTTTTTATTTTTTTTTTATTTTTTTTATTAAATTGAATTTTGATGAAAAGATATCCTATTTTATTATATTTTTTATATTAGTTCCAGCCTTCATCAGGCTTTTATGTCCCCTCTTCCTTTATTTCTCCTTCGTTCCTTATTCTCGTTCACTTTATTTTTCGTGTTTTTTAAATTGAATTTAGTTTTATCCTTTTTTATTTTTTTATAATATAGCCTTCATAGGCTTTTACGTTTTCCCTCTCCTTTTATTTCCCCTTCATCCCGATTCCCCCACTCCTCAGACTTTTACCGGAAGCCGTTCGTGTCCTAATGCACTTATTGTATCGCATTTCCACAAGGAAAACTGCGGAAAACCTGTGCCAATACTTTCGGCCATATTTTTTTACTGCTGTATGAAAATACTTCGAGAACTCAGAAGAACTGCCTCCCGCTCAGCAGTTGGCGCACAAGTCGCAGTGGCCAAGCGGTCACCCATCCAAGTACTGACCGCGAGTCGAGCTGCTCTTAAGGTAGTCCTTGCGCCTGGTGTCGAGTTCGCATAAGTTTTCGAAAGTTGAGAGGAAATTGCAACCACATCTCGATAATATAAAAATCTGAAAAAAATCATGCATGTTAAAGACGTTGAAAAGATTAATTTTGCATAATAAAAATTCCAAAATGTTATTAACCAATTGATGAAAAATAAAGTTGTTCAACAAATATTTCGACAACCTAATTTTTTTGTTTTAATGAAAATGATCCGTTCTATTTTCTGAATATGCATGAATTTTTTCAAATTTTTTAATTCACTTTGAATTTTGTGATTTTCCCCATGTTAAAAAACGCAAAATTCAAAGTGAATTAAAAAAATTGAAAAAATTCATACATATTTAGAAAAATGAACGCATTATTTTCATTGAAACAAAAAAATTAAGTTATCGAAGGATTTGTTGAACAATTTTATTTTTCATCAACTTGTTAATAACATTTTGGAATTTTTATTATGCAAAATTAATCTTTTCAACGTTTATAACATGCATGATTTTTTTCAGATTTTTATATTATCGAAAAGTGGTTGCAATTTCTTGTCAATTTTCTCGAATTTATGTGAAATGAATACTAGACGCAAGGACTACTTTAAAGTAGTTCTGTCGCTTCAGGCTCACTTCGCCTAAGTTTTCAAAAATCTAGAGGTAATTGCCAACCCTTCTCAATAATATATAAATCTCGAAAAAATCATGTATGTTACAGGTGCTG
The DNA here is from genome assembly GCA_964034905.1 of Itoplectis maculator. Lineage (NCBI taxonomy): Eukaryota > Metazoa > Arthropoda > Insecta > Hymenoptera > Ichneumonidae > Itoplectis > Itoplectis maculator. Next base: position 5,922,002 of record OZ035868.1, read on the forward strand.
AAAAGATTAATAGAACATAATAATAATTCCACAATATTACTAACAAATTGATGAAAAATAAAATTGTTCAATAAATCTTCCGACAATCCAATTTTCTTGTTTCGATGAAAGTGATTGGTTCTTTTTTCTGAAGACGTATGAATTTATTCAAATTTTTTTCTTTGCTTTGAATTTTCCGTTTTTATGCATTGGAAAAATCACAAAAATAAACGAATAATTTTCATCGAACAAAAAAATTAAGTTGCCGGACGATTTGTTATACAATTTTATTTTTCACCAATTTTTTATAACATTTTGGAATTATTATCATCCCCTATTAATCTTTTCAGCACCTATAATATGCATGATTTTTTCAGATTTTTATATTATGGGGAAGGGTTGGCAATTACCTCTCATTTTTCGAAAACTTATGCGAAGTGAACGTGAAGCGGCAGAACTACCTCTAAACGGCCGCGCGCCTACTGCTGCCGATTTTTTTATAATTTTCCTTTTTCCTTTGTATTAAGGTAGTCCTTGCGTCTAGTATTCATTTCACATAAATTCGAGAAAATTGACAAGAAATTGCAACGACTTCTCGATAATATAAAAATCGGAAAAAAATCATGCATGTTATAAACGTTGAAAAGATTAATTTTGCATAATAAAAATTCCAAAATGTTGTTAACAAATTGATGAAAAATAAAATTGTTCAACAAATCCTTCGATAACTTAATTTTTTTGTTTCAATGAAAATAATGCGTTCATTTTTCTAAATATGTATCAATTTTTTCAATTTTTTTTATTCACTTTGAATTTTGCGTTTTTTAACATGGGGAAAATCACAAAATTCAAAGTGAATTCAAAAATTTGAAAAAATTCATGCATATTCAGAAAATAGAACGGATCATTTTCATTGAAACAAAAAAATGAGGTTGTCGAAATATTTGTTGAACAATTTTCTTTTTCATCAATTTGTTAATTACATTTTGGAGTTTTTATTATGCAAAATTAATCTTTTCAACGTCTTTACCATGCATGATTTTTTTCAGATTTTTATATTATCGAGATGTGGTTGCAATTTCCTCTCAACTTTCGAAAACTTATGCGAACTCGACACCAGGCGCAAGGACTACCTTAAAAAGATGGTGTTTCGCTCCACTTCCTTTATTCTCTCTTTGCCTCCTATTAAGGTAGTCCTTGCGTCTAGTATTCATTTCACATAAATTCGAGAAAATTGACAAGAAATTGCAACGACTTCTCGATAATATAAAAATCGGAAAAAAATCATGCATGTTATAAACGTTGAAAAGATTAATTTTGCATAATAAAAATTCCAAAATGTTGTTAACAAATTGATGAAAAATAAAATTGTTCAACAAATCCTTCAATAACTTAATTTATTTGTTTCAATGAAAATAATGCGTTCATTTTTCTAAATATGTATGAATTTTTTCAATTTTTTTTATTCACTTTGAATTTTGCGTTTTTTAACATGGGGAAAATCACAAAATTCAAAGTGAATTCAAAAATTTGAAAAAATTCATGCATATTCAGAAAATAGAACGGATCATTTTCATTGAAACAAAAAAATGAGGTTGTCGAAATATTTTTTGAACAATTTTATTTTTCATCAATTTGTTAATAACATTTTGGAGTTTTTATTATGCAAAATTAATCTTTTCAACGTCTTTACCATGCATGATTTTTTTCAGATTTTTATATTATCGAGATGTGGTTGCAATTTCCTCTCAACTTTCGAAAACTTATGCGAACTCGACACCAGGCGCAAGGACTACCTTAAAAAGATGGTGTTTCACTCCACTTCCTTTATTGCCTCTTTGCCTCCTATTATACGTCTGTCCTCATTTCCCTCGTGTTGGTAGCGATCAGTCAGCATGCAGTTTTTTTTTGCCGTCACAGTCTTTGTCTGTCCAAAAAATTGAGCCTAACAAGAAGAAAAGGACCACTCGAATCGTCGCTCCAACTTGCTCCAAATTTTGCGAAAAAAAAAAAAAATCCCGAAAATTTCGTGTGACAAAATAATCCTTTTTTTCTTCAATGCGCGACAATCGTCGATGATACGGAACTCCGGGTGACAATTGACCACGACGACGGTGACCAAAAAACTCACGTGTTTTTTTTTTTTTTTTTTTACTTTTTTTAATAGTAGATAATACCGTACGTTAAATCTGCACGTTTGGCTTTTTGGCCGTTGGGCATTGAGAATTTTGAAGTGGCACTCATATTGTAGCTCGGGCACGTCTTCTTCTCTAATCCTCTCTCTCTCTCTTTCTCTCTCTTCCTCTCTATTTCGGCAGCCCTTCTTTCCCGCACAATTCTATCCACCACAGCGTAGATTCAACACATTCGTTTCTCCACAGAGTCGATACTACACATTGGTATTCCTTCACATTTCTAATCATCACGCGCTTTTTCCACGACATTTCGGTCCTACACATTTCGATTATACACATTGCGTCCTATACAGACGCTATCCCACGCTTCGATTTTCCTATACAAGCGAATCCTTCACAAGGATTTAACATAACCATTCATTACAACTCAAATCAATCCCACACATTATTTACAGCACAATTCTATACACCACAGGAACATTGCAACACGTTTTAGTCGCTCACAACCGATTCAACAAAAACTTTTCCAACACATTTCGTTCCTACACATTCCAAAGTCGGTATCTTCATTACCGACGAGAATTATTTCATGTCAGTATGGGATAACTCTCGTGTCGGTAATACAGATACCGACTTTGGAATGTGTAGGAACGAAATGTGTTCGAAAAGTTTTTGTTGGATCGGTTGTGAGGGACTAAAGCGCGTTGCAATGTTCCGGTGGTGTATAGAATTGTGCAGTAAATAATGTGTGGGATTAATTTGAGTTGTAATGAAGTGTTATGTTAAATCCTTGTGAAGGATTCGCTTGTATAGGAAAATTGAAGCGTGGGATAGCGTATGTATAGGACGCAATGTGTATAATCGAAATGTGTAGGACCGAACTGTCGTGGAAAAAGCGCGTGATGATTAGAAATGTGAAGGAATACCAATGTGTAGTATCGACTTTGTGGAGAAACGAATGTGTTGGATCTACGCAGTGGTGGATAGAATTGTGCGGGAAAGAAGGGCTGCCTCTATTTCTAAAAAAAAAACTTTAGCTAATTTAAGTTACCTAAAAAAAAATAATGAAAAAATCCTTAATTCCAACTTTTATCCGGCCATTACCAAATTGTCGTCTAAATTGCACGTCTTCTTCCCTATTTTCTCTCTCTTCCTCATTTTCTTTTCCTTCATCTCTGTAAAAAAACTGTAACGAACTTAAATAACCTAAAAAAAAAAAATCCTACCTTCCAAGTTCCATTTGTCAATCAAATCATATTGCCTGACCAAATTGCACGTCTCTTCTCTCTCTTTCTCTTTAAAAAAAAAAAACTTTACCTAACGCACATTACCTGGAAAAAAAAATAAAACAAAACAAAAAAAGATCCCAAAAATGGCCGCATCCCTCACACACAAAATGTGATTTAAACGCGGCCATTTTTTCCTCGGCCATTTTTCCGCAGCCATTTCATCTTATATTCATTCTCTCACCCTCTCTGTTTTCTCTCTTTCCCTTTCTCTTTCTATTTCCCAAAAAAAAAAAAAAAAAAAAAAAAAAAAAAAAAAATTAGCCAACTCACATAACCTCAAAACCTAAAATAAAAAACCCTCCCCTCCAAGTTCTAAACTCGTGCGAAAATCAGCCACCGAATTGTCTGTCCAAAAAAATGGCCGTTGAAAAAATGGCCGGTGAAAAACGTTGGTTTGAAATAATGGCCGCGTCCCCAACCCTCAAACATGTAATTAAAACGTGGCCATTTTTTCCGAATGTAGTAAAAAATGGTCGGAAAAAAATGGCCGGGGAAAAAATGGCTGAGGAAAAAATGGCCGCGTTTAAATTGCATGTTTGTGTGTGGGGGATACTTGTGTGGGGGGGCCTTTTTTTCCCCGGCCATTTTTTCCGCAGCCATTATTTCCACCGGACATTTTTTCCTATATTCGTGGGGGGCCTTTTTTCCTCGGCCATTATTTCCACCGGACATTTGTTTCCTAAATTCCTTCTTCTTTCTTTTCTCTCTTTCTCTTTCTATTTCCCTAAAAAAAAAAAAAAAAAAAAAAAAAACTTGAGCTAACTCACATACGGATGTATGTCAGCGAGACTGTTCTCAACCCGCTGAAAAGTCAAAATCCAGAGGTAAATTCGACCACTTCTCGATAGAATAAAAATCTGAAAAAAATCAAGCATATAAAAGGTGCACAAAAGAATAATTTCGCATAATAATAATTCCAAAATGTTATTAACAAATAGGTGAAAAAAACAATTGTTCAACAAATTAGTGGTCAACCACATTTTTTTTTGCATAAAATTTATATGTATATTTTTCTGAACACATATGAATTTTTTCAGAATTTTTTCTAGTCTTCGAAATTTGGTTTTTTGTTTTCATCTTTGGACTGTATTCGCGAATCTATTTGATCAATCTTTTCGAAACTTGCATGGTGTCATGGGTGGTTTTGGAAGAAACACATATCCAAAATTCGTGATTAAACACGCATTTTTAAAGAAAAAAAAATCCAAAAAAACCAAATTTCGAAGACTAGAAAAAATTCTGAAAAAATGCATATGTGTTCAGAAAAATATACATATAAATTTTATGGAAAAAAAAATTAGGTTGACCACTAATTTGTTGAACAATTGTTTTTTTCACCTATTTGTTAATAACATTTTGGATTTATCATTATGCGAAATTATTCTTTTGAGCACCTTTAATATGCTCGATTTTTTTCAGATTTTTAATCCATCGAGAAGTGGTCGAATTTACCTCTGGATTTTGACTTTTCAGCGGGTTGAGAACAGTCTCGCTGACATACATCCATAACCCGAAGAACTAAAAATCCTCTCCTCTCCTCCGCAAGTTCTATGTGCGCCTCGTTTTAACTCGTGCGAGTCGAATCAGCCGACCCCCCGGCCATTACCGAAAAAAATTGTTCTGACACGTTGTTGTATTTGCTTACCGACAGGCGACGGCTGTTTCTACATCGGGATGGGCGGTAAAAGCGCGAAACCCACGGTTCCCTCCTATGAGCCCTACCAGTGCTGTCCCGCGAAGCCGAAGCACGGAACGAGGGTTGCCAAGGCCAGCCGTGTCGCCACGGTCAGCCACAAGGCGACTAGCAGCGCCGCCGCGGGACTCAGCGGCAGCAGCGGATCCTCCAAGTTGAGTAGTCGCACTTCCGGTCCGCCCGCACCGATCGCCGCGGCGCCGCCGGCCCTCAAACCGATAAACAAGCTCACGGCGAAGGACAGCAAAAAGATCGCCAAAATCGCGGAGCAGCCATCGATCGTCAAAAGCGTCAAAGGAGCAGCCGCCAGCAACGTCAACAACAAACCCGCTAAGGGCAAGAAGGGATTTTTCGGAAGCGGTAAATATCTAACAATACCACAACTGTGACAGCTGCTCCGTTCGCAATCGTCGTCAATAAAATAATAAAAACATAAAATAGAAAAGAAACAAAAAAAAAAAGGAAAAATGCAAATATCGTCTCATCGAAGAAAAAGTGTCTCGACCACGAAGCGGCTTAAATCACTGCCAAGCGACGAACGCGAAGAGCGATTTTATTTACGGTCGGAGATATTTTCCAGAAACGCGAAGAATTTTGCGAACAGCAAAGATGAGAAATATCAATTTGCGAGAATTTTGTGAAAAGCAAAGATGCGAAATGACAATTTCTGAATCGCAGATCGAAGTCATCGTAGGTCAGTGATTTAATCGACGCGTCGTGGGCGAGGAATTTATTTATGGATTACAAATCAGAGAATGGAAAAAAAAAATACAAATATAAAGAGAAAGTGAGAAACAGAGCGAGTAAAATAAAACATAAAATAGAAAAGAAAAAAAAATACAAATATCGTCTCATCGAAGAAAAAATTGTCTCGACCACGAAGCGGCTTAAATCACTGCCAAGCGACGAACGCGAAGAGCGATTTTATTTACGGTCGGAGATATTTTCCAGAAACGCGAAGAATTTTGCATCGAACAGCAAAGATGCGAAATATCAATTTGCGAGAATTTTGTGAAAAGCAAAGATGCGAAATGACAATTTCTGAATCGCAGATCGAAGTCATCGTAGGTCAGTGATTTAATCGACGCGTCGTGGGCGAGGAATTTATTTATGGATTACAAATCAGAGAATGGAAAAAAAAAATACAAATATAAAGAGAAAGTGAGAAACAGAGCGAGTAAAATAAAACATAAAATAGAAAAGAAAAAAAAAAAACATAAATATCGTCTCATCGAAGAAAAAAATGTCTTGACCACGCAGCGGCTTAAATCACTGCCAAGCGACAAACCCGAAGAGCGATTTTATTTACGGTCAGGAAAACATTTTCCGGAGACGCGAAGAATTTTGTGAACAGCAAAGATACGAAATATCAATTTGTGAGTCAGAGATCGAAGTCATCGTAGGTCAGTGATTTAATCGACGCGTCGTGGGTCGGAGAATTTATGCTGGCTTGTGATTTATGGGGCATTCCAACCAATGGGTATTTTACAAAGCACAGCAAATTTCGTAGGAAATACGAATAAAATAATCAATATTTAATATTTTTGTTTTATAATTGCATCAATAGTGAGACTTAAGGCAGTAGTCTGCTTTAGAAGCCGAAAAAAAAGCGTTTTTTCAGCAATTTTTTTTAAAGGGAAGGAAATGATTGGGGTAAACGAAATTTTCAGACCATAGAGTATTATATTTAAGCTTTAAAAAACAATTTTTATTATTAAAAAATATTGAAATTTTCCAAAGTTGTAAGGATTTTTCTGGAGCGCCTGGAGTCTGCACTTGTAAATCGGTGCCGGTGATAGCAAAAAGAATATATGTCCGATCGAAAAAAATCAAAGTGATCTAGCTTCAGTATTAAATTATCTTCTATTTGAACTAAAAAAGTTGGACAAAAGTATTATTTAAACTACTTGTTTTGCAACTTAGTGATTTTTTTTTTTTTTTTTTTTTTTTTTTCAAACTTCGAAAAAAAATTTGAATTTTATAACTACTTCGGTATTTTTTTAGTTCAAATAGAAGATAATTTAATACTGAAGCTAGATCACTTTGATTTTTTTCGATCGGACATATATTGTTTTTGCTATCACCGGCACCGATTTAGAAGTGCAGACTCCAGGCGCTCCAGCAAAATCCTTACAACTTTGAAAAATTTCAATATTTTTTAATAATAAAAAATGTTTTTCAAAGCTTAAATATAATACACTATCGTCTGAAAATTTCGTTTCCCCCAATCACTTCCTTCCCTTTAAAAAAAATTGCTGAAAAAACGCTTTTTTTTCGGCTTCTAAAGCAGACTACTGCCTTAAGGTAGTCCTTGCGCCTGGTGTCGAGTTCGCATAAGTTTTCGAAAATTGAGAGGAAATTGCAACCACATCTCGATAATATAAAAATCTGAAAAAAATCATGCATGTTAAAGACGTTGAAAAGATTAATTTTGCATAATAAAAATTCCAAAATGTTATTAACAAATTGATGAAAAATAAAATTGTTCAACAAATATTTCGACAACATAATTTTTTTGTTTCAATGAAAATGATCCGCTCTATTTTCTGAATACGCATGAATTTTTTCAAATTTTTTAATTCACTTTGAATTTTGTGATTTTCCTCATGTTAAAAAACGCAAAATTCAAAGTGAATTAAAAAAATTGAAAAAACGCATACATATTTAAAAAAATGAACGCATTATTTTCATTGAAACAAATAAATTAAGTTATCGAAGGATTTGTTGAACAATTTTATTTTTCATCAATTTGTTAATAACATTTTGGAATTTTTATTATGCATAATTAATCTTTTCAACGTTTATAACATGCATGATTTTTTTCAGATTTTTATTTTATCGAGAAGTGGTTGCAATTTCTTGTCAATTTTCTCGAATTTATGTGAAATGAATACTAGACGCAAGGACTACCTTAAAAATCCGAGAAAATTTGACGACTTTCGGAACATTTAAAAAAAAAAATTTTTAATTATGAACATTTTTTGGGAACCCGCAAAATAGAAGTGATCCCGGTTGGTATGGAATGCTTCTTATATAACAAATTACAAATCAGAAAGAAAAAAAAAAGTAAAATAAAAAAAAAACGTAAAAGTGATATAAAAAAAATGGAAAGGGAAAGTGAGAGACAGAGCGAGCGATGAGAGTTGAATGAGATGAGCGTTGATGAGAGTTGAAAATTTGAGTTGCGTTCGACGATTGGATTGTCGGGTGTTGCAGTTGTCGCCGGGATTCCCTACCTAATGAAGGTCTGATAAATGCCGATTGTCGATCAACGGACGCGTCGAACCGAGAGACAGAAATTCGACCGGAGAGCGAGGAAACGTGGAACCCACACACAAGTCACACAAGCGCGAACACACGACGATAAATCCTCCGGGGAGGACGACTTCCCCATTCCCAACGGACGGCAAGGACGACAAGCACTTTCGACGTCGGATCTCATCGATCCGTTCCCAACGATCAGATCCGCTCGCCTCATCATCGTCATCGTCGTTTTACCCTTCGTCGCCGTTTATTTCCCGTTCTCAACGTCCCGCGAAATCTTTCGGTCGACCCGATTTGCTTTTAAGGATGTATGTCAGCGAGACTGTTGTCAACCCGCTCAAAAGTCAAAATCCAGAGGTAAATTCGACCACTTCTCGATGGATTAAAAATCTGAAAAAAATCAAGCATATAAAAGGTGCCCAAAAGAATAATTTCGCATAATAATAATTCCAAAATGTTATTAACAAATAGGTGAAAAAACAATTGTTCAACAAATTAGTGGTCAACCTAATTTTTTTTTGCATAAAATTTATATGTATATTTTTCTGAACACATATGCATTTTTTCGGAATTTTTTCTAGTTTTCGAAATTTGGTTTTTTTGGAATTTTTTTTTCTTTAAAAATGCTTGTTTAATCACGCATTTTGGATATGTGTTTCTTCCAAAACCACCCATGACACCATGCAAGTTTCGAAAAGATTGATCAAATAGATTTGCAAATACACTCCAAAGATGAAAACAAAAAACCAAATTTCGAAGACTAGAAAAAATTTTGAAAAAATTCATATGTGTTCAGAAAAATATACATATCAATTTTATGCAAAAAAAAATTAGGTTGACCACTAATTTTTTGAACAATTATTTTTTTCACCTATTTGGTAATAACATTTTGGAATTATTATTATGCGAAATTATTCTTTTAAGCACCTTTTGTATGCTTGATTTTTTTCAGATTTTTAATCTATCGAGAAGTGGTCGAATTTACCTCTGGATTTTGACTTTTGAGTGGGTTGAGAACAGTCTCGCTGACATACATCCTTAAATGAAAAAAAGTGCTCGGTAAATTTTACGTCATTCGATTTTTTAAAAATAAATATGCCTGTTAATAAATATGGCCTGTAAAAATTTTTTTTTGTTAAATTTGAGTATAATCAAAATAATGGAAAAAAAGTACTCGGTACATTTTGCGTCGTTCGATTTTTTAAAATAAATATTGGCCTGTAAACAATTTTTTTTGTTAAATTTGAGTAAAATCAAAATAATGAAAAAAGTACTCGGTAAACTTTGCATCATACGATTTTTTTAAAAATAAATATTGGCCTGTAATTAAAAAAATTTTGTTAAATTTGAATAGAATGAAAATACTGGAAATAAAAGTGCTCAGTAGATTTTACACGTCATGCAATAAAGAAAATAAACATTGGTCTATTAAAAAAAAATTAAAATTTGATTAGGATCGAAATTAGAAAAAAATGCTCGATGACACGTCGCACAAATTTTCTTTTTTCTTAATAAATATTGGCCTGATACTAAAAAAACGAACTTGGTAAAATTTGAACAGAATCAAGATTAGAATATCGCATCGTCTTCTTCGGTATGTCAGCAATTATTTGTATTGCATAATCCAAACTCAATTTTTTACGTGAATTTTAGAGAAGGTAGAAAAGAGGTCTGATAATGCGATACGAATAATTACTAATAAAAATGTAATATGTATCAAGAATCATTGTCGGTGCGGAAAACAGAACAGAACAGAAAGAACAGAAAGGAGAGGAGAAACAAAGGGAGACGCGTTTGCGATCGCTCGGAGACGCCTGACGATATATATATATATTTATATATTTATTTATTTATTTATTTATTTACTCGTACGGCCAAACGTAGCGAATTAGCGTCAGAATTAATATATACGTATATAGCAAACAATGGGGTATCAGGAAAAAATGGTCGTGGCCCACACAGAAAAATGTGATGTAAATGCAGCCATTTTTTCTCCAGCCGTTTTTTGTACCAGATTTTTTTTCTGGGCATTTTTCCACGCGAATTACTGTCAGAATTAATATATACGTGTATACCAAAAAATGGCATCAGGAAAAAAATGGCCGGGAAAAAATGGCCGGTGGAAATAACAGTCAGGGAAAATGGCCGAAAAAAGGGCCCCTCACACAGGTGTGTCCCCCACACACAAACATGCAACGTACACGTGGCCATTTTTTCCTCGGCCATTATTCTCACTGGCCATTTTATCCTGAGCCATTTTTTCCGGCGGCCATTTTTCCTAGATTCCCGAATTATGGGGTATCAGGAAAAAATGGACGGGAAAAGATATCCCGTTAAACTAATGGCCGGGGAAAAAATGGCTGAGGAATGAATGGCCGTGGTCCTCACGCACAAAAAGGGATTTAAATTCAGCCATTTTTTCTCCGATTTTGTTTTCGCTGGCCTTTTTTCCCAGTGAATTAGCTTCAGCATTAATATATACGTATATAGCAAATAATGGGGAATCATGAAAAAATGGCCATGAAAAAATGTCCGGTTGAAATAATTGCCAGAAAAAAATGTCCGTGGGCCTTACACTCAAACATGTGATTTCAATGCGGTCATTTATGCCCTGGCCATCATTCCTATCGGCCATTTTTTCCTCGGCCATTTTTTTCTAGATTCGGAATGATCCCCGATAAAAAAAAAATGCGACACCTCGCCATCCACGCGTCTCCCTGTCACTTACAATTTTAATTGCGTTAAAAAAAAATCAAGGACCCAAACGCGGTCGCACATTTCGCTCATTACAATCGTGATTTTAACTCATTAATCCTGGCGATTATCATGATCGGTTGTTGCCCGGCACGAGACTCGTGACATTATCATTAATCATTAATTATAACGTAAAATCGTTCGACGCGCGAGAACGAGATACGAATTAAGGATGTATGTCAGCGAGACTGTTCTCAACCCGCTGAAAAGTCAAAATCCAGAGGTAAATTCGACCACTTCTCGATAGATTAAAAATCTGAAAAAAATCAAGCATATAAAAGGTGCTCAAAAGAATAATTTCGCATAATAATAATTCCAAAATGTTATTAACAAATAGGTGAAAAAAACAATTGTTCAACAAAGTAATGGTCAACCTAATTTTTTTTTGCATAAAATTTATATGTATATTTTTCTGAACACATATGAATTTTTTCAGAATTTTTTCTAGTTTTCGAAATTTGGTTTTTTGGATTTTTTTTTTCTTTAAAAATGCGTGTTTAATCACGAATTTTGGATATGTGTTTCTTCCAAAACCACCCATGACACCATGCAAGTTTCGAAAAGATTGATCAAATAGATTCGCGAATACAGTCCAAAGATGAAAACAAAAAACCAAATTTCGAAGACTAGAAAAAATTCTGAAAAAATGCATATGTGTTCAGAAAAATATACATATAAATTTTATGCAAAAAAAAATTTGGTTGACCACTAATTTGTTGAACAATTGTTTTTTTCACCTATTTGTTAATAACATTTTGGAATTATTATTATGCGAAATTATTCTTTTAAGCACCTTTTATATGCTTGATTTATTTCAGATTTTTAATCCATCGAGAAGTGGTCGAATTTACCTCTGGATTTTGACTTTTGAGCGGGTTGAGAACAGTCTCGCTGACATACATCCTTAATTACAATTTATTGTCTGCGATTTGTTATTTGTTGTGTCTTCGCGAAACCGCATTTTCCGTTTCCGCATTTGATACGCGTATCGTGCCGGCGTCCGCTGTACAATTACTATCATAATTTTTTTGTTTTTTTTTTTTGACAGTGTCGAATCGTTGCTACGATAAATCCACTGTCTCTCGCTTCTCTAGCGTTTTATCGCAAAATCATTAATGTCCAATTAATATTATTTCTCTCGATTTTTTTTCTCAATTTCCTTCCATCGCATCGTTTAATACTGTAATTTCGCTCTCGCTCTCATTCTCACTCTCTTACTCTCTCACTCTCTCTCTCTCTTATTATTTCTGCAATTAATATTAATTTACTCCGCGGAAAAGAAATACATAAAAAATAGATGAAACATGAAGAGCTTTTCATTCTCTTGCACTTATTTTGAGTTAATTTTCGATAATTTTCAGATATATTTTATTTGCCAACGTTTTGGGGATATGAAAAAAAAAATTAATTTCGTTTTTTTTATTTACATTTTTTAAATAAAAAAATATATAAAAAAAGAAATACATAAAAAAATAGATGAAACATGCAAAGCTTTTCATTCGTTTGCACTTATTTTGAGTCAATTTTTTATAAATTCAAATATATTTTATTTGTCAAAATGTTGGGAATCTAAAAAATTGATTTTGTTAATAAATAAAAAAATTAATTGATTTTTTTTTAAGTATCAGGGGTGCAGAACTTTTATATTTTTTGCAGAAAATTTGTTCTGAATATATTTTATAGCGATCTAATAACAAAAATTAATTTAATAAAAAAAATATTTTTTGATTTTATTTTTAAAATTTTTGTGAATGAAAGGGAAATTTATTGATTTTTTTTATACTTCAGGTATGCAGACATTTTTTCTCTCAATATATCTGAATATATCGCATGTGTTTTGTTTCCGCGGAGGCATTTCAGTCTATGTTAATATCTTAATAACATTTGTTGTACTTCATCTTAGCTAAGCATCGTACATATTATTTCAGAAGCGCCTGCGGCATAAGACGTGCATCGTGAATAAAAGCCTAACGAAAATTTCTCTCGACGCGAACGTAACCCTCATCTTTGCAATTTACGCGTCAGACGAACGCGCGTTAATTATTAATCAGGCACGATCGCAGGCGAATAAATAAAAAAATATAAAAAGTTAAGGTAGTCCTTGCGCCTGGTGTCGAGTTCGCATAAGTTTTCGAAAATTGAGAGGAAATTGCAACCACATCTCGATAATATAAAAATCTGAAAAAAATGATGCATGTTAAAGACGTTGAAAAGATTAATTTTGCATAACAAAAATTCCAAAATGTTATTAACAAATTGATGAAAAATAAAATTGTTCAACAAATATTTCGACAACATAATTTTTTTGTTTCAATGAAAATGATTCGCTCTATTTTCTGAATACGCATGAATTTTTTCAAATTTTTTAATTCACTTTGAATTTGGTGATTTTCCTCATGTTAAAAAACACAAAATTCAAAGTGAATTAAAAAAATTGAAAAAATTCATACATATTTAAAAAAATGAACGCATTATTTTCATTGAAACAAATAAATTAAGTTATCGAAGGATTTGTTGAACAATTTTATTTTTCATCAATTTGTTAATAACATTTTGGAATTTTTATAATGCAAAATTAATCTTTTCAACGTTTATAACATGCATGATTTTTTTCAGATTTTTATATTATCGAGAAGTGGTTGCAATTTCTTGTCAATTTTCTCGAATTTATGTGAAATGAATACTAGACGCAAGGACTACCTTAAAAGCGCGCGTGCAAATACGGCTAAGCCGAGGACTCGTATAGGCCCCAGTTGTAATTGAAAATATCGCCGATAATTGTACAGCGGTAAGAGCAACCTGATGTAAGGATGACAATATGCCGAATATTACGATGAAATAAATATACGTTTCCTACTACACGACTTTGTGATATTCCTGATCCAATTTAAAAAAAATAAAGACAGTACAGAATAAAAGAAAAAAAATTAAATGGGGAAAAAATACAAACTTTGCATAAGGCTCAAAAAGATATACACAAAACACAACAAGAAACGTAGACAGTATAAAAGAAAAGAAAAACATTTAAATAGGAAAAAAAAAACTTGACAGAAGGCTCTAAAAAATGGGGCATTAGACGGACCGACGGACAATTGCAATGAAACAATACTTTGTGATATTTCTCATAGAATTAAAGAGAAAAGGAGACAGTACAAAGAAAACGAAGAAAAAAAAATAAAAATAGGAGAAAGTAAAAACTTGTGACAAGGCTCTAAAAAATGACACACGTTGGATGCATCGACAGAAAATTGCGATGCAACAATACTTTGTGATATTCCTCATAGAATTTAAAAAATGGGGACAGTACAGCGGAAAGGAAATTTAAAAAAAAAATAAAATAAGGAAAAATAGAAACTTGACACAAGACTCCAAAAAAATTACACACGTTAGACGCACCGACAGAAAATTGCGATGAAACAATAATTTGTGATATTTTCTATAGAATTATAAAAGAGGAGATAGTGCAGAGGAAACGAAAAAAAAATAAAAGAAAATAAGATAGGTAAAAATATAAACTTTACACAAGGCTCCAAAAAACGACACACGTTAGACGCACCGACAGAAAATTGCGGTGAAACAGTACTTTGTGATATTAGTGATAGAATTGATAGAAAAAAACGGAGACAGTACAGTAAAAAAGAAAAAAATAAAAATAGGAAAAAATTAATATTTGACACAAGGCTCCAAAAAATGACACACGTTAGACGCACCGACAGAAAATTGCGATGAAACAATACTTTGTGATATTTTTCATGTAATTAAAAAAAGAAGACAGTACAAAGGAATAAAAAAGAAAAATAAAAATAGGAGAAAGTAAGAACTTGACACAAGGCTCCAAAAAAATGACACACGGTTAAGGGGGGGGGGGGGGGGGGGTAGGGTATTTTCAGCGAAAAAAAGGCATAAATTTGAGAATTTTTTGTGGCGATATAAATAGTGATAATCAATTAAATCTTTTTCCACATAATAGTGGCACATTTCAAGAATATTCTGTAAAATTTTTATGGAAAAAAATAAATAATCAAGTGATTGGCAGAGAATCTCCGGAGGCGTCTCGAAAAAAAGTTGATTTGCGGTGCACACGATTTCTCGAAGTAGGATTGCCCGAATCCAAAAATTCAAACGGCATTCATTAGAGGAGATGTTTCTCGAGGTAACGCCGAAGAGTTTTTTTTTTTTTACCATTTTTGAATTTTTGCCATCACTTTGAAGTCAAAAACGCGATTTTTGCTGGAAAAATCAGCCTATTTGTTATTGTAAAATTGATAATTTTAATAAAAATCGAAAAACGCCTTCGGCGTTATCTGACGAATTATATGGAGATGCACTGTGCCAAATTTCAGAACGATCGGCCAATTAGTTTTTGAATAATCGTGTGCACCGACTTTCAAAATGATGATTTTCAGGAGAACGCTTTAAAGTCGCGCTCGGGCCGCGTAGGTACAGCAATCCGCGAGTATAAAAATATTCATAACGTCGTCAATTTTGCTCCGATTGACATGAAAATTTGACACAATATTCTTGAGGTATTATGCATTCAGTAAAAAATATAAAATAAAAATGCCAAAAAAAAAATGTTAATACCCTACCCCCCCCTTAATCGCACCGAAAGATGAGACACGTTGTCTGTCACAAACACACACTTTGGACAGGGTCGTTACATGGAACAAGTGCACTCGCTCGGACATTTCACTTTTTTCAGCGGTACGTACCAAGAACGTCGAATTATTCTACTTGCCTTACTCGTAGCCATTCCAGAACGGTCCCGTCGCCAATATTGCATCAATGCGATATCATCGCTGCGGTTTGTACACAACGATCGTGCCGAATTAGACAAGGCACGACGATCAGAATTACCAATATTCTAATCAATGGAATCTCCTATAAAAAAAAAATCGCGTTCTCGACAATCGACTTCGACGTCGATCGACTTTCTGCTATGTTGGCGTCGAGACCGTGACTCTCGTTTTTGTAAAGCAAAAAAGTTTCTGTAAATTAAATATAATATATTTTTCAATAGCGTGCGTAAAACTCGACTTTTCGGGACGATTTCGCATGCATAAAGTGCTCGTTTCTGCACACGTGCGTAAAGTAAACGAGTGCGTAAAGATTCACTTTAAAAAGAAACGAGAGTACGTAAAGTGAAACTTTACGCACTCTCGTTTACTTTAAGGACTCGTGACGAAAAACGAATACTTTACGCACGCGAAATCGCCCCGAAGAAATCTCGTTTACGCACGCTATTCTAAAAAAAGGATGTGTAACTCGTGCGAAAAAACCTACCTTACGCACTTGTTGCACAATATACTATTGTGTAAGCAGTGCGTAAAGTAGGTTATTTTCACACGAGTCACACATACTATTTTTTGTAATAGCGGCGCGTAAACGAGATTTCTTCAGGGCGATTTCACGTGCGCAAAGTACTCTTCTTCCGGCACTAGTGCGCAAAATAAACAAGAGTACGTAAAAAGACACGTTACGCTCAAGGGATTACTTTACGCACTAGTGCGACAAACAAGTACTTAACGCACACGTGTTTATTTTACGCACTAGTGCGAATAAAGAGCACTTTACGCACAAAGTGTTTATTTTACGCACTAGTGCGAAAACGAGCACTTTACGCACAAAGCGATTATTTTACGCACTAGTGCGAAAACGAGCACTTCGCGAACGCGGCGCCGTACCAAAAAGTCGAGTTTTACGCACGCTAGGAACGTAAGCGTTGTGTGAATAATAATAAAAAATGGAGTTCGATTAACAGCACAAACGCCCGTCGAATTTTGATTCACGATTTCATGTTAACAATGTCAAAATGGACGATTTCATTGCTTTTTTACCTTTCACAAAAATTTCGATGTAGGAAATCTTCTGGACGAGGCGGAAGTTCTGGGATGGATGGTGAAGCAGCGAAACGACGCGAGTATCGAGAAAATCGATCGCGAGCTACTCAACAAGTACATCGAGACAAAGGAATTCCTCGCGGTGATATTTTGTAAGTAAAGCAAATTTATCCTTAAGGGGGTAGGGTTAATTCGTGTTTTTTTTTTTAATTCGTGTCGTCAAAATTTTTTTTTTACGACACTGTTATAATCTATTCAATAAAACCAATTGTACATCAAAGTATAACATTCGAAGAATATTGTGTAATTTTTTCATGAAGAAATATTAAAAAATACAGCAATGGCGGCATTTACTCGGAAGCGTCTCGGAAAAAAGTAGAATTGCGGTGCCCATCCGAACTCGGTACTGGATCATCCGAAATTAAAAAACCAAAGTTCATTTGTTAGGTAATTGTTTTCCCCAGGTAACGCGGAAGAGTTTTTTTCGAAATTTTGATTTTTCAATTTTTGGGAACACTTTAAAGGGAAAAACGCGATTTTTCGGAAAAAAATCGGCTATTTTGCTATTGTAAAATAAAAAATATTAATAAATTCGAAAAAAAAAAAACTCTTCCGCATTACCTCGTAAAACATGTACAGAACAAGTATGCAAAAATTCAAAAGGATCGGTGCAGTAGTTTTGACGGTACGATGGGCACCGACTTTGAAAACGTGAGTTGTGGGAAAAACACTTTAAAGTCGCGCTCGGGCCGCGAAGGTACAGCAATCCGCGAGTATAAAAATATTCATAACGTCGTCAATTTTGCTCCGATTGACTTGAAAATTGGACACAATATTCTTGAGGTATTATGCATTCAGTAAAAAATATAAAATAAAAATGCCAAAAAAAAAATTTTAATACCCTACCCCCCCCCCCCCCCCCCCTTAATGTAGGAAGATTAGTAAATAATGAAAATCACGAGAAGTCACTAAACGCCGATAAAGTCGTTTGTGATTGACGCGCAACTTTCCCGCAGACAAGGAGGAAGATCCCGAGAGTCCCCGTGTGATTCGTCACATCGAGCTCATCGACGACGAGGCCGCCGAGTATGGGATTAAAATAGTCCAGATAAGCGATCGTCTGATGGCGAAAAAATACGGCTTCAGGAATCCACCGGGTATCACGTATTTCCGCAAGGGAAAGTACATCAACTACGACGGCGACATCGACGACGAGGAGGAGATTCTCGACTGGCTGACGAATCCGGAGAACATGGAGCTTACCGATCACATCGAGCGAATTAATCGAAAAATGTTTCACAAAATTCGCCAGACTTCCGACTACGTCGCCGTATTTTTCTGTGAGTCTTTGACCGAAACCGATTGATTGAATTGAAAATGATACTTTATATCACTACGTGAGTAAAATGCGATTTTACGCACACTTCGCGTGCGCAAATCCGCGTTTTCACACCTCGTCATATAACATTTCGTACGATATTCGTGCGAAATCGCACTTCGCACACTGGTAGCATAAAATTTTGTTCGGAACTCGTACGAGAAACTTTTCACACTCGTTGAGAAAAAGTTTCATCGCACTCGTATCGAAAACTACTATTTTTTAATAGCGGTGCGTAAACGAGATTTTTTTAGGGCGTTTTCGCGTGCGTAAAGTACTCGTTTTCCGGCACGAGTGCGTAAAGTAAACGACAGTGGGTAAAGTAAAGTTTTACTTTACACACGTGTGCGGAAAACGAGCACTTTGCGTACGCGAAACTGTCGCGAAAAGTCGAGTTTTACGCACGCTATTACAAAATTAGTAGTTTTCGATACAAATGCGATGAAAAACACGAGTTGAGAAAAAGTTTCTCGTACGAGTTCCGAACAAAATTTTATTCTACCAGTGTGCGAAATCGCACTTTGCGCACGGGTATGGCAAAAAGTACTATTTTGATCACCCTATTTATTTACGTACTTTTTGTTCAAATCGTATCAAACGTGACGCTTATTTGCGTTGGACCTTTCGTTAGACAGCAAAGACTGCAAGCAGTGCAGCCGAGTATTGTCGGAAATCGAGCACATTGACGACGAAGCCGACGGCGCTGGTATCAATTTCGTCAAGATCGACGACAAACAGCTGGCGAAGGACTACGGCGTCTTCGCTCTGCCGGCCATACTTTTCTTCAGGATGGGCTCGAAGGAGCCTGTGATTTACGCAGGTGAGATAACTCAAGCCCCAATGTAGGGCGAAGACGCCAGTGAAGGGACGGTTAAGCAATTCGACCATTTCAGCCATCCGTAACTCTGTAATCTTTGCTCAGATTCGAAAGTACTTTGGACCATTGGATTCGTTAGAATTTCTCTTTCGATTCGTATAATTATAAACGACGTTTGATTTATGATAGGGTTTATATCACGGTTTGAACACGAAAATACGGAAAGTCCTAGTGAATGGACGACTTGCCAATAAATGGACGTTCTTGCCAATGCCTGGACGCGTGATAATCAGTCTTTTCATGTACCGATTTTGACTTCCGACACGCGGAAATGATTCTCTGAAATTTCTTTTATATAATAGACTAATTTTCAACAAAGAATTTAATAAAACTCGCTCTGAAAGTCTTATTTTAGAACCGACGATTATCGTCGCACCTCAATGTTTGGTTTGGTGTTCCGAGACGACTGGGCTCGAGCGCGAGAATTTGTATCTTTTCTTCAAAATAGTAAACATTGAAAGGTCATCTAATGAGTAAACAATCGCTCTAAATGTAGAAGGAAACTAAGAATACATCTGCCGTTGGTATATTATCCACCACATTCTTAATAATTAGCTTATTGTGCTAGACCGTCCATTCATTGGCAGGTGTCCATCCACTGGCATGTTCACCCTAGGCATTTCGCACCGAGAGAAAAAGTTTCATTCATTCAATGAAATAGTCGAATTGCATTTTTTTTTCATTGATTCCACTAAAATGTTTTCTTTGAATTTCGAAGAGAAATTTCATTGACTTGAAAGAAATATTTCATTGATCATCACAATTAAGGAGACGTGTTCGTTGATTCGATGAAATAGTTGTAGGTATTTATTTTTTCATCATTGACCAAAATAAAGTGTTTCCATCAAAGAGATATTTCATTAACATCGCAGAAATATTTCATTAATCGCCACAATCGAGGAGACGTTTTCATTGATTCAATGAAATAGGTATATTGCATTTTTTCATTGACTCCCTAGCAATCACGACGACTTTCGAAGTGACTATAAAAATAACGCTCAACAGAAGTTGTTTTTTGCACAGAAGTAACTTTCGGAAATTGTAAAAATTACCTTCGAAAGGGGGAAACAAAAAAAATGTGATAGTTACATTTTCATTGCTAGAACCAATATCTTACTGTCAAAACAACGTTGCCGTCAAAAGGGTCATCATGACGGTAAGTTATTGGTTCTGCTGACGAAAAAGCAACTGTAAGATTTTTAGGTTTGGTTATTTCGACGGTCATTTCGATCATTTTGAAAGTTTCTTCTGTGCAAAAAACAACTTCTATTGAGCGTTATTTTTATGGTCACGTTGAGGTTGTTTTAGGAAAAAATGAAAGTTATCGTAATTGCTAGGGCTCCAATAAAACGTCTTCATTCAATTTTAAAGAGATTCTCCATTGACTTCAAAGAAACATTTCATTAATCACCACAATCCTTTGATTGTGGTGGTTAATGAAATGTTTCTTTGAAGCCAATCGAGAATCCCTTTGGAATCAATCTCTTTGAATCTCTTTAGACGTTGTCATTGGTTCAATGGAAGAGTTTCATTGAATCAATGAAAAAATAATGTTATCTTAAGTACATTGTTTCATTGATTTCAAAGAAATGTTGCACAGGTTGAAATTTCTATAAAATTACATTAAATAAATAAAACTTTATTGATTCAATGGAATAGGTGTATTGCATTTTTTTCAATGACTCCAATAAAATGTCTTCATTAAATTTCAAAGAGACGTTTTCATTGAATCAATGAAAAGATAATATTATCTTAAGTACATTGTTTCATTGATTTCAAATAACTGTTTCATAGGTTGAAATTTCAATGAAATTGCATTGCATCAATTACACTTTTTGCTCTCGGTGCGTCTTCTTTGCGCTTGAATTCGAATGAAACTTCGACTTTAGACAATTTCATTCGACAGGTGATCTCTACGATGAGAACCAGATTCTCCAGTGGCTGATGACGCAGAAGGATCCGTCCGGCGAGATGATCGAAGCCCTCGAGGGCGAGGAACTTCTTCATCTGATTCGCGAATCCGACGCTCTGGCCGTCTACTTCTGTAAGTGCCGCAGAGCTCAATTTCATTCGCTCAATCTTTACATCCGATACTCTTGTTCTTATTTATTATTTTAAAAAATAGATAACTTTAGCGGGTTGAGGTCACGTTCGGGATTAGAAACTCGCGTACGTCGTGCTCCATTCATTGATTCCCATATTATCGCCTTAGAGAGTACACGAGAAATTTCCGTCTGATTATTATGATATTTCAACCGAGTGCTTTCGCTTGCCGCATGTTCCTGTCACCGCTAATCGAGGTCTCTCAATGAGCCGTTCTATATCTCTCATCTGTATCATCTTCACCGTCATCTTCGCATTCGGCAGTCCACGGTTATTGCACAAAACGATTCTTCCAGTATGTTTAAGCATAGTGACATACTAGCCCGTCACAGTTCGAAGCATGGTGACATACTACACTGAGAGAAAAATATAATTGGATACACTAAATTTTCAAATAAACCATTTATTTGAAAATATTCAAGTGCAAGGTTTATTTGAACCAATCATATATTTAATTTCTTAGTTTGTAGAATGAAATAAAAAATGCATTGAATTCACAAAATATATATATTTTTTTTACTAAATATTCTATTGATTCAATAAAACTATGTTAGGAATGCGTCAGACAATATACGTATTCACATTATGTCGTCAATCCTATCAAGTAAATGTATCGTTAAATCAAAACACTATTTGTTTAAATGTACGAAATATTTATTTGAATCATTTTAATATTTAATTGTTTCGATTAAATGGGTTTTCGAAGGAAACATACTACCGATTTATTTTTGAACCAACTAGTTGAATGAATTTGTCTATTTTCTGTAGTGTACAAAATATTTGTTAAAACACAAAATGGTTGGTAGTGGGCACGCCCAAATACAATTGTGTACTTTGGGTACAAAACAATAATTCAATTATTTACAAATCTCAACCAAATCGTATTGGGATAAACCGAGCAAACTGCTCAAATAAGGCATAATCGAATCAACTCGATTTTTTCTATGAAAACAGTTTCACACGTATACAGGTTTAGTTAAGTGGTTCCATTGATTCAAATATATATTAAATCCATACAATAATTTATGTATTCGACTGAACGAAATATATGGCTACTTCAATTGAACTGGTTCTTTTCATACAAATAATTCGGCTGTTTTATATAGTTCATTCAACGCAATATATTGGTATTTGGACGACACGTATAGTTGCTTTAAATACAAGATACTTGAATCAATTATAAATATTTCAAATAAATGATTTGGTGTATCCAATCATATTTTTCTCTCAGTGTAGTCCGTCACCCTTCGAAACATAGTGACATATTAGTAGTCACCTTTTGAAACATAGTGCCCTCGCGTTCTGCCCAACCTGAAACCAACCCAAAAACCAATCGGTCAACGGGTGCACCAAACCAACCAATATTCCAACTTTCTGAAAGTTGATTTAGGGTTGGTTTTTGTGAACCAAACTGTAAACCAACTATTCTTTAGACACGATGAAAGGCTGGTTAACGGTTGGATATTGGAAAACAACCCTAATTCCGACTTTCAGCCAAGAATGGTAACGGTTGATTTTTAGCCGATTTTTCAAACCTAACCATAAGCCAACGGCTGGATAGCTGGTTGTCAAAAATGGTTGGTTTATGGTCGGTTTTGAAAAATCAACCACAAATTAACCATCGATTTTTTAGTTTAAGAGTTGGAATTGGGGTTGGTTTATAATATTCAACCACCAACCAACCTTTCATTGCGTCCAAAGAATGGTTGATTTACAGTTGGTTTACAAAAACTAACCCAAAATCAACCTTTGAAAAGCAGGAACACTGGTTGGTTTGGTGCACCAATTGACCGGTTGATTTGAGGTCGGAGGTGGGAAAAACTACCGAATCCCAACCACAAGTTACGGTTGGGAGGTCCGCGAGGGTGACATTAGTAGTCACCCTTTGAAGCATAGTGACATACTGGTAGTCACCCTTTGAAGCATATTGGCATACTGCAGTATAATCGTGACTACCATTGTGACTACTGTTGATGCAGAAAATCCGTTTCTGCAACAACAGTGGGCTGCCTAGATCAATTCATCATCATTCGCTCCTCTTATCGTCTCTTTTTGCAATCCTTCATCATCATCTTTCTCTCTCCGTCTATCTATCAACTATCTATCTATCTATCTATCTCTCGTCCATGTTGACGTGAACTAATGCTGCCGTAGGGAACAGAACGCTTTGCGACATGTGCCATTCGAAAGCGTTCCGCAAGCAGATGCGTCACAAGCAGGAACAGAAGATTGCCGCCGAGGCCGAGGCGGCCGAAGAAGGCGACGGTACCTAAAAAAAAACTGAATCGCACCAAGGATTTTTACACGTTTCCCTCTCTGTTTTTCCCCCGAAAAACACCCCCCCTAACAATTACGATGACTTTCAAAATGACCGTAAAAATAAAAAAATGAATTTTTAATAAATTGATTTATTTATTTATTGAATTCATTTTCAATGAATATTTATTGTTTTATTAAATAAAAATAAAATTAACGCTGAACAGAAGTTGTTTTTTGCACCAAAGAAATTTTCGGAAATTATAAAAATTATCGTCTAAATGACCAAACGAAAATAATGTGATAGGTACTTTTTCGTCGCAGGAACCAAAAAAAATACTGTCAAAAGAACCTGACTTTCAAAAGGATCGTTATGACGTCAAGTGATTGGTTCTAGCGACAGAAAAGTAACTATACAATTTTTTCGTTTAAGGATGTAGGAGCGCGGCGTGCTAGTCAATACAACATCTCAAATAAAAAATTCAAAACAAAAGCGCCGACAGCACTCGTATATAAGTTAATATTATTACAAATTATAAAGATAATTTCTGACTCGAGAAGAATATCATTTAGACATTTTGACAAGCATATTCCTTTTCTGAATTGCTGATTTGACTCCATAGTTAGGTGTCGGACTAGGTTAGGGCGCCGCCATATTGTCGAGATTCGTGGCAGACCGTCGCTTTATTTCAATAATTCTCAATAAATTGGCCGATGACATGCCCTTAGCTAAATATAATTGGAATCTACGATATTCAATTCGTGTATTGAATAGTTTTTTTCGGCGGCATGTAACTTCCACCCGTACGAACTTTCGACTTGAAGTACGAGCATGCCGGTTTTGCTATATGACCACTGTGAAATCTATGTTAAATGATTCATTTTTGAGAATTAATTTCACGCCCAAATGCCCGATAAGTGGCCTTGAAAATTTACAGACACAAAATATGGTATCTTGAGAGCAAAATGTAAAATTTCCAGAACCTAATCTAACACTAAGCCTGGCGCTCCTACATCCTTAATTATTTTTAAGGTATTTCGACCATTTCGAAAGATTTTTCTTGTGCACTTTGACCGCTTTTTTTAGAAAAAAAAAATACAAGTTATCGTAATTGCTAGGGTCGTCCGCCTTTCAACTCGCTTTTTCCCTGTACACTTGATCGTAAATCCTTCTGTCGCACTCGTTTTTCACCTGATCCCAACAAAAGTCTTTGCCCGAGCACGCTTTGCGAAACAAAAACAAAAAACTGTACCGTTTTTTTGAATTTTTTTTTTTATCTCAACAGCCACGAACAGCACGACGGGTCGCAGGTTCTTCAGCAGCTTCTGGACGCGCACGAGATATTTTTTTATTTTGTATTTTTTGTTCTTCAATTAACGCAAAAAAAAAAACAGCTCTAACCACACCGAGAAAAAAAGTTTCATTGGGTCAATGAAAGTTTTTTTGGGGAGAGTACGATTTCCGTGGCGCCAAGATTTGACGGTGGTTTCTTGTAGTACTTTTCGCGGGGAGCAAAAAAGTTCCTATACACTATGGTACTAACTGCTTTAGTTTCCGAGATATTCAATTTTTAAGATTCGTCATATTTCGTAATTTCTGCGATAGATTTGGCAGTGATTGAAGCCCTGAGTGGCCTCAATCAGTGTCAAACTTCATTAAACTTCACTGAGTGTGTGTGTACTAAAGCAGAAAATTTCCGCTTTAGTACTATATGTAGTGTTTTAAAAAAAAAAAAAAAAAAAAAACCGTTAAAATTCCTTACAAAAGCGGAAAATTTCCGCTTTAGTACGATATATAGTGTTTTTAGAGAAAAATTTTCTACTAAAGCAGAAAATTTCCGCTTTAGTTTTATATATAGTCTTTTTAAAGGAAAAAATCCATTAAAATTCCTCACTAAAGCGAAAAATTTCAGCTTTAGTACTATATTTAGTGTTTTTAACGGAACTTTCCACGGATGGTCCATGCTGGGAGGTAGGGGAATGCCCGCCGTGAACAAACTATTATTGTTATTATTGTTATTGTTGCTTTTGTTGTTATGATTTGGTCCAAAAATGCTAAATCCACAGCCAAATCCTGGCAATCGAAAATCGTACTACCCACTTTTTTACGCTATATTAAAATCTTAAAAATTAAATATCTTGGAAACTAAAGCAGTTAGGACCATAGTCTATAGGAACTTTTTTGCTCCCCGCGAAAAGTACTACAAGAAATCACCATCAAATCTTGGCGCCACGGATATCGTACTCGGGCCGTTTTTTTTTTTCTCGGTGCACGCTAACATACATTGGGCACGCGGGCACGCGAAGCACATTTTACCTCAAGACAACGTTCACACTGTCACTATGTATATGTAGTTTTCTCGAAACAGCACGTTACCACCCTGTACCGTGTCGTTCGGCTTAGTTCCTGCCTTCAAGGACTATAGTTCACATGTTCGACACACCTCTATCTGTCTATCTATCTTTTTTTCTATCTGGCGAACGACCCACTCAAGTTGAATATATACATTGATTAGTAGATAAACCTCGATAACGAACGAGGAGATCGAAAGAAACGAGACACCATTTTCTTTTTTCTCTGGATTTTTCATTTTTTTTACTTTTTTTTTCTTTGACTTCTACTTCACTTCAGAGCTGGACGAAGGACCGGAAAGTACTTGAAGTACAAAGTACCGGATAATACTCGAAGTACAAAGTACCGGATAATACTCGAAGTACAATGTACCGCAAAGTACTCGAAGTACAATGTACCGCAAAGTACTCGAAGTACAATGTACCGCAAAGTACTCGAAGTACAATGTACCGCAAAGTACTCGAAGTACAAAGTACCGGATAATACTCGAAGTACAATGTACCGCAAAGTACTCGAAGTACAATGTACCGCAAAGTACTCGAAGTACAAAGTACCGGATAATACTCGAAGTACAATGTACCGCAAAGTACTCGAAGTACAATGTACCGCAAAGTACTCGAAGTACAATGTACCGCAAAGTACTCGAAGTACAATGTACCGCAAAGTACTCGAAGTACAATGTACCGCAAAGTACTCGAAGTACAAAGTACCAGAAAGTACTCGAAGTACAATGTACCAGAAAGTACTCGAAGTACAATGTACCGGAAAGTACTCGAAGTACAATATACCGGAAAGTACTCGAAGCACAATGCACCGGAAAGTACTCGAAGTACAATGTACCGGAAAGTACTCGAAGTACAATGTACCGGAAAGTACTCGAAGTACAAAGTACCGGAAATTACTCGGAGTACAAAGTACCGGAAAGTACTCGGAGTACAAAGTACCGGAAAGTTCTTGAAGTACAAAGTGCGAAGGACCGAGAAGTACTTAAATTACCGAGTACAGAGTGCCGGAAAGTACTTGAAGTACCGAGAACAGAGTACCGTAAAGTACTTGAATTACCGAGTACAGAGTACCGGAAAGTACTTGAAGTACAAAGCACTATAAGTACTGGAGGTACCCGTGTACTTGAAGTACCAAGAATCATAAGTACTGAAAGGACCGAATACTTCAAGCACTAAAATTTCAGGTACACGATATGTACTTGAAATTTGAAGTACAGATACTTAAAGTACAAGACATATACTTCAACATTTAAGTACAGTACTTCAAATATTTGTTGAAGTACTTTGTACTTCAAGTTCTGTACTTCGAGTACTTCGTAAGTACCGGGTACTTGAAGTACCGCCCAGCTCTGCTTCACTTCTTCTTCTTCTTCTTTATACTCTTGTATCTATAGACACACGTATATGCGTAGTGTAGCGTTTGCTTTTGTTGTCTTGGCTATCTCTCGTTTCCCGGTTTATATCGTCACGATCCCTCAGATCCCCGGTGGCTTTTTGATACACGAGCTTCTTCACAGACAGCGACGAGTGCGAGCAGTGCGCCGGTATACTCGAGGAATTGGAGAACATCGACGACGATTGCGACCGACACGGAATCACCTTCGTGAAAACTCAGGTACGATGTTTTGCAGCACTTAAACATTGTGACAATGCAATGAATAAAGAATAATTACAAGTGCGTAAAGTAGGTTATTTCCACACGAGTTACACATACTCTCTTTTGTAATGGCAGTGCGCAAACGACATTTCTTAGGGGCGATTTCGCACGCGTAAAATACTCGCTTTCCAGCACGAGTGCGTAAAGTGACACTTTATTAACGAGTTTTTACTTTATAACTCGTTATGTATGAGTGCAGAAATGGAGCATTTTACTTACTAGTGCGGTAAGTGGAGCACTTTACGCACTAGTTCGAAAAAGGATCACGATATACACTAGTGCTGGAAAGGAGCACTTCATGTACTAGTGCGAAAAAGGAGCACTTTATGCACTAGTGCTAAAAAGCAACACTTTACGCACGCGAAATCGTCCCGAAAAGTCGAGTTTTACGCACGCTTTTGCAAAATTAGTATATTACGATACGAGGCCGGAAAAACGTGTGAGTTTGCAGCACGAGCCGAAGGCGAGTGTCGCAATCACACGAGCTGAGAAAACGTTTTTCCGCCGAGTATCGTACACAATTTTGTTTTCCAAAGTGCGTGAAACCGCGTTTCTCGCACGGAGAGTGATATCGACACACTTAAGGGGGGGGGTAGGGTATTAACAATTTTTTTTGGCATTTTTATTTTATATTTTTTACTGAATGCATAATATCTCAAGAATATTGTGTCAAATTTTCAAGTCAATCGGAGCAAAATTGACGACGTTATGAATATTTTTATACTCGCGGATTGCTGTACCTTCGCTGCCCGAGCCCGCGACTTTAAAGCGTTTTTCCCACAACTCACGTTTTCAAAGTCGGTGCCCATCGTACCGTCAAAACTACTGCACCGATCCTTTTGAATTTTTGTATACTTGTTCTGTACATGTTTTACGAGGTAACGCGGAAGAGTTTTTTTCGAATTTATTAATATTTTTTATTTTACAATAGCAAAATAGCCGATTTTTTTCCGAAAAATCGCGTTTTTCCCTTTAAAGTGTTCCCAAAAATTGAAAAATCGAAATTTCGAAAAAAACTCTTCCGCGTTACCTGGGGAAAACGATTACCTAACGAATGAACTTTGGTTTTTTAATTTCGGATGATCCAGTACCGAGTTCTGATGGGCACCGCAATTCTACTTTTTTCCGAGACGCTTCCGAGTAAATGCCGCCATTGCTGTATTTTTTAATATTTCTTCATGAAAAAATTACACAATATTCTTCGAATGTTATACTTTGATGTACAATTGGTTTTATTGAATAGATTTTAACAGTGTCGTCAAAAAAAAATTCACAAAAACGTGCCTTTTTTGCACGAATTAACCCCCCCCCCCCCCCCCCCCCTTAAGGTGTTTGTGTGGTAGTCTGAGCAACTATTAACCCATATACCCCTTCAGCGGCATTGACGCCATTTGGCGTCAGACTTTTTCTGATTATTTACCGATTACTGTCCGAGCGGCTCGATTGATTTTCCTGAAATTTGGTACTAATTTGCGGGTTTTTGGGGTTGCTAATTATGACTCCGAACTCAAAATCCAGAAATAAAAAATGGCGGACTCAATATGGCAGAAAAAAAATGTGCGCACTATTGCGTCTGCCGCCGAAGGAGTTAAGAGTCAATTAGAAATGTAACATCAATGTGACGTGTGAATAATATAAGATATCGATAAATTAATATGCGAAATTCCACATTGACCCATTAAACAGAAAATACCCAGTAAACACAAAGTAACAATTACGTCGCAGTTACATTACAATTTCCATCTCAGCAATGTAACGGTTACATAAAACCCTTGTTATGTAACAATCACATAGCAGAGTAGGAAATTCGTAGTATGACTGCGACGTTAAGGGATCGTCACAGTGTGACCCTCCGAAAAATCAATGATTTTCGCGAATTTTTTTTGTTAAGTTGTAATAAACTAATTGGTCTGGTTTTTTTTTATAAATAGATACATTCATGAATAATACAAAATGATTTTTTTTATGTGCATTTATTTAGTTTATAATAATGAAAATAATTTTTCAAATAGCTCGTGCAAAAAAAAAATGCTCCATCATGTCCACGATTGCGGCCGCAATTTTTGTCTAAAACAAAAATTTCAAAAAGATTATTAATCTGTAGGAAATTCGTTATCGCGCTATGAGAGCTTTTTTTTTTTTTTTTTGAAATTTGACAAAATGGCGGCGGTTTGAACAAAAAGTATCGAATTTAGCCCTTTTTTTCGACAGTTTTTCGTAAAAAAAAATAGGAAGATTTCAAAAAAAAAAAAAAAGCTCTCATAGCGCTATAGAGAATGACGTTAAAAATGTTCTCTCCAAATTTCAAATCGATATCGTCAAAACTCTTCCTTTAACACTGGACATCGTTTTGAAAACCAACATTGCGAGAAAAGTGCGTGTAAAGTTTGCACACGCCACTGTCACGCTGCAATCCCTTTCTCTAAGAAATGCTGTAGCGACCGAAATAATTCGAATTTCGATGAAAAAATTTAACAGAATGTTTATAACCGTGTATACTATCCGATAATGAAAAAAAAGAAAATCGATTTTTTTTTTATTTCACACTGTGACGATCCCTTAATTGTTACTTCGTGCTTATTGGGTATAGATTTTTCACCAGAAAATTAGGAAAAGCAGCAAATTTAGCAAAAAAGAAAGAAAAAAAAGTAAAACCCTCTAAGATAGCCTAGGTGCCGACGATTATTGAAGTGTAAATACAAAAATCAATTTTTACAAGAATTTAACTTCACTTTCCATTTGTCATCGTCATCGAAGACCTAAAATCATATTAGCTTTTGTATTGAATCCTAATCTGTATCTCTTATCGTTCACGCAGGATTTCAAGATCGCTGAAGATTACGGAGTAACGGACTTTCCAGTTCTCGTTTACTTCGAAGGACAAACGCCCAACGTTTTCGAGGGTGATTTGGCCGAGGAGGAAGAAGTACTTCAGTGGCTGATAACACAGAGAACGGAGGACCGTATCGAGTTGATAACACGGGTAATGCTCGAGGCTTCTGTCGACGATACACAATATCTCGCTGTCTATTTCTGTGAGTGGAAATCATTTATTTTATTAATATCATTTTTATTTTATTACTAGGGGGGCTCCGGCCCCCTGCGCGCTTCGCGCGCCAACCCCCCTCTCTTCGCGGGCCTACACCCGGGAGGTTGACACGTGAAGATGGGGCACCCTCGCGCTTTGTGCACTTCCTCGCCTTTTTGTCTTTGTTTGTTTGTCGTTGTCCAGTATTTGAAAAGTACATATTGGCAACCCGGGGGGTCTTGAGGGACTTAGAAAAATGTCCCTCTCGCGCGCTTCGCGCGCACGCATTGTGGCATGATATCCACCATTGCCCCTCGGTGGATAGATATCGCCGGCCCCGCCGCCGCCGTTTTTAAAATTCTGAAAATTTTGAAAACTATCTTAATTTCCATAATTTTCCACTCGCTCTAAATTCCATGGCCAACTCGAAACCACTCGCTCGAAATTCCATGGACAACTCGAAATCCACTCGCTCGAAATTCCACAGCCAATTCGAAACCACTCGCTTAAAATTCCATGGCCAACTCGAAACCAGTCGCTCGAAATTCCATGGCCAACTCGAAACCACTTTGCTCGAAATTCCATGGCCAACTCGAAACCACTTGCTCGAAATTCCATGGCCAAATCGAAACCACCCCCCCCCCCCTCAAATTTTGCAAATTTCAAAAATTCTGCAGTTTTCAAAAACTTTGCAAATTCAAAAAATATTGCAAATTTAAATTTTTTTGAAAATTTTGCAGTTTTTGAAAATTTTGCAATTTTTGAACATTTTGCAATTTTTGAAATTTTTGAAATTTTTGAAAATTTTGCAATTTTTGGGGGGGGGGGGGGTAGAGTTGGCCATGGAATTTCGAGCGAGTGGTTTCGAGTTGGCCATGGCCTTTCGACGTGTCCCACACAGCGGCGGCGGCGGCGGCGGCGGCGGCGAGATCTTTTTATAATGTAGAGAGATTATTATATTTTACTAGAGGGTTATAGGGCTCGCGCGTCTTGCGCTCTCGCATTGTGGCATGATTTTTGGTTGCCATAGTAACGGTTGCTAAGGCGATAGTTGCCACGGTAACGGTTGCTAAGACGATGGTTGCCATGGTAACGGTTGCTAAGACGATGGTTGCCATGGTAACGATTGCTATGGCGATGGTTGCCATGGTAACGGTTGCTATGGCGACGGTTGCCATGGTAACGGTTGCTAAGGCGATGGTTGCCGTGGTAACGGTTGCTATGGCGATGGTTGCCATGGTAACGGTTGCTAAGGCGATGGTTGCCATGGTAACGGTTGCTATGGCATTGGTTGCCATGGTAACGGTTGCTGAGACGATAGTTGCCATGGTAACGGTTGCTATGGCAATAGTTGCCATGGTAACGGTTGCTACGGCAATGGTTGCCATGGTAACGGTTGCTACGGCAATGGTTGCCGTGGTAACGGCTGCTATGGCAATGGTTGCCATGGTAACGGCTGCTATGGTAATGGTTGCCATGGTAACGGTTGCTATGGCGATGGTTGCCATGGTAACGGTTGCTAATACGATGATTGCCATGGTAACGGTTGCTAATACGATGATTGCCATGATAACGGTTGCTAAGCGATGGTTGCCATAGTAACGGTTGCTAAGACGATGGTTGCCATGGTAACGGTTGCTAAGACGATGGTTGCCATGGTAACGGCTGCTACGGCAATGGTTGCCATGGTAACGGCTGCTATGGCAATGGTTGCCATGATAACGGCTGCTATGGCTATGGTTGCCATGGTAACGGCTGCTATGGTAATGGTTGCCATGGTATCGGTTGATATGGCTATGGTTGCCATGGTAACGGCTGCTATGGCAATGGTTGCCATGATAACGGCTGCTATGGCTATGGTTGCCATGGTAACGGCTGCTATGGTAATGGTTGCCATGGTATCGGTTGATATGGCTATGGTTGCCATGGTAACGGATTATCCTACACGGTGACGGCGGCGAGATCTTTTTATAATATAGAGGGATTATTATTATTTAAAAAATGTTATTATTATCATTTTATAATAATAAAATAATATTATTATAATCATTATATTTTATTGGAACTTCCTGAAGAACAATAACACATGGACAAATATTTTTGTGTATTAAGACAAACAAAACTGCCACATATGCGACGAGATCCTCGAGGGTCTCGAGAGGATCGACGACGAGTGCGACGTGTTTGGCATTCACATGGTCAAAATTCAGGATCCTCAGCTCGCTAAGAGATACTCGATAAAAACGTTCCCGGCTTTGGTTTACTTCAGAAACGGAAATCCCTTGTTATTCGAGGGTAAGTGAACCGATAAAATCATTCAATCCTTCACCTAGCAATCACGATAACTTAATTTTTTTTTCCTCAAAACAACTGTCAAAGTGGCAATAAAAATTAACTATGAATTTTGTCTGGTCTGGTTATTTCGAAGATCATTTTTACAATTTCCGAAAGTTTGTTCTGTGCAAAAAAACAACTTCTATTGACCCTTACATGCACAGCGGTATGTTCAACGTCCCACCTTGATTATTATCATTTTTGAAATATTTCAACTATAATAACATGCTGGAGAATTGAAAAAAGCAATTTGATATCTAAATTTTCTTGTGAATTTGTTTATATCAATAAATAAAAAATAATAAAAGTCACTTTTTTTAATAAAAACTCATTATTTCCAACAGTTTTTATTGTATTTACGTGAAACTTGGTATATGTTTTGAGGGTTGCTCACTTTGAATCTGTTATCAGAATTTGAAAATTCTCACATCCAATATGGCGTATTCAATATGGCTGTGCGAATTCGTGAAATTAACTCTTGACGGAAAATAGTGTATATGAGTTTTTGGGGTCGCTGATTCCGAATCTGTCATCAATTTCATGAAATTCAATATGGCGGGTCGAAATCGAGTAATCAACGTTGATTTTGATAAAAAAAAATTGTACATATCATAAAATTATGAATTTTATGAATCTGGTTTATGAATTTGGAACAGCGACCCCGGAAGCCCCCGAATCGAATTTCATCACAATCAAGTAACATTTTGCGTTTTGGTTTGCCATATTGAGTCCGCCATTTTGAATTTCAGTTTTGACCTCAGATTCATAATCAGCGATCCCGAAAACCCCCCAAGATTGTATTAGATTTCATCCCAATCAAGTAAATTTTTGTGTTTTGGTCCGCCATATTAGATCCGCCATTTTGAATTTCGAAATTCTGAGCTCGGGTTCATTGTCAGCAACCCCAAAAACCCCCGAGTAACAAATTTCAAGTCCATTGACCCCAAAGAAAAATGTGTGCATGTAAGGGTTAAGGATGTATGTCAGCGAGACTGTTCTCAACCCGCTGAAAAGTCAAAATCCAGAGGTAAATTCGACCACTTCTCGATGGATTAAAAATCTGAAAAAAATCAAGCATATAAAAGGTGCTCAAAAGAATAATTTCGCATAATAATAATTCCAAAATGTTATTAACAAATAGGTGAAAAAAAACAATTGTTCAACAAAGTAATGGTCAACCTAATTTTTTTTTGCATAAAATTTATATGTATATTTTTCTGAACACATATGAATTTTTTCAGAATTTTTTCTAGTCTTCGAAATTTGGTTTTTTGTTTTCATCTTTGGACTGTATTCGCGAATCTATTTGATCAATCTTTTCGAAACTTGCATGGTGTCATGGGTGGTTTTGGAAGAAACACATATCCAAAATTCGTGATTAAACACGCATTTTTAAAGAAAAAAAAAATCCAAAAAAACCAAATTTCGAAAACTAGAAAAAATTCTGAAAAAATGCATATGTGTTCAGAAAAATATACATATAAATTTTATGCAAAAAAAAATTAGGTTGACCACTAATTTGTTGAACAATTGTTTTTTTCACCTATTTGTTAATAACATTTTGGAATTATTATTATGCGAAATTATTCTTTTGAGCACCTTTTATATGCTTGATTTTTTTCAGATTTTTAATCCATCGAGAAGTGGTCGAATTTACCTCTGGATTTTGACTTTTCAGCGGGTTGAGAACAGTCTCGCTGACATACATCCTTAAGGGTTATTTTTATGGTCATTTTAAAAGTCATCGTGATTGGTTGTATCACTGAAAGAAAAAAAATTCAATGAACCCTTCACTCACGGGCTGCAGAAACAATCGATGCTTATTTCAATTTACTTCTAATTCCCACAATTTTATGCGGGATTGAAACAATAATTGAAAAATAGACAAAGAAAACCAAATCGTTTGTAACTGTAAGAATAGTAACCGCAGTTAATTTTAAAACATTTTTTCTTTTTTGCAGCTCGCAAGCGATTTTTAGGAAGTAAATGGCTTTTTTTATTTTTTTTTTTTCTAAACGATTTTCTATTTTAGGATTATTTTAATACCAATTTTTTTATTGTATAGGAGATCTTCAGAACGAAGAATCGGTTCTCGAGTGGCTGATCGACGACGACAATCGAGAGCTGGCGGACGAAATTGAATCAGTTAATGATCGGATGCTGGAGAGGCTTCTCGACGAGTCGCCGTTCCTCGCAGTTTTCTTCTGTAAGCTTCGAAATGATCATAAATCTTTTTGAATTTGTAGTTAACTTCTTTTCAGAGAAATGAGAGGGAATTTCAAACACTTTTGGGTAATATAAAAATCTGAAAAATATCATGCACATTAAGGGATCGTCACAGTGTGACCCTCCGAAAAATCAATGATTTTCGCGAATTTTTTTTGTTAAGTTGTAATGAACTAATTGGTCTGGTTTTTTTTTTAAATAAATAAGTACATTCTTGAAGAATACAAAATGATTTTTTTTATATGCATTTCTTTAATGTATAATAATGATATAAATTGTTTAAATAGCTCGTGTAAAAAAAAAGGTCCTGCATTATGTCCACGATTGCGGCCGCAATTTTGATCTGAACCAAAAATTTCAAAAAGATTATTAATCTGTAGGAAATTCGCTATCGCGCTATGAGAGCTTTTTTTTTTTTTTTTGAAATTTGACAAAATGGCGGCGGTTTGAACGAAAATTATCGAATTTAGCCCTTTTTTTCGACAGTTTTTCGTAAAAAAAATAGGAAGATTTAATAAATAAAAAAAGCTCTCATAGCGCTATAGAGAATGACGTTAGAAATGTTCTCTCCAAATTTGAAATCGACATCGTCATAACTCTTCATTTGAGAGTGGACACCGTTTTGAAAAACAACATTCCGAGAAAAGTGCGTTTAAAGTTTGCACACGCCATTGTCACGCTGCAATCCCTTTCTCTAAGAAAGGCTGTAGCGACCGAAATAATTCGAATTTCGATAAAAAATTTAACAGAATGTTTATAACCGTGTATACTATCCGATAATGAAAAAAAAAATCGATTTTTTTTTTCACACTGTGACGATCCCTTAAGGTAGTCCTTGCGCCTGGTGTCGAGATCGCATAAGTTTTCGAAAATTGAGAGGAAATTGCAACCACATCTCAAGAATATAAAAATCTGAAAAAAATCATGCATGTTAAAGACATTGAAAACATTAATTTTGCATAATGAAAATTCCAAAATGTTATTAACAAATTGATGAAAAATGAAATTGTTTAACAAATATTTCGACAACCTAATTTTTTTGTTTCAATGAAAATGATCCGTTGTATTTTCTGAATATGCATGAATTTTTTCAAATTTTAAAATTCACTTTGAATTTTGTGATTTTCCCCATGTTAAAAAACGCAAAATTCAAAGTGAATTAAAAAAATTGAAAAAATTCATACATATTTAGAAAAATGAACGCATTATTTTCATTGAAACAAAAAAATTAAGTTATCGAAGGATTTGTTAAACAATTTTATTTTTCATCAATTTATTAATAACATTTTGGAATTTTTATTATGCAATATTAATCTTTTCAACGTTTATAACGTACATGATTTTTTTCAGATTTTTATATTATCGAGAAATGATTGCAATTTCTTGTCAATTTTCTCGAATTTATGTGAAATGAATACTAGACGCAAGGACTACCTTAAGGTAGTCCTTGCGTCTAGTATTCATTTCACATAAATTCGAGAAAATTGACAAGAAATTGCAACCACAGCAATGAATACTAGACGCAAGGACTACCTTAAGGTAGTCCTTGCGTCTAGTATTCATTTCACATAAATTCGAGAAAATTGACAAGAAATTGCAACCACTTCTTGATAATATAAAAATCTGAAAAAAATCATGCATGTTGTAAACGTTGAAAAGATTAATTTTGCATATATAAAAATTCCAAAATGTTATTAACAAATTGATGAAAAATAAAATTGTTCAACAAATCCTTCGACAACTTAATTTTTTTGTTTCAATGAAAATAATGCGTTCATTTTTCTAAATATGTATGAATTTTTTTAATTTTTTTAATTCACTTTGAATTTTGCGTTTTTTAACGTGGGAAAAATCACAAAATTCAAAGTGAATTAAAAAATTTGAAAAAATGCATGCATATTCAGAAAATAGAACGGATCATTTTCATTGAAACAAAAAAATGAGGTTGTCGAAATATTTGTTGAACAATTTTATTTTTCATCAATTTGTTAATAACATTTTGGAATTTTTATTATGCAAAATTAATCTTTTCAACGTTTTTAACACGCATCATTTTTTTCAGATTTTTATATTATCGAGATGTGGTTGCAATTTCCTCTCAATTTTCGAAAACTTATGCGAACTCGACACCAGGCGCAAGGACTACCTTAAAGGTGCTGAAATGATTAATTCTGCATAATGAAAATTCCAAAATTGTATTAAAAAATTGATAAAAAATTAAATTTTTCAACAAATCTTCCGAACACCTAACCTTTTTTTTTTAATGTAAAAATGATTCGTTTAATTTTCCAAATAGGAATTTTGTCAATTTGTTCAATTTGCTTTGTATTTTGCGATTTTTTCCATGTCGATAAAATTCAGTATATAAAAAAAAAAGTTTAATTCATACGAATTCGAAAAATAGTCGGAAGATTTGTCGAACATTTTGCAATTTTCATTATGCGAAATGAATATTTTCAGCGCCTTCAGTATGCATGATTTTTTTCAAATTTTTATAATATCGAGAAGTGTTTGCAATTTCCTCTTCTTTTTTTTTTTTGAACATTATGCGAAGTGAAAATTTGCAAGTTAAAGTCGAATTTAATTTAATTGAAAAAAAAAAAAAAAAAAAAAAAAAAAAAAAAAAAAAAAAAAAATCTACTCCAGCAGACGACGAAGACTGTCCGGAGTGCGACGAGATAATGGAAGCTTTGGAGAAGATCGACGGCGAGGCCGATCTCTTCGGCATCGATTTCGTCAAGATCTCGAGTCCCGAGGCCGCTGAGAAATACGGAATAATAAACGTCCCGTCGCTCGCTTATTTCCGGAAGAAAACGCCACTGATATACGACGGCGACTTGACGCAGGAGGACAAGATCCTCGCGTGGCTCACGTCGCAGGACGTATTCGAGATCAAAAACGAGATCGAAGAGGTCAACAAGAAGATGCTCGACAAGTTGCTCGACGAGAACGAATTTCTCACTGTCTTTTTCTGTGAGTACAAAGCGTATCTTCGTGAAAAATGTTGATTTCCTAATTTTTTACATACAGAAATTGTAAGTACATTTTCGTTGATCTTCAGACGAACACGACAACAAGGAAAGCGACGAGGTGAACGAGCATCTCGAGAACATTGACGGCGAAACTGACAACCTGGACATCACATTCGTAAAGATGGCTGACCCGCGTTACGCCCGCAAATGGGGTGTCACCAAACTGCCTGCAATAGTTTATTTCCGAAAACGATTTCCCAGTATTTATCGAGGTAAAAGACAAAGTATATATGACTTTGCGTACTAGTGCGGAAAACAAGAACTTTACGCACTCGTTTGGAAAACGAGAACTTTATGTACTAGTGCGGAAAACAAGATCTTTACGCTCTAGTGCGAAAAACTAGAATTTTACGCGCTTGTGCACAAAATGCGCACTTTACTAGTGCGGAAAACAAGAAATTTATGCACCATTGCGAAAAATAAAAACTTTTCGCACTCGTGCAGAAAAAGAGAACTTTATGTACTATTGCAGAAAAAGAGAACTTTATGTACTATTGCGGGAAACGAGCCCTTTACGCACTAGTGTGCAAACAAGAACTTCACAAAAGAGTACGGAAATCGAGCCCTTTACGCACTGGTGTGCGAAACAAGAGTTTCACGCAAGAGTGCGCAAAACGAGACTTTTACGCACTAGTGCGGAAAACGAGCATTTTACGCACTAGTGCGGCAAACAAGACATTTATGTAACATTGCTAAAAACTAGCACTGTACGCACTAGTGTGGAATACAAAAACTTTCCACACTCGTGCGGAAAAGAGAACTTTATGTACTATTGCGGAAAACGAGCCCTTTACGCAAAACAAACACTAGTGTGCAAAACAATTACCTTACGCACTAGTGCGGAAATGAGCATTTTATGCTCTCGTGCGTAAAACGAGAACTTTGCACACTAGTGCTTAAAACAAGAACTTCACGCACCAGTGCTGAAAGCGAGAACTTTACCCACTAGTGCGTAAAACGAGAACCTTGCGCATTAGTGCGTAAAACGAGAACACACCGGTGCTGAAAGTGAGTCCTTTACGCACTAGGGCGGAAAACGAAAAGTTTACGCACTAGTGCGGAAAACGAGCACTTTACACACGTGAAACCGGCTGGATAGGTCGAGTTTGACGCACGCTATTGCAACAAATAAATTGTTCTCGCATTGTAACGCAACAATGAATTCTGTTTAAGGGGATCTTCGAAGGGAGGAGGAGGTACTGGAGTGGCTGCGGAAGAACAGGTTCCGCCAGCCGGAGCTCAACATCTACATGTACATGCTCATAGCGATAACGATGCTGTTCCTGATGTACACGGGTTTCCTGCTCTCGTGCTTCCGATCGGATCCAGGACCCGCGCCGGCTCCGCATCCAAAACAGGCGTGAGAAGGCGACGAGGCGAACCCACCTTTCCGGTTTCCGGTGAACGCAGCTCCTCATCGTGGAACAGCTCTAACAGCCGCGTGGATGCTGCCAGTATTTCAGACGACGATTATGTTGCCCGTGTCATCAACGTTGCACGCGGTTCAATCGTCGTGCGGAATTAAGGTAGTCCTTGCGCCTGGTGTCGAGTTCGCATAAGTTTTCGAAAATTGAGAGGAAATTGCAACCACATCTCGATAATATAAAAATCTGAAAAAAATCATGCATGTTAAAGACGTTGAAAAGATTAATTTTGCATAATAAAAATTCCAAAATGTTATTAACAAATTGATGAAAAATAAAATTGTTCAACAAATATTTCGACAACCTAATTTTTTTGTTTCAATGAAAATGATCCGTTCTATTTTCTGAATATGCATGAATTTTTTCAAATTTTTGAATTCACTTTGAATTTTGTGATTTTCCCCATGTTAAAAAACGCAAAATTCAAAGTGAATTAAA
The DNA here is from genome assembly GCA_964034905.1 of Itoplectis maculator. Taxonomy (NCBI): domain Eukaryota; kingdom Metazoa; phylum Arthropoda; class Insecta; order Hymenoptera; family Ichneumonidae; genus Itoplectis; species Itoplectis maculator. The sequence continues at coordinate 5,962,067 of OZ035868.1, forward strand.
CAAATTGAAAAAATTCATACACATTTAGAAAAATGAACGCATTATTTTCATTGAAACACAAAAAATTAAGTTATCGAAGGATTTGTTGAACAATTTTATTTTTCATCAATTTGGTAATAACATTTTGGAATTTTTATTATGCAAAATTAATCTTTTCAACGTTTATAACATGCATGATTTTTTTCAGATTTTTATATTATCGAGAAGTGGTTGCAATTTCTTGTCAATTTTCTCGAATTTATGTGAAATGAATACTAGATGCAAGGACTACCTTAAGGGCTCTCTCTACTTTGGATGCCTGAAGAAAACCCTATTTTTATTACATTTTTTCTAACAATACTGTTCTCTTTATTGATATAAAGCTTGTGAGGCTTGACAAAAACATTCGTAAATTACAAAAAAAAAAGAAATTTTTTATTTTAACCACTTTTTTAGTGTGAAAATTGCAGGTAAACAGGACTCCTCAAAAAGTAGGTAGACCGCACTGTTAAAAAATTCTGAACAACGGCCAACTGCGAACGCAAAAATTGAATGGTTTTAGGTTTAGTGTGACAGTGACTATATCACGTACCAGAATTATTAATTTATATGCAAAAATAACAAAACAGCAGACAAAAAGAGAGAAAAAAAATGAAATACGTCATTCTGTTAGCATGTTTTCTGCGAAAAAAAATGAAAATAAAAATTTTGCAATAATTTTGGTAGGGAATATAGCCACGGTCACACTAAACCAAAAACCATTCAATTTTTTTGTTTCAAATTTTTTTTTGTTTTTTGTTTTTTGTTTTTTGTTTCAAATTTTTCCTGGCATTTTCACACTTGCAAAGTGCTTCAAATCAATAATTTTGTTTTTTGGTAATTTACGAATGTTTTTGTCAAGCCTAACAAGTTTTATATCAATAAACAGAACAGCATTCTTAGACAAAAATTAATAAAAAAAATAGCGTTTTTTTCAGGCATCCTAAGTAGAGAGATCGCTTAAGCACGTGAAACGTGAAGCCAAAGTCCACGATTCACATCCGATCGTTTGTCAATCGCCGATGTTTGACAGCTCCGGACCTGTCCGATGTACTTTAACGTTAATGTATAAATAGCCTCGGAGATCCTGCCGTAAAGGGTCGCAATATTCCACACGCTCGTCGTCACTGCCTCGCGAGGTCGCGGTGCTTCCCGCGCTAAAATGATAGTATTCGGTATTTCTCGAGTATTGGGGTACACTGTAAAAAAAATCTGTGTGAAATTTAATACACATGTGTTGGAAGTTTTTTTGCAGATACAGTCAATGAAATCTACGATACGTAATTTGATTTTCAATAAGTGGTATATTAAAGTCTTTCCGCTTGGTGTCGAGTTCGCATAAGTTTTTGAAAAATAAGGGGCAATTGCGAACACTTCTCGATAATACAAAAAAATCATGCTTATTATAAGTGCTGAAAAGATTAATTTTGCTTAATAATAATTCCAAAATATTGGAAACAAATTGACAAACTAACTTTTTTCTTCATGAAAATGATTCGTTCGTTTTTCTGTATACGTATGAATTTTTTCCAATTTTTTAATTCACCTTTTAAAATTCAAAGTGAATTAAAACATTTAAAAAATGCATACGTGTTCAGAAAAATGAATGAATAATTCGATAAAAAAAAGTTAGCTTGTCGGAAGACTTGTTGAACAATTTTTTTTTTCTCATCAATTAGTTAAAAACATTTTGGAATTATTATTATACATAATTGATCTTTTGGGCATGATTTTTTTTTCAGATTTTTGTATTAATGAGAAGTGTTTGCAATTCTTTCTCGTTTTTCGGAAATTTATGCGAACTCGACACAGTGTACAAGGATTGCCTTAAGGTAGTTCTAGCGGGCAACGGTGCTCAACTTGCGAAAAAGTGAAAATTAAGATAGAATTTCGTACAATTCTTGCTGGGAAAAAAAATTTGAAAAAAATCAAGTATATAGGAGCTACTCAAGAGATTGATTTGGCATAATAATACTTCCAAAGTGTTATTAACAAATTGATGAAAAAAAAAAAAAAATGTTTAACAAATCCTCCGTTTACCAAACTTTTTTTTCATATGAAAATAATTTGTTAATTTTTCTGCATGCGTATGAATTTTTTCAGAATTTCTTGTAACTTTAAAAAATTGTTTTTTTCTTACAATGTTCGAGCTGGATCTGCGAATCTATTTGATCGATCGTGCGGAAACTTCTTACGTATAATAGGTGGTTCTATAACTAACACATATTGCAAATTCAGGAATTTTCACACATTTTTCACAATAAAAAAAAAATCCAAAAAACCAATTTTTGAAAGTTACGAAAAATTCTGGGAAAAATGCAAACGCATGCAGAAAAATTAACAAATCATTTTTATTTGAAAAAAAGTTTGGTAAACGGAAGATTTGTTGAACAATTATTTTTTTATTAATTTGTTAATAACATTTTGGAAGTATTATTATGCCAAATCAATCTCTTGAGCACCTATACTTGATTTTTTTCAGATTTGTCTCTCATCAAGACGTCCAAAATTCTATCTCAATATTCCCTTTTTCGGCGATTGAGCCTTAATACTCCAGAAATACTGTGTTAATACGATTTATTCGTGCGTCTCGAGCTCGCGACGAGGCTAGAGAAGTGACAAATATATCAGCTGGAATTGAAGATTAAAAAAGTAACAAAGTCGAAAAAAAAGAACTGTGCGCGCGCAATCCAGACGCAAATAGCCATGTAAGTTTGGAAAGAACGTGGACATTCTCTGTGGGTGCTGGCGGTGCCGTCGCGTATATACACTGAGAGAAAAATATAATTGGATACACTAAATTTTCAAATAAACCATTTATTTGAAAATATTCAAGTGCAAGGTTTATTTGAACCAATCATATATTTAATTTCTTAGTTTGTAGAATGAAATAAAAAACGCATTGAATTCACAAAATATATATTTTTTTTTACTAAATATTCTGTTGATTCAATAAAACTATGTTAGGAATACGTCAGACAATATACGTATTCACATTATGTCGTCAATCCTATCAAGTAAATGTATCGTTAAATCAAAACACTATTTGTTTAAATGTACGAAATATTTATTTGAATCATTTTAATATTTAATTGTTTCGATTAAATGGGTTTTCGAAGGAAACATACTCCAACATACTCCCGATTTCTTTTGAAACAACTAATTGAATGAATTTGTCTATTTACTGTAGTGTACAAAATATTTGTTAACACACAAAATGGTTGGAAGTGGGCACGTCCAAATACAATTGTGTACTTTGGGTACAAAACAATAATTCAATTATTTACAAATCTCAACCAAATCGTATTGGGATAAACCGAGCAAACTGCTCAAATAAGGCATAATCGAATTAACTCGATCTTTTCTATGAAAACAGTATCACACGTATACAGGTTTAGTTAAGTGGTTCCATTGATTCAAATATATATTAAATCCATACAATAATTTATTTATTCGACTGAACGAAATATATAGCTACTTTAATTGAACTGGTTCTTTTCATACAAATAATTCGGCTGTTTTATATAGTTCATTCAATGCAATATATTGGTATTTGGACGACACGTATAGTTGCTTTAAATACAAGATACTTGAATCAATTATAAATATTTCAAATAAATGATTTGGTGTATCCAATCATATTTTTCTCTCAGTGTAGCATTCAGGGTCTCCCACATTTATTAATACCAATTAAATCGAAAATTTCAATAACTGCACTTATGTTCGCAGTTGACAATCAATCAGGCAATTTGCTTTTTACTAGAAACGATAAGATTCCCTGTAAAGCGTTCGAACAATTGAACGGTCCGATATCGTCGACGACACTGACCCGCCGCCTTGTTTGTATCCCTCCTTGCCAATTTCTGCGATAGTTTATCGACAAAAAAATCAATATTTATTGCCAAGGCTTCAAGATACAGACGTATTTACAATAACTATTGATAATTGAAAAAAAAAACGAAGAAAACAAAAAAAACATTATATTTACAAATGCATATTATTTTCTCGACGAATTATTATTAATCATCATACATACCTTTATTATTGTTGTTGCTGATGCCGTTGTTATATTCTCGTTGATTAATAACTTACTGTATTTTATTTTTGTCGTCTACGTGCGTTATTCCGGAAGAGCATCGATCCTACACATTATTCTACACATCAGTGATTTACCACAAAATTCTACACAATGTGTTCTACACATGATAATGTTCTGCACGAGGCATTCCACACGTGAAAGAATTTAATATTCACTGCCGTACACATATTGGTGTTCATAAAAAATACAACTCATTGTACCCTACACATTAAGGTAGTTATGTCGCTATAGTTCAATTCCGCATAAATTCGAGAAAACTGAAAGAGAATTGGGAGCACTTCTCGATGGTCCAAAAATCTGAAAAAATGCATGCACATTAAAGGTACTGAAAAGATGAATTTGGCATAATAATAATTCTAAAATGTTATTAACAAATTGATAAAAAAAAACATTGTTTAACAAATATTTCGGTGACTTAAGTTTTTTTTTGATGAAAATGATTCTTTCGTTTTCCTGAATACGGATGATTTTTTCAGATTTTTTAAATAACTTTGAATTTACGTGTTTTTTTATATGAAAAATTCAGTTATTTAAAAAATCTGAAAAAATTCATCCGTATTCAGGAAAACGGAAGAATCATTTTCATCGAAAAAAAAACTTAGGTGACCGAAATATTTGTTAAACAATGTTTTTTTTATCAATTTGTTAATAACATTTTAGAATTATTATTATGCCAAATTAATCTTTTCAGAACCTATAATGTGCATGAATTTTTTTGAGATTTTTAGACCATCAAGAAGTGCTTCCAATTCTCTTTCAATTTTCTCGAATTTATGCGAAATTGAACTATAGCGACATAACTACCTTAAAATATTCTGTGTACATTTTTCGATACATCTTCGTTTAAAGATTCGTGTTTCTATACAGTCTAAAGTTCGACATGAAATATTTTACACTAATAGCGTTTTCAGCTAGTTACACTGTTGCAAACGTAGTGCATACCGAGCCACCAGGTTACACTACTCTAGTTTCCGAAGACACCATCATACCCTGCTTAAGGGGCTGCTGGAGTAGATTTTTTTACCGACATTGGTCGGTAAAACTAGAATTCCGCAATTTACGCTTTACGTCGTTATAACGCTACAGATATACTTCAAATTTGACAGAGATGTTATATGAACAACAACGGTTCGGCGTAGATGCGATTTGTGGTCGAAAACTAGCAAGAAATAGAAAAACCGTATATTTTGAGCCAATAGAGATCTTCTTTATCGGCTGAAAGTTTAACCAAAAACACGTGCACGCAGTTTACGCTTTACGTGGATTCAGTTTCTATAATCGACATTTCGCCAGTTCTGAAGTTTTTTTTAGGTAAAAATGAAAGTTATCGTAATTGCTAGGGTAAATTTGCGCTTTAGAAAAAATGTCTTGTGCAGAAATCAAGTATAGATATCGTGGGTACAAAAATATTACGTATAGAATATTTCATGTCAAATTTTAGTAAAAAGGCCAATATGTGTAGGATGACGAAATATTAATCGAACATGTGTGGAAAAATGTTCACAGAATATTTTTATGTATAGGATGCAACGAGTCAGATATTTTATGAACAATATGTGTAGGACATTGAATATTAAATTTTGTGATGTGTAGAATATCTCGTGCAGAACATTACAGTATGTAGAAAATATTGTGTAGAAACGACCCTCGCTCGTTTTACCTCCGATAAAAAAAAAAACAATAAAAAAGTTCCCGGGGTGTATGTATATGCGTCGACGCACGCGCGTGTGTGTATATATTAGTCTAATATACGATATAATACGTTATTACATAATATACATATTACTTTGTAAATGTACATGAACCGAGATCTCGCCCGAGCCTCGTCCAGGCTCGGGATCTGTTGTTACGAAAATAAAAATAAAAAAAATGTTATTAACATAATACAATACACTGTTAAAAATCCGGTGTTAAAAACAACACCAAGTCGGTGTCTATATAGGTCCACACCAATCGCGGTGATAATGAGCGGTGTTAACCGAGTCTGAAATACCGACTTTCACCTCAAAAAGTCAGAAGTCCCGTTTTTCGCGAATTATCAACTGATCGAAGCGAAAATTGAAATACAGACGCCGGTAATGTGAATCTTGTTAATGAATTAGTCAGAACTTTGATTTTCGAAAATAAAAATTACAGATCAATTACCCGGTAGAGAAATCTGTAATGAAAAAATCGATTTTTTTCTTCAATTTTTTGATAAAAACTGAGAAACGCGACTAATTTATTCACGAGATAATAAAAAATCACACATGATATCTGCATTCATGCCTTTAAAGCAAAAAGTATTATAATGTTTCGTCGGTAACATAGGAAAAATTTAACGAAACGGCTGGCGTTAATTTAACACCGTAAAAAGTGTTAATATTAACACTGTAATAAGTAACACCAGGAAAAAGTCCACACCAGCAGCGTTTGACACCGTAGATTTTTAACAGTGTATGGCCGCGTTGAGGACGAGATGAACATTCTGTCGTCGTCGACACTACGGACGCCTTCTTCATGGACTCGAAAATTTGTTATACCCTGGTGGATGAATAATAAATCGAAAGGACTTTTGGACCAACACTGATAATGTCGATGATATATATTGGACATTCCATCCCGTTTCGACCTTCTTCGATTTTCTTAAGGAGGTTGGATGCTCAACTAAAAATGATAAGCATAAGCTTACATTTTTGGAGGATATTTTATGAACAATATGTGTAGGACATATTGTTCATAACAAAGGAGGATATTCGTCGACTACAATTACATCTCCATGACAATTTTTATTTCAGTCACCCGAATGGTTATCAAAAAATTAATTACTGAAGTTGTGATCTTATACACGGGTAACATAGGGAAATCAGGCAACAGTTAGGCTACAACCCTCGAAAGTATAGCAAAAATATTAAGAATCGAATAAAAATAGATGCAAATAATTCTTGAAATCTTCAGAAAGAACTGAACGAAGTTTCGAATCGACCGTCTACATATTTATCGCGCAAGTGTAGAAAGAAAACACCTTGATCTGATTTCTGATTATAGATGTTATGGGTTAAGGCCATGTGAAACACTGAGCGCCGAAAATCTACGGATGTGCGGTTTGTCGCCGATTATGAACGGATCGAAGCAAAAATTGAAATACAGACGCCACTAATGTGAATCTCGTGAATGAATTAGTCAGAATTTTGATTTTCGAAAAAAAAAATTACAGATCGGTTACCGACATCAATTTTTTGAATTAAAATAAAAATTGTGACTAATTCATTCACGAGATTCACATTACTGGCATCTGCATTTCAATTTTCACTTCGATCCGTTCATAATTAACGAAAAAAAGCATATCCGAACTTTTGAGGTGAGCGTCGGTATTTCACATCGCCTTAAGGCGATGTGAAATACCGACCCTCACCTCGAAAACGCGGATACGCTTTTTTTCGCGAATTATGAACGGATCGAAGTGAGAATTGAAATACAGACGCCAGTAATGTGCATCTCGGGAATGAATTAGTCAGAATTTTGATTTTATTAAAAAAAAATTGATGTCGGTAACCGATCTGTAATTTTTTTTTCTAAAATCAAAATTCTGACTAATTCATTCCCGAGATTTTCATTACTGGCATCTGTGTTTGAATTTTCACTTCGATCCGTTCATAATTCGCGACAAACCGCACATCCGGAGATTTTCGGCGCTCACTGTTTCACATGCCCTTAAGCGCGATTGCCAAATTTTAACATTGGTTATCACGTATTTGGCTTTCAATTAATCGAAAACCATAAAAAACAGTACGTGACCGGTTTTTAAATTACCACATTAGTAATAAAATCATATGGTCTCATAATGATATTTAAAATCTTGTCAAGATACGGTGAATTTACGAGAAAAAATATTACAGTAATTTTACGAAAAAATTTTTGACCGGTAATTTCACAACTATATAGACAAAGTTTACGATTTTTCACTGTAAATTTACTAAATAAATATGTGGCCGGTCAAACTTACGAGCAATTTTCATGACCTTATTTTAACAGCATAAGGTTTGTAGAAAAAAAATGACAGTAAAAGATGGTAAAATACCGTATTTTTACGGTCATTTTACTGAAAATAAAAGTACATATCGGTATTTTCACATCTCTAGCCACGATATGTGGGGTTTCTCCTCGTCCGCTGATTGGCTGCTGCCGATGGGCCGTTGGCACTGGTGCTCAACGCGATGAGCATCGCTGATGACCATGGCTCGCGCCATACGCCCCTAGCAGGTCCAGTGACCGGCTAAATAACCATACAAATAACCAGGTTAATTTCTCCCCAAAATCAACGGTCATTCGTGGTTCAAAATAACCACCTTATAAATTTCGTAACTGGTTTAACCGAACCGAATCACCAGCCCTACAACAGCCCCAGAAACATCCGCATCCGGTTGTTGGGAGCTCTATAAAATTGACCATACGACTTTTAAGACATTTTTTTTTTAATACTAGTCGATTGGTAGTCGTTTGGTGGTGATTGGTACATTGATTGCATCGTTTAGAGGTCAATTGTTGAATTACAATAAATAAAAAACTAAACAAGGCCCAAAGTTAACCAAACATTTTTTTTAGATCCAAATCGACTCTACTAGGGCTCATTCGATGCGCAATCGTTTGGCGATTACGAATAATGCGAATAAATCGGTTAAAGGTCCTTAGTTTTCGAGAGAAACTAATTAAACTGAAGTTCCAATCGACAGAACCGGATGAAAGCATGTGGGCAAGGTGAAATAGATATTTCCGAACCTTTAAAAAAATACTAGTCGATTGGTGATCGTTTGACGGTGATTGGTAGATTGATTGCATCGTTTGGAGATCAATTGTTTAATTACAATAAATAAAAAACTAACGACCAGAAGCCGAGGATCATCACTCTCCCGAGTGGAGCCCGAGTGAGCACGAGAGTTGCCGAATGGCAATTGTTCTTATGAGGCAAAACTGGAGCGTTCTGCCTTACCTACCGCGATAACACTGATGGCCAGTGCTATACTCACACCGCACGGGCGTCGTCGTCGTCGGTCGTCCGCGGAAGTGGAAGTAGAGTCTTCTGAGACGACGGCCGACGTGTGTATAACGTTTCGGAGCGTGTGTAACGGTATCGAGTGGCCCGTGCGGTGCGAGTATCGAAGTAGCAGAGAAGAGGGCGGCCTTCGCTGCTGGCGCTGACAAAAGAGCGGACTTAGCCTTATAGACGACGACGTAAGTTCGGTTTTACGCAGCAGGGATTACTTCGGACTCGTGTCGCTCTTTGCAGCTGTCGTCGTCGAAGCGACGTTCGATCAGCAGCAGCAGCAGCAGCAGCAGCAGCAGCAGCATCGTCGCTGTTTGCAGCAGCATCGTGGTCGTCGTCGACAACTCGACAGTTCGATCTTGACCACCGAACGCGAGGTTCGCGCGAGAGAGACGAGAGACGAGAGGATTCCGTCTCTCCTCGGACACTATTCGCATTAGTCGAAAAAAATCGACCGACTTTAAATTTCGTTCGTCGAGGGGAATTGAGGCGAGTTTAATCTCCGTGGAATGTCGACCCCAGCGAGACGGAGACTCATGAGGGACTTCAAAAGGTTAGTCAATAACGGGTGACTTCGATGACGACGATGGTGATGACGACTGTGATGGTGGTGGTGGTGGTGCTGGTGATGGTAGTGGTAGTGATGGTGATGATAATAATAACAATCGACCTCGCGAAAAATTTTGTAGATTTGTGCGTCATTGCTCGAAAGTTCGATTTTTGAAGGGGTTTCAAAATGTTGAGAGGCGAGCTGTGTGTGTTTAGGGTCAAATTTGGATTGTTGAATGTTGAAGAGAAAGAGAGGCGTGTTTTTTCGTCAGCAGAAAGGGGGGATTGATGATGTTGAGGAGAAAATGAGGCGTGTTTTTTGGAGCGGATATAGATGTTGAACACATGTTGACGAGGCTTCAAAGTGGATCGCGATAATGTTGAAGAGAGTTGAGACGTGTTTTTGGCTTCAAAGTGGATCTTGAAAATGTTGAGGAGAAAATGAGGCGTGTTTTTGGAGCGGATATAGATGTTGAACACATGTTGACGAGGCTTCAAAGTGGATCGCGATAATGTTGAAGAGAGATGAGACGTGTTTTTGGCTTCAAAGTGGATCTTGAAAATGTTGAAGAGGGATGAGGCGTGTTTTTTGGAGCGGATATAGATGTTGAACACATGTTGACGAGGCTTCAAAGTGGATCGCGATAATGTTGAAGAGAGATGAGACGTGTTTTTGGCTTCAAAGTGGATCTTGAAAATGTTGAAGAGGGATGAGGCGTGTTTTTGGAGCGGATATAGATGTTGAACACATGTTGACGAGGCTTCAAAGTGGATCGCGATAATGTTGAAGAGAGATGAGACGTGTTTTTGGCTTCAGAGTGGATCTTGAAAATGTTGAAGAGGGATGAGACGTGTTTTTGGCTCCAAAGTGGATCGTAAATGTTGACGAAAGACGAACGCGATTTCTGACGTAAATGGATCTTAAAAATGTTGAGGAAAGACGAACGCGATTTCTGACGAAAATGGATCTTAAAAATGTTGAGGAGAGACAATCGCGATTTATTATTAAACCGCGAACCTTAAAAATGTTGAGAGACGAACGCGATTTTTGCATCAACGCGGATCTTAAATATGTTGAGGAGAGGCGAACGCGATTCCCATCAACGCGAATCTTAACAATGTTGAGCAGAGGACGAGGCGTGTTTTTGGCTTCAAAGTGGATCTTAAAAATGTTGAGGGACGACTAACGCGATTTCTCATCAACGCGAATCTTAAAAATGTTGAGCAGAGGACGAGGCGTGTTTTTGGCTTCAAAGTGGATCTTAAAAATGTTGAGGGAAGACGAACGCAATTTCTCGTCAACGCGAATCTTAAAAATGTTGAGGGAAGACGAACGCAATTCCTCATCAACGCGAATCTTAAAAATGTTGAGGGAAGACTAACGCGATTTCTCATCAACGCGAATCTTAAAAATGTTGAGGGAAGACGAACGCAATTTCTCATCAACGCGAATCTTAAAAATGTTGAGGGAAGACGAACGCAATTTCTCATCAACGCGAATCTTAAAATGTTGAAGGGTGTTTTTGGCTCCGAAGCGAATGTTTAAAAGGCGTGTTTTTGGCTTCAAAGCGAATGTTAAAAAATGTTGAGGAGCGACGAGGCGCGATTTCTCAACAACGCGAATCTGAAAAATGTTGAGGAGAGAGAAAGAGAGAGGAGGAGGAGGAGGAGCAGCACGCACGAACGTCACCGTGACTCGTGGTACAAACGGCGGTTTATTATTAGAAACCCCGCGATAGCCGAGCGCGGTTGCTTTATTTATATATTAACTCCCGGAATATTTTATCTCGCACGACGAGAGCGACCGCGATCGATCGGCCACCGATGACATTGACGAAATCAACACGCTCATTCATTCGGCCGATCCGACGATTTTTTTTTTTTTATTTACGTGAATCGAGTTCGCCCGACTCGCGCCGATCGCGGTTTACTAGGTCAAGATGCAGCTTACTTATCGCGAGACTAATATTCCCTTTTTTACTTTTTTTCTATTCAGTTGTCTTATTTAGTTGTTTTTTTTTAAAGTGGAACCAGTAGAAAATTGATGCGTCGCTGGGTACTTGGGTTCCACTTTGAGATTTTTTTTGCCATCGGCAGAGACGACGGAATGATTCATGCGTAGTTACCCAAAATGGTGTAAAACACTTTGCGAATCTGCTGCGATTTGGTGTCTGAATCATTGTCGGATAGGAAACGAGCTATGATCTTTGTTGCAGGTTTGAAGTCACTGATTGTCAATTCAATTCAATTCAATTCGATTGTCGCAGGTTCGGGATCGCTGATTGTTCATAATTTGGAACATTTTTCTTTTCTCGTGGTAATAAAGTGTTTTTTTTATTCTGTGGCAACAAACGATTCATGATTCATGCGTAGTTACCCAAATGGTGTAATGCATTGAAAATCTGCTGCGGTTTGGTGCCTGAATGATTGTTGGATAGAAAACTAGCTCCGTAATCTTTGTCGCAGAGCTAATTACCCAAAATGGTGTGAAACATCTTCGGAATCTGCTGCGATTTGGTGCCTGAATCATTGTTGGATGGGAAACGAGCTATCATCTTTGTCACAGGTTCAAGGTCGCTGATTGTACCTAGTTACCAAAAATGGTGCAAAAAGCATTGAGAATTTGCTGCGTTTTGATGACTGAATCATTGTTGGATAGGAAGTCGCTGATTGTTCATAGTTTGGAACATTTTTCTTGTCTCGTGATAATAAAGCATTTTGTTTATTCTGTGACAACAGACGATTCATGATTCATGCGTAGTTACCCAAAATGGTGTAAAAACAATGAGAAATTGCTGCGTTTTGATGACTGAATCATTGTCGGATAGGAAGTCGCTGATTGTTCATAGTTTGGAACATTTTTCTTGTCTCGTGATAATAAAGCATTTTGTTTATTGTTTTGTGACAATAGATGATTCATGATTCATGCGTAGTTACCCAAAATGGTGTAAAAACAATGAGAAATTGCTGCGTTTTGATGACTGAATCATTGTCGGATAGGAAGTCGCTGATTGTTCATAGTTTGGAACATTTTTCTTGTCTCGTGATAATAAAGCATTTTGTTTATTGTTTTGTGACAACAGATGATTCATGATTCATGCGTAGTTACCCAAAATGGTGTAAAAAACATTGAGAATTTGCTGCGTTTTGATGACTGAATGATTGTCGGATAGGAAGTCGCTGATTGTTCATAGTTTGGAACATTTTTCTTGTCTCGTGATAATAAAGCATTTTGTTTATTGTTTTGTGACAACAGATGATTCATGATTCATGCGTAGTTACCCAAAATGGTGTAAAAAACATTGAGAATTTGCTGCGTTTTGGTGCCTGAATGATTGTCGGATAGGAAGTCGCTGATTGTTTATAGTTTGGAACATTTTTCTTGTCTCGTGATAATAAAGCATTTTGTTTATTCTGTGGCAACAGACGATTCATGATTCATGCGTAGTTACCCAAAATGGTGTAAAAAACCTTGCGAATCTGGTGTCGTTTGATGCCTGAATCATTGTCGGATAGGAAACAAGCTCTGCGATCATTGTCACAGGATCAGGGTCACTGATTATTCATAGTGTGGAACATTTTTCTTGTCTTGTGATAATAGTTCATTCTGTTTATTCTTTTGTCTCACTGAGCAATTAAGTTTTGAAAATGGTGTAAAATTTGTTGAGAATCTGCTGCGATTCAGCGTCTGAATCATTTTTGGATGGGAAACAAGCTGCGATCTTTGTTGCAGGTAGTTCAGGGTCGCCGATTGCTCATAGCTTGGAACATTTCTTTTATATCGTAATACCAGCATGTTTTCTTTATTCTTTTATCTGACGGAACACTTCAATTTTGATAAATGGTGTAAAACTTGTTGAGAATCTGCTGCGGTTTGGTGTCTGAATCATTACACGATGTGAAATGGGCTTCAATATTTGTTGCAGGTCATTCAGGATCGCAATTATCCTATCATAAAACGATGTTGAAGTTTGCATCATTAGAATGCATCGGAAAAAATAAAAATATTCTAACGATTCTAAAAAGTTGTTATAACGATCGAACGTTATAATATTTTTATTTAGGATTGTATTTGGGTTCATTACAATAATTTATTAGAATAATCTAAGTTCATTAGAATTAAAATAATTTCTTATTTTTATTTTCGTTGCTTTCTAACAATGCAAACTTCAACATTACATATAAACATATTATAATACTTACTACTTACTTACTTGTTATTATGTTTAGGTTTATTTCTATAAACATAAACATATTATATTAATACATGTTTACGTTTATAGAAATAAACATAAACATATTATAATAATACATGTTTATGTTTATAGAAATAAACATAAACATATAATAATAATAATGATAATAATAATACATATCGTAGTAGTTTACAAAATGTTGTTTTATTTCACGATATTAGCTCATTTTGTTTTTTATTTGTCAAAGATTGCAGGAAGATCCACCAACCGGAGTGTCCGGGGCACCCACGGACAACAATATCATGATATGGAACGCTGTGATATTTGGGTATGTGCCTCGCTTAACATTTAACATCTTGGCGACTGAGCCGAAACAACTAAATCTCGAACTTTTTGTCTTCAGACCCCACGACACTCCGTTCGAAGATGGCACTTTCAAACTCACCATAGAATTCACGGAAGAGTATCCGAACAAACCACCCACAGTTAAATTTGTCAGTAAAATGTTTCATCCAAACGTTTACGCCGACGGTGGTATCTGCCTGGACATATTGCAAAACCGCTGGAGTCCGACGTACGATGTTTCCGCCATTCTGACGTCCATACAGGTGATTATTCAGACTGCACATTATTTTTACGGTACACAATCATTTTTTTCCTCGATGAGACGCAGATCCTCATCTGCAATGCTTAAGGGATCGTCACAGTGTGAAATAAAAAAAAAACGATTTTTTTTTTTTTTTTCATTATCGGATAGTATACACGGTTATAAACATTCTGTTAAATTTTTTTTATCGAAATTCGAATTATTTCGGTCGCTACAGCCTTTCTTAGAGAAAGGGATTGCAGCGTGACAGTGCGGCGTGTGCAAACTTTAAACGCGTTTTTCTCGGAATGTTGTTTTTCAAAACGGTGTCCACTCTCAAATGAAGAGTTATGACGATATCGATTTCAAATTTTGAGAGAACATTTCTAACGTCATTCTCTATCGCGCTATGAGAGCTTTTTTTTTTATTAAATCTTTCTATTTTTTTTTACGAAAAACTCGAAAAAAAGGGCTGAATTCGATAATTTTCGTTCAAACCGCCGCCATTTTGTCAAATTTAAAAAAAAAAAAAAAGCTCTCATAGCGCGATAGCGAATTTCCTACAGATTAATAATCTTTTTGAAATTTTTGGTTCAGATAAAAATTGCGGCCGCAATCGTGGACATAATGCAGGACCTTTTTTTTACACGAGCTATCTAAACAATTTATATCATTATTATACATTAAAGAAATGCACATTGAAAAAATCATTTTGCATTCTTCAAGAATGTACTTATTTATTAAAAAAAAAAACAGACCAATTAGTTCATTACAACTTAACAAAAAAAATTCGCGAAAATCATTGATTTTTCGGAGGGTCACACTGTGACGATCCCTTAAGTATCGAGCGACTCGTTCCATTTTTCCACTGCGGGGATCTGAGTCTGATCGCAGATGAAAATAACATTTATTGTTGTCTTAACAGCGGTTGCAATTTAGCAAAAGTCTAATATCCTTGCCAAGAGTAACTCAAACATAGTGATATCGAGATAACGCAGCGTTGTCGTTGGTGTTGAAAAGTTGAAATAGTATTGTTCTGAGAAGTTTGCGTTCCTCTTTTGTCAAATAGTACCAAAATGCTTTAGATGTCGTTCGAATTATAAGTACACGATCATTTTTTATTAGGGTGGCCCTAATTTCAGATATATTTTTTTTAATTTTTACTCTCACCCAATAAAATTGTTGTTTTCACTGCAACAAAAAATTCTCACGAAAAATGGAACTTGTAAACAAATTATTTGGAGGTCGCTCAGCGACCTCCAAATAATTTATTTCGAAAATAAAAAAAATATATATTTTTTGTAATCTCTCACCCCATATATCATCTTGTTATCTCATTCCAAGTTTCTGTATGAAATCTAAAAAAATATGTATCATCATTAAAAGGTTGTTCAACGACAGAATACATTTTGAAATAAAATAATTTAATTTTATTTTTATTTATATTTTTCTCTCAACTGTCACCCCTGGTTTTCGTCCATTATTCGGCGCCTAATTCATAGTAAAACAAATGCCAATATTGTTTTGCAATTTTTTTTAGTTTAGTTTTGTTATTATTGTTGAAACTTCAAATAGAACCAAACTGCATTAGAGGCAATTACAAAATATTGAAAAATGTCTTTAATATCCGCGACCATTCAATGTTAATATTTGTATAAAATATTCCACTGGTGAACAAAGTGACGAGCGATGACGAGAAATAAAGGGTAAAGTTTTCAAAATTGTCTAAGCATTTTTTGGTGGTGTTGAATGACTTATAAATTTTGATGATTTTCATAACATTTGTTTTACTATAAACTAGTCGTCGGCTAATAGGAAAAAACAGGGGTGACAGTTAAGAAGAAATAATTAAATTAATTTATTTCAAAATGTATTCTGTCGTTGAGCGACTTTTTTTTATTTCAACCATAAACTAGGAATGAGATAACGAGATGATATATGGGATGAGAGATTTAAAAAAAATCAAAATTGCTGAGCAGCCTCCAAATAATGTTTTACAAGTTCTATTTTTCATGAGAATTTCTTTATCATTGAAAACAACAATTTTATTGGGTAAGACTGAAAATTAAAAAATATATCTGAAATTTGGGCCACCCTAAACGATGATTTTTCATTGTGTACTTATGTTTCATCTTTTGGTAAATCGTAACCAAAATGGTTTAGATGTCGTTCAAAGTATAAGTACACGATCATTTTTTCTCGATGAGACACAGATCCTCATCAGCAATGCTCAGATATCAAACCATTTTTTTCCCTCATTCCATTTTGCCACTGCGAGGGATCTGCGTCTGATCGCAGAAGAAAAACATTTATTGTCTTAACAGCGGTTGCAATTTAGCAAAAGTCTTAATATCCTTGCCAAGAGTAACTCAACCACAGTGACACCAAAATAACGCAGCGTTATCATCAGTGTCAAAAAGTTAAAATAGTTTTGTTCAGAGAAGTTTGTGTTCTGCTTCTGGTTTACGAAAAGGGGAACGCAAGCTTTGTAACAAAATGCTTTAGATGTTGTTCGAAGTATAAGTACACGATCATCTTTTCTCGATGAGACACAGATCCTCATCTGCAATGCTCAGATATCAAACGACTCATTCCATTTTTCCACTGCGAGGGATCTGCGTCTGATCGCAGAAGAAAAACATTTATTGTCTTAACAGCGGTTGCAATTTAGCAAAAGTCTTAATATCCTTGCCAAGAGTAACTCAACCACAGCGACACCAAAATAACGCAGCGTTATCATCAGTGTCAAAAAGTTAAAATAGTTTTGTTCAGAGAAGTTTGTGTTCTGCTTCTGGTTTACGAAAAGGGGAACGCAAGCTTTGTAACAAAATGCTTTAGATGTTGTTCGAAGTATAAGTACACGATCATCTTTTCTCGATGAGACACAGATCCTCATCTGCAATGCTCAGATATCAAACGACTCATTCCATTTTTTCCACCGCGAGGGATCTGCGTCTGATCGTAGAAGAAAAACATTTATTGTCTTAACAGCGGTTGCAATTTAGCAAAAGTCTTAATATCCTTGCCAAGAGTAACTCAAACATAGCGATACCAACGCTTAAAAAAGAAAAAGAAAAAAAAAAAGACGTTGTCGTCAGTGTCGAAAAGTTGAAACAGTTTTGTCCGGAGAAGTTTGCGTTCCTCTTTTGGTAAATCGTACCAAAAATGCTTTAGATGTTCGTACGAAGTAGAATGCACCTGTGGCATTGATAGTGAGATTAGCGAAGATTGTAATTGTACAGTCAGGCGGAATGACATAACAAAGGTACGACTTGTCTGGTTGCAGTCGCTGTTAAGTGACCCAAACCCGAATTCACCTGCCAACTCAATGGCAGCGCAACTGTATAAAGAGAATCGACGCGAGTACGAGAAACGAGTGAAGGCTTGCGTGGAGCAAAGTTTTGTGGATTAGTCGCAGGCGTACTTGCCACTGTTGAGCCTCGATCGACCGACAACAACCTACATCCAATACGGAAGCGAACGTGCAGCCTTACCATGGAGTTAACGCTAACCGCTTAGCATGTCACTCCCTAAAAAAAAAAAAAATAATTAAAAGAAAAAAAAAAAACAACAAAATAATAATCGTAATGAAAAACCTCTATTCAACAACAACAACCACGATGTGCAACATTAGACCGAATTTTTACCGATGTTGTATAATAAATTATTATAAAATTGTGTATTTATTTATTTAATATTTGAAAGAAAAACGAAAGAGGAAGGAATACGAGGAAATGAAAAAAAAAGAAAAAGTAACGCTAAATAATTAGGGTGATATGAATATTGTTGTGTAACTCTTCTTGTTTCGATGCTGATAGAAGCGACGACGCCCTACGATACGACAAGCACTGTCTTGTACTTCAATTTAATTCTAGTGTTTCATATAGTATCTAAATTCACCTATACATATATAAATATATATACACATACATACAATAAAACGCATAATTTCACGCGGCTCTGGATTATTAAATCTCTTTCTCTCTCTCTCCCCTTGAATCGTGAAAGTGAAAGTTCGAAATATCAGAGCAGAGCTGGGCAAAGTACTCGAAAATACTTAAAATGCAAAATACAAGATACTTTTCTACTTAAAATACATTTACAAGTACTTCGTTTAAGTACCTTTTAAAATAATTCGTAAACGCATAACTTTTCGAAAAATGAGAAAATGGCAAACACTTTTCGATAATATGAAAATCTGAAAAAATCATGCATATTAAAGGCGTTGAAAAGATTCATTTTGCATAATGAAATAAGTATGATTTTTTTTTAAATTTTGTCTTGTTTTAATTGCACTTTTTTACACAAAATGAGGGACGAAAATCGAAATTTTGAAAACGTTAGACAAAATTTGGAAAAAATTCATACGTATTCAGAAAAATTAGTGAATAATTTTCATAAGAAAATAAAATTGGCTTGCCGGATAATTTGTTGAACAATTCATTTTTTCATTAATAACATTTCGAAATTATTTATGATAATCATAAATGTAATTCATAATTATTTATGATAACATTTCGAAATTATTATTATGGAAAATCAATATCTTCAGTACCTTGAGTATGTCTGATTTTTTCAGATTTTTATCCCATCGAGAAGTGATTGAAATTTTATCTAAAACTTACGATTAAGGGGACCGTCCCGAGAAGACTAGAACTTCGGCTTCAGTTAATCCAAAAAATTCTCAAAAAATAAAAAATTCCCGAATATGGCCTTGACGCAAAAGTATTTTGTATTTCGTACTTAAGGGGTCTCTCTACTCTGGATGCCTGAAAAAACGCTATTTTTACGAAATTTTTTCTAAGAATACTGTTCTGTTTATTGATATAAAACTTGTTAGGCTTAACAAAAACATTCGTAAATTACAAAAAAAAAACAATGATTGTTTTTAGCCACTTTTTTATAACAAGTTTTATATTAATAAACAGAACAGTATACTTAGACAAATTTTACTAAAAATAGCGTTTTTTTAAAGTAGAGAGAGCCCTTAAAAGTATTTACGTAAGATCACAAAAGTATTCCAGTATTTAAAATACGTGTTTAAAATCTTTACAGAATACTATGTACTTAAAAATAAAAATACTGCCCAGCTCTGGATTAGAGTACAAATTTCACATGTCGTTTGCGTTGGTATTTTAAAAAATAGAAAAAAATGAATAAAAAATAAAAAAATGTTGTCGACACGTGTGATTATGTTCCAGTCCCTGTTGGATGAGCCGAATCCAAATTCGCCGGCAAACTCATTGGCGGCGCAATTGTATCAAGAAAATAAACGAGAATACGAGAAGAGGGTGGCTACGGTCGTCGAACAGTCCTGGCTGAACTTCCAGGAAAGTCACATCGAAGATCCACGCTGACATTAGGTCGGCGCTCCGATAGTTGCCCCGAGAACTCGTTGCACTCTAAGAGCTTTATCGTGTATTCTTGTAGCGCGTAAATATTTCGATCTCCCGGAAGTACGGAAATGTTGAAAACAAACAAAAAGAAAGAAAAATTTCCGAAAAATCCGCATCGTCGACTCTTCTTTTCCAGGTTTCCAGGTAATTAAGGGGGGGAACCCACATTAGGAGGCTCATTTTCACTGATTTTTTAGGATTTTTTTTTTTTTTTTTTTTTTTTTTTTTTTTTTGGTGGGAAGAATTTATTAGAATTCAGTCAAATTTCGACATCATTTTGTTCATATTTCGAACAACTTTTGTGAATTTTTTTGAATCATTTCAGCCAAAAATAACACAGTTACGCACTGATGTCCGCTGAAGGTTGTAAGTAGAGTTCTCAAATTGCGAGACGTGTAGCCATTCCAATTTTCATCAGAAATTATTAAGGTTTTTTTTGCATTAAGGATGTTATACAGCTCCACACTAGTCCGAAATATGTTCCGAATAAAAAAAAAATGTGTGCATAGTTTTAAGGTAGTTCTGTCGCTTCACGCTCACTTCGCATAAGTTTTCGAAAAACGAGAGGGAATTGCAAACAATTCTCGTTAACATAAAAATCTGAAAAAAATCATGCATTGTAAAGGTGCTGAAACCATTAATTTGGCATAATAATAATTCCAAAATGTTATTAAAAAATTGATGAAAAATAAAATTGTTTAATACATTTTCCGACAACTTCATTTTTTTGTTTCGATGAAAATGATTCGTTCATTTTTCTGAATCCCTACGATTTTTTTCAAATTTTTTTCTTTACTTTGAATTTTGTGATTTTTCCCATGTAAAAAAAACGAAAAATTAAAAGCAAAGAAAAGAATTTGAAAAAATTCATGCATATTCAGAAAAATGAACGAAACATTTTCACCTAAACAAAAAAATAGAGTTTCCGGAAAATGTATTAAACAACATTATTTTTCATTAATTTGTTAATAACATTTTGGAATTATTATTGATTTTTTCAGATTTTTATGTTAATAAGTGTTCGCAATTCCCTCTCATTTTTCGAAAACTTATGCGAAATGAGCGTGAAGCGACAGAACTACCTTAAGTATCTGTTGATTATTTTGAATGGTGACTTGTATTGCCAGGTATGCAATTAAATATTAACCGATTTACGCAAACTTTTGTAACGGTAATTTTGATTCAGTTTTTTCAAAGAATAAACCGTGTTTTTTGTTTGATTTGGATGTTTTACGTCTCATTTTCTGTCTTGAAAGATGACTTATGAATTTGCCGCGCAAATAATTTATAACATTCTCCGCTTAAAAATGACAACCTTTTGTTTACCTATCTGCAAAAATATTTTGTAAAGAAACAGCTCTAATCAAACAACGGAAATTGTTAATTATTTATGAGGCAAATCGGTTGATATTTTTGAAAATCTATTGCGATTAATTTTTTTCCTGGTTAAGAGGATACCTGACAATACAAATCACTATTACAAAAAAAATCAATAGATACGTAAAACTATATCTAAATTATTAAAAAAATAAATCAGCACTCATTTGACTAGTGGAGCTATATAACATCTTTAATAACTGATTTTCTAGGAATATGAACCTCAATGCAACATTTTTTTTCTTCAATTTTCACAATTTTTTCCACGGTTTATCAAAAATAAAACATCCTTAGAAATATGATATAATCCCCCAAGTTGGTCCATATATGTCGTAATTTGATAAAGAATATTATTCCAAATTTTCATAATGATCGGTTCATTACTTTTTGCGTCAGAATTTCTGTAGATGTGAAAAAAGTCGTTCTGAGAAAAACTGTAGCCTGTATCCGATGAGCGCTCGGTTCTATGGTCATAAAATCTGAACGAATGCAAATATGGCTTTGAAATGTTGGCAGCATATTCTTGGATAGTTAAGCTAACGATGTATGCAATTAAAAAATCCGATTTTTTGAATCTCCTAACGTGGGTTCCCCCCTTAACCGATGTCAAAGCTAGATCACGAATGTTACTTAAAGAAAAAGATAAAAACAAAGAAAAAAGAATACAATAACAAAAAAACAAACAAACAAACAAACCAATTATTTACATCGCTGAAACTCATGTGATCGTTACTTATAAGTGTAAACACGTGCGTACCACTTTCTTTTCATTATTATGAATAGATTTGAGATATATTTACATAAGTATGATAGAATCTCTAAGTGACATAATAAACAAACACATATATACCATCGAGGCGTTATTCGAGGTGTTTTTTATTTTATTTTTATTTTCTTTTATTTATTTCATTGACGATGATCGGATATTGAATATTGTCATTCGGAGTCGCGTCTCCGATCATTCTTAAACAAATGTTTTTATTTACATTCAGTTTTAATACTGGTTTACAATTAAAATGTATCGAGTGGTGCTTTATCCTCCATTCTTGGTGTTTCTTTTTTTTTCTGTTTCGAATTCTTCGGATGATCGTCGGCAAAATAATCGTCGAGACGTTCCTCGACACACCGGAAATTACGAACATTCGCGATGTTCGTGTCTGTGGCCACGATGCAAAAAATAATGTTAACTAAAATCCCATTCGGTCGATGCAACGCAAAAAGGGAGCCAGTATTTGTCCAATTAAGGTAGTTCTCCTGTTCAAAACAGAATTAGACAGAATTTCCGAACAGTTCTCGATGAGATAAAAATCTGGAAATAATCAAGTATATGGAAGGTGCTGAAAAGATTATTTTGGCACGGTAATAATTGAAAAATGTTATTAACAAATTACTAAAATAAATAATTGTGCGACAAATTACCCGGCAACCTAATTTTTTTTGTTATGAAAATGATTTGTTTATTTTTCTGAATACATATGAATTTTTTCCGAATTTTGTGTGATGTTTAAAAATGGCGTTTTCTGTAAGTATAAAATTAAAAATAAGAAGAAATTCTGAAAAAATTCATACTTGTTTCACAATTATTTATTTCAGTAATTTGTTAATAACATTTTTTAATTATTATTGTGCCAAAATAATCTTTTCGGCAGCTTCCATGTGCTTGATTTTTTTCCGATTTTTATCTCATCGAAAACTGTTGTTCGTAAATATTGTCTAATCGTCCCTCGAATTTATGCGACATCAAATAAGGCGGAAAGCCTACCTTAAGGGCATGTGAAACAGTGAGCGCCGAAAATCTCCGGATGTGCGGTTTGTCGCGAATTATGAACGGATCGAAGTGAAAATTGAAACACAGATGCCAGTAATGAAAATCTCGGGAATGAATTAGTCAGAATTTTGATTTTAGAAAAAAAAATTACAGATCGGTTACCGACATCAATTTTTTTTATTAAAATCAAAATTCTGACTAATTGATTCCCGAGATGCACATTACTGGCGTCTGTATTTCAATTCTCACTTCGATCCGTTCATAATTCGCGAAAAAAAGCGTATCCGCGTTTTCGAGGTGAGGGTCGGTATTTCACATCGCCTTAAGGGCATGTGAAACGCCATCCACACCAAGCCCAGTCGGTATCAAAAAAGGTAAAGAACGATGTTTACAAATTATTTACAGCTGAGTGAAACAATTCATTCACTGCGCTGGTGATATGCGTAGTGAATGCATTTTTTCGCGATGCTGTAAATACAAATATGCTTAAAAATGGTTTATTAAAGTTTTGTATTACCGCAGTCGATATTTCACATGCCCTTAAGGGCATGAAAACTGCTATGAATGATTTTTATGCATATTTGCATTTACAGCTGATCGAAACAATTCATTCATTACAGTTTTTGATACCGACTGAGCTCAGTGAATGCATTTTTTCGTTTAGCTGTAAATGCAAAAAACGATTCATTACAGTTTTTGATATCGACTAGGCTCGACATGGATGTTTCATATGCTCTTAAGGGTATGCTGGAGAAGATTTTCTTACCGACCGGTCGGTAAAAAAGTACGGTTTCGTAGTTTACAAAATTCGTTGTTATTGTATTACAAATATGTCTGAAATTGCACAGGATTATAATATCAACATAGGCGCATCGGCGTCTACTCGAATTTTGGGTGAAAACGCTTCAAAATCAAAGAAAATCGTAAATTTGTAAACCTATCGAAAACCAATATGGCCGCTCGAATTGTCAACTGCCACCTCTTTTGTATTATCTAAACATTTTTAGGAATGACATTCGAAAAATGAGAGTGGACGCCGATGCGCCTATGTTGATATTATAATCCTGTGCAATTTCAGACATATTTGCACTAAAATAACAACGAATTCTGTAAACAACGAAACCGTACTTTTTTAGCGGTCTGTAGATAAAAAAAATCGACTCCACCCATCCTCTTAAGGATGTAGGAGCGCGACGTATTCAATTCACATAAATTCGAAAAATGTGCGAGGTAATTGCAAACACTTCTCGATGGTCTAAAAATATGAAAAAATGCATGCACACTAAAGGTATTGAAAAGATTAATTTTGCATAATAATAATTGCAAAATGTTATTAACAATTTAATGAAACAAAAAAATTTTTTAACAAATATTCCCATGACCCAAGTTTTTTTTTAGATCAAAATGGTTCCTTTGTTTTTCTGAATACGTATGAATTTTTTCAGATTTTTAAGTAATCTTTGAAATTTGTGTTTTTTTATATGGAAAATATGTACGAATTTCAAAGATTACTTAAAAATCTGAAAAAATTCATACGTATTCAGAAAAACAAAGGAACCATTTTGATCGAAAAAAAACTTGGGTCATGGGAATATTTGTTGAACAATGTTTTGTTTCATTAAATTGTTAATAACATTTTGCAATTATTATTATGCAAAATTAATCTTTTCAATACCTTTAGTGTGCATGCATTTTTTCATATTTTTAGACCATCGAGAAGTGTTCGCAATTCTCTCGCACTTTTCTCGAATTTATGCGAATTGAATACGTCGCACTCCTACGTCCTTAATCTCATTTCTTCCATCGTGTCTCAGATTTATTTCGAGTTTTACCCACCGACCCGCCGATTATCAAATCTCCCTCCCCTCCCTCGGTCCCTCCCTCCTCGCAGCCGTCACGAACAGCTCCGGCTCGGGATTTAGAAATGTTTTCGTGGCTCGGCCATTCATCGAATCCCAACCGGACTGGAGTGTCGAATTTTTCTCCGGAACCCTAAACGAGTTCCTCAAGCGCTCAGATCCTGCTACGATTTTTCCTCCTTCTCCTTGTTGTATCTCTCCAGCTCCTTAAGGAATTGCGCCTTCGGTTTCATGACGTTCGGCCGATCGCCCCGACATTTTGGGCAGAACCATTTTCCTTTGGGTTTCGTGCTGAGCGAGACGCACGAAAAGTGGAACCATTCGATCGGACATAAATCGTTGTCGCAGAGGATCATCTCGCCGTAAGAAATCTGATCGCAGAGGCAATAAGTCGGCTCGTCCGGATCAATCGCCAGATCGTCTTCCGGCGGCGGCGGAGTGTCTTCGCGATGCTGATTCTGCTGATTTCCCTGACGCGACTTTCTCTTCTTTTTCTTTCCGGCCGTCGCCGCCGCCGCCGCTTTCTTCTGATTGCCGTTGCTCGCGTTCGCCAGGGTCGCCGATCGCGTCTCCGACATGACGATCATGTCCATCGCGTGCGCCGACTCCACCAGCGTCTCCGTTCGCGTACGCCTCGCGCGCTTCGGCTGACGCTCGATGTTGTTCGTGTTGCTCGTGTTGCCGGAATTCAGCGCCGTTGTCGATTCCCGGCTTGGCTCGTTTGTTTCCTGCTCCTTTCCGAAGTCTGGAAATTCAAAAATATAATTTAGGAACCGTTTACTGTAATTAAACATTAGTTATTAATATCTGCTCCTTTCCGAAGTCTGGAAATTCAAAAATATAATTTAGGAACCGTTTACTGTAATTAATTAATTATTAAACGGCAAAATATGAAAGACGTTTTTTTTTTTTTTTTTTTAATATTTTGGAAAAAGCCGGAAACAGTCGCTTTTATCTGTTTTTTTGGGTGGTTTTAAAGGCTCCTTTATGAGTCTTTAAATAACAAAAAAATGGCATTTACGATTCATGTTTACTCCCAATATGAAATATGAAACACGTTTTTAACCATATTTAGGAAAAAGCCGGGAAGAGGCGCTTTTATCTGTTCTTTTGGAAGATTTTTTTGCTCCTTTTCGAAATCTTTAAATGAAAAAAATAACATTTACAATTAATGTTTACTCCCAATATGAAATATGAAACACGTTTTTAACCATATTTAGGAAAAAGCCGGAAGAGGCGCTTTTATCTGTTCTTTTGGAAGATTTTTTTGCTCCTTTTCGAAATCTTTAAATGAAAAAAAATAACATTTACAATTCATGTTTACTCCAAATATGAAATATGAAACACGTTTTTAACCGTATTTAGGAAAAAGCCGGAAGAGGCGCTTTTATCTGTTCTTTTGGAAGATTTTTTTGCTCCTTTTCGAAATCTTTAAATGAAAAAAAAAAACATTTACAATTAATGTTTACTCCAAATGTGAAATATGAAACACGTTTTTAACCGTATTTAGGAAAAAGCCGGAAGAGGCGCTTTTATCTGTTCTTTTGGAAGATTTTTTTGCTCCTTTTCGAAATCTTTAAATGAAAAAAATAACATTTACAATTAATGTTTACTCCAAATATGAAATATGAAACACGTTTTTAACCGTATTTAGGAAAAAGCCGGAAGAGGCGCTTTTATCTGTTCTTTTGGAAGATTTTTTTGCTCCTTTCCGAAATTTTTAAATAAAAAAAAAAAATAACATTTACAATTCATGTTTACTCCAAATATGAAATATGAAACACGTTTTTAACCGTATTTAGGAAAAAGCCGGAAGAGGTGCTTTTATCTGTTCTTTTGGAAGATTTTTTGCTCCTTTTCGAAATCTTTAAATAAAAAAAAAATAACATTTACAATTCATGTTTACTCCAAATATGAAATATGAAACACGTTTTTAACCGTATTTAGGAAAAAGCCGGAAGAGGCGCTTTTATCTGTTCTTTTGGAAGATTTTTTGCTCCTTTCCGAAATCTTTAAATAAAAAAAATAATAACATTTACAATTCATGTTTACTTCAAATATGAAATATGAAACACGTTTTTAACCATATTTAGGAAAAAGCCGGAAGAGGCGCTTTTATCTGTCCCTTTGGGAGGTTTTTTGCTCCTTCACGAGTCTTTAAATAAAAAAATAGCATTTACAATTCATGTTTTCTTCAATTATGAAATATGAAACATCTTTAAAGCATGCTTAGGAAAAAACAGCTGAAAACAGCCGCTTTTAACTCTCAAGGTAAGCAAATAAAACAGATTGATTGAAAGTGAATGTTTCCTTTTTTTCAAAAACGTTTTTCCATTTTTAGTATGAGAAATTTTCAGTTACTTTTCTGAAAATAAAAGAATAAAATAGGTTTTTTTTGTAATTCCTTTAGTGACTAATATAAATATGGAAACCCAAGAATGTGTAACTTTCAAGTATCATGAATGAAAATTTGAATAATATTGTTATTTGTAAGTATAGACGTTCCACTAGGGATAATCTCAAGTAAACCTGATAAATAGATAAATCAATGGAAGTATTTGTCCCTTTAAAATTTTTAGTTTCATTTCAGTTTCTTTTCGAAAAATAAGAATCAAAATAGGTTTTGTTGTACTCGCCTTAACAGTTAATACAAATATGAAAACCCACATATTGAAACTTTCAAGTATGAATAAAAATTTGAGCAATATTATTTGTCAGTTCCGACCTTACATTGGGGACGATCTCAGGTAAACCTGGTAGGTAAATAGATATTTATCTATATTTCTTGATATAAGTAATTCCTTTAGAAATTTTCAATGACTTTACTAAACAATAGGAAATATAAATATGGAACCTCAAATATTTATTATTTTCAAGTCAGATGGTTAAAATTCCAGTAATATTATTTTTCTCCCGACTCCACTGAAATAACCCCATTTCGTGTCCGCAACGCGGGCGGAAAATAACTCATTTTTGACAAATCACTCACGCATGCGAAATACGATTTCATTTCCTCCCTAGGGAGGAAATCGGCTTATTCCTGCCCGGCGGGAGAAATGAAAATCGCATTACGCATGCGGATCGTCATTTGTTAAAAATAACCTAATTTTCCGTCCCCGTTGCACACGCGAAATGGAGTTATTTTGCAGTGAAATCGGGAGAAAAGTATAGTACGCTACATGGGAGGGATGCAACTTTTCACCTCGTGTGAATTTCTGCCCTCGCTTCGCTCGGGCATCAAACTTCACACTCGGTGAAAAGTTGCACTTCCCTCCCTTGTAGCGTAATGTACTATTCTGTGTTCGATCGTTTACCCTTTCGGGTTTTTACGTCACCCGTCTCTGTCCCCGTCCGCAGCCGACTTAGCTACATTGTACCGCATTTGCCGAGGGCACGGGGAAACTGCAGAAAACCTGTGCCGATACAGCCGGCATTATATCTATATTTCTGATTCTCTGATGTATACACGAAAGAAACACAATGTCACTTAAGGAGGGTCGAGCGCTTCAATGATATCTGGCAACATATGCTGATTTTTTTTTACGCATTTATATGAACGGTGTAAGGTTGACTACAAAGTTTGAATGTGCTCATCTTCAATGTTCTGGAGAAATATTTTTTGAAATTTTCACCATTTAACATTGATTCTTATGGTAGATTAAAATAAAGGTTTGTAGGAATAATTTATGTGGAAAAGCTGCAAACAAATTATTGAAAGCTGTGAAGAATGTTCTTAAGAACTTCTGTAAAAAATGTAGATGCGTGTTCTTCACCGATAATTAATAACAAGCAATTGTGTTGCCGGATATGCAGTTTCCCTCGGTTTTCGTCGCGGCGTCTCTGTCGCATATTGCTTATTATTAATTAACGGTGAAGAACACGTGTCTACATTTTTTTACAGAACTTCTTAACAGTATTCTTCATAGTTTTCAATAATTTGTTTGCAGCTTTTCCACATAAATTACCCCTAGAAACGTTAAAATACACCTTTTTTCAATCTGTCATAAGAATCAATGTTAAATGGTGAAAATTAAAAACAAAAATATTTGTCCAAACGGTGAAGATATTTCTCCAAACTTTGTAGTCATACTTAGACCGTCCATATCCATGCGTAAAAAGAAATCAGCATATGTTCCATTGACGCGCTCGACCCTCCTTAAGGTAGTCCTTGCGCCTGGTGTCGAGTTCGCATAAGTTTTCGAAAGTTGAGAGGAAATTGCAACCACATCTCGATAATATAAAAATCTGAAAAAAATCATGCATGTTAAAGACGTTGAAAAGATTAATTTTGCATAATAAAAATTCCAAAATGTTATTAACCAATTGATGAAAAATAAAGTTGTTCAACAAATATTTCGACAACCTAATTTTTTTGTTTCAATGAAAATGATCCGTTCTATTTTCTGAATAGGCATGAATTTTTTTAAATTTTTTAATTCACTTTGAATTTTGTGATTTTCCCCATGTTAAAAAACGCAAAATTCAAAGTGAATTAAAAAAATTGAAAAAATTCATACATATTTAGAAAAATGAACGCATTATTTTCATTGAAACAAAAAAATTAAGTTATCGAAGGATTTGTTGAACAATTTTATTTTTCATCAACTTGTTAATAACATTTTGGAATTTTTATTATCCAAAATTAATCTTTTCAACGTTTATAACATGCATGATTTTTTTCAGATTTTTATATTATCGAGAAGTGGTTGCAATTTCTTGTCAATTTTCTCGAATTTATGTGAAATGAATACTAGACGCAAGGACTACCTTAAGTGCAGACACCAGTCTCTGAAAAAATGCCTCCAGCTCACTGTTTGATGCGCCAGTCGATGCACGGCTAAGCGGTCACCCATCCAAGTTACGACCGCAAACAATGCTGCTTAACTCGTGGGACCGCCGAAGCTGCACTCCGACCGCACACCCATCAGTGTCGATTTAATTCCAGTAATATTATTAATTGTTAATATAGACCTTCCATTAAGAATTACTTCAATCAAATCTGGTAAGTAGATAGGGTAAAGTCACCAGTGAATGAACGGTTAAGCAGAAAGATTTGTTTATCATGAGTTTTTATGAAATGCAATATTTAAAAATTGTTTGCGAAAATTTTAACCGTTGACCAGAATGTCAAAATATGTGAAACAGCTAAAAAAATCTCGTATTTTTATCGCAAAATATATAAAAATAAATACTAAAAGCCAAAAATCGAAAAACACCAGTAAATGAACGAGCCAATCTAACCTGCAGTTTTGATCGAAAATAAGCTTCAGCGACAAAATAATAGCAGTGGGTAGCTAAAAAATTAACAAATTAGGAATCTAATGTTCAGCCGAGTCGTCATAATTGGTCATGAACTCTGAAAAACACTGTTGTTCATTCACTGGTGACTGTTCATTTACTGGTGCCTTTACCCTAAATCAGCAAAGTTATTTATCTTTTATTCATAAATTTATACTACAGTCGGCAGGCGAAAAACACCAGACTTTCATTCATCATTAATCGCGTTATTGAAACCAGCGGTATCATACCTAAGTTGCGGTAATCCAGATCCAGTTGGCGCGACTTGTTCTCGATGAGATCCTGAACTTGCTGCACGATCTGCAGCTTTTCGTCTCCGATCTCTTGGGCAGAGATGAGTGCTTGCTGGACTCTGAGCAGCGCTCGTCTTCTAACGGACATGTCGACATCATTCTTCAGTAACTCCTGCTGCTGGTCGACTTCTCTCAGATAAGCTGCAATCGACAAGCAAACATTAACTGAAAAACGCGTGGCTATGGATAATTGTTTTTTTTTTTCCGTTTCGAACGGTGTCTCATAGAAACCGATGGTTTCAGTTTCGGAGCAGCTTTCGCGTCTTTGAGCACCAAAGTCAGGTAAAATTGTACATAAAGCACTATTATTATTATTAATTAACGGTGAAGAACACGAAAGTTTCTTCTGTGCAAAAAACAACTTCTATTAAGAGTTATATTTATGATCACTATGACCGTTTTTTAAAGTAAAAATGAATGTTATCATGATTGCTAGGGAACTTAAGCAAAATGGTATTTAAATCTTCAAGCACCAAAGTTAAACAAACTTGTATTAAAAAAAGTACTGTGTACTTTTAATGCTATAGAGTATTATGAAATTAATATCAAATGTTCGGCAATAATTAGGGGTAAGTAAATTTGATAAATGAGGTGCTCGAGTGTAAGTAGTATAATGCTTTGGTTACTCTCGCAATGCAAGAAGTACTCTCGCAGTCGTTGGAAGTACTTCAACGTTCAGCTCTGTGGATGGAGGATGAAGCGAACACGTTTTGTATGTATTTAAATCTTAGCAAAATGGTATTTAAATCTTCAAGCACCAAAGTTAAACAAACTTGTATTAAAAAAAAGTACCAAGTACTTTTAATGCTATAAAGTATTTTGAAATTAATATCAAATGTTCGGCAATAATTAGGGGTAAGTAAATTTGATAAATGAGGTGCTCGAGTGTAAGTAGTATAATGCTTTGGTTACTCTCGCAATGCAAGAAGTACTCTCGCAGTCGTTGGAAGTACTTCAACGTTCAGCTCTGTGGATGGAGGATGAGGCGAACACGTTTTGTATGTATTTAAATCTTAGCAAAATGGTATTTAAATCTTCAAGCACCAAAGTTAAACAAACTTGTATTAAAAAAAGTACTGTGTACTTTTAATGCTATAGAGTATTATGAAATTAATATCAAATGTTCGGCAATAATTAGGGGTAAGTCAATTTGATAAATGAGGTGCTCGAGTGTATGTAGTATGCTGCTTTGGTTACTCTCGCAATGCAAGAAGTACTCTCGCAGTCGTTGGAAGTACTTCAACGTTCAGCTCTGTGGATGGAGGATGAGGCGAACACGTTTTGTATGTAAGGTAAACGTACCAATGGCGGGACGTTTAAGGCGATGTCTGTTTTGTATGTCAATTTTCGTCCGCTTATATTGATTATTTTAGGAAATAGCGGTAGCGAATCGCAAGGTTGGAGTTTCTTGTTCCCGAAAACCATAGAATAAACATGTTTCGGAACTTTTTAAATATATTTACTGAATAAAATGCTGAAAAGTGCACATGTACCCGTGTCGGGACAGCTATTTTTGTGCATGTCCCGATGGCGGGACATCAAACGTACGTACCGCTAGAAATATGTAAATTTGAATTCATCCGCCTGGGGACAATTGCTGAAACATGTTTTATATGTATGGTGACGGTTTATAAGTTATCGTGGAATCCTTGCGATATTCTTACGCTCTCGTTATCCAAGTAGCTGCCACATAACCCAAGATCCTTATCAAAATGACAGTCTCGTCCCAGTTTGTGGACACATATTGCCGTGGGCGCAAAAATACTTTTGATGCAAATATTCAATTGACGATGAAAAATGTGAAACTTTTTTATGTGCGTCAATGATATATAACAGATGCTATTGTAAGAGTTACATTTTATATTTTGTCCATCAATCTCTTATTATTTACAAATATCTTCTTAGTGTCCCGCAACTGGGACCTGTCCCGCCATTGGTACGTTTACCTTAAGTAAATTTTATAAATGAAGTGCTCGAGTGTAAGTAGTATGCTGCTTTGGTTACTCTCGCAATGCAAGAAGTACTCTCGCAGTCGTTGGAAGTACTTCAACGTCCAGCTCTGTGGATGGAGGATGAGGCGAACACGTTTTGTATGTAAGGTAAACGTACCAATGGCGGGACGTTTAAGACAATGTCTGTTTTGCATGACAATTTTCGTCCGCTTATATTGATTATTTTAGGAAATAGCGGTAGCGAATCGCAAGGTTGGAGTTTCTTGTTCCCGAAAACCATAGAATAAACATGTTTCGGATGTTTTAAAATATTTATTGAATAAAATGCTGAAAAGTGCACATGTACCCGTGTCGGGACAGCTATTTTTGTGCATGTCCCGATGGCGGGACATCAAACGTACGTACCGCTAGAAATATGTAAATTTGAATTCATCCGCCTGGGGACAATTGCTGAAACATGTTTTATATGTATGGTGACGGTTTATAAGTTATCGTGGAATCCTTGCGATATTCTTACGCTCTCGTTATCCAGAGTGTAAGTAGTATAATGCTTTGGTTACTCTCGCAGTGCAAGAAGTACTCTCGCAGTCGTTGGAAGTACTTCAACGTTCAGCTCTGTGGATGGAGAATGAGGCGAGAACACGTTTTGTATGTAATGCGACGCAAGCCGAGATTACTTACTCTGACAATGAGCATCCAATTCGCGTAAGCGCGAAACGTGTCTCTGTATGTCGTTGGGAAGATTTTCCACGCAGTCGAGATAATTTTCGATATAAGTCGCCGAGTACAGAGCCTCAACAACCGCCTGATTCAGCATCGCGAATTCGGAGAGCGGAGAATCGGCCTCTTCGTGTCAGAAAATTCGGTAAACACGGCGAACACCGCCGAGACTCGAGACACACGATTCAATGCTGCTTCCCTGCGCTGCGTATCATTCGCACTACTGTATTATACTTTTCGTGCGCGGAACAATCTGTAAACGTCCCTTATCGCGACGAACACAGCTGAACATAGCGACAGATGTTTTTTCACTCTTTTTTTTCAGTGCTGCCAACGTTGAGATGTGATTTTGCTCTGGGATCTCTGGATTTTTTAATATCTAATTTCTGACCTTTAAGTAAATTTTTAGTTAAAAACGCACACATTAACATTTTTTATTATTGATATTAAGCTATCAATTAATATCAAACGATTATTAAACGATATAAAAAAAAAAATTGAAAGGGCTAACCTGGTCGGCTAACGTCATGGTCTCTGGATTTAAGTAAATTTTTAGTTAAAAACACACACATTAACATTTTTTATTATTGATATTAAGCTATCAATTAATATCAAATGAATTTAAAGCAATATTTAAAAAAACATTAAAAAGCCAAACTTGGGCGGTTAACTTCATGGTTGATGGTAACTTCAGCCTGATAACGGCAAAAGCGATTCCTTCTTTACCAAGAAGCTCTCCATATCGTCCCAATCGTTTCCAAGCGTTTCACTCTCGTGAAACTTGTACCGGCCAATCATGATACAGCATTCCGTTAAATCAAGAAAATTTGAAGGAATTCTCAATCTGTGATTGGCCGGTGCGAACTTCACGGGCTAATTTTGATTAATTAATTAAAAAACGAACGGTTGACTACTAAATGCTCTTATTATGCCACCAGTGACCACCAATCAACCACCAGCACAAATCGATGGCATTAAGGGCATGTGAAACAGTGAGCGCCGAAAATCTCCGGATGTGCGGTTTGTCGCGAATTATGAACGGATCGAAGTGAAAATTGAAACACAGATGCCAGTAATGAAAATCTCGGGAATGAATTAGTCAGAATTTTGATTTTAGAAAAAAAAATTACAGATCGGTTACCGACATCAATTTTTTAAATTAAAATCCAAATTCTGACTAATTCATTCCCGAGATGCACATTACTGGCGTCTGTATTTCAATTCTCACTTCGATCCGTTCATAATTCGCGAAAAAAAGCGTATCCGCGTTTTCGGGGTGAGGGTCGGTATTTCACATCGCCTTAAAAGGCTAAATTGAGGTGAAGAAATTTTTTTTTAAATATCGATTCTGCAAATCAAATATTTATTCTCAGTCGGTGCATTTAATAACAACAATTACACGTTAAAGTTTCACAAAAAGAATCAGCCTTCATGTAAAAGCCCCTTGGGAGTTTTTGTTTGTTCACAAATAGAGTGACAAAATCATAGCCGCATCCGCGAATAAAACACGGAATGTCTTACATACGGAGTTTCAAGACCTGTATGTAAGACTGTGGAATAAAATATTCCTTCCCAATCGCGGGATTCAACAACGTCAACTATAGATGAACAAAATTACACAAATTACATCGGCATTCACACTGTAACTCTTCGCACGAGTTGGAAATAAAAATATGAAAAAATTATTTGTACAATGGCTCGTTATTGTTATAATACTTGTTCGCTTTAAGTGACCATAAAAATAATGCTCAACAGAAATTTTTTTTGCACAGAAGAAAGTTTCGAAAATTGTAATAATCGCCTTCGAAATGACCAAACGAAAAAAAATGTCACATTTGCTTTTGTTATTTGTGTTTGTTGTTTGCTTTGTTTTGTGTAGTCAGGTTTTACGTAGTCCTTAAATTAAGGATGTTATACAGCTCGACACTAGTCAAATGAGTGCTGACTTTAAAAACCAATTTTTGCATTGTTTTAAGGCAGGATTCTACTTTGAAACCATGAAAAAAACGCTATTTTCGTGAATTTTTTCTGAGAATACTATTAAAGATATCGATATGGGGTTTAAAATGTTCAATAAATACACTCTTTAAGTACATAAAAATAAATTTTAAATGTATTTTATTCATTTTTTGTACAAACATATTTTACGTGTACAAAAAATAAATAAAATACATTTAAAATTGATTTTTATGTACTTAAAGAGTGTATTTATTGAACATTTTAAACCCCATATCGATATCTTTAATAGTATTCTCAGAAAAAATTCACGAAAATAGCGTTTTTTTCATGGTTTCAAAGTAGAATCCTGCCTTAAGTATCTGTTGATTATTTTGAATGGTGATTTGTGTTGTCAGATATGTTCTTGACCTGGGAAAAATTCAATTGCAATCGCTTTGCCAAAAAAAAAAGTACCGATTTACGCAAACTTTTAAAAATGTAATTTTCATTCAGTTTTCTCAAACAATAAACCGTGTTTTTTGTTTAATTTGGATGTTTTACGCCTCATTGTCCTTCTTGAAAGATGATTTATGAAATCGCCTCGCAAAAAATGTATAACCTTCTCCGTTTAAAAATGACAACCTTTTGTTTACCCATCTGCAAAAATATTTTGTGAACTAACAACTGTAATTTTTCTACGGAAATTGGTTACAAATTATTTATGAGGCAAATTCGTAAAGCATCTTCTAAGGAAGACAATGAGCCGTGAATCATCCAAATCGAGCAAAAAACGCGGTTTGTTCTTTCAAAAGACGGAACGAAAAGTACCTTTTTAAAAATTTGCGTAAATCGGTTAATATTTTTGCAAGTCGATTGCAATAACATTTTTCCTAGGTCAAGAACACATATCTGGCAATACACATCATCGATTAAAGATAATCAACAGATGGTTAAAGCTATGTATAAATTGTTTTTAAAAATCCCCTCTCATTTGACTAATGTAGAGCTGTATAACAACCTTAAGTTAAAATAAAAATTAAAAGGCTTCTCAGGAAATATTTAAAAAATCGAATTTTGTTGGCTTCCTGACTATATTGAAACCCCTTAATTACTTCTCAGGTCATTTGAACTATTTCGAAACTTTTGTTCAATACAAAAAAACTCGAGCGTTATTTCCATCGTCTGGCAATTTTTTTTCGGAAAAAATTGCTTATCGTAATTTATCGTAATTATCTCTGCGACTTTTTGTGTTGCTTCAGCGCGGGCAATATTTTAACAAGAGTAATGAAATGTCCGATCATGTAGCCAACGAGAGCGCCGATGACGCAGGGAATGGGCCAGGCTTGCCAGGGTCTGTCCCAGTCGAGGGGTATGACGATAGCGCCGAGCCAGGCTCCTCTCAAGGTCGACGTAATATTGAGGATAACGGCCTCGCCTACGAGTCCGGCGCCTTGGGTCTGCGCTTTCGTGAGCAGAGCCAACGCAGTGTCGACTCCTAAATGCAAACACGCAGGGACAAAAGTCAAAGTCGCCAGGGTCATCGTAAGCACAGTCGTCTCTTCGTGTTGAGTCGTCAAAGGCGCTCCGAAAAGCACTATGATCGTATAATAAACCACGGACAGCAAAATCATCGCGACGATAAATTTCAAGCACTCCTTAAAACCACGCGACCAGGCTTTTCGCGACCTTGAATTCGGCCTCGCGTCGATTTTTCCCAGCGCCGACTGCTCCTTCTGCAGCAGCGAGAACAGCAGCTTCACGACCTCGGCGAACATGAGGATCATCAGGATCGGAATGAATCTGTACGTTCCCACGTTGTAAAGGCTCTCGTTGAGCTTCAGGAGAATGAGAATCCCCGGAAAGTAGATGCACGTGAAGGAACAGTAGAACAGCAGCAAACGCTGACCCGGCACTCGGTCGATCCCCATCGTTTCGCCTCTTCTTTTTCTTCTTTTTCCAATTCAAACAGATCTGAAAAGCACAAAAAGAAACATTGATAATTATTATAATAATTATAGTTAATAATAATTACTACAGTTAAGATAGTTCTTTTACTTTTATTGTTTGTATAACCTGGAATTTTCATGCTATGGCTGCACAGCCAAATATTTGTTAATTGAAAGGAGAAATCTGTTAATAAATTAAATTACATTAAATTAAGGGGTATCTCTACTTTAAAATTTAAAAAAAAATCGTTTTTTTTTTTTTTTTTTTCGTGCATTTTTCGAAAGTTTACATATATAAAAGTATTCTCTGAAAATTTTAGAAAGATCAGAGCATTCTAAAGGTATTTTCCATGCGTTTAACGCTACCTGAGCGCGCTTGTTCACTGTATATCGCTAAAACTTTAAACGCGTTTTTCTCGAAACAACATTTTCGAACCGCTTGTTGAAAAATCTCAGGAGAAAAATCTGCTGGTCGGATACTCATGAAATTTTAACCACATATGCTGTTCACTTATCGCTATATCCCCTAGCAGAATTATTGCAAAATTATAATTTTTACTATTTTTTTGGGCAAAAAAACATGCAAAAAAACACGATTTTTCATTTTTTTTTGCCCGCCATTTTGTTATTTTCTCTTATACATGAATAATTCTAGTAGGGGATATAGCCAATGATATACTGAACCTAAAACCATTTGATTTTTTTAATTCAGATCGGCCATTGTAGAGATTTTTTCAACAGCGCACACCTACCTACTTTTTGCGGACTCCTGTTTACCTCTCATTTCCACTCTAAAAAAGTGACTAAAACATTTTTTTTCTTTTTTTTTGTGATTTACGAAGGCCTTTGTTAAGCCCAACACGTTTTATATCGCTAAACATAACAGTATTCTCAAAAAAATTGATGAAAATAGCGTTTTTTCCATGCATCCAAAGTAGAGAGACCCTTTAAATAATTCATCGAATTTGCAGTACATTTTGCTGGAATTTCAATCAGAGGTACGAAAACTTTTTAACAGTGCACAGGCCGTTCTAGCCACTGAGAAATCCATCGTTGCCAAATTAAAACCCTTCGTCAGCAAACGTTTTATTGGTACCTTCCCGGTGCCATCTCGGGCTACTAAATATGTGCATTTCTGAGATCCTAGCCTAATTTCTTGACGCAACTATGGTAATTCACATAAAAAGTCCCAACTTTACGATTTTATATCTTGAAAACTATACGGTTGGTCTCTTTCAAATTTTACAGGTTAGTCAACTTGATGCAGTTTTATAACATATAAAAAATACCGATTTCTACCTTGGAAAACCTCTGGTGACCCTAGCAATCACGATAACTTTCATTTTTACCTAAAAAAAACCGTCAAAGTGACCATAAAAATAACTCTCGATAGAAGTTGTTTTTTGCACAGAAGAAACTTTCGAAATGATCAAAATGACCGTCAAAATAACCAAACCCAAAAATCTTACAGTTGCTTTTTCATCAGCCGAACCAATAACTTACCATCATGATGACCCTTTTGACGGCAAGGTTGTTTTGACGGTAAGATATTGGCTCTAGTAACGAAAATGTAACTATCACATTTTTTTTGTTTCATCATTTCAAAGGTCATTTTTTAAATTTTCGAAAGTTACTTCTGTGCAAAAAAAAACTTCTGTTGAGCGTTATTTTTATAGTCACTTTGAAAGTCGTTGTGATTGTTAGGGGATCGACCCACCTTAAAACATATAGAAACCGATCAAATGGACAAAATTCTGATTAAAAAATCAGAATCGGTTCTAATAGGATTCAAATGGATTTTTGTCCATTTTATTGGTTCTAATCGGATCGTTGAACCAGGGCGGTATAATCTAACAGCTAATATGTGGAGGGTAAACCGACTATTTCACATATGAAACAATTTGACATTGTTTCGTCTCAGTCGTATCCGCTTGTTGGATATTTTTCCCAGCTGCAACATTTCAACGACTACAATGACGCAAATGACACGAACAACGGAAACTTTGATTTTTGAGTCGTACCTTTTCGTCTCCGTCAAAATGAATTCACAATTAGGTGTAAGACATCATTTGGCATTTTTTGGCCTCCTCCGTCGTATCTTTGTAAAATTTCCTGAAAAATTTCAACAATTACGATTAATATTCCAGTTATTGGACAGTCACTGATAAATGAACATCAGCTTTTTGAGATTCAGTGAAAAATCATAACAACCTAGCTGAACATTAAATTTATAATTTGTCTATTTTTCAGCTATTTTCGAGAAAAAATTTAGGTTAGATTAGCCCGCAGTACTTTACTGATTTCCAGATTTTTCGATTTCTGAGTCTGAGACTTTGATTTTTCAATCGTACCTTTTTGTTTTCGTCAGAAATACTTAATTTTCTCGTTGATTCTGTCGGGGTTGGAAATCATCGAGAACCGGCGCTGATATAAACTCCTCAGCGGCCTCCTCAGCAGCTGATCTTCTTCCTCTCCGTCGTCCGCGGGGAGCGGGATGTGAAATACCGACGCTCACCTCAAAAGTTTGGATACGCTTTTTTTTCGTGAATTATGAACAGATCGAAGTGAAAATTGAAATACAGATGCCAGTAAAGTGAATCTCGTGAATGAATTAGTCACAATTTAGATTTTAATTTAAAAAATTGATGTCGGTAACCGATCTGTAATTTTTTTTTTCGAAAATCAAAATTCTGACAAATTCATTCCCGAGATTTACATTACTGGCGTCTGTATTTCAATTTTCATTTCGATCCGTTCATAATTCGCGACAAACCGCTGTTCCGAAGATTTTCGGCGCTCAGTGTTTCACAACGCTTACTAGTGCGAGTGAGATAGCAAATGATTTTCGGAACAAGATTCCACGGAAACTAGAGACAGACATTCTCAGAATTAAAAGAGGAACGCTGTAAATTTCGTGTTTTCTACCTCATATATGTGTCTCGTTCTGTGAATTACTGTTTACAACTTTTATTACCGACTGAGTATCTATACCGCGAAAAAGGGAACATTAAGGAGTTTGGAGCGCGCTACGAACTAGTCAAATGAGTGTTAAGGGGCTGCTGGAGTAGATTTTTTTACCGACTGGTCGGTAAAAAAGTACGATTTCGTAGTTTACGGTATACGTCGTTATTGTATTACAAAA
The DNA here is from genome assembly GCA_964034905.1 of Itoplectis maculator. Lineage (NCBI taxonomy): Eukaryota > Metazoa > Arthropoda > Insecta > Hymenoptera > Ichneumonidae > Itoplectis > Itoplectis maculator. Next base: position 6,002,227 of record OZ035868.1, read on the forward strand.
ATGTCTCAAATTGCACAGGGTTATTATATCAATGTATGCGCATCGGCGTAGATTCTCGTTTTTCGTATGGGATTCCTGGGAATCTTTATATAATACGAAAAAGGTGGCAGTTGACAATTCTAGCGGCCATATTGGTTTTCGATAGGCTTACAAATTTACGATTTTCTTTGTTTTTCAAGCGTTTTCACCCAAAATTCGAGTCTACGCCGATGCGCCTATGTTGATATTATAATCCTGTACAATTTGAGACATTTTTGTAATACAATAACGACGTAAACCGTAAACTACGAAACCGTACTTTTTTACCGACCGGTCGGTAAAAAAATCTACTCCAGCTTCCCCTTAAGGAGTTTGGAGCGCGCTACGAACTAGTCAAATGAGTAAGGGGAGGGGGTATAGTTCATTCGTGCAAAAAAAGCACATTTTTATGAATTTGTTTTTTTTTTCACGACACAGTTGAAATCGATGTAATATAACCAATGGTACATCAAAGTATAACATTCGAAGAATATTGTGTAAAATTTTCACGAAGAAATATAAAAAAATACGGCAATGGCAGCATTTATTCGAAAGCGTCTCGGAAAAAGTAGAATTGCGGTGCCCCTCATAACTTGGTGCTGCTGGATCTTCCGAAATCAAAAAATCAAAGTTCTTTCGCTAGATAATCGCTTTCCCCAGGGACACGCCGAAGAGGGTCTATCGAAATTTCAATTTTTCACGTTTTGGCAATACTTTGAAGGGAAAAACGCGATTTTTGCGAAAAAATCGGCTAATTTGGTATTGTAAAATAAAAAATACTTAAAAAATCGAAAAAAACTCTTCGGCGTTACCTCGTAAATTATGTCCAGAAATAGTGTCCAAAATTTGAAAAGGATTCGTGCAATAGTTTTCACATTATGAGGGGCACCGGCTTTGAAAACGTGTGGAAAAAACGCTTTAAAGTTGCGCTCGGCCCGGTCAGCGAAGGTATTTGAAGTCTTTTGTTTGCCCATCGACGAAATTTCTTCGTAAACAACCATCTGTAATTTTTAAACGGTAAATACTCTCGAATATCTAGACGGTGAATACGTAAAGCATCTCTCGAGGAAGAGAATGAGTCGCGGTAAATCAAAATCGAACAAAAAACACGGTTTATTCTTTGAAAAAACTGAATGAAAATAACCTTTTCAAAAGTTTGCGTAAATCGGTTAATATTTATGCAAATTGTTGGAACTATTCGTTTATTTTACAATCCAAGGATAACGCGATAGCTCTGTACCCTCGAGTTCTTTTGTTCTTGTTTATTCGTTACCAACGATGTGACTCGATAACATCCTGAGGACAGGGATGATCCTTTCCCAATAAATAATATTCAATAATAATCGTGTATAATCTTAATTTATCTCGGAAGCCGATTTACCTCGTTCCCACACAAATCCGTTGTATTTAAATTTTTTCCTGGTCAAGAAAATACCTGGCAATACGAATCACCATTAAAAATAATCGACAGGTGCTTAAAACTGTCTATATTAACTATTCAAAAAATCAGCAGCACCCTTTTGACTAGCGTGGAGCGCTCCAACCTCCTTAAGGATGTAGGAGCGCGACGTATTCAATTCGCATAAATTCGAGAAAAGTACGAGAGAATTGCGAACACTTCTCGATGGTCTAAAAATCTGAAAAAATTCGTGCACACTAAAGGTATTGAAAAGATTAATTTTGCATAATAATAATTGCAAAATGTTATTAACAATTTAATGAAACAAAAAATTGTTTAACAAATATCCCCATGACCCAAGTTTTTTTTTTCGATCAAAATGGTTCCTTTGTTTTTCTGAATACGTATGAATTTTTTCAGATTTTTAAGTAATCTTTGAAATTCGTACATATTTTTCATATAAAAAAACACAAATTTCAAAGATTACTTAAAAATCTGAAAAAAATCATACGTATTCAGAAAAACAAAGGAACCATTTTGATCTAAAAAAAAACTTGGGTCATGGGAATATTTGTTAAACAATTTTTTGTTTTATTAAATTGTTAATAACATTTTGCAATTATTATTATGCAAAATTAATCTTTGCAATACCTTTAGTGTGCATGCATTTTTTCAGATTTCTAGACTATTGAGAAGTGTTTGCAATTCCCTCGCACATTTCTCGAATTTATGTGAATTGAATACGTTGCGCTCCTACATCCTTAAAGTATCCCATTCACATCCCTACTGAAACTGATAGAATCCGATTGACGTTGAATCGAAATGAAGAATGCTCAATAAGAGACAAGTTTTCTCTCCAATTGAAAGCGAATAAGAAATAACGCGATTGAATAGGCAACTCAACTTAATGGAAATGTATTGTTATCGCCCAATTAAAAAATCAATTCAATCGTCGCATTAAGTAATCAATAAATTTGAATCGCTTTTTTGTCCAAGAAATGTCCAATTCAACAACGGTTTTCCTATACAAAATATGTATTAGTTTTAGACGGTAAATTCTTACTTGAGGATTCTATTAAGTTTTATCGGAAGATTCCATTTACATGGCGAACCATTCGATCGATACTAGCGGAACGAATTGGAACGATTCTGTCGGTTTGCCCATCTATTTATCGGATTCGCTTCTGTCAACCGGAAATTCCTTGGACAAAAATACACATATCATTCCCATTGCTTTATTTTTATCGGTTTCAAAACGATTTTCTAAGCAGGGTAGGCAGCAGATTTGGATAGCAAAAATCTTTGGATACTCAATGTAGTTTTGTTTTATTTTGTTATTAACGTATAAACTGTAATGATAATAATAATACTGGCTTGAAAATGGCCTATTTTGTTATTAACGTATAAACTGTAATGATAATAATAATACTGGCTTGAAAATTGCCTATTTTGTTATTAACGTATAAACTGTAATGATAATAATAATACTGGCTTGAAAATTGCCTATTTTGTTATTAACGTATAAACTGTAATGATAATAATAATACTGGCTTGAAAATGGCCTATTTTGTTATTAACGTATAAACTGTAATGATAATAATAATACTGGCTTGAAAATGGCCTATTTTGTTATTAGCGTATAAACTGTTATGATAATAATAATACTGGCTTGATAATTGCCTATTTTGTTATTAACGTATAAACTGTAATGATAATAATAATACTGGCTTAAAAATTGCCTATTTTGTTATTAACGTATAAACTGTTATGATAATAATAATACTGGCTTGAAAATTGCCTATTTTGTTATTAACGTATAAACTGTTAAAATAATACTGGCTCGAAGATCGCCTGAAAATCAGCCCCGAATCACAAGAGCAGAGGGCGGCGCGCGCGGCCTGCTATCATTTCCCTCTTGGATGTGCCGCAAGGCAGATCTCGCGCAACTGCGGATTTTTGGCGAAAGTTCGATAGAACGATCGCCATATAGCGAGCGATAATTCTTTTCGGAAGTCCGGCCACTGCGCTCGATCTGCAATGCAAATTAATATTGAATGTACAAATATAAAAAATAATGTAATATTGAATAATGTAATATTGAATGTATTGTTGTACATCGCGTAAAAACGGACAGATTTAGGGCAATCAATGGGACTGGGACCAGAGATGTCAGCTGTTCGTTATTTTTTAAAACATAATTTTTTTAATTGATCCTATAATTTGCTTAATATTAAAAGTTTAGTAAAGGTGGCATTGTACGTTATATAACTCTCAATATTTTTACTATATAGAAAATCCTTAAGGTAGTCCTTGCGCATTAAGCTGAGTTCGTATAAGTTTTCGAAAATTGAGAGGGAATTGCAACCACTTCTCGATAATATAAAAATCGGAAAAAAATCATGCGTATTAAAGGCGTTGAAACGATTAATTTAGCATTGTAAAAATTCAAAAATTTCATTAGTAAATTGACGAAAAATAAAATTGTTCAACAAATTTTGCGACAACCTAATTTTTTTGTTTCGATGAAAATGATTAGGATATTTTTCTGAATATGTATGAATTTTTTCAATTTTTTGAATTCACATTGAATTTTGCGTTTTTTATATGGGTAAAATCACAAAATTCAAAGTGAATACAAAATTTTGAAAAAATTCATACATATTCAGAAAAATTAACGGACCATTTTCATTAAAACTAAAAAATTTGGTTGTCGAAAGATTTGTTGAACAATTCGATTTTCCATCAATTTGTTAATAACATTTTGGAATTTTTATTATGCAAAATTAATCTTTAAAGCGCCTTTAATATGCATGATTTTTTCCAGATTTTTATATTTTATCGAGAAGTGTTTGCAATTCCGTCTCAATTTTCGATAACTTATGCAAACTCGACACCAGGCGCTAGGACTACCTTAAGAGACATGTTTGGCAATAAATTTCATGAAAAAAGATAATAAAAAGTATGCGTAACGAGCAAAAGTAACGATCGCTACTTTCATCGTTACTCTTTACTCGCATTACATTTAATTTTTACATATTATTTCATTATATTCAATGCCAGAAATGTGTTTTAAAGATTTTATGTGAAGTTAAGGGGCTGCTGGAGTAGATTTTTTTACCGACATTGGTCGGTAAAACTAGAATTCCGCAATTTACGCTTTACGGTACGCTACAGATATACTTCAAATTTGACAGAGATGTTATATGAACAACAACGGTTCGGCGTAGATTCGATTTGTGGTCGAAAACTAACAAGAAATAGAAAAATCGTATATTTTGAGTCGATAGAGATCTTCTTTATCGGCTGAAAGTTTAACCAAAAACACGTGCACGCAGTTTACGCTTTACGTGGATTCAGTTTCTATAATCGACATTTCGCCAGTTCTGAAATATTCAGAAAACATCAAAGAATTGGCGTAGATACGGATTTGGCACGTTTGAGTTCCTCAAACGATTATATCTTACAGCAAATGCGTTGTTGACATTTCAAACGGCCATATCGGTTTTCGGGGATTTACAAATATACAATTTTTCCTATTTCTTGTTAGTTTTCGACTGAAAATCGCATCTACGCCGAACCGTTGTTGTTCATATAACATCTCTGTCAAATTTGAAGTATATCTGTAGCATTATAACGACGTAAAGCGTTAATTGCGGAATTCTAGTTTTACCGACCAATGTCGGTAAAAAAAATCTACTCCAGCATCCCCTTAAAACGTTGAGTTACTAGATTTAATAATAAGCAAATGATAGGATAAATAAAGAAAAGTGTGTGTTTAAAAGTAACGACCAGCTGACATCTCTGACTGGGTCGCGAGGTGAACGACGTACCACTCGCTCGGAATAGACGACGGAAAGTTCGCTCCAGTTTTTCGACGTTACTCCGAAGTTCTTGAATCACGAGTTCGCTGTGTCTCGTCAGTTCGTCGCTCGTGAAAGACTTTGTCAATAGAAACGCGTAAAGGGTGGCCCGCTTATTGGCAACGAATCCTGCTGTTTCGCACAGTCCGGTCAAACCATCGAGCTTCGGATCCAGCACCATGGGATGCACTTTCAGCGCCCCCTGTATGTTCATCAATTTACTAATATCCCTGAAAAAGAAATGCAAATTCTTATTTCATGTCTAAAAATAAAAAGGATGCAAAGTAGAACTTTCAAAAGCTCGGTTGGTTTTTGGGTTGGGTCGATACAAATTATTGGTTGTTTTTGAGTCTCAGATCAACCCGGTTGGTAATACGATTGAATTTCGGTTGTTCAATCTGCTAGGGAAGTCAAGTGTGTGAGTATAAAAGTCAAGCCAAAAGTATAAACGACGTTAGCAACTCACGGTGATTGATTGTCACGCAGCCATTTGAGAAGGGTCCGCGAGTACTGTAATTCCGATTGCTCGCGCTTCGGACGAATCGCCATCGTTTCGCCGTTGAATTCGTACCCGATATAAGCGACCCACTCGGATTTCCTGCAAGGTCGCGCTTCGAAATTCGTTTGCATCTTCTGGGTTGCAAAGCGGCAGTTGTATTCCGGAACGCCTCGTTTGACTGCTCGCAGGAATCTAAAAAAAAAAGTTGCGCGTTGTGAGAGTGGCGAATGGGGTCCAAAAATGTCAGCTGTTCGTTACTTCTAAAAACATACTTTTAAAAATTGATCCTATAATTTGCTTATTATTGCAAATTTCGTAAAGGTGGTGGTATACGCGTTATACAACTCAATGTTTTTACTTTATATAAAATCGCTTAAATTAGTCGCATCGGTACAGTTCCGTCAAATGACAGTTTCGGAGAAAATTTCTAACACTTCTCGATGGGATAATAATCTGAAAAAATGACGTATGTAGAAGGTGCTGAAATTATTGATTTTGCATAATAATAACTCCATAATGTTATTAACAAATTAACGAAAAATGAATTGTTCAACAAATTACCAGGCAACTCAACTTTTTTTTCTCATGAAAGTTATTCATTCATATTTGTGATTACGTACGATTTTTTTCCGAATTTCGTATAATTTGATTAAATGGCGTTTTTTTTTTAACAGAATGAGGGACGAAAACCGCCACTTTTAAAAATTAGACAAAATTCTGAAAATATTCATACGTATTCAGAAACATGAATGAATAATTTTCATCAGAAAAAACAGATGGATTGCCGGGTAATTTGTTGAAAAATTAATTTTTTCGTTAATTAGTAACATTTTGGAGTTATTATTGTGGAAAATCGATACTTTATGCACCTATTTTTTCAGATTATTATCCCATCGAGAAGTGTTCAAAATTTTCCCCGTAACTGTCGTTTGACAGGACTGCACCGATCCGACTACCTTAAGAGACATTTTTGGCAATAAATTTCATGAAAAAATAATAAAAAGTATACGTAACGAGCAAAATTAACGATCGACACTTTCATCGTTACTCGTTACATTTACTTTTTACATATCTTTTTCATCAAATTTCAGGCGAAAAAATGTGTTTTAGGGATTTTATTTGAAGTTAAAACATTGAGTTATATAACGCGTAGGCCACCTTTGCTAAACTTTTAATAATAAGCAAATTATAGGATAAATAAAGGAAAAAAGTGTGTGTTTAAAACCAACGACCAACTGACGTCTCTGACGGGGACGACGAGGATACGAAAACAAAATCGCAAACCTTTTTGGCTCCGTAACATTAGACCCAAAGACAAAATAACCGCGTCAAAAAATCCACGACAGAATATCCAAAAAAAATATCCGAACGGCAAAATAACCACAATAAAAATTCCCAAACGACAAAATGACCCTAGCGACCAAAAGCCCACGGTTCAGGCAAGACAACGAATCGGAGAGATCGAAGAATCGAGAATCGGAGCCATCGATTATTCGAATATCAATTCTTTTATTTTTTCGGAAAATATCCATGTTTTTTTTATCTATGGCGGAAAATAATCGTAGTTTTACAACTACAACGGAAAATATCCATAGAGTTATAGTCAAATATAGCAGAAAATATCTATATGATTCTCATCTACAGCGGAAAATATACATAGACATATTAAGGGGTCTACCCTAATTAGAATTTTCAAAAAATCGTTTTTTTTTATTGCATTTTTCGAAAGTATACATATTTAAAAGTATCATACTAAACTTTTATGATGATCCTGGCAGTCTACGTGTACTTTTGAGGGACGCCCACTGTGGTACTTGAGCGCGTTAGGGTACGCACCGCAACCCGTTAAACGCGTTTTTCTCAAAATGACGTTTTTCGACGGCTTGTTGATGAAATCTCCGAAACTATTCAACCGATCCTCACCAAAATTGTACCACATGTTCATTATGATTATAGCTATAGCGCATATCATACGAATTTTGAAATTTTAAGTGTAACTATTTTTTTTCTCAAAAAACGATGAAAGAAAAGTGATATTTCGAAGTTTTTGAAAAAATGGCCGCCATTTTGTCATTTTTTATAAAATCAAAAATCGTATAATATGCGCTATAGCCATTTACCTAAGGAATCTAAAACCATTTTTTAAATTTTTTTCCTATCATCCATTCCAGAGATTTCATCAACAGCGCACACCCATCTTTTTTTTTTACCTGTCTTCTCTTCCATTTTAGTGTACAAAAACTGAGTGAAATAAATATGAAATTTTTTTTTGTTGTGTATTTTAAGAGTATATTTTTTAGGCCTAACACTTTTTATATCCATATTTATAATTTATACCGGTCAAAAAAATTCGTGGAAATAGTACTTTTTTTGGCCGTCTAATTAGGGTAGACCCTTTAAACTACAACGGAAAATACCCATACAGTTTTTCAACTATAGCGGAAAATATCTATATGATTTTCATCTACAGCGGAGCATATTCATAGAACTTTGTCGCGGATGATTATATTCCGAGTGTTATTTTTGCATGTTATTTTGACGCTGGAAATTTTTTATATGGATATTCTTACTTTGGATTTTTTTCCCCGGAGATATTTTGACGTTGGATATTTTTTTCCAAGATATTATGACGCAAGTTATTATGACGCGGATAAAAGGACGGGGCACCAACCGTTTCGCCATGACTTCGTCCGTCGTCGCGTAGAGAAAATCGTCGACGTATCTGAACAAAGTGCCGGATTCCAGGAACTTCCCGAAATGGTCGATCGTCATCTGTTGATAGTAAATGTCCGACAAAATCGACGAGAGCGCCGTTCCTTGGCAAACACCGCAGAGAGAGAGGTACTCGATGTTCTCATACCAGAACTGCAAAAATTCCTTTCATCGTTGTAATCGCATTCTCGGGGGGAAAAAAATGTTTCTTCGCATGTCTGTTTTAAGGTAAACGTACCAATGGCGGGACAGGTCCCAGTTGCGGGACACTAAGAAGATATTTGTAAATAATAAGAGTTTGATGAACAAAATATAAAATATAACTCTTACAATAGCATCTGTTATATATCATTGACGCACATAAAAAAGTTTCACATTTTTCATCGTCAATTGAATATTTGCATCAAAAGTATTTTTGCGCCCACGGCAATATGTGTCCACAAACTGGGACGAGACTGTCATCTTGATAAGAATGTTGGGTTATGTGGTAGCTACTTGGATAACGAGAGCGTAAGAATATCGCAAGGATTCCACGATAACTTATAAACCGTCACCATACATATAAAACATGTTTCAGCAATTGTCCCCAGGCAGATGAATTGAAATTTACATATTTCTAGCGGTACGTACGTTTGTTGTCCCGCCATCGGGACATGCACAAAAATAGCTGTCCCGACACGGGTACATGTGCACTTTTCAGCATTTTATTCAATAAATATATTTAAAAACACCCGAAACATGTTTATTCTATGGTTTTCGGGAACAAGAAACTCCAACCTTGCGATTCGCTACCGCTATTTCCTAAAATAATCAATATGAGCGGACGAAACTTGACATACAAAACAGACATTGTCTTAAACGTCCCGCCATTGGTACGTTTACGTTACGCGCAAACTCACAGTTTGCTTGAGAATGAACGGTCGCAATTTGGACAGGATGTAATCCTTCGACACGCGCTCGGTCTCGTTATCGATGCGGCGTACGATAAGCGAGCAACCTTTGAGCACGGGAGCTTCGAGAAAGTAATTGAACCATTGTCTGTGCTCGACTTGCAGCGGTGATTGGCTCGAACCCGGCGTCATTACCTCGTACGTCACGAGATACAGCTGCTCGGGAAGCTCGTCCATCATTTGCATCAGGATACTCATCAGCTTCTCTGTTTTAAACGATAACGTATTATTAAGGTAGTCCTTGCGCCTGGTGTCGAGTTCGCATAAGTTTTCGAAAATTGACAAGAAATTGCAACCACTTCTCGATAATATAAAAATCTGAAAAAAATCATGCATGTTAAAGACGTTGAAAAGATTAATTTTGCGTAATAAAAATTCGAAAATGTTATGAACAAATCGATGAAAAATAAAATTGTTCAACAAATATTTCGACAACCTAATTTTTTTGTTTCAATGAAAATGATCCGTTCTATTTTCTGAATATGCATGAATTTTTTCAAATTTTTAAATTCACTTTGAATTTTGTGATTTTCCCCATGTTAAAAAACGCAAAATTCAAAGTGAATTTAAAAAATTGAAAAAATTCATACACATTTAGAAAAATGAACGCATTATTTTCATTGAAACAAAAAAATTAAGTTATCGAAGGATTTGTTGAACAATTTTATTTTTCATCAATTTGTTAATAACATTTTGGAATTTTTATTATGCAAAATTAATGTTTCCAACGTTTAGAACATACATGATTTTTTTCAGATTTTTATATTATCGAGAAGTGGTTGCAATTTCTTGTCAATTTTCTCGAATTTATGTGAAATGAATACTAGACGCAAGGACTACCTTAAGGATGTAGGAGCGCGACGTATTCAAATCACATAGATTCGAGAAATGTGCGAAGGATTGCAAACACTTCTCGATAGTCTAGAAATCTGAAAAAATGCAATACCCCAAAGGTATTGCAAAGATTAATTTAGCATAATAATAATTGCAAAATATTATTAACAATTTAATGAAACAAAAAATTGTTTAACAAATATTCCCATGACCCAAGTTTTTTTTTAGATCGAAATGTTTCCTTTGTTTTTTTGAATACGTATGAATTTTTTCAGATTTTTAAGTAATCTTTGAAATTTGCGTTTTTTTATATGGAAAATATGTACGAATTTCAAAGATTACTTAAAAATCTGAAAAAATTCATACGTATTCAGAAAAACAAAGGAACCATTTTGATCGAAAAAAAACTTAGGTCATGGGAATATTTGTTAAACAATTTTTTGTTTCATTAAATTGTTAATAACATTTTGCAATTATTATTATGCAAAATTAATCTTTTCAATACCTTTAGTGTGCATACATACTAAAGGTGCTGAAAACATTAATTTCGCATAATAATAATTCCAAAATGTTATTAACAAAGTAATGAAAAATAATATTGTTTAATACATTTTCCGGAAACTTTTTTTTTTAGGTGAAGATGTTTCGTTCAGTTTTCTGAATATGTATGAATTTTTTCAAAATTTTTTTCTTTTCTTTTAATTTTTCGTGTTTTTACATGGGAAAAATCACAAAAATCAAAGCAAAGAAAAAAATTTGAAAAAATTCGTACGTATTCAGAAGAATGAACGAATCATTTTCATCAAAACAAAAAAATGAAGTTGTCGAAAAATGTATTAAACAATTGTATTTTTCATCAATTTGTTAATAACATTTTGGAATTATTATTACGCCAAATTACTGGTTTCAGCACCTTTACTATGCATGATTTTTTTCAGATTTTTATGTTAACGAGAATTGTTTGCAATTCCCTCTCGTTTTTCGAAAACTAATGCAAAGTGAGCGTGAAGTATGAACTTTTTCAGATTTGTTTGTTTCTTTTTGAAAATTGTCAAAAAGAAACAATTGTCAAAAAGACAATTTTTGAAAATTGTGTGTGCTTTTTTTATTTTTATTGTGAAAAATTTGTGAAAATTCCTGAATTTTGGATGAACTTTTAATAATAAGCAAATTATAGGATCAATTTTTTAAAATATGTTTTTAGAAGTAACGAACAACTGATATCTCTGTATGAAAGATATAGGAATTGCGTACCCTGTATGATCGAACCGAAAGCGTCAGCCACGTCGCAACAAACAAGGTTCAACTTCTGCCTCGTGTTGTTTTCCTTGATCTTCGTCGCGTGATTGTGCCAGGTCGAGTACACCTGGTTGAGAACCAAGAGTTCGTGTTTTTGCAGGTACAACTGCATGAGAAATGTCTTGAGCAACTCGATGTCCTTCTCTTGCTCGTAGTCGATACTAAACGCGAAGCGTGAAAAAATAAGCGTGGAACGTGGAAAAATGATTTAGGCTGAAAAATACTGACCGCGATTTGACGCCAGGGTATATTTGGAGGATGGAAGCGGGGTCAAAAAATGTAGGGACAGAGATACGGAAAAGGGCAGCCAGGTACATATTGGAGGTAATGAGAATGGATGATAGCGGATGGCCGAAGAAGTGTTTAAATGAGGAGATGAGGGGAATTTTAAGGGGGGGGGTAGGGTATTAACATTTTTTTTTTGACATTTTTATTTAATATTTTTTACTGAATGCATAATACCTCAAGAATATTGTGTCAAATTTTCAAGTCAATCGGAGTAAAATTGACGACGTTATGAATATTTTTATACTCGCGGATTGCTGTACCTTCGCTGCCCGAGCGCGACTTTAAAGCGTTTTTCCCACAACTCACGTTTTCAAAGTCGGTGCCCATCGTACCGTCAAAACTACTGCACCGATCCTTTTGAATTTTTGCATACTTGTTCTGTACATGTTTTACGAGGTAACGCGGAAGAGTTTTTTTCGAATTTATTAATATTTTTTATTTTGCAATAGCAAAATAGCCGATTTTTCCCCGAAAAATCGCGTTTTTCCCTTTAAAGTGTTCCCAAAAATTGAAACATCAAAATTTCGAAAAAAACTCTTCCGCGTTACCTGGGGAAAACGATTACCTAACGAATGAACTTTGGTTTTTTAATTTCAGATGATCCAGTACCGAGTTCTGATGAGCACCGCAATTCTACTTTTTTCCGAGACGCTTCCGAGTGAATGCCGCCATTGCTGTATTTTTTAATATTTCTTCATGAAAAAATTACACAATATTCTTCGAATGTTATACTATGATGTACAATCGGTTTTATTGAATAGATTTTAAGTGTCGTCAAAAAAAAAATTCACAAAAACGTGCCTTTTTTGCACGAATTAACCCTACCCCCCCCCCCCCCCCCCCCCCCCCCCTTAAAGTGGCGCTCGGGCCGCGCCGCGAAGGTATAACAATCCGCGAGTAGAAAAATAATCATAACGTCGTCAATTTTCCTCCGATTGACTTAACATTTTTACACAATATTCTTGCGGTATTATGCATTCAGTTAAAAATATAAAGTAAAAATGCAAAAAAAAAATGTATCCCCCCCCTCCTTAAGAAACTGTGTACTGGAATAAATATATAGACATGATACTGACTGCGATTTGTGTAAAGGACGCGCTCCCTCTGATTTAGGGATGAGGCGCATCGTCACGCATGGCAGCTGGAAGGTCGAGTAGTAGAGCTTTTTTTCCCAACTATCGGAGAGTTTCTTCACCTGCCCGACTCGCATTTTCGTGGCAATGTAGTCGCGCTTAAAGCGTTCCCATCGTTGCACGCTCATCATGACCCTCTTATCATCCGTGAGGGATTTCTCCTCGCGAAAAACCGCCCGGAACACGCGGAAGAAGTAGCTCTCGAATATCCACTTCGTGATTTTTGCCAGCATCGTCCGCTTCAGCGTTGGCTCTTTATAAGCTCCGAGCCAGCGTATTTTCGATACCTGAAATTTGTATTATTATTATTATTATTATTATTATTGTTGTTATTGTTGTTGTTGTTGTTATTATTATTGTTGTTACTAGCGATCGAACCGTTAGACTAAAGAACTAGTTGGACTAAAAAAGCGGTGTCTCGTCACTTCTCCAAACGAACTTTGTGCGGAAATATCCAACCGGCGCCGGTATAATTGTTATATTCTTCGTTTGTGAACTCGGGCACATCGAATAATGGCAAAAAAATGGATTCAGACCAAAAAATTGACATGTCATCACTTCTCCAAACGCACTTTGTGCTGAATTTTTTACGAAAATATCAAATCAGCGCCTTATGATTGTGATATTCTTCGTTTGTGAGCTCGGGCACATCGAGTAATGGCCTTGAAATTTTACAGACACAAAATATGGTATGTTGAGAACAAAATGTAAAATTCCCAGAACCTAATCTAACACTAAGCCTGGCGCTCCTACATCCTTAAGGGGTAGGGTATTACATTTTTTTTTTGGCATTTTTATTTTATATTTTTTACTGAATGCATAATACCTCAAGAATATTGTGTCAAATTTTCAAGTCAATCGGAGCAAAATTGTCGACGTTATGAATATTTTTCTACTCGCGGATTGCTGTACCTACGCGGCCCGAGCGCGACTTTAAAGCGTTCTCCTGAAAATCATCATTTTGAAAGTCGGTGCACACGATTACTCAAAAACTAATTGGCCGATCGTTCTAAAATTTGGCACAGTGCTTCTCCATATAATTCGTCAGGTAACGCCGAAGGCGTTTTTCGATTTTTATTAAAATTATCAATTTTACAATAATAAATAAGCTGATTTTTCCAGCAAAAATCGCGTTTTTGACTTCAAAGTGATGCCAAAAATTCAAAAATGGTAAAAAAAAAAAACTCTTCGGCGTTACCTCGAGAAACATCTCCTCTAATGAATGCCGTTTGAATTTTTGGATTCGGGCAATCCTACTTCGAGAAATCGTGTGCACCGCAAATCAACTTTTTTTCGAGACGCCTCCGGAGATTCTCTGCCAATCACTTGATTATTTATTTTTTTCCATAAAAATTTTACAGAATATTCTTGAAATGTGCCACTATTATGTGGAAAAAGATTTAATTGATTATCACTATTTATATCGCCACAACAAATTCTCAAATTTATGCCTTTTTTTCGCTGAAAATACCCCCCCCCCCCTTAATCGTGTTTTTACGACACTTTTAGGTCAGTAAACTCACGTCGAGACTGTTGAAGCATTGTGTCAGATCGAAGGGAGATTTGAACTGAGACAGATAATACGTCTTCAGTACTTTTCGAAGCTTCTTCGCATTTTTGTTGCACCCGAAAAGAGCGCTCGGGACGACAGCCTCATAAACTTTGTATACGAACGTGCGGTACTCTTTCAGCGTAACGATGACCACGTCCTTATTCTTGTCTTTTAGGATATGTTTCAGCTTCTCGAAGTACCGGAACTTGCAGTGTCGGCGTTGCAATTCCGTGAGAAGCTTTCGGATCGCTTCGGAGGAATCGTAGGGATCGACAAAGTTCTCGGTGCCGTCGCGCGTCTCCATCGCGTGTTTGTACAGATCTACGTCGATCAACCCGCGTTTGATACGGTCGCTCCTCGTTTGGGACAAGTCAAACGCCTTTAACCGAGATTTGTGATAATTTTGGTCAGTCTCGGGATATCTGAAAGTGATTATCAGATTGGTGGCGATGTTCGATTTCGGACCGGCAATTGGTATCGATTTTTTCCCGTCTGATTTATTCGTCGGTTCCGAAGCTATCTGATGCTCATCTGAAAAATTTGAAATAAATGGATAATTTGAAAAAAAAAAACATTTTTAAGACCAGAACACCTGTATTTGTAGATTATGAAAAAATGGGGGTGGGGGTCAAAATAGCAAATGGCTAAAATAGCGATGTGAAAATAATGAACGTCTGAATCTAGAATGGTCGTCATTACGGAATTCGCTATTTAAGAATTCGCTATTTTCAGGTGTATATTAAGGGATATACACCTGAAAATGAAAAAAAACGGTAATTTTCGAGAATTTTTGTTCGGGGAAACTATTGGAACTATCGGATCGGAGTTTTTTCTAGTTAAAAAAATACTTTTTCAAGAATTTTTTCAATTTTTTTTTTATTTTCAAAAAGTTGCGAATTTACGGAGTACTTTAATCGTGTACGGAGCGTCGTAAAATAAACTGGTACCCAAAATATGTCGAAAAACACTGAACCGATTAACTTGAAATTTTTGTGTGGTTCTTGTATACATAATTATCTAGTCTTTGTCATAGCATTTTTTTTGCAATTCTTAGGTTTTTTTTTGTGCAAAATACGAACAAATTTTATCTTGAAAATCGCTACTTTGAGTCGAAGTGGCCGCCATTTTGTCAAAAATCGATAGTTTTTAAATCGGTTATGACAAAGACCAGATAATAGTATCTACTTTAATATCCTATTTGATTTTTTCGTCTCAGATGAATTTTGACGAAACGCCACTGGGTACGATTTTTTACGACGCTCCGTACACGAGTCAAGTTCTCCGCCAATTCGCAACTTTTTTAAATGCAACAAATTGAAAACATTCTTGAAAAAGTATGTTTTTAACTAGAAAAAAAACTCCGATTCGATAGTTCCAATAGTTTCCCTGAAAAATATTCTCGATAATTACCTTTTTTCGTTTCCAGGTGTATATCCCCCTTAAGCCATTTGTTATTTTGACTATTCGCTATTTTAACCCCGCATTTTATTAAAATGCTGTTAAAATAGCGAATGTAATAGCTATTTTAAATAGCTATTTTAACCCCGCATTTTATTAAAATGCTGTTAAAATAGCGAATGGCTAAAATAGTTAATTTCATAACGATGGCTATTCTAGATTGAGACGTTTATTATTTTCCCATTCGCTATTTTAGCCATTTGCTATTTTGACACCCACCCCTAACTTAGACAATTTGTTATTTGAACAAATAAAAAATTTGAATTTTAATAAAATCCGGGGTTAAAATAGCGATAGCAAATGGTGAAAATAACGAATAGTTTAAATAGCGAATTCCGCAATGATGATGACCATTCTAGATTCCGATGTTCATTATTTTTAAATTTGCTATTTTAGCCATTCGCTATTTCAGTCATTCGTTATTTTGATCTCCACCCAAAAATGGACATACCAGGCAATTGAGTTTTCGGGCCGCTTGATTTTTTCTCCCTTTGTTTTTTTAATACATCAGCCAAACGCAAATGCTTATCCTGCATGCCTTTTACAGCAAGATCGACGCACTGCTTGTAAAATTCGGGTTTCTCTATAAAGAACACTCCGGTTTTAGTTTTCCTCAATCCGCAATCACAATTCTGCAAGAAACTGTGTAAAAGAACATTAGAAACAAAATTAAATGGTTCAAAAATCATGTTAGCGATAAAACTCTTGTATAATTCCAGAGATGTCAGCTGTTCGTTACTTCTAAAAACGTACTTTTAAAAATTAATAGTATAATTTGTTTATAATTAAAAGTTTAGTTAAGGTGGAATATGGGGTATATAACTCGATGTTTTTACTTAATAGAAAATTCTTAAGATACATTGTTGGCAATAAATTTAATGAAAAAAAATATTAAAAAGTATACGAGGCATTCTACGATACTTTAGCCACGAAAATTAAAAAAATGTTATCATCACCGTGTAATTGCGCTAAGATGAAATACTAACGCGTTAAAAAAATGATCACGTTGATTAGGGCCCCTACTAGCTTCCGGTTTCGAAAAAAGCTAAAATTTCAGTTTTTCGTTTTGAACGCCAAATAACTTCGCGAGGATTTATCGGAAAAACATTTGTAAAAAAATGAAAATTGTCTATTTTTCATTGTTATTACAAAAAAGTGTTGGCCCTAAACTCCGTGAGATTTTTTTTAACGCGTTAGTATTTCATCTTCACGCATTTTCACGGTGATGATAACATTTTGAAAATTTTGGTGGCTGAAGTATCGCCTCCCGAACAGATCCAGCGACTGGACGAATGACCGAAGAAACGACCGGTCGTTACATGCAAAAAAAAACCGTTGAAAAGAGGCAACCGACCAAGAAAACGACCATTGAACCAAGAAACAATCAACCAAAAATAATTTCAATGGGCCTTTCATCGGTCGTTTGCCTCTTTTGACGGTTTTTTTTTGTGCATTTAACGGCCGGTCGTTTTTTCGGTCGTTTGTTGGACTTTTTAGGTCGTTTTCGCGGTCGCCGGGATTGGTAGGGCTCATATGGCCTCATATGTAACGAGCAAAAGTAACGATCGCTACTTTCATCGTTACTCGTTACTCGCGTTACATTTACATTTTACATATTTTTTTCATTGAATTCAAGGCCAAAAATGTGTTTTGAGGATTTTATGTGAAGTTAAAACATTGAGTTATACAACGCGCAGGCCACCTTTGCTAAACTTTTAATAATAAGCAAATTATAGGATAAATAAAGAAAAGTGTGTGTTTAAAAGTAACGACCCTCGCAATCACGACGACTTTCAAAGTGACTATAAAAATAACGCTCAACAGAAGTTGTTTTTTGCACAGAAATAGCTTTCGGAAATTGTAAAAATGACCTTCGAAATGACGAAACAAAAAATGTGATAGTTACATTTTCGTTGCTAGAACCAATATCTTACCGTCAAAATGACCTTACCGTCAAAAGGGTCATCATGACGGTCAGTTATTGGTTCTGCTGACGAAAAAGCAACTGTAAGATTTTTGGGTTTGGTTATTTCGACGGTCATTTTGATAATTTCGAAAGTTTCTTCTGTGCAAAAAAAAACTTCTATTGAGCGTTATTTTTGTGGTCACTTTGATAGTTTTTTTAGGTAAAAATGAAAGTTGTCGTGATTGCTAGGGGACCAACTGACATCTCTGTATAATTCCAACCAATCTGAGATAAAACGAACGTACGACGACAAGGGTTGACCGTAGACTTGTCGCAGTTTTATGAAATCCAGCTCATTCGGAGTTTGCCAGTCGTTCTCGCAATTTTTCGACGACTCGCCCAGCCACTGTATACGACTTTTGTTTATTACATTGCCGCCGGAACTATCTCTATCTCTATCTCTATCTCTATCTCTATCTCTATCTCTATCTCTATCTCTATCTCTATCTCTATCTCTATCTCTATCTCTATCTCTATCTCTATCTCTATCTCTATCTCTATATCTCTATCTCTATCTCTACATCTCTATCTCTACATCTCTATCTCTACATCTCTATCTCTACATCTCTATCTCTACATCTCTATCTCTACATCTCTATCTCTACATCTCTATCTCTACATCTCTATCTCTACATCTCTATCTCTACATCTCTATCTCTACATCTCTATCTCTACATCTCTATCTCTACATCTCTATCTCTACATCTCTATCTCTACATCTCTATCTCTACATCTCTATCTCTACATCTCTATCTCTACATCTCTATCTCTACATCTCTATCTCTACATCTCTATCTCTACATCTCTATCTCTACATCTCTATCTCTACATCTCTATCTCTACATCTCTATCTCTACATCTCTATCTCTACATCTCTATCTCTACATCTCTATCTCTACATCTCTATCTCTACATCTCTATCTCTACATCTCTATCTCTACATCTCTATCTCTACATCTCTATCTCTACATCTCTATCTCTACATCTCTATCTCTTGTGACGGGTTCGTACGCCGAGAGTTTTCGGCGACTCGGCGACGAGCCCCGTGCCCCAATCTATTATGACGCCCGCACGCCTACCCAACGTTTTCGCCGCTCGTGCCGATGGGCGCCAGGCGATCTATTTCGCAAATCCCGATCGCCAGGGAAATGTCCGCAGTCTGTGCCGTTCCTTGTCGGTCTGCCGGCTAGCTGAAACGGGGGTGCAGTTCGGGGGGGGGGGGGGGGGGGGGGTACGCAGTCCACACGAAAGAAAAAAATCGAAGTCGGTCGTTTTTCGTATTATCCCAATCAAAGAAATTATTTATTTGTTCGTCCTTCTTCCCGGACCTGTTACTCGCTTAGTCTACAATAACTCCTCGCGACCGGCCACACGTCCGCACGTGCGACCCAACGCATGAAAAATCGTCAATCTGCGCGCAATTACTACAATACTGACTCGAGTCCGACAGGTTCCGCGATCCCAGCCCACGCGACGTATTTTCTCGCGCCGGGGAAGCCGGCTCGGACGAGGAGGTCGATTACCCAATCGCCGCACACTACGAGAGTCGACACGACAACAAAACTGCACCACGTGCGCCTACCTTTGTCGCTTCTCTCGTGTCGCACGTCTCGTCGTCCGCCAAGTCCTCGATTTCGCCGATGCCTCGTGGCCGGTTCACCTCCCTCGCTCTGCCGGGGCCTCGCGGCTCGCGCGCCTCGCTCGACGTCTGTCTTGGCTTCGCGCCGATTCCGACTCCTCTCACACACTCCTCACACACGCCGCTGCACTCGCTGTGCAGCCCTCGTGGCTCGCTTCGCGCTCACACTCGCTCTCTCTCTCATTCACGCGTCCAACACGCTCGTGCTCGGGCCCTGTGCCTCACTGCCTCGATCGTCGCGATTTTTCTCGTCTCCGCCGTCGTTGCGTAGCCCGCTTGGCGCCTCGAGCCCTTGGGGTGGGGGCCCTGTCCACGGGTTACGCGCTGTCTTCGCGCTCGCCGCTTCTCCCCCTCCTCCGGCCTGCCAGTCGTTCCTTCTCGCGCGCGGCAGCTCGTGCGGCGTAGTTCCTGGAAAATTATAACAGCGGTCTCCCCGCAGTCACTTGCTCTCGCATTGTCGCGTGCCGTTGCCGAGGAGCGATCGCGCAACGTCGCTGCGTAGCAGCGTCGCGATCGCGCGAAGTCCGGGTAAACGCGCGAGGGACGAGTCGCTATAGCGCCTCGTCACACTCTACATCTCTATCTCTACATCTCTATCCCTACATCTCTATCTCTACATCTCTATCCCTACATCTCTATCCCTACATCTCTATCTCTACATCTCTATCTCTACATCTCTATCTCTACATCTCTATCTCTACATCTCTATCCCTACATCTCTATCCCTACATCTCTATCTCTACATCTCTATCTCTACATCTCTATCTCTACATCTCTATCCCTACATCTCTATCTCTACATCTCTATCCCTACATCTCTATCTCTACATCTCTATCTCTACATCTCTATCTCTACATCTCTATCCCTACATCTCTATCCCTACATCTCTATCCCTACATCTCTATCTCTACATCTCTATCTCTACATCTCTATCTCTACATCTCTATCTCTACATCTCTATCTCTACATCTCTATCTCTACATCTCTATCTCTACATCTCTATCTCTACATCTCTATCTCTACATCTCTATCTCTACATCTCTATCTCTACATCTCTATCTCTACATCTCTATCTCTACATCTCTATCTCTACATCTCTATCTCTACATCTCTATCTCTACATCTCTATCTCTACATCTCTATCTCTACATCTCTATCTCTACATCTCGATCTCTACATCTCTATCTCTACATCTCTATCTCTACATCTCTATCTCTACATCTCTATCTCTACATCTCTATCTCTACATCTCTATCTCTACATCTCTATCTCTACATCTCTATCTCTACATCTCTATCTCTACGTCTCTATCTCTACATCTCTATCTCTACATCTCTATCTCTACATCTCTATCTCTACATCTCTATCTCTACATCTCTATCTCTACATCTCTATCTCTACATCTCTATCTCTACATCTCTATCTCTACATCTCTATCTCTACATCTCTATCTCTACATCTCTATCTCTACATCTCTATCTCTACATCTCTATCTCTACATCTCTATCTCTACATCTCTATCTCTACATCTCTATCTCTACATCTCTATCTCTACATCTCTATCTCTACATCTCTATCTCTACATCTCTATCTCTACATCTCTATCTCTACATCTCTATCTCTACATCTCTATCTCTACATCTCTATCTCTACATCTCTATCTCTACATCTCTATCTCTACATCTCTATCTCTACATCTCTATCTCTACATCTCTATCTCTACATCTCTATCTCTACATCTCTATCTCTACATCTCTATCTCTACATCTCTATCTCTACATCTCTATCTCTACATCTCTATCTCTACATCTCTATCTCTACATCTCTATCTCTACATCTCTATCTCTACATCTCTATCTCTACATCTCTATCTCTACATCTCTATCTCTACATCTCTATCCCTACATCTCTATCTCTACATCTCTATCTCTACATCTCTATCTCTACATCTCTATCTCTACATCTCTATCTCTACATCTCTATCTCTACATCTCTATCTCTACATCTCTATCTCTACATCTCTATCTCTACATCTCTATCTCTACATCTCTATCTCTACATCTCTATCTCTACATCTCTATCTCTACATCTCTATCTCTACATCTCTATCTCTACATCTCTATCTCTACATCTCTATCTCTACATCTCTATCTCTACATCTCTATCTCTACATCTCTATCTCTACATCTCTATCTCTACATCTCTATCTCTACATCTCTATCTCTACATCTCTATCTCTACATCTCTATCTCTACATCTCTATCTCTACATCTCTATCTCTACATCTCTATCTCTACATCTCTATCCCTACATCTCTATCCCTACATCTCTATCCCTACATCTCTATCTCTACATCTCT
Organism: Itoplectis maculator; assembly: GCA_964034905.1. Classification (NCBI taxonomy): domain Eukaryota; kingdom Metazoa; phylum Arthropoda; class Insecta; order Hymenoptera; family Ichneumonidae; genus Itoplectis; species Itoplectis maculator. The sequence continues at coordinate 6,024,193 of OZ035868.1, forward strand.
ATCTCTACATCTCTATCTCTACATCTCTATCTCTACATCTCTATCTCTACATCTCTATCTCTACATCTCTATCCCTACATCTCTATCTCTACATCTCTATCTCTACATCTCTATCTCTACATCTCTATCTCTACATCTCTATCTCTACATCTCTATCTCTACATCTTTATCTCTACATCTCTATCTCTACATCTCTATCTCTACATCTCTATCTCTACATCTCTATCTCTACATCTCTATCTCTACATCTCTATCTCTACATCTCTATCTCTACATCTCTATCTCTACATCTCTATCTCTACATCTCTATCTCTACATCTCTATCTCTACATCTCTATCTCTACATCTCTATCTCTACATCTCTATCTCTACATCTCTATCTCTACATCTCTATCTCTACATCTCTATCTCTACATCTCTATCTCTACATCTCTATCTCTACATCTCTATCTCTACATCTCTATCTCTACATCTCTATCTCTACATCTCTATCTCTACATCTCTATCTCTACATCTCTATCTCTACATCTCTATCTCTACATCTCTATCTCTACATCTCTATCTCTACATCTCTATCCCTACATCTCTATCCCTACATCTCTATCCCTACATCTCTATCTCTACATCTCTATCTCTACATCTCTATCTCTACATCTCTATCTCTACATCTCTATCTCTACATCTCTATCTCTACATCTCTATCTCTACATCTCTATCTCTACATCTCTATCTCTACATCTCTATCTCTACATCTCTATCTCTACATCTCTATCTCTACATCTCTATCTCTACATCTCTATCCCTACATCTCTATCCCTACATCTCTATCCCTACATCTCTATCTCTACATCTCTATCTCTACATCTCTATCTCTACATCTCTATCTCTACATCTCTATCTCTACATCTCTATCTCTACATCTCTATCTCTACATCTCGATCTCTACATCTCTATCTCTACATCTCTATCTCTACATCTCTATCTCTACATCTCTATCTCTACATCTCTATCTCTACATCTCTATCTCTACATCTCTATCTCTACATCTCTATCTCTACATCTCTATCTCTACGTCTCTATCTCTACATCTCTATCTCTACATCTCTATCTCTACATCTCTATCTCTACATCTCTATCTCTACATCTCTATCTCTACATCTCTATCTCTACATCTCTATCTCTACATCTCTATCTCTACATCTCTATCTCTACATCTCTATCTCTACATCTCTATCTCTACATCTCTATCTCTACATCTCTATCTCTACATCTCTATCTCTACATCTCTATCTCTACATCTCTATCTCTACATCTCTATCTCTACATCTCTATCTCTACATCTCTATCTCTACATCTCTATCTCTACATCTCTATCTCTACATCTCTATCTCTACATCTCTATCTCTACATCTCTATCTCTACATCTCTATCTCTACATCTCTATCTCTACATCTCTATCTCTACATCTCTATCTCTACATCTCTATCTCTACATCTCTATCTCTACATCTCTATCTCTACATCTCTATCTCTACATCTCTATCTCTACATCTCTATCTCTACATCTCTATCTCTACATCTCTATCTCTACATCTCTATCCCTACATCTCTATCCCTACATCTCTATCCTACATCTCTATCTCTACATCTCTATCTCTACATCTCTATCTCTACATCTCTATCTCTACATCTCTATCTCTACATCTCTATCTCTACATCTCTATCCCTACATCTCTATCTCTACATCTCTATCTCTACATCTCTATCTCTACATCTCTATCTCTACATCTCTATCTCTACATCTCTATCTCTACATCTTATCTCTACATCTCTATCTCTACATCTCTATCTCTACATCTCTATCTCTACATCTCTATCTCTACATCTCTATCTCTACATCTCTATCTCTACATCTCTATCTCTACATCTCTATCTCTACATCTCTATCTCTACATCTCTATCTCTACATCTCTATCTCTACATCTCTATCTCTACATCTCTATCTCTACATCTCTATCTCTACATCTCTATCTCTACATCTCTATCTCTACATCTCTATCTCTACATCTCTATCTCTACATCTCTATCTCTACATCTCTATCTCTACATCTCTATCTCTACATCTCTATCTCTACATCTCTATCTCTACATCTCTATCTCTACATCTCTATCTCTACATCTCTATCTCTACATCTCTATCTCTACATCTCTATCTCTACATCTCTATCCCTACATCTCTATCCCTACATCTCTATCCCTACATCTCTATCTCTACATCTCTATCTCTACATCTCTATCTCTACATCTCTATCTCTACATCTCTATCTCTACATCTCTATCTCTACATCTCTATCTCTACATCTCTATCTCTACATCTCTATCTCTACATCTCTATCTCTACATCTCTATCTCTACATCTCTATCTCTACATCTCTATCTCTACATCTCTATCCCTACATCTCTATCCCTACATCTCTATCCCTACATCTCTATCTCTACATCTCTATCTCTACATCTCTATCTCTACATCTCTATCTCTACATCTCTATCTCTACATCTCTATCTCTACATCTCTATCTCTACATCTCTATCTCTACATCTCTATCCCTACATCTCTATCCCTACATCTCTATCCCTACATCTCTATCTCTACATCTCTATCTCTACATCTCTATCTCTACATCTATCTATCTCTACATCTCTATCTCTACATCTCTATCTCTACATCTCTATCTCTACATCTCTATCTCTACATCTCTATCTCTACATCTCTATCTCTACATCTCTATCTCTACATCTCTATCTCTACATCTCTATCTCTACATCTCTATCTCTACATCTCTATCCCTACATCTCTATCCCTACATCTCTATCCCTACATCTCTATCTCTACATCTCTATCTCTACATCTCTATCTCTACATCTCTATCTCTACATCTCTATCTCTACATCTCTATCTCTACATCTCTATCTCTACATCTCTATCTCTACATCTCTATCCCTACATCTCTATCCCTACATCTCTATCTCTACATCTCTATCCCTACATCTCTATCCCTACATCTCTATCTCTACATCTCTATCTACATCTCTATCTCTACATCTCTATCTCTACATCTCTATCTCTACATCTCGATCTCTACATCTCTATCTCTACATCTCTATCTCTACATCTCTATCTCTACATCTCTATCTCTACATCTCTATCTCTACATCTCTATCTCTACATCTCTATCTCTACATCTCTATCTCTACATCTCTATCCCTACATCTCTATCCCTACATCTCTATCCCTACATCTCTATCTCTACATCTCTATCTCTACATCTCTATCTCTACATCTCTATCTCTACATCTCTATCTCTACATCTCTATCTCTACAATCTCTATCTCTACATCTCTATCTCTACATCTCTATCTCTACATCTCTATCTCTACATCTCTATCCCTACATCTCTATCCCTACATCTCTATCCCTACATCTCTATCTCTACATCTCTATCTCTACATCTCTATCTCTACATCTCTATCTCTACATCTCTATCTCTACATCTCTATCTCTACATCTCTATCTCTACATCTCTATCTCTACATCTCTATCTCTACATCTCTATCTCTACATCTCTATCTCTACATCTCTATCTCTACATCTCTATCTCTACATCTCTATCTCTACATCTCTATCCCTACATCTCTATCCCTACATCTCTATCTCTACATCTCTATCTCTACATCTCTATCTCTACATCTCTATCTCTACATCTCTATCTCTACATCTCTATCTCTACATCTCTATCTCTACATCTCTATCTCTACATCTCTATCTCTACATCTCTATCTCTACATCTCTATCTCTACATCTCTATCTCTACATCTCTATCTCTACATCTCTATCTCTACATCTCTATCTCTACATCTCTATCTCTACATCTCTATCTCTACATCTCTATCTCTACATCTCTATCTCTACATCTCTATCTCTACATCTCTATCTCTACATCTCTATCTCTACATCTCTATCTCTACATCTCTATCTCTACATCTCTATCTCTACATCTCTATCTCTACATCTCTATCTCTACATCTCTATCTCTACATCTCTATCTCTACATCTCTATCTCTACATCTCTATCTCTACATCTCTATCTCTACATCTCTATCTCTACATCTCTATCTCTACATCTCTATCTCTACATCTCTATCTCTACATCTCTATCTCTACATCTCTATCTCTACATCTCTATCTCTACATCTCTATCTCTACATCTCTATCTCTACATCTCTATCTCTACATCTCTACATCTCTATCTCTACATCTCTATCTCTACATCTCTATCTCTACATCTCTATCTCTACATCTCTATCTCTACATCTCTATCTCTACATCTCTATCTCTACATCTCTATCTCTACATCTCTATCTCTACATCTCTATCTCTACATCTCTATCTCTACATCTCTATCTCTACATCTCTATCTCTACATCTCTATCTCTACATCTCTATCTCTACATCTCTATCTCTACATCTCTATCTCTACATCTCTATCTCTACATCTCTATCTCTACATCTCTATCTCTACATCTCTATCTCTACATCTCTATCTCTACATCTCTATCTCTACATCTCTATCTCTACATCTCTATCTCTACATCTCTATCTCTACATCTCTATCTCTACATCTCTATCTCTACATCTCTATCTCTACATCTCTATCTCTACATCTCTATCCCTACATCTCTATCTCTACATCTCTATCCTACATCTCTATCTCTACATCTCTATCTCTACATCTCTATCTCTACATCTCTATCTCTACATCTCTATCTCTACATCTCTATCTCTACATCTCTATCCCTACATCTCTATCTCTACATCTCTATCTCTACATCTCTATCTCTACATCTCTATCTCTACATCTCTATCTCTACATCTCTATCTCTACATCTTATCTCTACATCTCTATCTCTACATCTCTATCTCTACATCTCTATCTCTACATCTCTATCTCTACATCTCTATCTCTACATCTCTATCTCTACATCTCTATCTCTACATCTCTATCTCTACATCTCTATCTCTACATCTCTATCTCTACATCTCTATCTCTACATCTCTATCTCTACATCTCTATCTCTACATCTCTATCTCTACATCTCTATCTCTACATCTCTATCTCTACATCTCTATCTCTACATCTCTATCTCTACATCTCTATCTCTACATCTCTATCTCTACATCTCTATCTCTACATCTCTATCTCTACATCTCTATCTCTACATCTCTATCTCTACATCTCTATCTCTACTCTCTATCTCTACATCTCTATCTCTACATCTCTATCTCTACATCTCTATCTCTACATCTCTATCTCTACATCTCTATCTCTACATCTCTATCTCTACATCTCTATCTCTACATCTCTATCTCTACATCTCTATCTCTACATCTCTATCTCTACATCTCTATCTCTACATCTCTATCTCTACATCTCTATCTCTACATCTCTATCTCTACATCTCTATCTCTACATCTCTATCTCTACATCTCTATCTCTACATCTCTATCTCTACATCTCTATCTCTACATCTCTATCTCTACATCTCTATCTCTACATCTCTATCTCTACATCTCTATCTCTACATCTCTATCTCTACATCTCTATCTCTACATCTCTATCTCTACATCTCTATCTCTACATCTCTATCTCTACATCTCTATCTCTACATCTCTATCTCTACATCTCTATCTCTACATCTCTATCTCTACATCTCTACTATCTCTACATCTCTATCTCTACATCTCTATCTCTACATCTCTATCTCTACATCTCTATCTCTACATCTCTATCTCTACATCTCTATCTCTACATCTCTATCTCTACATCTCTATCTCTACATCTCTATCTCTACATCTCTATCTCTACATCTCTATCTCTACATCTCTATCTCTACATCTCTATCTCTACATCTCTATCTCTACATCTCTATCTCTACATCTCTATCTCTACATCTCTATCTCTACATCTCTATCTCTACATCTCTATCTCTACATCTCTATCTCTACATCTCTATCTCTACATCTCTATCTCTACATCTCTATCTCTACATCTCTATCTCTACATCTCTATCTCTACATCTCTATCTCTACATCTCTATCTCTACATCTCTATCTCTACATCTCTATCTCTACATCTCTATCTCTACATCTCTATCTCTACATCTCTATCTCTACATCTCTATCTCTACATCTCTATCTCTACATCTCTATCTCTACATCTCTATCTCTACATCTCTATCTCTACATCTCTATCTCTACATCTCTATCTCTACATCTCTATCTCTACATCTCTATCTCTACATCTCTATCTCTACATCTCTATCTCTACATCTCTATCTCTACATCTCTATCTCTACATCTCTATCTCTACATCTCTATCTCTACATCTCTATCTCTACATCTCTATCTCTACATCTCTATCTCTACATCTCTATCTCTACATCTCTATCTCTACATCTCTATCTCTACATCTCTATCTCTACATCTCTATCTCTACATCTCTATCTCTACATCTCTATCTCTACATCTCTATCTCTACATCTCTATCTCTACATCTCTATCTCTACATCTCTATCTCTACATCTCTATCTCTACATCTCTATCTCTACATCTCTATCTCTACATCTCTATCTCTACATCTCTATCTCTACATCTCTATCTCTACATCTCTATCTCTACATCTCTATCTCTACATCTCTATCTCTACATCTCTATCTCTACATCTCTATCTCTACATCTCTATCTCTACATCTCTATCTCTACATCACTATCTCTACATCTCTATCTCTACATCTCTATCTCTACATCTCTATCTCTACATCTCTATCTCTACATCTCTATCTCTACATCTCTATCTCTACATCTCTATCTCTACATCTCTATCTCTACATCTCTATCTCTACATCTCTATCTCTACATCTCTATCTCTACATCTCTATCTCTACATCTCTATCTCTACATCTCTATCTCTACATCTCTATCTCTACATCTCTATCTCTACATCTCTATCTCTACATCTCTATCTCTACATCTCTATCTCTACATCTCTATCTCTACATCTCTATCTCTACATCTCTATCTCTACATCTCTATCTCTACATCTCTATCTCTACATCTCTATCTCTACATCTCTATCTCTACATCTCTATCTCTACATCTCTATCTCTACATCTCTATCTCTACATCTCTATCTCTACATCTCTATCTCTACATCTCTATCTCTACATCTCTATCTCTACATCTCTATCTCTACATCTCTATCTCTACATCTCTATCTCTACATCTCTATCTCTACATCTCTATCTCTACATCTCTATCTCTACATCTCTATCTCTACATCTCTATCTCTACATCTCTATCTCTACATCTCTATCTCTACATCTCTATCTCTACATCTCTATCTCTACATCTCTATCTCTACATCTCTATCTCTACATCTCTATCTCTACATCTCTATCTCTACATCTCTATCTCTACATCTCTATCTCTACATCTCTATCTCTACATCTCTATCTCTACATCTCTATCTCTACATCTCTATCTCTACATCTCTATCTCTACATCTCTATCTCTACATCTCTATCTCTACATCTCTATCTCTACATCTCTATCTCTACATCTCTATCTCTACATCTCTATCTCTACATCTCTATCTCTACATCTCTATCTCTACATCTCTATCTCTACATCTCTATCTCTACATCTCTATCTCTACATCTCTATCTCTACATCTCTATCTCTACATCTCTATCTCTACATCTCTATCTCTACATCTCTATCTCTACATCTCTATCTCTACATCTCTATCTCTACATCTCTATCTCTACATCTCTATCTCTACATCTCTATCTCTACATCTCTATCTCTACATCTCTATCTCTACATCTCTATCTCTACATCTCTATCTCTACATCTCTATCTCTACATCTCTATCTCTACATCTCTATCTCTACATCTCTATCTCTACATCTCTATCTCTACATCTCTATCTCTACATCTCTATCTCTACATCTCTATCTCTACATCTCTATCTCTACATCTCTATCTCTACATCTCTATCTCTACATCTCTATCTCTACATCTCTATCTCTACATCTCTATCTCTACATCTCTATCTCTACATCTCTATCTCTACATCTCTATCTCTACATCTCTATCTCTACATCTCTATCTCTACATCTCTATCTCTACATCTCTATCTCTACATCTCTATCTCTACATCTCTATCTCTACATCTCTATCTCTACATCTCTATCTCTACATCTCTATCTCTACATCTCTATCTCTACATCTCTATCTCTACATCTCTATCTCTACATCTCTATCTCTACATCTCTATCTCTACATCTCTATCTCTACATCTCTATCTCTACATCTCTATCTCTACATCTCTATCTCTACATCTCTATCTCTACATCTCTATCTCTACATCTCTATCTCTACATCTCTATCTCTACATCTCTATCTCTACATCTCTATCTCTACATCTCTATCTCTACATCTCTATCTCTACATCTCTATCTCTACATCTCTATCTCTACATCTCTATCTCTACATCTCTATCTCTACATCTCTATCTCTACATCTCTATCTCTACATCTCTATCTCTACATCTCTATCTCTACATCTCTATCTCTACATCTCTATCTCTACATCTCTATCTCTACATCTCTATCTCTACATCTCTATCTCTACATCTCTATCTCTACATCTCTATCTCTACATCTCTATCTCTACATCTCTATCTCTACATCTCTATCTCTACATCTCTATCTCTACATCTCTATCTCTACATCTCTATCTCTACATCTCTATCTCTACATCTCTATCTCTACATCTCTATCTCTACATCTCTATCTCTACATCTCTATCTCTACATCTCTATCTCTACATCTCTATCTCTACATCTCTATCTCTACATCTCTATCTCTACATCTCTATCTCTACATCTCTATCTCTACATCTCTATCTCTACATCTCTATCTCTACATCTCTATCTCTACATCTCTATCTCTACATCTCTATCTCTACATCTCTATCTCTACATCTCTATCTCTACATCTCTATCTCTACATCTCTATCTCTACATCTCTATCTCTACATCTCTATCTCTACATCTCTATCTCTACATCTCTATCTCTACATCTCTATCTCTACATCTCTATCTCTACATCTCTATCTCTACATCTCTATCTCTACATCTCTATCTCTACATCTCTATCTCTACATCTCTATCTCTACATCTCTATCTCTACATCTCTATCTCTACATCTCTATCTCTACATCTCTATCTCTACATCTCTATCTCTACATCTCTATCTCTACATCTCTATCTCTACATCTCTATCTCTACATCTCTATCTCTACATCTCTATCTCTACATCTCTATCTCTACATCTCTATCTCTACATCTCTATCTCTACATCTCTATCTCTACATCTCTATCTCTACATCTCTATCTCTACATCTCTATCTCTACATCTCTATCTCTACATCTCTATCTCTACATCTCTATCTCTACATCTCTATCTCTACATCTCTATCTCTACATCTCTATCTCTACATCTCTATCTCTACATCTCTATCTCTACATCTCTATCTCTACATCTCTATCTCTACATCTCTATCTCTACATCTCTATCTCTACATCTCTATCTCTACATCTCTATCTCTACATCTCTATCTCTACATCTCTATCTCTACATCTCTATCTCTACATCTCTATCTCTACATCTCTATCTCTACATCTCTATCTCTACATCTCTATCTCTACATCTCTATCTCTACATCTCTATCTCTACATCTCTATCTCTACATCTCTATCTCTACATCTCTATCTCTACATCTCTATCTCTACATCTCTATCTCTACATCTCTATCTCTACATCTCTATCTCTACATCTCTATCTCTACATCTCTATCTCTACATCTCTATCTCTACATCTCTATCTCTACATCTCTATCTCTACATCTCTATCTCTACATCTCTATCTCTACATCTCTATCTCTACATCTCTATCTCTACATCTCTATCTCTACATCTCTATCTCTACATCTCTATCTCTACATCTCTATCTCTACATCTCTATCTCTACATCTCTATCTCTACATCTCTATCTCTACATCTCTATCTCTACATCTCTATCTCTACATCTCTATCTCTACATCTCTATCTCTACATCTCTATCTCTACATCTCTATCTCTACATCTCTATCTCTACATCTCTATCTCTACATCTCTATCTCTACATCTCTATCTCTACATCTCTATCTCTACATCTCTATCTCTACATCTCTATCTCTACATCTCTATCTCTACATCTCTATCTCTACATCTCTATCTCTACATCTCTATCTCTACATCTCTATCTCTACATCTCTATCTCTACATCTCTATCTCTACATCTCTATCTCTACATCTCTATCTCTACATCTCTATCTCTACATCTCTATCTCTACATCTCTATCTCTACATCTCTATCTCTACATCTCTATCTCTACATCTCTATCTCTACATCTCTATCTCTACACTCTATCTCTACATCTCTATCTCTACATCTCTATCTCTACATCTCTATCTCTACATCTCTATCTCTACATCTCTATCTCTACATCTCTATCTCTACATCTCTATCTCTACATCTCTATCTCTACATCTCTATCTCTACATCTCTATCTCTACATCTCTATCTCTACATCTCTATCTCTACATCTCTATCTCTACATCTCTATCTCTACATCTCTATCTCTACATCTCTATCTCTACATCTCTATCTCTACATCTCTATCTCTACATCTCTATCTCTACATCTCTATCTCTACATCTCTATCTCTACATCTCTATCTCTACATCTCTATCTCTACATCTCTATCTCTACATCTCTATCTCTACATCTCTATCTCTACATCTCTATCTCTACATCTCTATCTCTACATCTCGATCTCTACATCTCTATCTCTACATCTCTATCTCTACATCTCTATCTCTACATCTCTATCTCTACATCTCTATCTCTACATCTCTATCTCTACATCTCTATCTCTACATCTCTATCTCTACATCTCTATCTCTACATCTCTATCTCTACATCTCTATCTCTACATCTCTATCTCTACATCTCTATCTCTACATCTCTATCTCTACATCTCTATCTCTACATCTCTATCTCTACATCTTATCTCTACATCTCTATCTCTACATCTCTATCTCTACATCTCTATCTCTACATCTCTATCTCTACATCTCTATCTCTACATCTCTATCTCTACATCTCTATCTCTACATCTCTATCTCTACATCTCTATCTCTACATCTCTATCTCTACATCTCTATCTCTACATCTCTATCTCTACATCTCTATCTCTACATCTCTATCTCTACATCTCTATCTCTACATCTCTATCTCTACATCTCTATCTCTACATCTCTATCTCTACATCTCTATCTCTACATCTCTATCTCTACATCTCTATCTCTACATCTCTATCTCTACATCTCTATCTCTACATCTCTATCTCTACATCTCTATCTCTACATCTCTATCTCTACATCTCTATCTCTACATCTCTATCTCTACATCTCTATCTCTACATCTCTATCTCTACATCTCTATCTCTACATCTCTATCTCTACATCTCTATCTCTACATCTCTATCTCTACATCTCTATCTCTACATCTCTATCTCTACATCTCTATCTCTACATCTCTATCTCTACATCTCTATCTCTACATCTCTATCTCTACATCTCTATCTCTACATCTCTATCTCTACATCTCTATCTCTACATCTCTATCTCTACATCTCTATCTCTACATCTCTATCTCTACATCTCTATCTCTACATCTCTATCCTTACATCTCTATCCCTACATCTCTATCCCTACATCTCTATCCCTACATCTCTATCCCTACATCTCTATCTCTACATCTCTATCTCTACATCTCTATCTCTACATCTCTATCTCTACATCTCTATCTCTACATCTCTATCTCTACATCTCTATCTCTACATCTCTATCTCTACATCTCTATCTCTACATCTCTATCTCTACATCTCTATCTCTACATCTCTATCTCTACATCTCTATCTCTACATCTCTATCTCTACATCTCTATCTCTACATCTCTATCTCTACATCTCTATCTCTACATCTCTATCTCTACATCTCTATCTCTACATCTCTATCTCTACATCTCTATCTCTACATCTCTATCTCTACATCTCTATCTCTACATCTCTATCTCTACATCTCTATCTCTACATCTCTATCTCTACATCTCTATCTCTACATCTCTATCTCTACATCTCTATCTCTACATCTCTATCTCTACATCTCTATCTCTACATCTCTATCTCTACATCTCTATCTCTACATCTCTATCTCTACATCTCTATCCCTACATCTCTATCCCTACATCTCTATCTCTACATCTCTATCTCTACATCTCTATCTCTACATCTCTATCTCTACATCTCTATCTCTACATCTCTATCTCTACATCTCTATCTCTACATCTCTATCTCTACATCTCTATCTCTACATCTCTATCTCTACATCTCTATCTCTACATCTCTATCTCTACATCTCTATCTCTACATCTCTATCCTTACATCTCTATCCCTACATCTCTATCCCTACATCTCTATCCCTACATCTCTATCTCTACATCTCTATCTCTACATCTCTATCTCTACATCTCTATCTCTTGTTACGTCCTGGCGTAACGCTCAAATTATATTCTTAAAAAAAAAAAACAAAAAAAAATTTATTAATCGAAAACTCGCAAAAGTGCGCTTAGCTCTCAACGAGTTGTGAAGGAGAGGAGGTAAAATGACGTGGAAACAGTAGGGATGGTTGTCTTGGAGCGCGGCGATGCGACACATGTGTGCATTATCGCATGGCAGGGAGAAACAGAGGAAAGAAGGAAGCGCTACAGCCTCCTCTTCCTCCTCCGCCAAACGCTCCGCCGACTAACAAACGGCAGCGTGTCCGTACGAGAATCAGTGCTGTATATATGTGTGAAATCGCTCCGGTATACGGACCGAGTCTGAGCTGCATTTGCTGCAACCACTGGTTCGCTCGGACCGAGCGTATCTAGCCCGTCGCCAAGGCCAAATAAACACTCCAGGGCCAAATAATCACTGTCGCATCGAGATGAAATTCCTGCTCGTACGCACTCGTACTCGTGACCTATATCTCCTCCACGAACTCCTCTGGCTGCCGGACGCACTTTTCGTTCCGCGTTCATGCAACAGAATTATTTAAAGGGAATATACCGCAATCGCGATAAATCAATTTATGCATTTGGTTGTATGATAAATTCGGTAATGATAAAAAAATATAATAAATAGTTGTCCATGTTTCCAAAGCTATTTGCAAGCATGGAACCATCAGGAAAAAATGCAACAAATCATTGCAGTCAGGACAAACAGTAAAAATATTTATTAAAAATTAACTCTCGACTATAAAACGACGGAGTGATCCTTATAATTATTGAACATTAGAGACGGATAAAATCTTGCCTTCTACGTCGCGCATTCTTAGTTGCGACGTAGAAACGCCTGAGGGAACGCAGCAAGCGTTTTGATTGGTTGATCGGGAAGAGCACGTTTTATAAACATCATTAGCAGCTCGAGAGGAGCATTGCATTTTTTTCGCCGCCGCTTTTCCTCACTGCGATCTGTCAACACTTCCCTGTGTCGGCGTCGATCGAGTATCATATTACGAACCCTCGCACTGCATCGCTACTGCAAGCGACTAGCAGCAACGAAGAGTCGCCTGCACTGAAGCAGCCACTACAGGGTAGAACAAAATGCAGACCCAGTAACATCGCACAAGGAAAATAGAGATCGAGATGCGATTAGTTTTGAAAGGGGTTGTGCCTATTGCGAAATCTTAAGAAGGGGACACTACTGCCCCAACACCATGAAATAATTCCAAGAAATCACCCACACTAATATGAATACGTATACCTATTATGGTCAAACCCCTATATAAACCGAGCTTCGGAAGCTCGATCATGCAGTCCGGCGGGAGCTATTCCCGAAGTCATCTTCGCGTGCAGTTCGATCATCGTGAGTTCCAATCGAGCCCCTTCGTGAAATCTTCTAAGTCCATTAAAAGACTTAGAAAATTCTGATTTAATTCCACTTTGGACTTAGAAAATTTTGATTTATTTCCATTAAAGGACTTAGAAAATTTTGATTTATTTCCAACTTGGACTTAGAAAATTCTGATTTAATTCCACCTTGGACTTAGAAAATTCTGATTTATTTCCACTTTGGACTTAGAAAATTTCCGATTTATTTCAAACTTTGGAATTTTAACTTTGGACTTAGAAAATTTCCGATTTATTTCAAACTTTGGAAATTTAACTTTGAACTTAGAAAATTTCCGATTTATTTCAAACTTTGGAATTTTTACTTTGGACTTAGAATAATTCTCGACTTGAATTATTTCAAACTTTGGAATTTCACCTTGGAACTTAATAAATTTTTGTTGTGTTGGAACTTACTAAAATCATTGGCTCATTGGAATTTTGCGCGATCTTCGACTTTGATTATTTTTGAGAAGTTTGATTATTTTAAAGAATTTATTTTACGTTGAACTTAGAATAATTTTATACGATTTGTACTCAGCTTTAAACTTAGATTGTAACGGGAATATCGAACGCACATTTATTCAGTTTTTGCACTTACTTTAATAAACTTAATCATTGCATCGAATTAGAGTGAGTTTCGCAAATTATTTCAACAACGTAAACCATCATCAACCTTCCACCCAGAACTGAGTCAACCGGCCTGCATCACCAGTAACAGTAAGTAAATCAAACTTTTATTATTTTTCTCGCGATTATTAAATTTTACCCTATTTTGGAACATCTTATATTTACCCTAGATTCAAACGACAATTCCCCTCCCTAACGTTTATTCACTCTTTATCCGACAAACCACTCGTGCCTCTGTCCCGAGTAAATTTCCGAAAGGTTAGGACTCGAAAGCGAGGCTGCCACTCAGTGTTCTTAGTCAGGTGTGGTAAAGGGGAAGCTTTAGCTTCCACTGACCAGAGTACGGGAACCCGAAACTGAGGCGGTGACACAAGCGTGTAAATCCGAAGTTGATTTAAATCTCAACCGAAGTTTTGACGTAACAAATTTGGGGGCTCGTCCGGGATCTTATAGAGTGGTTTCAATCGTGATATAGTGTGAAATAAACCAACTGAAGCACGAATTAAATAAAAGAAAAGACATGTGAAACAAAAGTGTTAATTATACAGTGAAGAAATCCGAAATGCTTTCAAATGCTAAAACAGAAGAAGTTACCCGATACCGAAAGGGAGATTGAACACCCTTCGGAAATTTCATCAGTTATTACCGACCCAATAAATCAAGCAACGTTCTTGAAATATTTTGAATTGAAAAATACAGAGTTAGCGGCTTCTGAAAGAAAGGTGTACCTCTCGCAAAAGGGACGTAAAACCCGAAAAATTAACTATGCAAGACTTAATACCGGGACGAAAATAGAATAAAATTCAATAAAATAAAACACGAAACCGTACGTTCTGCTCGATTGAATAAATATTTTTTTTTTTTTTTTACATACATTAACATCGGTGTGATTTAATAAAAAAATTTTACCGATCTAGATTTCTGCAGTCGAAAATACCTACTCCTTGAAAGATCTTTTTAGGCTTAAGTTTAGAAAATAAGTTCACAAACTCATTTTTAGGCATTAAGGTATGAAAGAGGTGCATACGTACTGCACGTCACGCTTGTTCTGATACAGGTGCTACATTCTTGCACATCAGAAACATTTTTAGGCATTAAGGTTGTATGAATGTGATGCATACCCGCTTGTCCCGATCATATCGAAACATTTTTTTAGGCATTAAGGTATGAAAGAGGTGCATACGTACTGCACGTCACGCTTGTTCTGATACAGGTGCTACATTCTTGCACATCAGAAACATTTTTAGGCATTAAGGTTGTATGAATGTGATGCATACCCGCTTGTCCCGATCATATCGAAACTCATTTTTTAGGCATTAAGGTTTGAAAGAGGTGCATACGTACTGCACGTCACGCTTGTTCTGATACAGGTGCTACATTCTTGCACATCAGAAACATTTTTAGGCATTAAGGTTGTATGAATGTGATGCATACCCGCTTGTCCCGATCATATCGAAACTCATTTTTTAGGCATTAAGGTTTGAAAGAGGTGCATACGTACTGCACGTCACGCTTGTTCTGATACAGGTGCTACATTCTTGCACATCAGAAACATTTTTAGGCATTAAGGTTGTATGAATGTGATGCATACCCGCTTGTCCCGATCATATCGAAACATTTTTTAGGCATTAAGGTTTGAAAGAGGTGCATACGTACTGCACGTCACGCTTGTTCTGATACAGGTGCTACATTCTTGCACATCAGAAACATTTTTAGGCATTAAGGTTGTATGAATGTGATGCATACCCGTTTGTCCCGATCATATCGAAACTCATTTTTTAGGCATTAAGGTATGAAAGAGGTGCATACGTACTGCACGTCACGCTTGTTCTGATACAGGTGCTACATTCTTGCACATCAGAAACATTTTTAGGCATTAAGGTTGTATGAATGTGATGCATACCCGCTTGTCCCGATCACATCGAAACTCATTTTTTAGGCATTAAGGTTTGAAAGAGGTGCATACGTACTGCACGTCACGCTTGTTCTGATACAGGTGCTACATTCTTGCACATCAGAAACATTTTTAGGCATTAAGGTGTGATTGAGTGCATCCGCTTTGCACAACGAAAACTTATCCCATTATTTTACCCAATCTGCGCACGTTTCTCGCACAAGAATCTCGACTCGACTGTAGAAATTAAGGATCAATGGGAAAACGCCGAGGCGGTCGGAAATATCAGGCACGCAAAGCAACTGCAATTGCTGCCCAAACGTTACTTTACTTAATGGAAAATAATAGATCAAACACTGTAACTAAAATAGATCAAGCTAAAGAAGAAATTAACAAAGAACAGAGCCAGACGTACACGTCGCCTCAGAAAAATTAATGGATGAACATTTAATTAGAAAAACAAAAACACTCAACTTAAAGAAATTACGGTATCACCCAATTGGGAGTGATTTCCTTACATATCTTGAAACCGTGAGCAAAGTACCAAACACAGAAAAAGACATTACGGTCGAAGATACTGATAAACTTAGTTTTTCGCCAAATTCACGTACACCACAATTGATACAGCACCCGAAAAATCTTAGTATTGAAACATCACTTTCAGAACCCTCCGAAAAGAAAGAAATAAAAATTTCAACTCAAGAGATTTCAAGACAAACTACTTATGATTCCGGAAAATAATTCAAAGCTGAATAAAGTCTCTCGTAATAACTATAACCTCCCTTAAGAACTATCACTGTTGAGTAAGAAGTTACACAGAAAAGGGAAACTCGAGTAAACATCCAACCCCATACGTTTGATTTTCCCGATGCTGTTTGAATGGTTAGAAGTAATATTTAACAATTTTATGCTCTGGCTTCTCCACATGTTTTTGGGACAACCAAGATTAAACAAAAAACACCCCAGGACTTATACTAGACAGAGAGTTAGGTACCAATACTTTAAAAAGGTGTAGTAAAGTAAAAATACGATAAAACCAAATGTCGTCAACTCGATCCAAAAAGGACCTTAGTGGATTTAAAACTAATGAATATCTATGCGAAAGAAGACGCAAACCAAAAAACAAAATCAATACACTAGAGGATATCGGTGAAGCAACTACATCAAATAATCCACTTATACCCGAAGATATAGAAACCTCAGTCACTGACGAACTAACACCTTGCGAAACATTATTTGAACAAGAACCTCAGTCTGACGAATCGAACCCCCAGGAAACCATCCATCCCGCAATAGAAATTCCCAAGAGCCCATTAAAAGACGATAAATCTGAAGCAACTGGCGGAGAAATTATTGAAGAATTGATTGACGAAGACAACGAAAGCATAGGACCCGAAGGAATTCGAGTCATTAACGAGGACGACGACACTAAATCTTATAACGAAGAAGACTTTGACAGTAGCGATTTTGCAAATTGGCCGAACGACTTTTTAAAGATTACTGATTATTCGGACGCAAGGACATTTGCAGAATTCACACAACAAGTACGCCAACGAATTGAAAATGATCCCGTAAACAGCGGGCTAGCCTTAGTTGGGGGATTTGTTACGCAAACAGGTTTACGAGCCATCGAGTATCACCCCGTGCTAGCTCAAATTGATGCCGCTAATAACTCCACGACAGAAGTTCCACGACTCCTAGAATTGTCAGCTCATAATACACCGGTTACTGAACAACCTCCATTATTGCAAACTACGAACGAAAATACGCCACCCACATCTAAAAATAGAGTAACGTTCGCCGACTCAGCCAGTAGTAACGAATCATTCTATACGCCTCTTGGTGGAACAACCCCATTTAATAAAACCTTAGATAAAGATTTCGAACCCACTCCAAAAGGAAGAACTCATTCTCCAAAGTCAAGTACTAAATCTACCGACGGAATAAAGCTAAGACCAATATTGAAAGCCCCCCATATTCTGCCGAGGAAATTGTCAGACACCTTTTTCCTAAAACAGGATCCAGCAGAACCTGGGTGTTCAAAAGATTCAGAGGAAAAACCAACCCGAGCTAACGATCTTCCGCAACAATTTCAATTTAAATCTCCCTCCGCACCACCCTCAAGAAACCCAGAACATCAAAAGGCTACTCTTCCCGCAATGGTTAATAATCAAACTTTATCTCTAAGGGACGCCCTTGCGGTGATCCCCAACTACGATGGACACACGATGTCATTGGGAATGTTCATTCAGGGCTGTAGAGAGGCTTTAGTAATGATGGGACCAGGAGCTGAATCTAACTTAGTAAAAGCCGTTCGCGTAAAAATCATGGGAGAGCCGCGTCGTACCATACAGGGCCGCACGTTTGAAAGTATTTCTGAATTAGAAAAGTTTCTTAAAAATCTCTATGCGCCAAAGCGAAACGTTTACCAACTTCAAGGAGAATTAGGAACTATTTATCAGCGCGAAAATGAATCAGTAATTGCATATGCTAACCGCGTACGAGATCTTGGAAATCTAATTCTCGAAAATTATGATGCAAACGAAGAAAATCCCATGACCACCGCTTTCATAGATAATACGAAGGAAAGTCTCCCAACGTGTTTCCTACACGGTTTGAAACCAGAGATTGAACAACGTTTATCTTTCGAAAGAAACCTAGACGAGTTAATCGCAAAAGCGGTACAAATTGAAAAACAGTTAATATCACAAGCAGCCTTACGTAGCGGTAATAGACCACCTCCCGAACCGAAACCAAGCAAGTTAGAAGGAAAACGCGGAATTCATGTTGTAACAACCGACGAACTGAATTGTCAACTTTGCGACAAAAAGGGGCATACCGCTAAGGGATGTACAGCGAAAGAAATTAAACAGATTCAATCCAATAACTCCCAGGACCAAGCGAACAGAGAAAACGGGCCGCGTATATGTCAAATTTGTAAGAAAACCGGGCATTTGGCAGATAAATGTTTTAGAATTTTTCCACCGACAAAAAATAATGACTCCATCGAGCCCCCTCAACTTACAATATGCCAAATATGTAACAAACGAGGACACACAGCTGACCGCTGCTACCAAATCTTCCCACCTGAAAGATCTAGTATTTCATCAATATTCTGTCAAATTTGCAAAAAACCTGGTCATTCCGCTAGTACATGTTCCCGACTACCCGCTAAGCCCTCGGGTTTAGCGAATCTGTCTCGCGCTCAAGTACCACAGAATTTACGCTATCCAGATTCTGGAGAAATTCACTGTCAGATATGTAAAAGGGAAGGCCATGGGGCTCATATATGTCCATATCGTAACAATTATTCGCAACCATTGAACAATAATCGTCCCAATACTAGTGAAAACTATACAAATTCCAACAGAGGTACCGATAACTTCATAGGAACGTGTCATTATTGTAAGAAACCCGGGCATTTCATTCGAGACTGCCCGAGTAGGCAAGCAAACGAAGAAAAATATGGTAGGACGGGAAACGGCAGTGGACTCCCGAGTTCGGGTGCGCCCAGGGAGACCCCACAGATTTCGCGCCCTATCAATGTGATTATAAACAAGAAACTCGCCATGAATCTCGAGTAAAGCAAATTTCTAATATTCGACTGCAAATGGAAAGCAGCGTACCCACGGTGTTAATGACAGCAGAAGAAGTAATATCTCCCATCACCCTGCTGATAGATACCGGGGCGGGGCCGAATATTTTAAAGATACAATACTTAAACCCGAATATTCTTATAAATCGTGAGGAAATTTTGCAACTCAATGGTATCACTAAAAATTCAATTTACACATTGGGATACGTTACCATACAAGCGTTTGGTCGTCACACAACATTTCATATCGTTAGTCATAATTTTCCGATCAAAGAGGGCGGAATACTGGGAACAGATTACTTAAGTGGAAACCGTGTGAAAATTGATTATGAAAAAAGGCAATTAAAAATGCAAAGCGTTATAATACCATTCGCAACCCAGGAAACTATTGTTATCCCTGCAGGGTCCACCAAATTATGCTTCGTGCGAGTGAAAAATTTGGAAATACGGGAAGGCTTCTTACCTCCCCTGGATGCAGGTAAAGGAATAAGCATAGAACGCGGGTTCGTTAGCAATAACAATGGTAAAGCCTATATTTACATAACCAATAGCAATCCATATGATGTACAAATACAGGTTCCGGTCTTGAGATTAATACCATCAGAGGAATTAGACAACGCGATCGAAGTTAGAAGACGTGAAATAAATAATACATTCAAGAGCTCGGAATACACTGACAGACAAAACTTAAAGAAGAATAAGAAAGTTCAATTCAACCCTGTGGTGGAAATAATAGAGATACCGAATTCAACAAAGGAAAATAAAATCAAATCTGAAAACCCAACAACAGTAGATAAAGACACATTTTTTTTGAATCCCATAAATCGTCTAGGAACAGAAGACCACTCAGGAAATATTTATGAAATGATAAACGAGGTAACAGGAAAAATGCAAATCTGTGGAGATTTAATGGAAAAAACTAATGGAATAATAAAAACAAAAGAACCACCTATGAAAAAGATCAAATTGAACAATTATATGGAAGTAGATAAAGTCAAGTCAGATTTTGAATCACAAACATCAAAACAGGAATCATGTCCACATGACAATATGAAAAATACCCTTGAAGAACTAATTAGCATAATAGAGAGGCTCGAAAATAATTTAGTAAACAATGAGGATCAGACTGAGCCGACAACATGTAGGAAAACAGTAAAAGAGGGACTTTCCGGTAGGAATCCGGTAGAATTACGCGATAATTCGAAAGAAGTTGTAACGTTTAAAGGATACACAGACGACTTTGATAATTTTATTCATGACCAAACAGCGGATGTCAAGAAAAAGATATCAACGACAAATTCAATAACAAAGGAAGAAGTAACCTATATGGAGAAAAAGAATATCCGCAGTAGTTCAGACGGCATTATCGTGTCAAAAGAAGTAGATTTTGTATTAAAACAAACGGACAATAATTCATGCCTTGTACGCGATAGAAAAATTGTAGATGCGATAACACCACCCGAAAACCATAACGAGGAACATAATTATTGTATTAATGAAAATCAAACGAACTATGCGAAGGAAATAATGTTGGAAAATTCAGAAAATAATAACGAAGTAATACAGCAGGAAAATAAATTCTGGAATAAAATAACTTGTAATGTCGAAACCAGCGAAATACCCCGTGAAGCATTCTTGAACCAAATAATACAAAATACAGAAGTTAAAGATCTTAAAGGTAATACGGAAACTAGTGGAAAGCTAACAAATTTCAATCCTAATCCCTCGGGAACTTTAGTAAAGATAGACGACTCTGAGAATTGTGTAATTAATTATCTTGCAACGCGGAATCCTGATCCAAGGGAATGGGCAGGACCTCTTGAGGAAATTATTGAGAAAAATAAAGTAAATTGTCTCGCAATGCGGAAACCTGATACCAAGGAATGGGCAGGACCGGTTGGAGAAGCTACGTGTTCTGGTGATATCGCATGGACGTTAGGGGAAGAACCCCACGAGGATGTCGATAGTCACGGTTCATTTAAATCTCGAGTTTGTGGTAAATTACTAGGTAACGAAGGAGATTTCGTAAGCGAAATGTTTGCAGAAGCTAACACTAGTAAGGCCGGAATGAATAAAAATAGGTTGAAAGAAACCAGGAACAAAGAACAAGTAAATGAATCAAGTGAAAATAAAAATAGGTTGAAAGAAACCAGAAACAAAGAAAAGGTAAATGAATCAAGTGAAAATAAAAATAGGTTGAAAGAAACCAGAAACAAAGAAAAGGTAAATGAATCAAATGAAAATAAAAATAGTATTGAATTTTGTATTACGCCGATTGAGAAACCTGACGCCCAAGAACGGGCATGTCTAACAAAAAGGAAAAGCTGCGTCGATGCCGTACGCACGGTAGGGACAGAATCCCTCGAGGGTGCCGGAAATCACGTATACACGGGAGGTCGAATTTGTGAAAATGATCCGCGATCAGAGTCGAAACGCGGTATTGAAACAGTTAAAATAGAAGCGAGTTGTAAAGACAAAACAAAAAAGTATAAACAGGGAATAATCAACGATAAACAGCGAAAAATAGGACCAGAGAGAGACGAAATTTTCAACATTATGTTAGAAGAAGAATTAAAATACCCAGAAAACACAATAATTAATGAGGAAATAACTAATGGGGAATTAAGTACTCCCCTGATAAAGAAACTCACGAGCTCCATCATAGATAGGGAAAAAGATTTACATCACGAATCATGTTACGTAATCACGGAAAACACAACCGACGAGCGTTACAATGAAATAATTAAATTATTGAGATTGACGGAATTAAAAGAGGACGAAAGGTTGAGTATAGAAAACCTCTTGAAAGAAAGCGCGCATTTGTATCAGATCCCAGGAGATTTATTAACCAGTACAACAATTTTGCAACATCGAATCCCCACGGTAGACGATCACCCCATCAATACACGTGGATACCGATGGCCAGAAGTAACAAAAAATGAAATAGAAAAACAAATAGAAGACATGCTCAGCAAGGGGATAATAATACCATCCACCTCGCCTTATAACTGTCCAGTGTGGGTTGTCCCTAAAAAAGCCGATTCACAAGGCAATAAAAAATGGCGAGTTGTATTTGACTATCGAGCGTTAAATGAAAAGACAATACCCGATGCGTACCCCATTCCCAACATCACTGACATACTAGACCAATTAGGAGGCGCACAATATTTTTCAGTATTTGACTTAGCATCTGGATTCCATCAAATCGAAGTGTCGCCTGATGATCGTCATAAGACGGCTTTTACCACGCCCCGTGGACACTTCGAGTTTGTGCGTATGCCATTCGGTTTGCGGAACGCTCCTCCCACTTTCCAGCGAGCCATGGATCTCACATTGAGCGGGCTCCTCGGAAAGGGAATTTTTGTCTATCTAGACGACATTGTTATTTACGCGAGAGACCTTCAAGAGCACGAGAAAATATATAAGGAATTAATGGAGCGATTAGAAGCAACAAACTTGAAATTACAACCGGATAAATGTGAGTTCTTGAAAAGAGAAGTCGCATACCTAGGACATATTATTGGTAATAACGGTGTACGCCCTGATCCAAAGAAATTAGAAGCCGTTCGCGAGTACCCGCCACTCAAAAATGTCAAGAACATCCGACAATTTCTGGGATTAACCGGATATTATAGGAAATTTATCGAAGGATATGCAAAAATAACAAAACCCCTCACAATACTATTAAGAAAGGAAACGAAGTTCGAATGGGGGCCCGAACAACAGGAAGCTTTCGAAAACTTAAAAGATAAACTTTGCACAGCACCAGTCTTACAGTACCCAGATTTTACCCAACCATTTATTTTAACCACTGACGCGTCAGGCTATGCCATAGGCAGTATCCTTTCACAAGGAGAAATCTATCACGACCATCCTTGTGCATATGCATCTCGAGCCCTGAGTCAAGTGGAAGAAAGATATGATACGTACGAAAAGGAAGCATTAGCAATTGTGTACTCCATATTACATTTTCGCCCTTATCTATACGGACGTTGCTTCACAGTAGTAACAGACCATAAACCCTTGCTATGGTTCCGACGAGCAACCGATGGAAATTCAAAAATTTTACGCTGGAGACTGAAACTCGCTGAGTACGAATACAACGTAGTATACAGAGCAGGAAAAACTAACGTTAATGCAGACGCGCTTTCGCGAAATCCCGTGGAAGAATTCAGTATCAATGATGAAATATCTGTTGTCAGTATGAAACCATTTACCGGACATCCTATGAAATATAAAAAAGCCTTAACCGATGCAGAAATTAGTCGTATATTAGAAGATCCCGAAGTAGAATCTGAAATTGAGGACCCTAACAATGTTGAAGAAGAAAATATATTTTTCGGGGATGAAATTGAAATAGATTGGGATCGCGAACCCCCGAACATCAATGATGAATATGAGGAAGAAACTATAATATGTGTACCAGATATAAATTCGGAAGATAATATTGTCTCCTTCGAATCAGACGATAATATACCAGCCCGACTTGCAAGCAAAGAGGTTAATTTAAGCAGTAAAGAAAAGTCTCCACGACCCAATACCACGATGCGACGACTCAAAGACTTGGAACCCACCCCCTCAACATCCTTTGATAATACCTTGCCAGACTATCCAGACTCAAGTAACGAACTTGAAATTATAGAAACTAATCTACAGAAAGAATCAAAACGAAAAAAACGTAGTCCTAGACCTCTTAGAACAAGCGATACGGAGTCAAGCAGCGATGAATCTGCCGTGGACGACACAAATGTAGACGAAACATTATTCCCAGATTTAGAACAAGAAACTACTGGAGGAAGAATAACCTCCTCAAATATTATACAGTCCCGCGATTTATTTTACACTAGGAAAGACAATCTTGTCTATTTTGTCTCTACCGATTGTGAACCAATAGATTCTGGAGCCATTGCACTTAGAGATCATAATCAATTTCCATATTTAAAGGATTTAGTTTTAAATAAACCACAATCAGTCATGAAAAAGGGGAATAAATTTAATATCGCAATACCAATCACCGAAACTTCAGAAGAAGGTCCTACTTTATCAATGAAAAACGTAATAGAAGCATTGAAAAATACTCGCTATCTGATTGACAAATTATCATTAGAAACGGTGAGCCTAGCTAAATCGGAATCCATATTAAAGGTTCCTTGGGAACAAATTGTGGCACAAATTCAACTACTATTTGCCTTAAGCGATACAAAAATAATTATATGCAACGGTTTAGTAAAACAACCAGCAAGGGAAGACCGATATAAAATAATCGAAGAAATGCATTGTTCTGCCATTGGTGGACACAGAGGAGTTAGTAAAACTTATAACCGAATTCGACACGAATATTTCTGGAGGAATATGAAGACCGATATTCAGGAATATATTCAAAAATGTTTGCAATGCCAGTTAAAAAAATTAGTACGGGTAAAAACAAAACAGCCGATGATAATTACTGATACACCCGCAATAGCCTTTGATAAAATCGCTATGGATATAGTAGGTCCACTCCCACGCACGGAAGAAGGAAACGAATATATACTTACAATTCAAGATCAACTAACAAAATATTGTGTCGCGATACCGATTCCAGACGCAAAGGCAGTAACCATAGCCGAGGTATTCGTTAAACGATTCATTTGTTATTTCGGATCCCCTAAAGCAGTACTTACCGATCAAGGTAGTAATTTCCTGAGCAACTTTTTGAAGCAAATTGCTAAATTATTTAAAATTCGTAAGGTCCGAACTACAGCCTTTCACCCCCAGTCAAACGGATCACTAGAAAGGTCGCATCACGCCCTTGGCGAATATCTCAAACAATTTACAGATAGACAACATGACTGGGACGAATGGGTAGAGATGGCTATCTATAATTATAATACAAATGTACATGAGGGTACCAAACACACCCCATATGAGATGGTATTTGGAAAAATAGCGCGGACTCCATCGAGTATGTCACCGTCCGAAATTGAAAAGCTGGACACCTACGATGATTATTTAACGCGATTGGTTACACAAATTCATGAAATCCAAAACATAGGACGACAGAATCTTATTAAAGCTAAGGAAAAATCGAAGGAATATCAAGATAAGAAAATAAACCCAGTAGAATTCAAGGTTGGTGAACCAGTATTTTTGCTTAAAGGACCAAAACCGGGGAAATTCGGAGACCACTATACCGGACCTCACCTGATTACCGAGATACTGACAAAGGGTAACGTACGTGTCAAATTACCGCGAAGGGACATAATAGTGCATACTAACCGCCTGAAGAAATCAAAAATTACAACCATAGAAAAATAACCAGTCAGGAGGAATATATATATATATCCAAATTTCACATTATAATCTAACAAAAAAAAATAATAACAATGGATAACAAACCGCATTTCGGCCCAGATGATCATGAACACCATCGATATGAGGAAAATCGACTTGAGTCCTTTAATCATTACTGGAACAGTCCAGATAATTGGAATCCGAACACCAAATATGGTATTCCGAATTCCAAAATGATCGGAAAATATAACGTCCTCAGACCCAAAATATTCGCAGAGGCCGGATTCTTTTACCCCGGACCAGACGACATGGTCCAGTGTTTCAGTTGTAATCTTCGTCTTGAAAATTGGAAGGAGGGAGAAATGCCGAGAGACAGGCACCAGTCAGTATACCGAAAGTGTCAATTTTTACAAGGAAAACCGCATGGTAACGTGCCAATCGAACTAGAAGAAACAAACTATCATTTTGAGTATGAACGGCTTGTCTCTTTCCGCTCGTGGAAATCCGAAGCAATAAAACCAGAAGCACTCGCTTCAGCTGGATTTTATTATACGGGCAAAGACGATCAGGTTAAATGTTTCGCCTGTAAAGTCGTAATCTCTGGCTGGGAAGATCACGATTTCCCCAGAATTAAGCATAATAGACTGACAACCGGATGCCCGTTTTTACGTCACCAACCCACTGATAACCTACCTATCAACGAGGACTACAGATCCCTTCCGCAGCTAGAGGTCTTGAAACAGATTGTTGAAGAGAATTTGTCCGGATCAAGATTAAACACGCCCATTGAGAACACCCTTGATATGGAAACATATATCCCAATAAGCCCTCATTTAGCTGAAGATTTCGCCAGAGTCAAAACTTTTCAGGGATGGCCCAAACCTGGTGCATCCATTATTATTCTCCTCGCTCAGGCAGGTTTCGTTTATACTGGACGAGGTGACAAGACCAGATGTTTTCATTGCGGATTAGTACTCGAAAATTGGCAAATCAACGATGACCCCTTTGTCGAGCATAAAATGTGGAACCCACTATGTAAATTTATAATGGGAACGGACCGCTACACAGTCCGAGACGCCTTAATACGAGAATTGCGTCGAGAAGCCGCAAATCGGCCAATGCAACAAGAATTGCAGTTTTCCGCTCGCCCACGTGCTCCCCCTTCATCCCCAGAACATTCCGAATCTGAGGGAGAAGATTATATAGACACGCTCGAGATGGAGACAACGTGCCCCAACGACCAATAAAAATTACCTATACTCGTAAAAATCATTTTTTTTTTTTACTCGGGTTGTAAAGAATTCATTTGCAAACACAGGTTAAAATTAATTTTAGGAAATTGACGGAAATAAAGATTTGACAAGACATAGCAAGATGAAAAAGAAAAAAAAAAAACAAGCAGGATTCAAAAATTAGCACATCGGTATTTTTGCTTAACAGACGAAACCTGGGAAATACGACGATCAATATACCGGAGTTCACCCGATTACCAAGAAAACGACTAAGGGTAAAGTACGTGTTGAGATACCACCAGCTAACGTTTACAAAAAAATTTAAATAAAGAACATAATTTTTCTAATACCACACCAAAGATTTAGTAAATAAAAAAAAGAGGAAAAGGGTATATAAAACGAAACTATGTCAGAAGCACACGCTGTAAATTTTACAACACCAAAGTTCTGTGAAAAATCACATGAAAAATTTCGATTTGAGCGGGAACGTCTCGTTAGTTTCGATACATGGAACGGTAATGTGAAACCTGAAGCGCTCGCTGAAGCAGGATTCTATTACACTGGAATTAGCGACAGAGTCCAATGTTTTAGTTGTAATATAGGACTCAATTATTGGGGAAAAGACGATGTACCGAGATTGGAACATATAAGATGGGCAAAGAATTGTTTATTTTTACGTCGTATACCTCATGGTAACGTTACGATTGAGGAGGATGAAAGACCAATCCCACAAATCTTGGCGGAGAGAATAATGATGCAAAGTTATAAATCGAAAATGGACAGAATAACAGGTATTAGCATAGACAGAAGTTCTTTCGTTCCAAAAAATCCCAGAATGATAGATTATGATAGAAGGATCGAAACTTTTCGCAATTGGCCTAGGCATAGAGTTTCCATTAGCCACCTCGCCGAGGCAGGTTTTTTCTACACAGGACGAAACGATAAAACTACGTGTTTCCACTGTGGACTTGAATTAGACGAATGGCAAAGCAATGACGATGCGTTTTTAGAACATAAATACTGGAATCCACTCTGCAAATATATAATAGCGACGAAAGGATACACCCTTCGAGATGCAACAATAAGGAATATACGTCACAAAGCGACATCATTATCTTCTCCCCGTGCTTCTCCACCTGCCTCAAGATTTTCGGAGACAGCAACATTAAGCCATACTCAAGGAAATAATGGGGAAAGGTTCAAACCTACAGTCATCCTAAGAAAACCAGATAGCACCGTTCCACCGTACTTATCCGCTCAAAATGCTAGTAAAAATGATCATCTACCACCATTCCCTGAACTATTAAAATCAATTTTGGATACCAATAGGAGTGACGTACTAAAAAAATGTCAGACTTGCTCAAAACAAACTATTGACTGCACAATCCTTCCTTGTCAACATATCGGAACCTGTTATGAATGCACAAAGCATAAAGATACATGTGACGCTTGTGAAGGCAAAATAAAATATATAGTGAAATCCAATGGTAAAAGGAAGAAGCAATAATTGCAATGTCACGAATTTCCAATAACAAAAAAGAGAAGGGTGTTTAAATCAGGTCACAGGGACATTATATTCCCCTAGAAACGAAACAATAAAAATGTATATATAAATGAGCCCCAAGACTAGTAAAAGGTTTATTTATTTTAACAGCTAACATTCATTTTTGGGACCCTTACAATCAATAAACCGAGCCTCAACCGGTAATCGGCAAAGGTAACGTACAAATTTCACCAAAATACAGGGAAAGACAAAATGTATCGTGCACATAAACAAATTCTTCGAGATTTTCGAGTCGCAATTGTTGATGATATAGATCTTAGAAATAGAATTTTAAAACACCTATTCGAAGAAGAAATTCTCACGATACTCGATTGTATAGAAGTAATGAAACTACCAACTAGGACCATATAACGAAGTAGAAGACCACAAAAGGAAAGAGTAGAAATATACCAACCAATTAATTAAAACTCACGTACTCGAATGTTTAGTCGAAAACCAAAACAAAGTTGCAGATCCCCGCCGTTGGTCTCATGCGAATAACCGCGGCACAGAGACCACTTGTTCGACCCGACTATGCGCAACGCTTATTCCCCGCAACAGTATTTTAAAAAAATTGCAGCCACATCGATGTATCAATCTAAAGCCATCACCACTGACCAGATCTCTGTGACCAGATCACCACGAGAGTAAATAAAACAGCGACAGACTCCGTGTCTTTCGTTAATAAACACGGCTCGTACACTGCACAGATCTAAGGAGTAATAATGAAAGAAGCCTTGTCAGTAACACCGCTCGTTCCTACCTTCCCATGATATCAAAGGAGAAGGAAAAAATAACAAAATCCCAAAGAATTCCCACACCAAAATAGTAGCAAGTTTAACCCAAGTACCGACAAAACACTTTGGATAAAGAGCAATAAAGCGTCTTGAATTAAAAAAAAAGGAGATGTACCACATGCTTCATTTACATATATTGGACCATAATAATAATATAATAATAATCCATAACTAATCCAGGCAAAGTAAAAACACAATCCATAAATTCTTCCCCAGAAATAACCTCTATATTTGCTATATTCATTACATAACTGTTAGAAACTCGTAGTAAGAAAATAAATAATTCATAAATACTATAAAATAATAATACAACAAGGTATCCGATAAATCTAAAAGTTAGCGAATAATCTTTAGCTTTAGGAAGATGTGAAAAAAAAAAAAAAAAAAAGCACATCCAAAATTGCTTGTAGTAAATCCCGTCAAAGGACAAAATAGTTCAGCCATAATAATTACATTAGTCTCTGTTACAGATTGTTACTCCAACTGTAGTTTTAACCTCAATATTTCCATATATATACACTTGAAAGTCTTCAATTATGCGTACCAAATAATAATCAAAAAAAAAATGTATTTAGGTTGGATACATCACGTCTCTTTCGTTAGGTAGTTATGACACAATATTCAATACACATAGTTTAATTAAGCATTCAAGTTTTTTTTTTGAAGTAAACCGATTCAATGTCATCCAGTAAAACGTTCAATATAGCTTGATTCAGTACACTTAGAATTTATTAAAAATAATTTGATTCAATCAATATTTACTAAAGATAATAATAATCATTAAACCAAATCTATTAATTAAATAACTTAAGATTCCGCATATTTACTCTGATCTACAGCCCGTTTCATAAACAATAAAAAAATAATAATAGATAAATAAATCAATATTCATTAGAAATATTCAAATACCCAACATTTATTTAAAATAATTTGATTTAGTCTGTTAAGTATATTCTGTTTTGTAACCAATATTTACTATATTTGCAACCCCATATGCATTAGAAATAGTTTGTGAATACCCGATATTCGTATTAATCCAGCTTACTCTTTACACCCTACAGTATTCATTAGCTATAACAGGTTTCGTTTGACACATCTCACGAGATTATAAACTAAACAGTCGTTCTACCTCGTAATAATATTCTTCTAGTAATAAGGAACCCCCAGAAAAAAAAAAATATATACGGAAACGACAAGGCCAGTCCCAAGGAATAAACGAAATATGGACACAATTTTACTACAATATCTTTGTTTAATCAATAAAATGATATCACTATATATACATGATATCATTATAACAATAACCTCGCAATATATTAATAATAATAATAATATAAAAATACCACTACAATATCATCATTAATCAATATAATATTACAACATCAGTCACCGAGCTCAGAGAAATCATTAATGACAACAAGATCTATAATACGAAAAGTCGAATGTCCTCATAAACGATATAAAGAAGAAGAGAAATCTTAGACTAAGGAATTAGCATACAGATAGTATAGATTTAGCAAGCGTACCACGTTATCTCCTACAGACGACCCAGGCATTCGTCTACATCTCGCGACGCGATTAGATCACCCGTTTCTCCAACCTGTAACCACGGTACGAATACACATGACCCAGAAAAAAAGTCACCGAGCACAGACTCTTGGTCTCCTCGCTCGAGCGTCTCGCGACACTCGCCCGACGGAACAACGCGCTCATTGATAAGAGATGAAGTGTAAAAGACCTCGAACTCGTCCTTCTCTCCTTACACTCGCTTCCGCATTCCCCTGACTCCTACATAATCACACAACACGAGCAATTTCTTTACGAATTAAAAAGAAAAAAAAAAGGTGTTATGACAAACGCGAAAATCTAAATAACAGACAGAAGGAAAGAAAGCGAGATTCTGGAACAAATAATAAAAATATAAATTACAGATGAAATCGACAAACCATCTGTTTGGATACCTGACCACCTTACAATTGATGGGATATATACATCTTTCCATGGGATTGATTGGTTACGATTGCGGAGGAGCAGCGACCAACATCACTACTCTGTCTCTGCTGGAAGTAGGAGAATGCAACATTCCTCAACAGGAGGTTAATATTACGAAAAGATATGTTCAATTGTTGCAAATTAATCAGTATAGTTCAATACACGTGATCCAGTGTAAAGTAGAAATTCATCGCCAAATCCGAAGATGTGGTATGCATTCACATACCATGGACGTATTAAATGGGGAATATTCCTATATCGATAGTATAACAATAGATGAGTGTCGAGAAATGCACCGTACGGGAATAACAAAAATTGGAAGAACCTCAATTCACACGATACTCCCCAATCAAACCACGACTAGACCTATAATTATTGCAGGCGATTTATCAACAGATGGTTCTTGTCAAGGTGTCCATTATTCTGACCCATACGGCACCTGGGCAAAAGTAATAGTCACGGGGTCAGTAAAAATTTCTTTGAGAGATTATACCGCGAATGTAAATTTGGACGCCAACAAAGTTCTGTTACAATCAGGAACAAGTTGCGAATTAAACGAAGGTCGATGTATCGATATTGACGGTGGAAATACATTCTGGAATCCACTTCCCGAAGATTCATGCAAAACCAACCGGTATGGGCTCCTCTACGAAGGATATGCCGATCGTGTAGAAGATATAAACGGGGATTTTAAACAAACAGTATATTCAATGACCGAAGGAGAAATGCTTTTTGCACTTACCGCCAAAGACAGAATGACCATATGTGGATACAGCTTAATACGCACTGAACACCCAAAATTATTAATCGTAGAAATTACCAAAGGAATCCCTTTTGTTAGTAAAAAATTAATTGCAGTGAGCAACTTAGATATTTTTGCATACGTAAATTCGAAATTTGTTTATGTAGAAAAACACATACGGACTCAGATGAAACAAATGTATCGTGACATTTTAAATCAGCGCTGTAATCTCGAACGCCAAGTGCTCCAGAACGCTCTCACATTGGCTCGAAAATCCCCAGACGAATTCGCATATAACGTAATGAAAGGACCAGGTTACATGGCCCTCATGGCCGGTGAAGTAGCTCATATAGTCAAATGTATCCCTGTGGACGTCAAGATAGCCGAAACCAAAGATTGTTACGACCAGTTACCAGTCATTCACAGAAATATCAGTTATTATCTTGCACCCCGTACTCATATTTTGGCGAAATTAGGCACCCAAATAACCTGCAATAGATTAGTAGCACCCATGTACTTACTAGATGCATCTTGGTACAGCATCAGCCCGAACCCCGTAATAACAATGCCTCCAAACATTATAAAGCCTCTCACTATGCCTACATGGCACTACCACAATCTCAATTCATTAGCGACGAGTGGAATATACACACAAAAAGACCTCGATCAGCTACGTGACCACATTATGTTTCCCGCTGAAAGACCAGCTATATTAAACTCTGTAGCACGCGGCATCGCCGGCGAGCCTACAGTCTCACAAGGAGGACCTTTATCTAATTTACTCGACGAAGACTCGATACATAGAATGATTGAGTCAACATGGAAAAAAACTTGGGGATATTTTTCAGTTTTCGGAAATGTAAGCGCCGGATTAATTGGAATATTAATAGTATGCCGCGGAGTAAAATTAATTTTTGACACACTTATTCATGGATACGCATTACATTCCGTATACGGATGGTCAATATATTTAATTGGAGCCATATGGGACTCACTTACTTATTTATTACTGCACATGAAAAATAAACCGCCCTCAGACGAAGACGCAAAGAAACCCAAAAATGATAAAAGTAAATCAACTTACGAAAAATATTCTGTAGACTTCAGTGATTTAAATACCGTGGTCGACAAGCCTTTCTCTTTACCACCATTAAAATTTGATTTTGACCCGAAGTTAAGTACTACAATGATTAATAATAATCCCGCACCCCCTTATGAACCTGAATATAATTCACGATATGCCACAATAGCAGCTAACCATTCCTCGAAGCCCCGCGACCATGAATCAGTCCCAAAAACCTACTCGTCAACGACGAATAATCACGCCTCTTCGTCCCGCCAAGTTGAACCTGATTCACGATCCGATTCGACAACCCCTTCCATGCCACCCAAAGATAATTACGATACCCCGAAAAGTTGGAAAAAACAACAGGATTC
The DNA here is from genome assembly GCA_964034905.1 of Itoplectis maculator. Lineage (NCBI taxonomy): Eukaryota > Metazoa > Arthropoda > Insecta > Hymenoptera > Ichneumonidae > Itoplectis > Itoplectis maculator. The sequence goes on from OZ035868.1 coordinate 6,058,484, forward strand.
ACTACACAATTCGCGTTTTACTAAGGAGGAACCATTGCAACCAATGTCCTTTGTGTGGGCTCTTGATAAACCCGTCACAAATACAAACTACCCTCTAGGGCCAGTACCGGACAAACGAAAGGTAAGAATAATAAGAAGACCAGAATCTAAAAACTTTGAAGAACACGAGCAAATTTATCCCAAAATAAGTGAACTTGACAATCAACCTCTTAAGCAAGAATCTCAAGTATAAAAAAAGGGAGAATAATAATAATAATAATAATAATGGAAAAGAACACTGGAAAAATTTCCCCACAGACAAATGATAAATCCAACACAAAATCTAAATCCGAACGATCCTGTGCGGACAAACAAACAGAACAAATACACATGGTTGCCCAAACATCGAAATCACCCCCACCATATCCCCCTAAACTCGCGAATAAGGAAGTACATTGCCAATGTCACGAAGTTGGCGACCCTATGAAAAAGTGCCCTTTGAAAGAAAAATCACAACTGTCAATACCCCCATCAGAAATTTTTGAATTCAATAACGATGTTGAAGACGTCCCTTCCCATCTCGATGAAATCATGGAAGAACTTATCCAAGAGAACGAAGAAAAACTTTATGAAATAGCAATAAAAGACGTTCTTGAAATAACGGAAGAACCTTAATAATTTCCCCGGATAACCAGTAAAAGACCTATTAACAAATACTAAGGAAAAATTATAAAAGGAGAGAGAAAACATACAATATAGTTATAATCATAATGAAAGTATAAATAAACTTCCAATAATACTAATGGCAACTAACCTTAACAATTAAAATAAAGATATGAAGAAAATACTAATAATCTTTTTCAATATTTTACAGTAAACATAATAAACGAATTATCATCTGTAGTTTCCACAAAGTACATTTCCCGAAGGTAAAGGAAATGGTTGTCACCGCTTCGCTCTAAGCAGGCCAGTCGAGAGCAAAAACCCAGCAGTCGACCTACTGCCCGACAGAGCCACAGAGATCGCCTTTGTATTCAACCCAGACGGGCCGAAGCATCGAGAGACACTCATCAGCCAGAGTCCCTGACATAGAGATTCGGCCGCTTCCTTATCTGAGTCACGCCATACGAGACTACCAACAGCTGAGCTGCCGGACAACTGTTGGAAGATCAACATTCCAATGAAGGCCGTTCCAATGCTGAAGGTTCGAGAAAGACACGAGAAATAATTGATTTGTAATGACACGTCATAGAAATCCGAGGACCAAAAACGAATCACGGTCAGTAATGGACAACTGCAATGTACTTTTAGATTTAAGTTTACGTTCGATATCTCCCGAGGGTAATGTAAGGTAGATTAAATAATCAAAAATATACCATTAATCAGAAGTTACACTAATCCAAAGAATGTTAAGCTAAAAATGCTAAAAGGAGGAAAAGGAGAGAACAAAGACATACCGTTATTTAGAAGTTATTACTTATCCAAAGAATATGAAGCCAAAAATGCTAAGAAGAAAAAAAAGAGAGAGAAACAAAAAATACATATATATATATATATATATATAAGCAATAGAATAATGATTGATAAGATAGGTTAAAAAAAAAAGAGAAAGACTGAGAAATAATCTTTATAATTTACGTAAGAAAAACATCGATAATTGGAAGAATCATTCTGCAGTTTAAATTAAAAAAAAAAAAAGAGAGAGAGAGAGAACAAAAGGAACAGTACATAAAATCGTAAATGAATCTAATAAATACAATTCATCATGCAACCAAGATTATAAATAATATTGCATAAAATCTTTGACCTCCAGTTTCGATTATTAGGCTTCCCCTAATAATCGTCTTGAGGGGGGAGGTGTTACGTCCTGGCGTAACGCTCAAATTATATTCTTAAAAAAAAAAAACAAAAAAAAATTTATTAATCGAAAACTCGCAAAAGTGCGCTTAGCTCTCAACGAGTTGTGAAGGAGAGGAGGTAAAATGACGTGGAAACAGTAGGGATGGTTGTCTTGGAGCGCGGCGATGCGACACATGTGTGCATTATCGCATGGCAGGGAGAAACAGAGGAAAGAAGGAAGCGCTACAGCCTCCTCTTCCTCCTCCGCCAAACGCTCCGCCGACTAACAAACGGCAGCGTGTCCGTACGAGAATCAGTGCTGTATATATGTGTGAAATCGCTCCGGTATACGGACCGAGTCTGAGCTGCATTTGCTGCAACCACTGGTTCGCTCGGACCGAGCGTATCTAGCCCGTCGCCAAGGCCAAATAAACACTCCAGGGCCAAATAATCACTGTCGCATCGAGATGAAATTCCTGCTCGTACGCACTCGTACTCGTGACCTATATCTCCTCCACGAACTCCTCTGGCTGCCGGACGCACTTTTCGTTCCGCGTTCATGCAACAGAATTATTTAAAGGGAATATACCGCAATCGCGATAAATCAATTTATGCATTTGGTTGTATGATAAATTCGGTAATGATAAAAAAATATAATAAATAGTTGTCCATGTTTCCAAAGCTATTTGCAAGCATGGAACCATCAGGAAAAAATGCAACAAATCATTGCAGTCAGGACAAACAGTAAAAATATTTATTAAAAATTAACTCTCGACTATAAAACGACGGAGTGATCCTTATAATTATTGAACATTAGAGACGGATAAAATCTTGCCTTCTACGTCGCGCATTCTTAGTTGCGACGTAGAAACGCCTGAGGGAACGCAGCAAGCGTTTTGATTGGTTGATCGGGAAGAGCACGTTTTATAAACATCATTAGCAGCTCGAGAGGAGCATTGCATTTTTTTCGCCGCCGCTTTTCCTCACTGCGATCTGTCAACACTTCCCTGTGTCGGCGTCGATCGAGTATCATATTACGAACCCTCGCACTGCATCGCTACTGCAAGCGACTAGCAGCAACGAAGAGTCGCCTGCACTGAAGCAGCCACTACAGGGTAGAACAAAATGCAGACCCAGTAACATCGCACAAGGAAAATAGAGATCGAGATGCGATTAGTTTTGAAAGGGGTTGTGCCTATTGCGAAATCTTAAGAAGGGGACACTACTGCCCCAACACCATGAAATAATTCCAAGAAATCACCCACACTAATATGAATACGTATACCTATTATGGTCAAACCCCTATATAAACCGAGCTTCGGAAGCTCGATCATGCAGTCCGGCGGGAGCTATTCCCGAAGTCATCTTCGCGTGCAGTTCGATCATCGTGAGTTCCAATCGAGCCCCTTCGTGAAATCTTCTAAGTCCATTAAAAGACTTAGAAAATTCTGATTTAATTCCACTTTGGACTTAGAAAATTTTGATTTATTTCCATTAAAGGACTTAGAAAATTTTGATTTATTTCCAACTTGGACTTAGAAAATTCTGATTTAATTCCACCTTGGACTTAGAAAATTCTGATTTATTTCCACTTTGGACTTAGAAAATTTCCGATTTATTTCAAACTTTGGAATTTTAACTTTGGACTTAGAAAATTTCCGATTTATTTCAAACTTTGGAAATTTAACTTTGAACTTAGAAAATTTCCGATTTATTTCAAACTTTGGAATTTTTACTTTGGACTTAGAATAATTCTCGACTTGAATTATTTCAAACTTTGGAATTTCACCTTGGAACTTAATAAATTTTTGTTGTGTTGGAACTTACTAAAATCATTGGCTCATTGGAATTTTGCGCGATCTTCGACTTTGATTATTTTTGAGAAGTTTGATTATTTTAAAGAATTTATTTTACGTTGAACTTAGAATAATTTTATACGATTTGTACTCAGCTTTAAACTTAGATTGTAACGGGAATATCGAACGCACATTTATTCAGTTTTTGCACTTACTTTAATAAACTTAATCATTGCATCGAATTAGAGTGAGTTTCGCAAATTATTTCAACAACGTAAACCATCATCAACCTTCCACCCAGAACTGAGTCAACCGGCCTGCATCACCAGTAACAGTAAGTAAATCAAACTTTTATTATTTTTCTCGCGATTATTAAATTTTACCCTATTTTGGAACATCTTATATTTACCCTAGATTCAAACGACAATTCCCCTCCCTAACGTTTATTCACTCTTTATCCGACAAACCACTCGTGCCTCTGTCCCGAGTAAATTTCCGAAAGGTTAGGACTCGAAAGCGAGGCTGCCACTCAGTGTTCTTAGTCAGGTGTGGTAAAGGGGAAGCTTTAGCTTCCACTGACCAGAGTACGGGAACCCGAAACTGAGGCGGTGACACAAGCGTGTAAATCCGAAGTTGATTTAAATCTCAACCGAAGTTTTGACGTAACACTCTACATCTCTATCTCTACATCTCTATCTCTACATCTCTATCTCTACATCTCTATCTCTACATCTCTATCTCTACATCTCTATCTCTACATCTCTATCTCTACATCTCTATCTCTACATCTCTATCTCTACATCTCTATCTCTACATCTCTATCTCTACATCTCTATCTCTACATCTCTATCTCTACATCTCTATCTCTACATCTCTATCTCTACATCTCTATCCCTACATCTCTATCCCTACATCTCTATCTCTACATCTCTATCTCTACATCTCTATCTCTACATCTCTATCTCTACATCTCTATCTCTACATCTCTATCTCTACATCTCTATCTCTACATCTCTATCTCTACATCTCTATCTCTACATCTCTATCTCTACATCTCTATCTCTACATCTCTATCTCTACATCTCTATCTCTACATCTCTATCCTTACATCTCTATCCCTACATCTCTATCCCTACATCTCTATCCCTACATCTCTATCTCTACATCTCTATCTCTACATCTCTATCTCTACATCTCTATCTCTACATCTCTATCTCTACATCTCTATCTCTACATCTCTATCTCTACATCTCTATCTCTACATCTCTATCTCTACATCTCTATCTCTACATCTCTATCTCTACATCTCTATCTCTACATCTCTATCTCTACATCTCTATCTCTACATCTCTATCCCTACATCTCTATCCCTACATCTCTATCCCTACATCTCTATCTCTACATCTCTATCTCTACATCTCTATCCCTACATCTCTATCTCTACATCTCTATCCCTACATCTCTATCCCTACATCTCTATCTCTACATCTCTATCTCTACATCTCTATCTCTACATCTCTATCTCTACATCTCTATCTCTACATCTCTATCTCTACATCTCTATCTCTACATCTCTATCTCTACATCTCTATCTCTACATCTCTATCTCTACATCTCTATCTCTACATCTCTATCTCTACATCTCTATCTCTACATCTCTATCTCTACATCTCTATCTCTACATCTCTATCTCTACATCTCTATCTCTACATCTCTATCTCTACATCTCTATCTCTACATCTCTATCTCTACATCTCTATCTCTACATCTCTATCTCTACATCTCTATCTCTACATCTCTATCTCTACATCTCTATCTCTACATCTCTATCTCTACATCTCTATCTCTACATCTCTATCTCTACATCTCGATCTCTACATCTCTATCTCTACATCTCTATCTCTACATCTCTATCTCTACATCTCTATCCCTACATCTCTATCTCTACATCTCTATCCCTACATCTCTATCCCTACATCTCTATCTCTACATCTCTATCTCTACATCTCTATCTCTACATCTCTATCTCTACATCTCTATCCCTACATCTCTATCCCTACATCTCTATCTCTACATCTCTATCCCTACATCTCTATCTCTACATCTCTATCTCTACATCTCTATCTCTACATCTCTATCCCTACATCTCTATCTCTACATCTCTATCCCTACATCTCTATCTCTACATCTCTATCTCTACATCTCTATCTCTACATCTCTATCTCTACATCTCTATCTCTACATCTCTATCTCTACATCTCTATCTCTACATCTCTATCTCTACATCTCTATCTCTACATCTCTATCTCTACATCTCTATCTCTACATCTCTATCTCTACATCTCTATCTCTACATCTCTATCTCTACATCTCTATCTCTACATCTCTATCTCTACATCTCTATCTCTACATCTCTATCTCTACATCTCTATCTCTACATCTCTATCTCTACATCTCTATCTCTACATCTCTATCTCTACATCTCTATCTCTACATCTCTATCTCTACATCTCTATCTCTACATCTCTATCTCTACATCTCTATCTCTACATCTCTATCTCTACATCTCTATCTCTACATCTCTATCTCTACATCTCTATCTCTACATCTCTATCTCTACATCTCTATCTCTACATCTCTATCTCTACATCTCTATCTCTACATCTCTATCTCTACATCTCTATCTCTACATCTCTATCTCTACATCTCTATCTCTACATCTCTATCTCTACATCTCTATCTCTACATCTCTATCCCTACATCTCTATCCCTACATCTCTATCCCTACATCTCTATCTCTACATCTCTATCCCTACATCTCTATCCCTACATCTCTATCTCTACATCTCTATCCCTACATCTCTATCCCTACATCTCTATCTCTACATCTCTATCTCTACATCTCTATCTCTACATCTCTATCTCTACATCTCTATCTCTACATCTCTATCTCTACATCTCTATCTCTACATCTCTATCTCTACATCTCTATCTCTACATCTCTATCTCTACATCTCTATCTCTACATCTCTATCTCTACATCTCGATCTCTACATCTCTATCTCTACATCTCTATCTCTACATCTCTATCTCTACATCTCTATCTCTACATCTCTATCTCTACATCTCTATCTCTACATCTCTATCTCTACATCTCTATCTCTACATCTCTATCTCTACATCTCTATCTCTACATCTCTATCTCTACATCTCTATCTCTACATCTCTATCTCTACATCTCTATCTCTACATCTCTATCTCTACATCTCTATCTCTACATCTCTATCTCTACATCTCTATCTCTACATCTCTATCTCTACATCTCGATCTCTACATCTCTATCTCTACATCTCTATCTCTACATCTCTATCTCTACATCTCTATCTCTACATCTCTATCTCTACATCTCTATCTCTACATCTCTATCTCTACATCTCTATCTCTACATCTCTATCTCTACATCTCTATCTCTACATCTCTATCTCTACATCTCTATCTCTACATCTCTATCTCTACATCTCTATCTCTACATCTCTATCTCTACATCTCTATCTCTACATCTCTATCTCTACATCTCTATCTCTACATCTCTATCTCTACATCTCTATCTCTACATCTCTATCTCTACATCTCTATCTCTACATCTCTATCTCTACATCTCTATCTCTACATCTCTATCTCTACATCTCTATCTCTACATCTCTATCTCTACATCTCTATCTCTACATCTCTATCTCTACATCTCTATCTCTACATCTCTATCTCTACATCTCTATCTCTACATCTCTATCTCTACATCTCTATCTCTACATCTCTATCTCTACATCTCTATCTCTACATCTCTATCTCTACATCTCTATCTCTACATCTCTATCTCTACATCTCTATCTCTACATCTCTATCTCTACATCTCTATCTCTACATCTCTATCTCTACATCTCTATCTCTACATCTCTATCTCTACATCTCTATCTCTACATCTCTATCTCTACATCTCTATCTCTACATCTCTATCTCTACATCTCTATCTCTACATCTCTATCTCTACATCTCTATCTCTACATCTCTATCTCTACATCTCTATCTCTACATCTCTATCTCTACATCTCTATCTCTACATCTCTATCTCTACATCTCTATCTCTACATCTCTATCTCTACATCTCTATCTCTACATCTCTATCTCTACATCTCTATCTCTACATCTCTATCTCTACATCTCTATCTCTACATCTCTATCTCTACATCTCTATCTCTACATCTCTATCTCTACATCTCTATCTCTACATCTCTATCTCTACATCTCTATCTCTACATCTCTATCTCTACATCTCTATCTCTACATCTCTATCTCTACATCTCTATCTCTACATCTCTATCTCTACATCTCTATCTCTACATCTCTATCTCTACATCTCTATCTCTACATCTCTATCTCTACATCTCTATCTCTACATCTCTATCTCTACATCTCTATCTCTACATCTCTATCTCTACATCTCTATCTCTACATCTCTATCTCTACATCTCTATCTCTACATCTCTATCTCTACATCTCTATCTCTACATCTCTATCTCTACATCTCTATCTCTACATCTCTATCTCTACATCTCTATCTCTACATCTCTATCTCTACATCTCTATCTCTACATCTCTATCTCTACATCTCTATCTCTACATCTCTATCTCTACATCTCTATCTCTACATCTCTATCTCTACATCTCTATCTCTACATCTCTATCTCTACATCTCTATCTCTACATCTCTATCTCTACATCTCTATCTCTACATCTCTATCTCTACATCTCTATCTCTACATCTCTATCTCTACATCTCTATCTCTACATCTCTATCTCTACATCTCTATCTCTACATCTCTATCTCTACATCTCTATCTCTACATCTCTATCTCTACATCTCTATCTCTACATCTCTATCTCTACATCTCTATCTCTACATCTCTATCTCTACATCTCTATCTCTACATCTCTATCTCTACATCTCTATCTCTACATCTCTATCTCTACATCTCTATCTCTACATCTCTATCTCTACATCTCTATCTCTACATCTCTATCTCTACATCTCTATCTCTACATCTCTATCTCTACATCTCTATCTCTACATCTCTATCTCTACATCTCTATCTCTACATCTCTATCTCTACATCTCTATCTCTACATCTCTATCTCTACATCTCTATCTCTACATCTCTATCTCTACATCTCTATCTCTACATCTCTATCTCTACATCTCTATCTCTACATCTCTATCTCTACATCTCTATCTCTACATCTCTATCTCTACATCTCTATCTCTACATCTCTATCTCTACATCTCTATCTCTACATCTCTATCTCTACATCTCTATCTCTACATCTCTATCTCTACATCTCTATCTCTACATCTCTATCTCTACATCTCTATCTCTACATCTCTATCTCTACATCTCTATCTCTACATCTCTATCTCTACATCTCTATCTCTACATCTCTATCTCTACATCTCTATCTCTACATCTCTATCTCTACATCTCTATCTCTACATCTCTATCTCTACATCTCTATCTCTACATCTCTATCTCTACATCTCTATCTCTACATCTCTATCTCTACATCTCTATCTCTACATCTCTATCTCTACATCTCTATCTCTACATCTCTATCTCTACATCTCTATCTCTACATCTCTATCTCTACATCTCTATCTCTACATCTCTATCTCTACATCTCTATCTCTACATCTCTATCTCTACATCTCTATCTCTACATCTCTATCTCTACATCTCTATCTCTACATCTCTATCTCTACATCTCTATCTCTACATCTCTATCTCTACATCTCTATCTCTACATCTCTATCTCTACATCTCTATCTCTACATCTCTATCTCTACATCTCTATCTCTACATCTCTATCTCTACATCTCTATCTCTACATCTCTATCTCTACATCTCTATCTCTACATCTCTATCTCTACATCTCTATCTCTACATCTCTATCTCTACATCTCTATCTCTACATCTCTATCTCTACATCTCTATCTCTACATCTCTATCTCTACATCTCTATCTCTACATCTCTATCTCTACATCTCTATCTCTACATCTCTATCTCTACATCTCTATCTCTACATCTCTATCTCTACATCTCTATCTCTACATCTCTATCTCTACATCTCTATCTCTACATCTCTATCTCTACATCTCTATCTCTACATCTCTATCTCTACATCTCTATCTCTACATCTCTATCTCTACATCTCTATCTCTACATCTCTATCTCTACATCTCTATCTCTACATCTCTATCTCTACATCTCTATCTCTACATCTCTATCTCTACATCTCTATCTCTACATCTCTATCTCTACATCTCTATCTCTACATCTCTATCTCTACATCTCTATCTCTACATCTCTATCTCTACATCTCTATCTCTACATCTCTATCTCTACATCTCTATCTCTACATCTCTATCTCTACATCTCTATCTCTACATCTCTATCTCTACATCTCTATCTCTACATCTCTATCTCTACATCTCTATCTCTACATCTCTATCTCTACATCTCTATCTCTACATCTCTATCTCTACATCTCTATCTCTACATCTCTATCTCTACATCTCTATCTCTACATCTCTATCTCTACATCTCTATCTCTACATCTCTATCTCTACATCTCTATCTCTACATCTCTATCTCTACATCTCTATCTCTACATCTCTATCTCTACATCTCTATCTCTACATCTCTATCTCTACATCTCTATCTCTACATCTCTATCTCTACATCTCTATCTCTACATCTCTATCTCTACATCTCTATCTCTACATCTCTATCTCTACATCTCTATCTCTACATCTCTATCTCTACATCTCTATCTCTACATCTCTATCTCTACATCTCTATCTCTACATCTCTATCTCTACATCTCTATCTCTACATCTCTATCTCTACATCTCTATCTCTACATCTCTATCTCTACATCTCTATCTCTACATCTCTATCTCTACATCTCTATCTCTACATCTCTATCTCTACATCTCTATCTCTACATCTCTATCTCTACATCTCTATCTCTACATCTCTATCTCTACATCTCTATCTCTACATCTCTATCTCTACATCTCTATCTCTACATCTCTATCTCTACATCTCTATCTCTACATCTCTATCTCTACATCTCTATCTCTACATCTCTATCTCTACATCTCTATCTCTACATCTCTATCTCTACATCTCTATCTCTACATCTCTATCTCTACATCTCTATCTCTACATCTCTATCTCTACATCTCTATCTCTACATCTCTATCTCTACATCTCTATCTCTACATCTCTATCTCTACATCTCTATCTCTACATCTCTATCTCTACATCTCTATCTCTACATCTCTATCTCTACATCTCTATCTCTACATCTCTATCTCTACATCTCTATCTCTACATCTCTATCTCTACATCTCTATCTCTACATCTCTATCTCTACATCTCTATCTCTACATCTCTATCTCTACATCTCTATCTCTACATCTCTATCTCTACATCTCTATCTCTACATCTCTATCTCTACATCTCTATCTCTACATCTCTATCTCTACATCTCTATCTCTACATCTCTATCTCTACATCTCTATCTCTACATCTCTATCTCTACATCTCTATCTCTACATCTCTATCTCTACATCTCTATCTCTACATCTCTATCTCTACATCTCTATCTCTACATCTCTATCTCTACATCTCTATCTCTACATCTCTATCTCTACATCTCTATCTCTACATCTCTATCTCTACATCTCTATCTCTACATCTCTATCTCTACATCTCTATCTCTACATCTCTATCTCTACATCTCTATCTCTACATCTCTATCTCTACATCTCTATCTCTACATCTCTATCTCTACATCTCTATCTCTACATCTCTATCTCTACATCTCTATCTCTACATCTCTATCTCTACATCTCTATCTCTACATCTCTATCTCTACATCTCTATCTCTACATCTCTATCTCTACATCTCTATCTCTACATCTCTATCTCTACATCTCTATCTCTACATCTCTATCTCTACATCTCTATCTCTACATCTCTATCTCTACATCTCTATCTCTACATCTCTATCTCTACATCTCTATCTCTACATCTCTATCTCTACATCTCTATCTCTACATCTCTATCTCTACATCTCTATCTCTACATCTCTATCTCTACATCTCTATCTCTACATCTCTATCTCTACATCTCTATCTCTACATCTCTATCTCTACATCTCTATCTCTACATCTCTATCTCTACATCTCTATCTCTACATCTCTATCTCTACATCTCTATCTCTACATCTCTATCTCTACATCTCTATCTCTACATCTCTATCTCTACATCTCTATCTCTACATCTCTATCTCTACATCTCTATCTCTACATCTCTATCTCTACATCTCTATCTCTACATCTCTATCTCTACATCTCTATCTCTACATCTCTATCTCTACATCTCTATCTCTACATCTCTATCTCTACATCTCTATCTCTACATCTCTATCTCTACATCTCTACATCTCTATCTCTACATCTCTATCTCTACATCTCTATCTCTACATCTCTATCTCTACATCTCTATCTCTACATCTCTATCTCTACATCTCTATCTCTACATCTCTATCTCTACATCTCTATCTCTACATCTCTATCTCTACATCTCTATCTCTACATCTCTATCTCTACATCTCTATCTCTACATCTCTATCTCTACATCTCTATCTCTACATCTCTATCTCTACATCTCTATCTCTACATCTCTATCTCTACATCTCTATCTCTACATCTCTATCTCTACATCTCTATCTCTACATCTCTATCTCTACATCTCTATCTCTACATCTCTATCTCTACATCTCTATCTCTACATCTCTATCTCTACATCTCTATCTCTACATCTCTATCTCTACATCTCTATCTCTACATCTCTATCTCTACATCTCTATCTCTACATCTCTATCTCTACATCTCTATCTCTACATCTCTATCTCTACATCTCTATCTCTACATCTCTATCTCTACATCTCTATCTCTACATCTCTATCTCTACATCTCTATCTCTACATCTCTATCTCTACATCTCTATCTCTACATCTCTATCTCTACATCTCTATCTCTACATCTCTATCTCTACATCTCTATCTCTACATCTCTATCTCTACATCTCTATCTCTACATCTCTATCTCTACATCTCTATCTCTACATCTCTATCTCTACATCTCTATCTCTACATCTCTATCTCTACATCTCTATCTCTACATCTCTATCTCTACATCTCTATCTCTACATCTCTATCTCTACATCTCTATCTCTACATCTCTATCTCTACATCTCTATCTCTACATCTCTATCTCTACATCTCTATCTCTACATCTCTATCTCTACATCTCTATCTCTACATCTCTATCTCTACATCTCTATCTCTACATCTCTATCTCTACATCTCTATCTCTACATCTCTATCTCTACATCTCTATCTCTACATCTCTATCTCTACATCTCTATCTCTACATCTCTATCTCTACATCTCTATCTCTACATCTCTATCTCTACATCTCTATCTCTACATCTCTATCTCTACATCTCTATCTCTACATCTCTATCTCTACATCTCTATCTCTACATCTCTATCTCTACATCTCTATCTCTACATCTCTATCTCTACATCTCTATCTCTACATCTCTATCTCTACATCTCTATCTCTACATCTCTATCTCTACATCTCTATCTCTACATCTCTATCTCTACATCTCTATCTCTACATCTCTATCTCTACATCTCTATCTCTACATCTCTATCTCTACATCTCTATCTCTACATCTCTATCTCTACATCTCTATCTCTACATCTCTATCTCTACATCTCTATCTCTACATCTCTATCTCTACATCTCTATCTCTACATCTCTATCTCTACATCTCTATCTCTACATCTCTATCTCTACATCTCTATCTCTACATCTCTATCTCTACATCTCTATCTCTACATCTCTATCTCTACATCTCTATCTCTACATCTCTATCTCTACATCTCTATCTCTACATCTCTATCTCTACATCTCTATCTCTACATCTCTATCTCTACATCTCTATCTCTACATCTCTATCTCTACATCTCTATCTCTACATCTCTATCTCTACATCTCTATCTCTACATCTCTATCTCTACATCTCTATCTCTACATCTCTATCTCTACATCTCTATCTCTACATCTCTATCTCTACATCTCTATCTCTACATCTCTATCTCTACATCTCTATCTCTACATCTCTATCTCTACATCTCTATCTCTACATCTCTATCTCTACATCTCTATCTCTACATCTCTATCTCTACATCTCTATCTCTACATCTCTATCTCTACATCTCTATCTCTACATCTCTATCTCTACATCTCTATCTCTACATCTCTATCTCTACATCTCTATCTCTACATCTCTATCTCTACATCTCTATCTCTACATCTCTATCTCTACATCTCTATCTCTACATCTCTATCTCTACATCTCTATCTCTACATCTCTATCTCTACATCTCTATCTCTACATCTCTATCTCTACATCTCTATCTCTACATCTCTATCTCTACATCTCTATCTCTACATCTCTATCTCTACATCTCTATCTCTACATCTCTATCTCTACATCTCTATCTCTACATCTCTATCTCTACATCTCTATCTCTACATCTCTATCTCTACATCTCTATCTCTACATCTCTATCTCTACATCTCTATCTCTACATCTCTATCTCTACATCTCTATCTCTACATCTCTATCTCTACATCTCTATCTCTACATCTCTATCTCTACATCTCTATCTCTACATCTCTATCTCTACATCTCTATCTCTACATCTCTATCTCTACATCTCTATCTCTACATCTCTATCTCTACATCTCTATCTCTACATCTCTATCTCTACATCTCTATCTCTACATCTCTATCTCTACATCTCTATCTCTACATCTCTATCTCTACATCTCTATCTCTACATCTCTATCTCTACATCTCTATCTCTACATCTCTATCTCTACATCTCTATCTCTACATCTCTATCTCTACATCTCTATCTCTACATCTCTATCTCTACATCTCTATCTCTACATCTCTATCTCTACATCTCTATCTCTACATCTCTATCTCTACATCTCTATCTCTACATCTCTATCTCTACATCTCTATCTCTACATCTCTATCTCTACATCTCTATCTCTACATCTCTATCTCTACATCTCTATCTCTACATCTCTATCTCTACATCTCTATCTCTACATCTCTATCTCTACATCTCTATCTCTACATCTCTATCTCTACATCTCTATCTCTACATCTCTATCTCTACATCTCTATCTCTACATCTCTATCTCTACATCTCTATCTCTACATCTCTATCTCTACATCTCTATCTCTACATCTCTATCTCTACATCTCTATCTCTACATCTCTATCTCTACATCTCTATCTCTACATCTCTATCTCTACATCTCTATCTCTACATCTCTATCTCTACATCTCTATCTCTACATCTCTATCTCTACATCTCTATCTCTACATCTCTATCTCTACATCTCTATCTCTACATCTCTATCTCTACATCTCTATCTCTACATCTCTATCTCTACATCTCTATCTCTACATCTCTATCTCTACATCTCTATCTCTACATCTCTATCTCTACATCTCTATCTCTACATCTCTATCTCTACATCTCTATCTCTACATCTCTATCTCTACATCTCTATCTCTACATCTCTATCTCTACATCTCTATCTCTACATCTCTATCTCTACATCTCTATCTCTACATCTCTATCTCTACATCTCTATCTCTACATCTCTATCTCTACATCTCTATCTCTACATCTCTATCTCTACATCTCTATCTCTACATCTCTATCTCTACATCTCTATCTCTACATCTCTATCTCTACATCTCTATCTCTACATCTCTATCTCTACATCTCTATCTCTACATCTCTATCTCTACATCTCTATCTCTACATCTCTATCTCTACATCTCTATCTCTACATCTCTATCTCTACATCTCTATCTCTACATCTCTATCTCTACATCTCTATCTCTACATCTCTATCTCTACATCTCTATCTCTACATCTCTATCTCTACATCTCTATCTCTACATCTCTATCTCTACATCTCTATCTCTACATCTCTATCTCTACATCTCTATCTCTACATCTCTATCTCTACATCTCTATCTCTACATCTCTATCTCTACATCTCTATCTCTACATCTCTATCTCTACATCTCTATCTCTACATCTCTATCTCTACATCTCTATCTCTACATCTCTATCTCTACATCTCTATCTCTACATCTCTATCTCTACATCTCTATCCCTACATCTCTATCCCTACATCTCTATCCCTACATCTCTATCTCTACATCTCTATCTCTACATCTCTATCCTACATCTCTATCTCTACATCTCTATCCCTACATCTCTATCCCTACATCTCTATCTCTACATCTCTATCTCTACATCTCTATCTCTACATCTCTATCTCTACATCTCTATCTCTACATCTCTATCTCTACATCTCTATCTCTACATCTCTATCTCTACATCTCTATCTCTACATCTCTATCTCTACATCTCTATCTCTACATCTCTATCTCTACATCTCTATCTCTACATCTCTATCTCTACATCTCTATCTCTACATCTCTATCTCTACATCTCTATCTCTACATCTCTATCTCTACATCTCTATCCCTACATCTCTATCTCCTACATCTCTATCCTACATCTCTATCTCTACATCTCTATCTCTACATCTCTATCTCTACATCTCTATCTCTACATCTCTATCTCTACATCTCTATCTCTACATCTCTATCTCTACATCTCTATCTCTACATCTCTATCTCTACATCTCTATCTCTACATCTCTATCTCTACATCTCTATCTCTACATCTCTATCTCTACATCTCTATCTCTACATCTCTATCTCTACATCTCTATCTCTACATCTCTATCTCTACATCTCTATCTCTACATCTCTATCTCTACATCTCTATCTCTACATCTCTATCTCTACATCTCGATCTCTACATCTCTATCTCTACATCTCTATCTCTACATCTTATCTCTACATCTCTATCTCTACATCTCTATCTCTACATCTCTATCTCTACATCTCTATCTCTACATCTCTATCTCTACATCTCTATCTCTACATCTCTATCCCTACATCTCTATCTCTACATCTCTATCTCTACATCTCTATCTCTACATCTCTATCTCTACATCTCTATCTCTACATCTCTATCTCTACATCTCTATCTCTACATCTCTATCTCTACATCTCTATCTCTACATCTCTATCTCTACATCTCTATCTCTACATCTCTATCTCTACATCTCTATCTCTACATCTCTATCTCTACATCTCTATCTCTACATCTCTATCTCTACATCTCTATCTCTACATCTCTATCTCTACATCTCTATCTCTACATCTCTATCTCTACATCTCTATCTCTACATCTCTATCTCTACATCTCTATCTCTACATCTCGATCTCTACATCTCTATCTCTACATCTCTATCTCTACATCTCTATCTCTACATCTCTATCTCTACATCTCTATCTCTACATCTCTATCTCTACATCTCTATCTCTACATCTCTATCTCTACATCTCTATCCCTACATCTCTATCTCTACATCTCTATCTCTACATCTCTATCTCTACATCTCTATCTCTACATCTCTATCTCTACATCTCTATCTCTACATCTCTATCTCTACATCTCTATCTCTACATCTCTATCTCTACATCTCTATCTCTACATCTCTATCTCTACATCTCTATCTCTACATCTCTATCTCTACATCTCTATCTCTACATCTCTATCTCTACATCTCTATCTCTACATCTCTATCTCTACATCTCTATCTCTACATCTCTATCTCTACATCTCTATCTCTACATCTCTATCTCTACATCTCTATCTCTACATCTCTATCTCTACATCTCTATCTCTACATCTCTATCTCTACATCTCTATCTCTACATCTCTATCTCTACATCTCTATCTCTACATCTCTATCTCTACATCTCTATCTCTACATCTCTATCTCTACACATCTCTATCTCTACATCTCTATCTCTACATCTCTATCTCTACATCTCTACTCTACATCTCTATCTCTACATCTCTATCTCTACATCTCTATCTCTACATCTCTATCTCTACATCTCTATCTCTACATCTCTATCTCTACATCTCTATCTCTACATCTCTATCTCTACATCTCTATCTCTACATCTCTATCTCTACATCTCTATCTCTACATCTCTATCTCTACATCTCTATCTCTACATCTCTATCTCTACATCTCTATCTCTACATCTCTATCTCTACATCTCTATCTCTACATCTCTATCTCTACATCTCTATCTCTACATCTCTATCTCTACATCTCTATCTCTACATCTCTATCTCTACATCTCTATCTCTACATCTCTATCTCTACATCTCTATCTCTACATCTCTATCTCTACATCTCTATCTCTACATCTCTATCTCTACATCTCTATCTCTACATCTCTATCTCTACATCTCTATCTCTACATCTCTATCTCTACATCTCTATCTCTACATCTCTATCTCTACATCTCTATCTCTACATCTCTATCTCTACATCTCTATCTCTACATCTCTATCTCTACATCTCTATCTCTACATCTCTATCTCTACATCTCTATCTCTACATCTCTATCTCTACATCTCTATCTCTACATCTCTATCTCTACATCTCTATCTCTACATCTCTATCTCTACATCTCTATCTCTACATCTCTATCTCTACATCTCTATCTCTACATCTCTATCTCTACATCTCTATCTCTACATCTCTATCTCTACATCTCTATCTCTACATCTCTATCTCTACATCTCTATCTCTACATCTCTATCTCTACATCTCTATCTCTACATCTCTATCTCTACATCTCTATCTCTACATCTCTATCTCTACATCTCTATCTCTACATCTCTATCTCTACATCTCTATCTCTACATCTCTATCTCTACATCTCTATCTCTACATCTCTATCTCTACATCTCTATCTCTACATCTCTATCTCTACATCTCTATCTCTACATCTCTATCTCTACATCTCTATCTCTACATCTCTATCTCTACATCTCTATCTCTACATCTCTATCTCTACATCTCTATCTCTACATCTCTATCTCTACATCTCTATCTCTACATCTCTATCTCTACATCTCTATCTCTACATCTCTATCTCTACATCTCTATCTCTACATCTCTATCTCTACATCTCTATCTCTACATCTCTATCTCTACATCTCTATCTCTACATCTCTATCTCTACATCTCTATCTCTACATCTCTATCTCTACATCTCTATCTCTACATCTCTATCTCTACATCTCTATCTCTACATCTCTATCTCTACATCTCTATCTCTACATCTCTATCTCTACATCTCTATCTCTACATCTCTATCTCTACATCTCTATCTCTACATCTCTATCTCTACATCTCTATCTCTACATCTCTATCTCTACATCTCTATCTCTACATCTCTATCTCTACATCTCTATCTCTACATCTCTATCTCTACATCTCTATCTCTACATCTCTATCTCTACATCTCTATCTCTACATCTCTATCTCTACATCTCTATCTCTACATCTCTATCTCTACATCTCTATCTCTACATCTCTATCTCTACATCTCTATCTCTACATCTCTATCTCTACATCTCTATCTCTACATCTCTATCTCTACATCTCTATCTCTACATCTCTATCTCTACATCTCTATCTCTACATCTCTATCTCTACATCTCTATCTCTACATCTCTATCTCTACATCTCTATCTCTACATCTCTATCTCTACATCTCTATCTCTACATCTCTATCTCTACATCTCTATCTCTACATCTCTATCTCTACATCTCTATCTCTACATCTCTATCTCTACATCTCTATCTCTACATCTCTATCTCTACATCTCTATCTCTACATCTCTATCTCTACATCTCTATCTCTACATCTCTATCTCTACATCTCTATCTCTACATCTCTATCTCTACATCTCTATCTCTACATCTCTATCTCTACATCTCTATCTCTACATCTCTATCTCTACATCTCTATCTCTACATCTCTATCTCTACATCTCTATCTCTACATCTCTATCTCTACATCTCTATCTCTACATCTCTATCTCTACATCTCTATCTCTACATCTCTATCTCTACATCTCTATCTCTACATCTCTATCTCTACATCTCTATCTCTACATCTCTATCTCTACATCTCTATCTCTACATCTCTATCTCTACATCTCTATCTCTACATCTCTATCTCTACATCTCTATCTCTACATCTCTATCTCTACATCTCTATCTCTACATCTCTATCTCTACATCTCTATCTCTACATCTCTATCTCTACATCTCTATCTCTATCTCTACATCTCTATCTCTACATC
The DNA here is from genome assembly GCA_964034905.1 of Itoplectis maculator. Taxonomy (NCBI): domain Eukaryota; kingdom Metazoa; phylum Arthropoda; class Insecta; order Hymenoptera; family Ichneumonidae; genus Itoplectis; species Itoplectis maculator. The sequence continues at coordinate 6,078,650 of OZ035868.1, forward strand.
TCTATCTCTACATCTCTATCTCTACATCTCTATCTCTACATCTCTATCTCTACATCTCTATCTCTACATCTCTATCTCTACATCTCTATCTCTACATCTCTATCTCTACATCTCTATCTCTACATCTCTATCTCTACATCTCTATCTCTACATCTCTATCTCTACATCTCTATCTCTACATCTCTATCTCTACATCTCTATCTCTACATCTCTATCTCTACATCTCTATCTCTACATCTCTATCTCTACATCTCTATCTCTACATCTCTATCTCTACATCTCTATCTCTACATCTCTATCTCTACATCTCTATCTCTACATCTCTATCTCTACATCTCTATCTCTACATCTCTATCTCTACATCTCTATCTCTACATCTCTATCTCTACATCTCTATCTCTACATCTCTATCTCTACATCTCTATCTCTACATCTCTATCTCTACATCTCTATCTCTACATCTCTATCTCTACATCTCTATCTCTACATCTCTATCTCTACATCTCTATCTCTACATCTCTATCTCTACATCTCTATCTCTACATCTCTATCTCTACATCTCTATCTCTACATCTCTATCTCTACATCTCTATCTCTACATCTCTATCTCTACATCTCTATCTCTACATCTCTATCTCTACATCTCTATCTCTACATCTCTATCTCTACATCTCTATCTCTACATCTCTATCTCTACATCTCTATCTCTACATCTCTATCTCTACATCTCTATCTCTACATCTCTATCTCTACATCTCTATCTCTACATCTCTATCTCTACATCTCTATCTCTACATCTCTATCTCTACATCTCTATCTCTACATCTCTATCTCTACATCTCTATCTCTACATCTCTATCTCTACATCTCTATCTCTACATCTCTATCTCTACATCTCTATCTCTACATCTCTATCTCTACATCTCTATCTCTACATCTCTATCTCTACATCTCTATCTCTACATCTCTATCTCTACATCTCTATCTCTACATCTCTATCTCTACATCTCTATCTCTACATCTCTATCTCTACATCTCTATCTCTACATCTCTATCTCTACATCTCTATCTCTACATCTCTATCTCTACATCTCTATCTCTACATCTCTATCTCTACATCTCTATCTCTACATCTCTATCTCTACATCTCTATCTCTACATCTCTATCTCTACATCTCTATCTCTACATCTCTATCTCTACATCTCTATCTCTACATCTCTATCTCTACATCTCTATCTCTACATCTCTATCTCTACATCTCTATCTCTACATCTCTATCTCTACATCTCTATCTCTACATCTCTATCTCTACATCTCTATCTCTACATCTCTATCTCTACATCTCTATCTCTACATCTCTATCTCTACATCTCTATCTCTACATCTCTATCTCTACATCTCTATCTCTACATCTCTATCTCTACATCTCTATCTCTACATCTCTATCTCTACATCTCTATCTCTACATCTCTATCTCTACATCTCTATCTCTACATCTCTATCTCTACATCTCTATCTCTACATCTCTATCTCTACATCTCTATCTCTACATCTCTATCTCTACATCTCTATCTCTACATCTCTATCTCTACATCTCTATCTCTACATCTCTATCTCTACATCTCTATCTCTACATCTCTATCTCTACATCTCTATCTCTACATCTCTATCTCTACATCTCTATCTCTACATCTCTATCTCTACATCTCTATCTCTACATCTCTATCTCTACATCTCTATCTCTACATCTCTATCTCTACATCTCTATCTCTACATCTCTATCTCTACATCTCTATCTCTACATCTCTATCTCTACATCTCTATCTCTACATCTCTATCTCTACATCTCTATCTCTACATCTCTATCTCTACATCTCTATCTCTACATCTCTATCTCTACATCTCTATCTCTACATCTCTATCTCTACATCTCTATCTCTACATCTCTATCTCTACATCTCTATCTCTACATCTCTATCTCTACATCTCTATCTCTACATCTCTATCTCTACATCTCTATCTCTACATCTCTATCTCTACATCTCTATCTCTACATCTCTATCTCTACATCTCTATCTCTACATCTCTATCTCTACATCTCTATCTCTACATCTCTATCTCTACATCTCTATCTCTACATCTCTATCTCTACATCTCTATCTCTACATCTCTATCTCTACATCTCTATCTCTACATCTCTATCTCTACATCTCTATCTCTACATCTCTATCTCTACATCTCTATCTCTACATCTCTATCTCTACATCTCTATCTCTACATCTCTATCTCTACATCTCTATCTCTACATCTCTATCTCTACATCTCTATCTCTACATCTCTATCTCTACATCTCTATCTCTACATCTCTATCTCTACATCTCTATCTCTACATCTCTATCTCTACATCTCTATCTCTACATCTCTATCTCTACATCTCTATCTCTACATCTCTATCTCTACATCTCTATCTCTACATCTCTATCTCTACATCTCTATCTCTACATCTCTATCTCTACATCTCTATCTCTACATCTCTATCTCTACATCTCTATCCCTACATCTCTATCCCTACATCTCTATCCCTACATCTCTATCCCTACATCTCTATCCCTACATCTCTATCTCTACATCTCTATCCCTACATCTCTATCCCTACATCTCTATCTCTACATCTCTATCTCTACATCTCTATCTCTACATCTCTATCTCTACATCTCTATCTCTACATCTCTATCTCTACATCTCGATCTCTACATCTCTATCTCTACATCTCTATCTCTACATCTCTATCTCTACATCTCTATCTCTACATCTCTATCCCTACATCTCTATCTCTACATCTCTATCTCTACATCTCTATCTCTACATCTCTATCTCTACATCTCTATCTCTACATCTCTATCTCTACATCTCTATCTCTACATCTCTATCTCTACATCTCTATCTCTACATCTCTATCTCTACATCTCTATCTCTACATCTCTATCTCTACATCTCTATCCCTACATCTCTATCCCTACATCTCTATCCCTACATCTCTATCTCTACATCTCTATCTCTACATCTCTATCTCTACATCTCTATCTCTACATCTCTATCTCTACATCTCTATCTCTACATCTCTATCTCTACATCTCTATCTCTACATCTCTATCTCTACATCTCTATCTCTACATCTCTATCTCTACATCTCTATCTCTACATCTCTATCTCTACATCTCTATCTCTACATCTCTATCTCTACATCTCTATCTCTACATCTCTATCTCTACATCTCTATCTCTACATCTCTATCTCTACATCTCTATCTCTACATCTCTATCTCTACATCTCGATCTCTACATCTCTATCTCTACATCTCTATCTCTACATCTTTATCTCTACATCTCTATCTCTACATCTCTATCTCTACATCTCTATCTCTACATCTCTATCTCTACATCTCTATCTCTACATCTCTATCTCTACATCTCTATCCCTACATCTCTATCTCTACATCTCTATCTCTACATCTCTATCTCTACATCTCTATCTCTACATCTCTATCTCTACATCTCTATCTCTACATCTCTATCTCTACATCTCTATCTCTACATCTCTATCTCTACATCTCTATCTCTACATCTCTATCTCTACATCTCTATCTCTACATCTCTATCTCTACATCTCTATCTCTACATCTCTATCCCTACATCTCTATCTCTACATCTCTATCTCTACATCTCTATCTCTACATCTCTATCTCTACATCTCTATCTCTACATCTCTATCTCTACATCTCTATCTCTACATCTCTATCTCTACATCTCTATCTCTACATCTCTATCTCTACATCTCTATCTCTACATCTCTATCTCTACATCTCTATCTCTACATCTCTATCTCTACATCTCTATCTCTACATCTCTATCTCTACATCTCTATCTCTACATCTCTATCTCTACATCTCTATCTCTACATCTCTATCTCTACATCTCTATCCCTACATCTCTATCCCTACATCTCTATCCCTACATCTCTATCCCTACATCTCTATCTCTACATCTCTATCTCTACATCTCTATCTCTACATCTCTATCTCTACATCTCTATCTCTACATCTCTATCTCTACATCTCTATCTCTACATCTCTATCTCTACATCTCTATCTCTACATCTCTATCTCTACATCTCTATCTCTACATCTCTATCTCTACATCTCTATCTCTACATCTCTATCTCTACATCTCTATCTCTACATCTCTATCTCTACATCTCTATCTCTACATCTCTATCCCTACATCTCTATCCCTACATCTCTATCCCTACATCTCTATCTCTACATCTCTATCTCTACATCTCTATCTCTACATCTCTATCTCTACATCTCTATCTCTACATCTCTATCTCTACATCTCTATCTCTACATCTCTATCTCTACATCTCTATCTCTACATCTCTATCTCTAATCCGAGAGAGCGACCGAGCGAGCGACCGAGAGAGCGACCGAGAGCGCGACCGAGCGAGCGACCGAGAGAGCGACCGAGCGAGCGACCGAGAGAGCGACCGAGCGAGCGACCGAGAGAGCGACCGAGCGAGCGACCGAGAAAGCGACCGAGCGAGCGACCGAGAGAGCGACTGAGCGAGCGACCGAGAGAGCGACCGAGCGAGCGACCGAGAGAGCGACCGAGCGAGCGACCGAGAGAGCGACCGAGAGAGCGACCGAGAGAGCGACCGAGAGAGCGACCGATATTTCATCACGGCGAAAATGACAACGACAAGGATTCACGTTATACAACAAGGGTGCGAGGCAAGGGCACTGCTTCGATATTCATCAACGATTTACCATTTAAACAACGTCGTGTTCCTCAGAATATATGTTTATAGAATATTTCACTGGCTAGGCTAACGATTAATTCTGCTACTATTCTATTAAAAAACTGTCGGTTTTCATGAAGTCAAATTTCAAAAAGATAGCAAATCAGTCCAAAAATGTTTCTTCGAAACAAAAATTGGTACGCCAAGTATAAAAAAGTGGGCATCCCATCAAACCAAAAGTTCGTGGCAATTTCAATCCCACCAAACCAAAAATTCGTGGCAATTTTAATCCCACCAAACCAAAAATTCGTGGCAATTTCAAAAATAAAATCATTTCAATCCCATCAAACCAAAAATTGGTGGCAATTTCAAAAATAAAGTCAAATCAAATGCTGCCAAGCAAAATCCCTGTAGTCACTGGCATGCAAAAAACTTGGCGTACCAGCGACTTGCTCCCACGAATTTTTGGTTTGGTTTTTCAGATCCTGAATGATCTTCGTAATTTCTTCAATCATTTTCTCAAATTCTTCTCTGGTAACGTAATCCGATCTCTCCATCGTTGACATCTCAGTAATTTTTCACTACACGGATTCGAATTGCACACTTCTGACACCAATGTAACGACCGAGCGAATGAATACACGGGATCTTTGTTGTTGGGGCGGATATTATTGATTATAAAAGATTTTGGTTATTCCGATCGATTTGTTTCGCGCACGTCTGCTCTCTGTCAAAGTCTCGTCAAGACTCTCGTCTGTCAAGATCGCTGTGAAGTCGCTCAACTATTCGTTTGTCTATTGTTATATCCGGTGTCCTTGTAAATAGTCAGCTAAACCCGTTACAATATATTTATTTTTATAGTTAATTCCCGAATTTAAGACAAATAACGTCATAAGTCATTTGGCAATGTCAAATCACGCAATTAATGGGTTAACGTAAACAGTGGCAGAGTTTTATCGAAAGACGCGTAACTGACAAGTGTATCACCATCACAGAAATATTATCGATATCTGGGGAATTCCATAAAATCGCTGAAACTAAGAGTGACACCTTTCGTTCTGTACGTAAGTATTCAAGGGTTACTATACGGAATTACAACTCGAGTGATAACAACGATTTTCTGTACCGACCGATCCCAAACAAAAGTAAGGCATTGACTCGTGTAGGTGGGATGCTTCGAAGCTCGCAGCGCGACTGTTTCGCACGTTACACTCCCAGCATCGCGCGCGCTGGGCAACCTAGCTTAACAGGAGGTTGTAAACAAAGCATCGCGAAACGATCAGACCGCACGTAGCTACGAAACAAAACAGGTAAAATTAGCTATAATTTCATTCTATGTTGACGGTATTCTTATGTTAATTATTGACGGAAAAAAAAGTCGGATAACTGGCAGTTGACAACATTTCAAAATATATACGATGGCCGCGTAAAATTCGAATAAGTGCTTTTGAGGTTATGCACGGACGAAGTTAAAAAATATGGTGTTCCTTTGACTTGCGCCGTAGATGACGAACTTTTTATCGATATTCTCACATTCAATTGGAATACTATAGTGGAACACGCATTTTTTCAATTTTGTTGTTTATATTTACTACGTGCGTTGTACAATGTTTCGTCTTTTTTTCATGTACGTAGAATGAGTAAGCTTTGGGCTCTCGTGAAGTGGATCGGAGGCGAGGATGATAAGAAGTATACGATCGGGATACCCGTGGATTGGATAAAAAACTTCGATCTCGAGGATTTTCGATCTGAAACGGATGATTCCGTAAGCTACGTCATCGAGTGGCGAGGAACCAAAAAGCCGCCGGCAGGCGGGTGGCCTGTATACGACGCTTATGTGATCGAAGTATCAAGTAAGCAATTTTTTATCATTAATATACGTTCAGAAAGAAGTTTGTGAAAGTGAATCTCCCTCATAGTAAATATGTAGTTACGAAGGAATTTTGTTAAATATTTCATCACTCAATGAAAATGATTCAAAACTTATGCGTAGTGAAAAATGTTAACAAATCTCTTTACGCTGTGTCAATCGACAAACTTTTTCCCCTCCGTAGAACCATTTGAGAAAGTTCTACGCAGCCTTAATCGACTAACTTTTTCTCATAGGTACAATCATTAACATTTGAGAAATAGTTCTGCGCAGTCTTAACAACTAACTTTATCTCCTACGTACAATCATTAACATATGAGAAATAGTTCTGCGCTATCTCAATCTACAAACTTTATCTCCTACGTACAACCATTTGAGAAATAATTCTATGAAAATTCTCAGTCGAATCACTATTTCTATCTTCTCGTAGAACTATTTTTTCTGATCGACTAATTTTTTCTCTTGTACCTAGTTTGTGCTTCGCAAAGTATCTATGAATTAAAAACTTCAATATTCCCCCTCATGGCTGAATTTCTCATTTTCTTTTTTGTGTTTGACAGAGCGAAGGATATTTATTAACATTTTTCACCACGCACAAGTTTACAACATTTTTTATCGAATAATCAAATATTCAAAAAATTATCTCGTAGAACTATTTTTTCTCTGTCTATGTTTTTTCTCTATCTCTGTCTTATGTTATCTAGATGGGAAAGTGAAGCAGGGAAATCATTTTTTTTAATCAAGTTTTTTTTCATCAATGAAAAATTAATATTTATTTTCGTAAATACAAAGTTTGAACACTGTAAAATAATTTTGTCTACATTTTCTCGTAGCCCGAAAGAGCGTGCTCGAAAAAAAGCTCAATATGATTGACGGCGTTTTGTCACCATCAAAGGTCGTCGCACCAGAATTAAACGAGGAGAACGGGCACAATGTGAGTAACGTTTTCTAGAAAATTCGTACGCATTTTTGACGGAGAAACGAATGACATGGAAATTTAATTACGGCGTTCAGGGTGAACATGGAGTTCTGAATCCTCGTATAAACGATGGATGTGGAAACGTTGGCGTCTCAACGATCAACGGAGGTCGACAATCGAAGCCGATTCCTGCCTCCAAGAACGCAAAGAATCAAGACAAGGAAAATAATAATGAGTCCGACGCAGACGATTACGAGTCTGATACATCTGGCATCGCGCCACTTGCCGCAAACAGAAAAGCACGCGTGCAGCTTTATAAGCCAAAGGAACGCCAACGTGAAGGTAACAAAAAAATATTATTTCAATTGTAACAATGGATGTTTTACGGACCTTTCGCGTGCATACGAAGCCCATTCTGACACATTGTGAAATAAATTGCTGTATGATACCTGCTGGAAAAACTTTTTTAACTCCTGTAATTGCGAACTCGCCGTTCGCTTGTGCTGCAAATCCTCAGTCGCCGAAGAAAGCTATACGCTTTTGCATCGTAATATACTACTATATATGTTCTTGATTTTTTTAATTTTTTCTACAAATAACAATCACTTTTAGGCACTGAATCTCTGCAAGAAACCCTCAAAGGGCTGACAAATGATATCAAGAAAATGCGAAAGAAGCGAGTGAGAAACCGAGATAGCACGTCAAGTGATTCGAGTGAGGAGGAATTGGTAAGCGAAGTCACTTCCAATACAATTTATATGATAAAGCATTTTTGTCCGACGTTGATATATTTCAAAATGTTGTTGATTATTTAACCTTGATATCCAGAAAGAGATCGGGCGTCGTGGAAGCGGCATATTTATATCGGAGGAGCAATGGCAAGCTGCAAAAGTAGCACGGTCGTACACTGCGATGGGGATAAATCTCCTCGTATCCCTATTCCCTCTGGAGGTGCTTCTTCGATCAAATTTAAGAGGCGGGGCTTCCAAAATTCATGGAACCAACGCGAATCCGCGCCCGGCGCTCGACAAGAAAATCATCGACGCGCTATTTTGTAAGAATATTACTTTTTTACGGTATCGGAAAACATTCCGCAATTTACTTTCATTGCACAATGTGCGTCATTAGTTCCATGTTTGTCATACATATGTTTCATATTACCTTGCAAGAATACGATCTTGATCTCACTTAGCCGAAGAGTCGAGGGGAACTTTGATGATGCTCAACTGCATTGGATGTGCGGATGTGTACTAACGCAGATGATTCCATCAGTCGACGCCCATGTTGTAATTGTATTCGTTCTTTTTTTTTTAGATACCGTTCGACGCAAGTGGAAAGAATCTTTTCACAAAGCTGGTCTCGGCGTAGCTTTAAACAATAAACTGTCGCATCTACGAGCGGAACAGGCGAAAAGACGTCGCGCGGTAAATATTTTGAACATTGCTGTATGGGATATTATTCGTAAGTGGATACGACCAATTTACATGCAGTAATTTTTATACTTTGCAGGTGCCGAACAATGAATAACACTATTTCGAAAGAAACATTTTTTTAATATATTTCATAAGAGCATTTATATTTATATGCAGACTTAAAAAAAAATAAAAAAGGAACGGTACTATATACAACTTATATACATTCTTGTACCTTCAGACTGTAATGCTGACATTTAATTATAACACCCCATTAGAGGTCCGACCGAGAACTCGACGGTTGATGCTGCCGCCGCTGCCACTGCTGCCGCTGCCTTCTTGGCACTTCGCCGCGCGCGTTCAGATTTCGGAATTCCAAAAATTTCTGGGACCTCGCACCTCGCGTGTCTTTACCTCGCACTCGGTCCTCTGCGTTGATGAGAGTCGCGCGAGTCCATCACGTGCTTGTTCTTAATTAAAAACTTGAAAATTTATCGAGTCACGCCGTGCAAGACCGATCCGCAGCTGTGTCAACCGGTCCGTCTTCCTCGGGCCCGCCGCAGCCCTTCGATCTTTCGACGCGTGGCTCAATGATTGCCCTGTAATTCATCGTAGTACAATCTTTTATTGAAAATCTCCGTCAATATTTTTTCGCGCGAACAGCTTTTCCGTGATGTAGAAAAGTGCACTTTTTGCATTTGTTACCATTTTTTGTTCACCCACTTCAAAGTCGGTGAATCAAACCTGCATTCGCTTGTTTAAATAATTATATAAGCAAATGCATCTTGAAATGATTCAGATCTCACATATATCGCAAGTATGTATTTTAGATATACCTCAGATAGCTCTGAGATATACTCGAAAAAAACATCTCATATATGTTAAGTATATATTTTCGATGTATCTCAGATATAGTTTAAGTATATATATAAGATATACCTCAGAAATATCTAATATACTCGAATCATATGTCTCATATATGTTACGTATATATTTTAGATGTATCACAGATATATTTCAAGTATATATTTTAGATATTCTTCAGATATATCTGATATATAACTCGAAAAACATCTGCGACACATGTAAGATAAATCTAAATTACACGTGGGGTACAGTGTAGCTATGTTTAAGATGCACAGGCAGTATAGAATAGATTTATTCCAGATATGTATACGGTTCATCCACGAAATATCTTAGATATATCTGATGTATACCTGGGATACATGAAACGTATATGTACAAGATGTATTTTCATCCGAAAACTTCTATATTCGAGGTATATTTCAGATATTATACATATCTATCTTTACAATATTTCGGACATACAGAATACATCTTCTATATAGCTTTTATATAATTGATGTATAAAATAATATATATTTCAACATATACTTTTTTTCCATGGGGGGAAGAAATGTGCATCGGAACCGTCGACCTGGAAAAGGGCGAAACGCGACTATCACGTCTCAGAAGAGAAATCGACGTCTCGTCCCTAAACGATGAGGAGCGCCCAGCGCTCCTGGAAATCTGCGACGAGTTCGAAGACATTTTCCACCTAGAGGGGGATAAATTGCGGTGCACAAACATGGTAAAACATCACATACCCGTGAAAAAAGGCGTGCAACCGATAAAAGTCCATCCCTATCGGCTTCCAGAAGTACATAAACAGGAGGTACAGCGTCAGACGGCAGAAATGCTCAAGGAAGGAATTATAAAGCCCAGCAGAAGCTCGTGGAATGCCCCGCTGCTGGTGGTTGGTAAAAAGCCCGACGCCGACGGTACGTAACGAATGAGAGTAGTGGTGGATTTTAGAAAACTGAACGAAGTCACAATCGGAGATTCGTATCCGCTACCCAACATAACAGAAATTTTGGAGCAACTCGGAAAAGCGCAATATTTTTCGACACTGGATTTGGCCTCTGGATTTCATCAGATCCCGATGGCCGAAGAAGACCAAGAAAAAACGGCGTTTTCTACACCGCAAGGGCACTTTGAATATGCCCGGATGCCCTTCGGCTTGAAGAACGCTCCACCAACGTTCCAGCGTCTAATGAATTCAGTATTGGCGGGGATGCAAGGAATAAAGTGCTACGTTTATCTTGACGATATCGTCATTTACGGAGCGTCGCTAAAGGAACACAACAAAAGATTGCGCGAAGTATTCGGACGACTCCGAGAGGCCAACCTGTCAGTGCAACCGAAGAGGTGCCAGTTTCTGAGAAAGGAAACTCAGTACTTAGGACACATTATCTCGGAGGAGGGCGTTAAACCTGACCCGTCAAAGATCGACACAGTAAAAAATTATCCGGCGCCCCGAAACGTGAAACAAGTGCAATCATTTCTCGGTCTGGCCGGATATTACAGAAAGTTTATCGAGAATTTCGCGAAGATTGCGAAACCACTAACGGAGCTGACAAAAAAGGACGTGAAGTTCGAATGGACAGCGAAGCAGGAAGAATCTTTCGAACAGCTAAAAACAGTGCTAACAACTGCTCCAATTCTGCAATATCCAGACTACGAGAAGCAGTTCATAGTGACAACAGACGCGTCGGACAAAGCAATTGGAGCCATCTTATCGCAAGGAGAGGTAGGACGGGATCTCCCCATCTGTTATGCTAGTCGCACGCTGACGAACGCCGAGTGTAACTACTCAACGACAGAAAGAGAGTTGCTTGCTATTGTCTGGGCACTTAATCAGTTCCGGCCATATGTTTATGGAACCAGATTTAAGGTGGTAACCGACCACAAACCGTTGACCTGGATATTCAGTGTCAAGGATCCGGGATCACGGCTAATGAGATGGAAAATCAAGCTCGCCGAACATGAGTTCGAAGTCGAGTACAAAGCGGGAAAAAAGAATACGAACGTGGACGCACTCAGCAGAATTTATGTGACCACACGATCGCAAGCCAAGGAGGGAGGGATCACGGAAAAATCAGCTGTCCCGAACAACACAGAAATCGTCAATACGAAGACCGTTGCGAGCGAGGAGGCTGTCGAGACATCGGAGGAGGCCAACGACTTGACACTTGATCCGAATACACATCCGGACGATAACGAAGAGAAGGAAGAGTCCGACCTAGTGTGCCCAGAAGAAAAGGATAGACCACGGATACTGAGAGAGTACCACGACGCACCATTAGGAGGACACCAAGGGGCCGCAAGAACGCTGCAACGAATACGCCTAAAATACAACTGGCAAGGAATGAAGAAGGAAATAGAGGAATACGTCGCGAAGTGCGACAAGTGCCAGAAAAACAAGGTTCGACCAAGGGGAAAAGCGCCGATGATAATTACGGATACACCAACGACTGCATTTCAAAAATGTGCCATTGATATCGTAGGGCCGCTTCCCGTAACCGAGCGAGGAAATAAATACATACTGACATTCCAAGATACCTTGACAAAATTCAGCGCGGCGATTCCTTTGCCCAATCAAGAAGCGAACGAGGTAGCCAAAGCGTTCGTGACGGGAATTATCTGCCGATTCGGAACTCCTCAAACCGTACTATCGTATCAAGGAACGAATTTTCTAAGTGCGACATTCAAAGACGCGTGTAAACTATTAAAAATCGAGAAAATTCAAACCACAGCCTACCACCCGGAATCAAACGGGGCTCTGGAACGATCCCATCGGACTCTAGCCGAATATTTGAAGAGCTACATAGACGAGGATCAGTGCAATTGGGACGAGTGGCTACAGTATGCCATGTTCACATATAATACAACGCCACACACGTCAACGGGCTACACACCCCACGAGTTGGTATACGGAAACGCAGCTGAGTTGCCGACAGCGGTGAAACGTGAGCCAAGGACAACGTACGCCTACGACGATTACGCCCAGGAACTAAGAGAGCGTCTCAGAGCTGCATGGACAGTAGCGCGAAAAAATTTGCAAGCTGCTAAGGAGAGATCGAAGATTCAATACGACAAAAAAACAAGGGAACGCGAATTCAATGTCGGGGACAAAGTTTTGCTATATGACGAAACGGTCAGACGAGGCAGATCATCAAAGCTGACGCCGAAATGGATCGGCCCATATATTATCATCGAAAAGCATTCCGCGATCAATTTTTCAATAAAAAAGGGAAATAGAACGATGCGCGTACATTCAAATCGATTGAAGAACTACATTGAGCTTTAAATAAAAAATAAAAAATACAAAAAATAAAATAAAAATTTACGTATATATATCACAGCTAACTAAGTCCCGATTCCTTGCGTTACAGAGTAGCAACCTCGTGGGGAGGGGGAAGCTACGGTATAGATAACCCCTTCCATATCACCCACTTCACCAATGAACCTGGGATTTTCTACGAAGAAGTTGGAACGATGACAATGTACCGCGACACTTGGAAACTAGTAATACACATGGATCTACGACCGATACTGCAAAGAGAAGCGAATATTAGATTTAGCCTGAAAAGATTGCAAAAAATTTGTATGAAAGAAGCAAGAACAGACGCACTTTGCCCAGCGTTAACCGATTCGATAGAAAGAATGTCACGAAAAATAGAAAATAGCCTAGGCGTTATCTACGATCTAGTAGGATTACATAAAGGCGAAAGCCGCAGGCGCCGGGGCCTCATAAACGGGCTAGGGACAATTATCAAAGCCATTACAGGAAATTTAGATGAGCAAGACGCCCTTAAAATTCACAGCGAAATAGAAGCAATTCACCGCAATCAAAAAACGCTTCACGACAGTATGAAGAATCAAATTCAAATCATCGAATCGACCTTAGACATTTTTAATAGTACCAGGGCAAACATTGAATCTAACGAAAGAACTTTGAGGGATCTAATTACGAAAATTGAGCACACATTATCTAACGGAGTAGAGCTTATAGCAGCTAGGCAACAACTAGACGAAAGAATCACGGCAGTAGAAATAATTGTAGAAGAGTTATTAAGCGATGTAAAAGAATTGGCAGATTTCATCTCCGGTCTGCCACAAGGTATTATAGGGCCGAGCGTATTATCTCCAAAGAGATTAGTTGAATATCTCACGTCAGCATTGCCGCACATACCGCGAGGTCAGAGCTTCCCAACGAAGATAGTGCGCGCGGAAGTTCCGTTCCTATTACAAACAGCTGACATCAAGGCCTTCAGCCAAGGAGACGCGTTAATATTAGTTGTAGAGTTACCTTTAGTGGGAATGCAAGATTACATGGTAAATAAAGTATATCCTCTGCCAAAACATGTACAGAATAACACGTACTATTACACTGAGACTTCTGAGGATTTCATATGCATTGACAAGGCTAGACGGGAATATGTGCAGATGGCGGAGAAAGAGTTAGAAAAATGCAAAAAATTGTTTAACCAGTACATTTGTAATCCGAAACATCCGACAGCGGCGATTAATGAGAAAGCACGGTGCGAAATTCTAACGTTCGTAAAAACCAATGTCAGGAATGTCGCATGCCCTCAGCGAGTAGTCAAGTTAGAAAAAACGATGATAATCACGATGCAACAAGCGGGTAGATGGCTATACATAGCGCCAACAGGCGAAAATATAGTCATAACGTGCGATAACGCGCCAGCAAAACGTGAAAGAATCGAGGGATCCGGTATACTGGCTTTGGTAGGAAAATGTACAGCGACCGGTACTGACTTCAAAGTAGAGACAATTGGCGTTATAAAACAAGAAGCATACGAAATATATGTACCTCCGTTTAATTTAAGTATCAGTGATTATGACGAAAGACTGTTCCCGAGTGAAAAAAGTGAAAGTGAAAAAGTCCATCTGAAAAGTGTGCTAACTAACCCAAGCGAGCTCAACAAAATTGGCGAGCGCATAAAAAAATTAACAAAAGATTTGGACTATGAAGACTCCAGTTACAGACACTACTATCATGTCATCGGAACATATTCGTTAAGTTCTATTATTCCACTAGTGCTGGTGGCCTACGTACTATGCAAATTTGTACAACGTCGAAAAAAGAGAGCAAACGCACCTGCAACACAAAACAGCGGAATGGAAATGAGCGAAAACCCGCCGAAGGCGGCAGAGCGCGACATCGCTTCAAAAATACGAGTAGCTTTTGAACGTAAAAAGCCAAGCACTAGTACGATGTAAGAATATTAATTAAATAAATGGGTATGAAAAGTCGAAAATATTGTAATCGACGGTTTGGGTAATGATTAAGAGATGGAGTCTGCACCGTACGCCCTTGGACGAAAGAAACTGTACCAGTTTCTTTCTTTTTAAGGGGGGAGGGATGTTGTGCCCCGAAATAAGATTTCGATAATTAATTAAAATAAAGTCGCGCATTGAGTTCGAGACCGGATGTCTCCGGTATCACGACGAGTCGAAGCTCGATCGATGGAACCGTGAGAAACGCCAATGCAGCTCTCAAACGATTCCGTATTTGCAAGTGCCGGGCCTAATGCGGGACCGGATGTCTCCGGTATCATCGCGAGTCCGGCACGTGTCGAAACGCGAATTCAGCATCGTTCGCGAAGCGAATCGATTCCGTAAAGACGGAACCTTATCAGTCTAATTTGAACAGCAAGGGAGTGCGGTCGGAACTCCAGACTCGTGTACGAACGAGTACATTTCTCGTTCGTGATGTAATTTCACTTAATTGATTAATAAATAGTTGTTGATTATTTGGTATCCTACATCGAGTGTTTGTACTCAAGGCAGAATCCCTACCTTTCGCGTCCTAACAACAGAATGGACAACACGGCGAAGCCCCGCGGCCGAAGGAGCGCGTGTCCCCGCGGGCAGACCGCGAGCCCAGGGCTCGTGTCCTGCGGCCCCCGGTTCTGCTTGCTCCAAGGGGAGCGTGTGGGGGGACAGGTCGCGCGAAGCAAAGGGCACCGACAAAGGTGAACATGCCTAGCGCCACCAGTCGCCCCAGAGGGCACTGGCTGAAGGGTGGGAACACGAATCCGAAAGGACCCGCGGGATCCCCGGCAAGCCAGGGCTCTAAAGCGCCAAGGGGCAGGTCCAGCGCCGCGCAAACGGTGACGAGGGATGGTGCTGAGGGGGCACGAAGGGGCACTCAAAAGGTACTTGTTCTGACCCCTCAGGGCCAGCCCCCGTCGCCCAGCTCGACGCCGGGGGAATCTGCCACCCTGGCAAATAGGGAGGAAGGGACCGGTTAAGCTATGGCTTACCAGGCCCACCTCTCTATCCCCCACCCCAATCCTCGACCCTCATCTCCTTTATATCCTATCCCCCCCCACCCCACCCTCAACTAAACGCGAGCAGGGGGAAGTCTGCGGTCCCTGTGACTGTAGGACGAACCAAGGTTTCGCAGATTAACTTGCAGCACTGCAAAGCGGCCGCAGCTCTTCTGAGCCGGGACCTTGCAAGGCTTCAAACAGACATATCCCTAATACAAGAACCCTGGGTATACAGGGGACAATTAAAGGGGATAAGTACAGACCTAGGATCACTGATCCATGCCAACGTAGAACCAGGTCCGAGGGCCTGTCTCTTCGTCAACAAGAGGCACAGTGCCCTCAAGTTAGGCCGGTTCTGCACAAGAGACCTTGCGGCAGCTACCATCAGGATTCGCATGGGCGGTGCGACGACGGAGCTAGTAATAGCATCGGCGTACCTCCCATATGACTCAGAGGACCCTCCTCCAACGAGGGAACTCAATGAACTGGTGGACTACTGCAAGGAAAAAGGACTAAACCTGGTGGTCGAGTGTGACGCAAACTCTCACCACACCATATGGGGAAGTACCAATACAAACGAGAGAGGCATTGCTCTGTTAGAGTACCTCTCCACAACGGAACTGGAGATTCTGAACAGAGGATCCAAGCCAACTTTCGTCACCTCACGAAGACAGGAGGTACTTGACCTAACGCTGGGCTCACCCAATGTGGCCCTAGCGATAGTGAAATGGCAGGTGAGCGAGGAGGATACACTCTCCGACCACCGGCTCATAAACTTCGACCTCTCGGGAGATGTCGGCCAAAACCCGACGGAAACCTACAGGAGCCCAAGGACCACGGACTGGCCGAGCTTTCAGGCAGGGCTAAGAAGCAGGCTCGGGGATACCTGTGGGTGGCCACGGACAAGGGGCACGCTGGAGCGGGAGGCAGAGTTACTGCAAACCGCTCTGGTCCAGTCCTTTGAGGGGGCATGCCCGCTAAGGCGAAGGAAATACAAGAAAAAGGTGGGCTGGTGGAATGGTGAGCTGAGTCAACTTCGCTCCCAATCACGAAGGCTACTAAACAAAGCCGTAAAGACAAAAGAGGACAGCGACTGGGACGCCTATAGGAAGGCCCAGAGAGAGTACAAGAAACTCGTAAAGCAGTCCAAAGACTGCCTGGAGGAAGTTCTGTGGGGAGATCGAGGCCCTCCCTCATGTGGCCAGACTCCGCAAAGTCTTCACTTCAGGCCCGCCAAATAAGCTCGAGGGACTCACGCTGCCAGATGGCAGGACAACTGAGAACCACGAGGAAGTATTGGGGCACCTATTTGAGGTACAGTTCCCGGGCTCGGAGCTCACGGACCGGGGACAACCTCAAATGGATGCGCTTCCGATCACGAAACCGGGTGATTGGGCAACGGCAGCCAAGGTTGTCACACCAAGCAGGATTGAGTGGGCGGTGAAGACTTTTCACCGGTACAAAAGTCCAGGGGTGGATGGGATATTTCCGGGCCTCCTACAAGAGGGGGGGGGGGGGGGGGGGGATGTCTCATCAGGCGCCTGAACCGCATCTTCCGTGCATGCCTGGCGCTGAGATATGTGCCTAAAGCTTGGCGAGAGGTCAGAGTGGTCTTCATCCCGAAACTGGGGAAGAGCAGCTATGACCAGGCTAAGTCATATAGACCTATCAGCCTGACGTCTTTCCTCCTGAAAACGCTGGAGAGGCTCGTTGATAGATACATCAGAGAGGGAGCACTGGTCGAGAGACCGGTGCAAACCTCACAGCACGCTTACCAGGCCGGCAAGTCTGTCGAGACTGCCCTCCACTGTATTGTCAAAGATATAGAGAGGACACTCAGCAGGAAAGAGTCGGCCTTATGTGTATTCCTGGACGTCGAAGGGGCGTTTGATAACAACTCTTTCGATGCTATATGCGACGCAGCAAGGAAATTCAGAGTAGATGAGTCCATCATCGAATGGATATGTTACGTGCCAACGCTCGTGAAGCGTGCGTCGGCCGTCTCAAACTCCCCGCGGGAAGCGCGGGGTTTATATTTATTTTTCGTGGGCCGCTTCGCTACGTCCCGTACGGGCCCGCGTCCTGGAAACCTCCTAGCTGAAAATCCTGATAAAATCGGAGGGAAATTGATACGCAGAGTCGGAGTTTTACGGTTAAACAGATAAACAGATTTATTTAACGATGAGTAAAATTCGTAGATAGCGTTATTAAATGAATAGCATAAATTTGGAAATGTTTGTTTTGAAATATAAATTGAAACCGGGAAAACAAAGAAATATATATGAGACAGGCGCTTTACAAATACATCCCTCCACTCACACACTCATAACCCATACAACAGACTTACAGTTGGCGAGTCGGCGAGCCGGGAAAGTCGTCCGGTTGGTCACACAAAAATAATCGAAGAACACAAAATAAAAGGCCTTTTTAATACAAAAATAAATCGCCACTGTTCACACACTTTTGGGATTATCGCGCACTTACAGTCTCTAAACACTTAACGTCTCTAATTGGTTAAACTTGTGGAATATATATATGTTTGATTAAATGATATAAATGAGGTAAAATAATAAGAATGAAATATTGAAGTGATTGAAACGCGTCTCGAATCACGGCGCGGCGAAACACACTCGCTCGGGTTAACAGAGGCGAGATTTAATGATCTATGCGCCAACGGGAACGCGGAGTTAACCGAATACGTCTTTATTATTTCGCTGTTACTTCGGGACTGAGTTCCTCTCGTCTCTCCGAAAAACTCGCGAGTTCTCGGGAGACGAGAGGGGATCAGTCCCGCCGGATCAGCGGAAAAACCGTCAGCGTCCCGAACACGCGCGGCGATCGCGATCGTCCGGCGCGACGGAATCCAACACTTTTATCTTTTCCAACGGAATATCTTTTTCAACGGATATTGCTCAGCGCATCGCGTGAGCGCAGCTGCGGTGTGGAATCACACCCCAGGTGACAGCTCAGCGATGCGCTGTTGCTAAGGCGCGTTACGTGCCGCACTTTCCCGAGACGCATCTCGAAAAAGTACGGGACGTAACACCCCTCCCCCCTTAGATTCGGCAACGTCCCCGTTGACGCACTCACGCACTCCTGCACACACAATTTCTCGCACTTATTCCCGGTTTTCGGCACATTTTGCGCGGGCACTGACACGGTCTCGGGCTCGAAATCCCTGTCGGGACAGGAATTTGTGCAGTCGAGCCGGGCGGCTGTTGTCGTAGTCGGTAGCCGTGACTGGGGCCTCAGCCGTCGGCGACTCGTCGTCGTTCGGCGGGATGACAGCCGTCGGCAGCTCCCCGTCGTCGCTGGTGATGGTGTCGTCGATCGCTGGCTGCTCGTTGTTGCCGCTGTCGATGGCCGTGGCCGGGACCTCAGCCGTCGGCGACTCGTCGACGTTCGGCGAGGCGGCGGCCGTCGGCGGCTGCCCGTCGTCGTCGCTGCTGTCGATGACGATCTCGTCGACCATCGACCACTCCTCATCGTCGTCGCTGCTGACAATGATGGTCGCATTGGCCGTCGGCAGCTCGTCGTGTGCCGTGGCCGGGGCCTCAGCCGTCGGCAACTCGTTGTCACTCGGCGGGGCGGCGGCCGTCGGCAATTCCTCGTCGTCGTCGTCGTCGCTGATGGTGATAGCCGCGTCGGCCGTCGGCAGCTCGTCGTGTGCCGTGGCCGGGGCCTCAGCCGTCGACGACTCGTCGTCGCTGTCGTAGCGCGTGTTGTTGGGCGTGCACGGCGTCGGCAGCTCGACCTCGCTGTCGATGGGCAACGTGTCGACGGTCGTTGGCTCGTCGGCACTGCGTGTGCCGTCGCGGCGACGCAGCAGCGGCGACAGGCCGATTCGGCGGCGTCCGCGGTATCCGCCTCGGCCAATTGTCACGGTGAACTCCGGCGGTGCGGCGTCCTCCTGGTCGGCCCAGATGACGTACTTGTACGTCGCAGTCCTCTCGAGGACGAGCTTCGGGGTCTGCGTCCCGACGCTCGCGGTGGTCGCTGGTTGAGCCTCCGTGCCCGGGGTCTTGGCCTCGGCCTTGACTGGTAGGGCAGAGGCAGCCCTCGTGGCTCTCGCGCGTCGTCCTCGCGGCCTTCCGGCGCGCCGGTTTGGGGCCTGTTGGTTTACTGGTGGCGCTTGGAACGCCACATGGTCGCTGCGCATTTCGCGCAGGATAGCGTTAAACGCCGCGACACAAAGATTGATGTGGCCCCAGTAGGCCGGGGTTTGCAGAACTTTCGCGCACAGCGGGCACTCGGCGCGGAAGTTCCTCGGAGTGTCACGCATTAAACACTCCACGACACCGGCGCCTGAGCACAGCGTCTGCGGCAGTCGGCACACCGCGCACAACCCCTTGGCCGTGAACTTCACAATCGTCTTAATAATTCCCTGTTGATCGGGCTGGTTGCACTCGTCACTAATTTTCGCGGCCATGGTAGAGTTTTAGTTCGAGTCACTCGTAGAACGGTTAGATTGGTAATGAGCTGGAAGTCGACCCGATTCTCCTTCCAGACCCGTAACCTTTCTTTTAGTCCGTGGTGGCAACTTGGGGGGGGAGAGAAGGCAGCATTGTCCGCGCTGTGTTTGGGCTAGCCGCAGTCGCCGGGCGCGATAACGACTCTACCCCGGCCTCAGGGTTGCTGACGCAGCATCCACTTATCGCCGGGCCCTCGACGCTCGATTGCCTCGTGGCTCGACGTCTTAGGGCACGCGTTAGCCAGCGTAGCGCGGTAAATATTTGGCTTCGGCATAAATAGAGCGCGGCGGCCGCGAGAATAGCCGCTTGCGCTGAGAACCCGATGAGAAAGAGATGCCGTTGGTGTTCTCTCTCTCTCCGGTGTGTCCCGATCGAGCGTATTTGTTCTTCCACTTTGAACAATGATTCTCCGTCCTCGAGGGTTCCCCAATTGCGGGGCGCGTCATCCTCGCCGTTTCCCTTCTCGATGTGGTTTAACGATTTAATTTTTACCGGCGGTTCGATCAACGTTGGCGCGATTATCGTCACGTTTAATGTTATTTCCGGTCGGTAAAAATATTCCTCGCGGTTTCTATAGGTACGAATTCCCGTCAGCGTCGTACTTCGAGTTTTTCCGACGCAGTTTGGGTTGACGTAAAACACACCCGCCCCGCTTAGTTCGAAGTGCTCGTCTTGCTGTCCTGGGCACATCACATGAACGCTTTCGGGCTGTGCGAACGAGTACAGCCACCCTCCTAGCGTGGGCAGGTGGGCCCAGAACGGGTCGTGTTGTGGCCGGAGACGCACGTTACAGCGTCGGTACGAATCCACCGACGGCGCGGTGAGCATCCGGACTTCGCAGGACTCGGTAACCGCAACCTCGTGCACCGGGACTTCCATTGTACAGATCGACTTTTGGTCGACGTGTGTGCACGTCTGTACATCGATTCGGTCGGCGTTAAAATATGTCCGGCGGTCGGTGGATAACGCGATGTACGGGGCCGTGGGAGTCACGTGCGCCGATCCGGTCTCATTATTGAAACTTTGGGTCACGGGCCAGGCGTGCAAGCGATAGAGGTAATACACGGTCCTGTCTAGTAGCGGTATGTGCGTCACGATAATCACTCGTCCTCCGTGGTATATTACATCTGCGCGGGCTATTCGAGTCAGAGTCTCGCCGCGTAAATATTCGAGCGACAAGGGAAACTCGAACATCGACACTTTTAACTGCACCTCGCGAGCTACAGATAGTAGTTGTTCGGTCGTTAGGATGGTTGGTTCATAAACTTCGTTGCGCGCCGCGGCTAAAATTCGCAAATAATGTTCAGTGACCGAAATATACTGATTAATTTTGCTTTCTGCTCGGAAGGCGTAATTAATTATCGAATTATTATATTGCACTTCTGTGGAAATTCGGCGCATTAGTTGCATCTCTTTCTGCAGCTCGACCACGTTGCCGTGCAGGTCGTGCACTCTTTTGGTTTCCTCGTCGTGCTCTCGGTGCAGATCTTGAAGGCGGGAGGAAACTAAATGTGACTGTCGACCAATTAAATGAGTCAAATTGGCCTGATCTGCAAATAACCGGTCGATTTGCGCGTTGAAATAGTCCGCGTCATCCTGGTCCAGGGTCCCGAACAGCGAGTGACTCAGAGTGCCCACGATACCGAACGGCGCGGCTCTTTTTCTCATAGAGCGCGGCACGTGTTCTTTTGGCGGCGGTATCACTCTCGTCTGTTCCGATATTCTTCGCAGGTCGTCGGCCAAGGCTCGCGCGCGCGCGAGTCGCTGCCTCAGAACGTCGATCTGCAGTAATTCGCGGCATGTTTCGCGCGACTGAATCCGGCTGCAGGTGTCGTAGATCGAGGTTAGTCCGGTGCCTTCGGTCGGAAAAGCCTCGAGGAATTTTTCCGTCTCGATGTACGTAATCACCCTCCAGTCCGCGTGTTTTAATTGGAGCGGTGACACTCTCTCGTAGTAGATGCCAGGCGGGTTGTTGATCGGCGTGACGTGGTACCCGACGTCGTGTCCTCGGGCGAGTCCCAGCAGGACGAGGAGCAACAAGCTGTCGAGTCGCATAGCTGCTTGCAGTTGCTGGCGCCTGTAAGATCTTATCGATAATTTACAAGAATCGTTGCGGACAATATTCCCTCTCTCACGCACTCATTCACTCTCGTCTCCCATAGCGATTTTAAGTTTATCAGTGTGTCTGCGTATCAATCTCCCCTTGTCATTTTCCAGGACCGCGTTTTTCCGATCGGAAATTTCTTTTACATCAAAGGGGCCATTCCATCGGCGATCGAATTTTCCGACTCGAGGCTCCTTTTCTGCATAAACGCGGTCTCCTATTTGGAGATTTAACGGTTTCGCGGACCTATCATAATAGTTTTTCGAGCGATTTTTCGCCTTATTCAGGTTTTCCCCCGCTATTTCGCGTATCTCCGATAGGCGCTTAATGAGCTCGGCTAAGTATGTGCTATAGGTGGGGAGCCTTTCTTCGGCGGGGAATTGACTCGGCAGGCGAGCGAGTTTACCGTAAACAACTTCGAACGGGGTGAAGTTCGTTGCCTCGTGAACGCACGTATTATACGATAGTTCGGCGAAAGGCAACAAACGATCCCAGTCATCGAATCTGTCGGCGTAGTGCTTGATATACTCCGTCAGGACTATATGGCTTCGTTCAAGAGCCCCGTTTGTTTGGGGGCGATAACCCGAGGTGGTCTCCTGCCGGATTTTGAATATTTTCGAGATCTCATGCAAGAGGTTACTCGTGAACGCAGCGCCTCGGTCCGTTAACAACGCTCGAGGGGCACCGAATTGGCTGAACAACCGCCTAACCACAGCTTCGGCGATTGTTGTCGCCTTCAAGTCCGGTATGGGCTCAGCCAGACAGTATTTCGATAGGTGGTCCTGCATTGTGAGAATATGTTTATTCCCATGGGGCGACGTTGGAATGGGACCCACCGTATCCAGCGATACCTTATCGAAGGTGTCAACAGGAGTATCGGTGATAAGCATCGGCTCGCGCGTCTTGACGCGGACCAGCTTTTTCTCCTGGCAGCTCTTACAGCGCCGGATAAAATCCTGCACCTCGTTCCTCAGGTGGGGCCAATAAAACCGTTCGCGAATTTTGCGATAGGTTTTAGTGACCCCTTTGTGACCTCCCACGAGGCTCTCGTGGTATTCCGATATTATTTGGCCGCGATCCTCTTTGGGAGGCACGATTATTTTCCCGTAACACAGGGTGACAATCGTGTCCTCTCCGGCGAAGATTTCGTTCAGCCACGTGAGGAGTTGGTCACTCGGCAGGACATCGGTGAGGTCTCCGGCCCTGGAGATCCTGATCGCCTTGGTTCCCGAGCGACGGAGAATATCGCATAGATTTCTGAGTCCCGTGCGAATTCGGTCGGTTCGTGTTTCCTCGAAATACCGGCTTTTCACGACCACGCTATATATTTTATTTTCGCCGGAAGGGGTCACGATTATTTGCCCTACGCGCGCATTTTTAGATTTTATTGACGCGGAATCGATCAAGCCCAAATCGGAGAGAATTTTCCCTATGGGCGTGGTCAATTCTCCGTCGGCTGAAATAAAATGCGCGACGCTACTTCGTCGGTACGTGAGGCTTTCCCGCGTGCCGATTACAGGATATTTCTTCACGCCGGGCTCAGCTGATCGCTGGGTCTCCGCGTCGCGTTCGTCCGTCTCTTTCTCGCTCGCATAAACCAGGTCTGATGGCGTCGGGGCTGTGTTTGTTATTACGGCCTTGGTGGGTCGCGGGCCCTTTTCCCCCTCAGGCTCTACTGGGTCACGCGCGCGCGACGTTGTAGGAGCCTGCTGTGGGGACTCGGCCTGTGTCGTCATCGGGGCCGGCGGCCATCGCGGCTGCGCGTTATCCTCCTCGGGGATTCGCGATAGCGAGCTACGCGGCCCAAACGGAGTGGAACGCGCAGCCGGCCTAATTCCTGGTGCCGGCGTATCACAAAACGATACACGACGCCGTGCGCCTGGCGTTTGAGGGAGAGCGAGCGTCTGGTTCTTTTTCTCACTTTGTGATTCGCTTTCATCGTCTGCGTCTCTCTCCTTCTCGTGACTAGACACGGTCGTGGAGGGCGACTGAACGATTCTTTCGAGAAGCTCTTGCTCGGTTATTTCCTCCATGCGCTCGGCTAATTTGTCGATGCGCCGGGACATTTCCAGGTCTTCCGTGTGATCGTCGAATGGGTCGAGCTCGACCAACACATTTTGTGTTTGTATGTCGATTTCTTCGCCATCGGAAAGGCGCTCAGGTAATTCTGATTCAGCCTCGTCAGGATTTTCGTGTTTCGACTGGAATTTTTCCTCGAGCCTGATAAGCGTCTCGTGGAATTTGTCGAACGAATCCTGTAGGGCTTTTGGTACCTTGGCTCCCCCGTCCTCGGCAGCTTGGTCACCCGACTTGTCCTCCTCAGAGTCGCTGATTCCGGGGCTTCCGACGATAATTACCTCGTCGCCCTTGTCGGCATCTGTTTCGTCACCCGAGGGGATAGCGGGTAAGGCAGATTTCCCTTTTTCCTCCTCAGAACTGGCGTCACGGTCTCTGGGCCGGACGAGTCCCTTTCGCGGCAACAGCGGAGCCGGGAGCATGCTATGATGCAAGCGCTGGATGGGGGGAGCGCTTGACTCACTCGAACTCGCACTTGCGGCTGGGGGTTCAGCCGGGGCCACGGGTGTTTCTTTATCTTGCGCCTTGGAGCGCGTGCGTGTGGCTATGCCGCTTTGGTCTAGCGGTGTGGGCCTCCTTGTCGCACCCGTGGGGGGGCGAACAGCTGTTCTCGGGTTGACTCGAGTGTTTACTTGAGGAGCGGAATTTAGTCGCGGTCTTCCGCGTGTCGATTTCAAGGGCAAAACCCGAGGTTTTCCCTCTCGTGAGTCTGTCTCGCTGGAAGATTCCGAGTCGGAATTCAAAGGATTTCTCGATAGTGCGTCTGCGTTGGAATTCAGACGCCCGGGTTTGTAGATGAATTCGTAGCTGTAATTTCGGAGTCGCATGCGCCAGCGAACTAAACGTTTCCCGGGGTCACTTGTCGATCCGATCCACTTTAGCGGCTCGTGATCCGAGATCAACTTGAAATTCCGACCATAGATGTACGGCTGGAATTGATCTAGGGCATTTATTACCGCTAGACACTCTTTTTCCGTCGTTCCATAGTTGGTCTCCGCTTTGTTTAGCACACGAGAATAATACGCGATGGGTAGATCGTGGCCATCGTGCTCCTGGCTCAAAACGGCCCCCACCGCGACGTCAGACGCGTCTGTGGTCAGGCGGAAGGGCTTGGAAAAATCGGGGTACTGGAGGATCGGTTCCTCGCAGAGAGCCCTGCGCAAATCTCTGAAGCTTCGCCGTTCTTTTCGGCCCCACTCGAAGGGTTTCCCCTTTTTGAGAAGGTCCGAGAGGGGTTTTGCGCGCTCAGAAAAATTCGCGATGAACCGACGGTAGTATCCCGCGAGTCCGAGAAATTGACGAACGTTTTTCTGAGTTTTTGGAGTTGGAAATTTTGCGACAGCCTGCAGTTTCCTCGGGTCTGGCCTAACACCATCCTGGCCGATAATATGGCCCAGGTAGGCGACTTCTCTCCGCAGAAGCTCGCATTTATCGGGTTCCAGGACAAGGTTGGCCTCCTCGAGGCGCGCCATGAGGCGGCGGACCTTTTTCCTGTGTTCCTCGAGCGATTTTGCGAAAATGACGATGTCATCCAGGTAAATAAACATTTCTGTTCCCTGGAGACCCCGCAAAATGTTATCCATGAGCCTTTGAAATGTGGCTGGGGCGTTTTTCAATCCCTCTGGCATGCGTAAATATTCGTAATGTCCATTGGGAGTCGAAAACGCAGTTTTCGCTCGATCCTTGGGGTCCATCGGAATCTGCTGGAAGCCGCTCGCCAAGTCGAAGGTGGAAAAATATTGTGCCTGGCCCAGCTGATCCAGAATATCAACTATATTGGGTAGAGGATAAGCGTCGGAAACGGTTTTTTCATTTAGCTTGCGGAAATCAATCACCATGCGCATTCTCGGTCGCCCCTGTGAGTCGGCCTTTTTCGGGACGATCTACACTGGGGAATTATAGGGAGATTGCGATGGTGTGATGACATTATTCGCGAGCTTTTTCATTACCTGTTCCTCGATCTCATCGCGATGAACAATCGGGAAGCGATATTGGCGCGTGTGGATAGGGAGCGTCGATGGTCGGTATCTGGTGCGCGACTCGGTCAGTGCAGGGGAGTTTATCGCCCGGCAGCTTGAAGCGCTCGGGAAACTCCTCCACGAGCCCGCGTACCTCGCGACGCTCGACCTCGTTCAGGTCGCCTAATCGTAGCGCCTTTACGATGGCCGAAACGCGATCCGTCGGAGGCGGGACATCGTCTTCCGAGTCATCGTCCTCGTCCGAGTCCAATTCCAGGCCACTGCCGTGCTCTTCGAACGGCAACAATTCCTGTGGGCCGAGCACGACGTCGATATCTCGGTCCAAGGTGTTTACGGCAAGCACGCGGCAGGCGCCGCCCTTTTGAGCGACCAGCGCCTCACCGATGTAAACACCGTGGACAGTGTTAATTTGGGGCAAATAACCCGTTTTCAAATCGGGGTTCGAGACTTCGATCGAGATGGGCTCACGTGTTCGAGCTCGAATTCGAAACACCTTTGGCTCCGGGGTTTTTGTGGTGAGGACGCGATTTCCGTCGGTTTTCCCATTTTCCACGAAAAATTTAGGCTTGATTGGGTCGTCCCGGGTAACGAGCGTGTTATGGTAGAAAGATATTTCCGCTTTCTCCTGTCGCATGTATGGTTTACCAAGTAGGCCGCAGCTTGCTATTGGAAATTCGCGAACTACATGAAATTTCGTCGGGATTTCTCTGAAAAATATTTCTACCGTCCCGATAGTTGATGACCGTTCCTCGGTGGTTCCGCGGTATTTTGTTGTCTCTTCCAGATTTACCTCTACGTCCGGGTCGAGCGCGCTCAGTTTGACGAGGTTTAAGTCGGATCCCGTGTCGCAAAGGAAAAGATCAGAGCCGTTCTTGAGCTGTGGCGCAGTTAATTTTATCACCGGGGATTCATCCTCCTCGTCGCCGAGCGTTTCTCGGGACAGCGTTACTCGCGGGCCAGGAACCGAACAGCGGCTTTCTTGGCAGGGGCACTCGCTGGCGTTCCCTCGGGCTGGCTCGCCGGTCCTTCGGGACGGCGAGCCCGCTGCGAGTTTAAAGCCCCGCCGTTGTCACAAGTGTTGCAGGTTGGCTTTTCCGGCGGAGGGACCTCCGGGTCGGATCTAACCGGTCGCGGGGACCATTGATTTCGGGGGTAGCAAATACTCTTTGCACCGCAAGCACAGCAAAAGCGTGCGGCTCCGTCAAAAGGGGCAGAATATTGGGGCTCCCCGGACACGTGACGTCCCTCGGTTTTTAATATTCCGGGTGGTGTTATTGATCGTGAGAATCCTGGTGACTGGGGTCGGGCGGTTCCCCAGGAAGGCCGAAAATTCGAAGGAGATGGCGAGCGCGATTGTTGTTCGCGAAAGTTTACCTGTGGGCGTTCGCGGAAATCGGATCGTGATTCGCGAAAATCGTCACGCCCGCGTGGACGAAACTCGGAGCGTTGCTCGCGGAAATCTACGCGCGTGTGGCCCACGAGGGCTTCATCGTCCCGGTTTCGCGAAGGGCTCGCGTTTAGCGTCTTCGTTCGCTCGCTCCTCAGAACGTATCTTTCTGCGATCTCGAAAGCCTCGTCGAGATTACGTGGCTCTCTCATCTCGACCATCTCACTCACTCTCATGGGGAGTGCGTCGATAAAGCCGCGCAGAGCGATCTTGCAAAGGGGATCGCTCGCTTCGGGAGGCGAATCTACGCCGTTTTCTGATTTGAATGCGCTGCGGCCTCCTCCGACAAGTATCCTAACCCGGTCGTAAAACTGACCTACTGATATCTTCTTGTCTCATGCGGAGCCGGGATAATTGAGACGTGTAGTAATCGAAGTCTTTACCGCGCGTTAATCGTTTCTTAAGGATCGTGATAAGATCTTCTATGGTTTCTATCCTACGGCCGTAGACACAGTTCCTCGCGTCTCCGGTAAGTTTTGAAATTACCGCGGCAACAAACTCTGGGCCCTTGTGCTCGGGGACAAATGCCGCGGCATTTCTGATGTCCTGCAAAAAGTCATTCAACGGGATATTTTTGCCGTCGAATCTCGGGATTATATCCTTCTGATCTCTTAGCGATAGTCCCTCTATCATGCTTGTCATGATCATGGCATGATCCGCGGCACCAGCGGTGCTCGCGCGTCCGGCTGTCGCGTCAGGTACTGACATGGTTAAGCCGCGTCAAAGGGAGAAAAATCTAGAATCTGGAAAAATTTGGATCTGGATCTCGATCTCCTACAATTCTCCGATTATCCCGTCGTAGTCGTTCGGCAAACTGAGTACTACGTGGAAAAGTACCGAGGAATTCGGTAAATGAATAATTACCGTCCCTAACGTCTGAATATACGTTCCGTCTGTAAGCGCGATAACCGGAGCGCTATCGAGATCAAGCTCGGTAGTTGGCGTTAGCGCACTAGCGTCCACTACGTTGAGTCCTAACGAGAGATCAACGAGGAAAACTGCCGAGCCAGACTGGAAATCCGGGGCGTGCAAGATTTCGGTGCCGTCCCAGACGTTTTCCCTACGCACCATCGAGTCGGAAAACTTATTTAGGATGGAACTTAATTTATATAAGGAAAAGAAAAATTTTTGATAGCTCGGGAGCGTAAAGGAAAAATTTGAAAGATTGTAATTATGGAAATTTCAATAAATTCCCAATTCAAGAAAATTCCCAGAACTACGCGAAGCAGAGCATCCCACCGCTGCCACCAAATTTGTTACGTGCCAACGCTCGTGAAGCGTGCGTCGGCCGTCTCAAACTCCCCGCGGGAAGCGCGGGGTTTATATTTATTTTTCGTGGGCCGCTTCGCTACGTCCCGTACGGGCCCGCGTCCTGGAAACCTCCTAGCTGAAAATCCTGATAAAATCGGAGGGAAATTGATACGCAGAGTCGGAGTTTTACGGTTAAACAGATAAACAGATTTATTTAACGATGAGTAAAATTCGTAGATAGCGTTATTAAATGAATAGCATAAATTTGGAAATGTTTGTTTTGAAATATAAATTGAAACCGGGAAAACAAAGAAATATATATGAGACAGGCGCTTTACAAATACATCCCTCCACTCACACACTCATAACCCATACAACAGACTTACAGTTGGCGAGTCGGCGAGCCGGGAAAGTCGTCCGGTTGGTCACACAAAAATAATCGAAGAACACAAAATAAAAGGCCTTTTTAATACAAAAATAAATCGCCACTGTTCACACACTTTTGGGATTATCGCGCACTTACAGTCTCTAAACACTTAACGTCTCTAATTGGTTAAACTTGTGGAATATATATATGTTTGATTAAATGATATAAATGAGGTAAAATAATAAGAATGAAATATTGAAGTGATTGAAACGCGTCTCGAATCACGGCGCGGCGAAACACACTCGCTCGGGTTAACAGAGGCGAGATTTAATGATCTATGCGCCAACGGGAACGCGGAGTTAACCGAATACGTCTTTATTATTTCGCTGTTACTTCGGGACTGAGTTCCTCTCGTCTCTCCGAAAAACTCGCGAGTTCTCGGGAGACGAGAGGGGATCAGTCCCGCCGGATCAGCGGAAAAACCGTCAGCGTCCCGAACACGCGCGGCGATCGCGATCGTCCGGCGCGACGGAATCCAACACTTTTGTCTTTTCCAACGGAATATCTTTTTCAACGGATATTGCTCAGCGCATCGCGTGAGCGCAGCTGCGGTGTGGAATCACACCCCAGGTGACAGCTCAGCGATGCGCTGTTGCTAAGGCGCGTTACGTGCCGCACTTTCCCGAGACGCATCTCGAAAAAGTACGGGACGTAACAGATACACCTGATGCTTCGTACTAGAACGGTTACCGCGGGTCTCAGAGAGACAACCGCCAGGGCGCACGTCAAGAGGGGCTGTCCGCAGGGAGGAGTCTTGTCTCCTTTGCTGTGGACAATGGTCGTTGACGGGCTACTGGCGGCGCTCGATAGGCTCAGGGTAAACGTTGTAGGTTATGCCGATGACATTATGATAATGGTCAAAGGCTCACACTCGGCAGAGATGACGTGGAGAATGCAGCGAGCTCTCCACCTCATGCAAGAATGGTGCACATCGAAGTCGCTAAGGGTTTACCCAAGTAAGACAGAGATGGTGCTCTTTACACGTAGGAGAGGCTTCAAACCGAAGCCCCCTTACATCTTTGGAACTGAGCTACAATACTCCTCCGAGGTACGCTATCTAGGAGTTATCCTGGATAGCAAGCTCAGCTGGAAAAGCCACATCGCCAAACAGGCCTCGAAGGCCACTGCCACCTTCCGGGCCTGTAGGCGTATGTTTGGACAAACATGGGGGTTAACGCCGAGGATAGTCAAGTGGATTTACACGGCTATCCTGGTGCCCCAAATCACGTACGCTTCCATGGTCTGGTGGCCCGCCTTGAAGAGGGCCACTAACAGGAAGACACTAGACGGTATATACAGACTCGTGGGCCTAGGAATCACGGGGGCGATGAGAACGACCCCGACACTGGCCATGGGGGCCCTGTTAAACATGGCGCCCCCTCACATCATAGCAGAGGCTAACGCAAAGAAAGCTGCGTTACGTCTTCATTTTAATGGTAAGTGGAAGAGGGCGTTGGAGGGCCACGCATCACTGCTGCAGGACGATGGAGACCTTGAGGGGATCCTAGTCCAGGGCGGCGACTGCTGTGACCGCCAATACCAGTTCGACCACAAGTACCAAGTCCTCTACCCTAGCAGGCAGGAGTGGACGGAGGACAGGAACAAACTTCTACCTCCTGGGGGGCTCATCTGGTACACAGATGGATCCAAAACAGGAGCGGGAGCAGGAGCGGGAATGTGGAGCAGTGGACCTAGGACAAGGATATCCTTGGCACTGGGACACACTGCCTCGGTGCTCCAAGCGGAGGTGTACGCTATCTGGACCTGTGCCAGGATAATCCTGGACAAAGGTGGCAAGCACATATATATATGCAGTGACAGTCGGGTGGCAATTGGGTCACTTCACCGCGTGGTGAAGAAGTCTAGATTGGTGCTCGAATGCAACGCGCTGTTGTCGCAGATAGCCTGCGGCAACAAGCTAAAAGTTCTATGGGTGCCTGGACATGCAGGCATCCAAAGAAACGAGGAGGCAAATATCCTCGCCAGGGACGGGTCCAAGATGACCGAACCGGCAAAAACTTGCCATCTCCCAATCGCCATGGATCATATTATGACCCTGTCAAAAAAGTGGGTGGAGGAACGCTTTGCGGACCTCTGGCTACAGACAGAAGGCATGGGACACTCGAGGGCTACTTTTAAAGGTCCCTCGGGCAAGCCAGGCCCTACACTAATAGACCTAGACAGACAGCAGCTTAGAGCTGTAGTGGGCCTTGTCACTGGACACTGGTACACGGGAAAGCATCTCAGACGGCTGGGACTTAGTGAGGAACCGCTGTGTCCGAGATGTAAGGAGGAGGAAGAAACACCCCTCCACGTGATCGCGAGATGCAGGGAGCTCAAAGATATTCGTGAGAGGATACTAGGGGCACCCGTACTCGAATCACTAGACCTAGAGGCGGTTGGGGTGGGCGTCCTCTTGCACTTCGCAAAAGAGGCATGCCTAACCAAACAACCTACATAACCGGATGCCCTCCCGCAAATGGGCACGAGCACAATGGTCCGTATAGGACTGAGCGCTCGGTAATCTTACAATACAATACAATACAATACTGGTCACTTTTCTTTTTGGTAAATTTACGGTCACAAAAAAGTGTGACCGGTCATTTACAACTAGATAGGTGTGCAGCACGCATTTTTTTTTTTTTTTTTTTTTCATGTATTATTATGAAATGCTGTATTCAAAGATAATTAATTATTCATTTATTGTTTGCACGTTTATCGAATACGTATCTTATTGTTCAATCACAAATTTACGGAAAGATAATTGTATATAAAGTTTTTTTTATTAGGCGACACGCGCGCCACAGCTCTAACCGGACCACTGAGATCTGACTCTTTTACCAGAGTAAGTTAAAGTCAACGCGATTGCGGCTCTATTTTTTTTTAACATAGTTAATTAATTTAATAATTAAGTGTAAAAAACGTTGTCGTTTTACAAAAAACATTTAGGAAATTAAGAAAACCGTGAATGCAGTTGTTATGTGGTAATTACGTGGTGATTTAGAATATGTAAATAAAATCGAGAGATACATCTGCAGTGACAGGTGAACATTTAGAGACGAAAAGAGACAAAAAAACAGCGAAAAAATTAATAAGTGCCAGTGGAAATTAGCAAATAACAAATGATTTAATGGAAAATATAGACGTCAAGCGTATAGTTCCGATAATAATGTACTTGTGAACATGTTTTACGAATATTGTGTTTAGGTTATATTCACTCATATTTCAGTTTGGTGTATTAAATATAAATTATCTTCACAATTAAAGTGTACTAGTGCAATTAATAAATATACTAATGAAGAAATCATTGTGGGATCAATTATTTCGACCTTCTAACTTCTAACATGTGCAGCGGGTAATGATTTTTCAGGAAAAAACATTTTTAGTTGACGTGTCAAATTTAAAAAAATTAATCAATTAAAATGTATTAAGGGGGGGGGGGGTAGGGTATTTTCAGCGAAAGAAAGGCATAAATTTGAGAATTTTTTGTGGCGATATAAATAGTGATAATCAATTAAATCTTTTTCCACATAATAGTGGCCCATTTCAAGAATATTCTGTAAAATTTTCATGGAAAAAAATAAATAATCAAGTGATTGGCAGAGAATCTCCGGAGGCGTCTCGAAAAAAAGTTGATTTGCGGTGCACACGATTTCTCGAAGTAGGATTGCCCGAATCCAAAAATTCAAACGGCATTCATTAGAGGAGATGTTTCTCGAGGTAACGCCGAAGAGTTTTTTTTTTTACCATTTTTGAATTTTTGGCATCACTTTGAAGTCAAAAACGCGATTTTTGCTGGAAAAATCAGCCTATTTGTTATTGTAAAATTGATAATTTTAATAAAAATCGAAAAACGCCTTCGGCGTTACCTGACGAATTATATGGAGAAGCACTGTGCCAAATTTCAGAACGATCGGCCAATTAGTTTTTGAGTAATCGTGTGCACCGACTTTCAAAATGATGATTTTCAGGAGAACGCTTTAAAGTCGCGCGCGGGCCGCGTAGGTACAGCAATCCGCGAGTATAAAAATATTCATAACGTCGCCAATTTTGCTCCGATTGACTTGAAAATTTGACACAATATTCTTGAGATATTATGCATTCAGTAAAAAATATAAAAAAAAAATGCCAAAAAAAAATTGTAATACCCTACCCCCCCCTTAATGCAGGTAATTACCACTCTAAAATGATCTTATGGCAAATATAAGAGAAGAAACATCTGAATTGAGATAAAATATGAGTATGCTGCAAGTTATAGCCAAAGTCAAGTACGCAGTGGGAAAATATTCACTTGTAAACATATGCGTAATTAAAAATGTAATTATTTAATTTTGGCGATAGGTATTCACCCCTTGAAAAAAGTGTAAGGGAAAAACTAAAAAAAGTGTATGATAATTAATGTATTTTAGAATTTTGTAGCAAGTTTCAGCCAAATTCTTGGGTTGACAACGGAGATTGGGCTCCGGACACAATTTGAGACCCAAAAACCCAAATTTTCTTGAAATAAACTCCTGTATAAAATTATTGGTAAATTACCATACTTCATGGGCATACTTTCCAGTGCTAGACTAAGAAATATTCCAAATTTCAACTTTTTCGGTCTGTTCAGTCCAGAGCCACTGAGAGATACGCACGTCCGGGTAACACAAAATCTGGTCCGCAGTAAAAAATATCTTTTGTAGTGCAATTTCCTTATTATTTTATGTCAAGAATATGTATTTTACTATGTTAAAGATATCTGAACTAAAAAAAGTTAATACATTTGAAATATATCAATTTTTGTCCGATAAAACCTAATTTAGACCCAGGAAAGCGATTTCAATAGGCACTCCTGGTGCGTTTTCTTAAAACGTGAGTGCCTAAAAATGACCGTCATTTGGCGGTCTTGTGACGTCATTTTTTTGGCCCATTTTGTCGAAGTAAAAATGACGGTCATTGTTTTTAATCGGTCAAAAGATTTAAGAAGAAACCCGGTCGCCCCTGCGGGGCGCCGGGTTGTTGTTGGAGGGCTTCGCCCCCCAAACCCCCATTGGGGGTCTCCGCCCCCCAAACCCCCCGAAAATGACCCTGCGGCAAAAATGTCCCTTCTCGACATTTTTCCCTGGTGTCATTTTAAGGCACTCACGCGGTCGGCGCGCTCCGCGCTCCGCAGGGGGTCGTTTGGACGTCGCGCTTCGCGCTCCGCATAGCGCCGGTCGGACGTCGCGCTTCGCGCTCTACACGGTGGCGTTTGGACGTCGCGCTTCGCGCTCCGCACCGTGCCGTCCGGACGTCGCGCTTTGCGCTCTACACGATGCCATCCGGACGTCGCACTTCGTGCTCCGCACGGTACCGTTCGGAGGTCGCGTTTCGCGCTGTGCACGATGCGTTTCGGACTAGAGACGTGAGCGGTATACATGACCGGTAATTTTACGATTAAAAAACGGTATGTGACCGGTGTTAAATTTACGACATCGGTAATAAAGTCATATAGTCTCTTAGTGATTAAGAATTCTCGTCAAGATACGGTAAATTTACGAAACAACGTTGCTGTAATTTTACCAAAAAATTCGTTGCCGATTATTTCACAACTATATAGACGCAGTTTACCATTTTTAGGCACTCACGTTTTAAAAAAACGCACCAGGAGTGCCCATTGAAATCGCTTTCCTGGGTCTAAATTAGGTTTTAAAGGACAAAAATTGATATATTTCAAATGTATTAACTTTTTTTAGTTCAGATATCTTTAACATAGTAAAATACATATTCTTGACATAAAATAATAAGGAAATTGCATTACTAAAGATATTTTTTACTGCGGACCAGATTTTGTGTTACCCGGACGTCCGTATCACTCAGTGGCTCTGGACTGAACAGACCGAACAAGTTGAAGTTTGGAATATTTCTTAGTCTAGCACTGGAAAGTATGCCCATGAAGTATGGTAATTTTCCAATAATTTTATACAGGAGTTTATTTCAAGAAAATTTGGGTTTTTGGGTCTCAAATTGTGTCCGGAGCCCAATCTCCGCTGTCAACCCAAGAATTTGGCTGAAACTTGCTACAAAATTCTAAAATACCTTAATTCTTATACACTTTTTTTAGTTTTTCCCTTACACTTTTTTTAAGGGGAGTAGTAGGTGGTGCACTATGGCGAATCCCCACTCCTATCCCCACTCCTATCCCCACTCCAGCGCCCCGTCGGCTCTCCGGCGAGCTCGTGGTGCGTTGGTGGTGGGGGGTCAAAGAGTGGGGGTAGTAGGGAGATGTCGTCATAGTGCACCACCTTTTTCATTTAAAAAAAAAAAAAAAAAAAAAAAAAAATAAATAAATAAATAAAAATAAATAAATAAATGTAATAAAAATAATAACTCACCAACGTGTTGCTTTTCGCCAATTGCTGCTGTTGCTGCTGCTGCTGCTTCATCTATCTGTCTTTACGTGTACACACACACACACACACACACACACACACACACACACACACACACACACACACACACACACACACACGAGGGTCGCTTCAGCGAAGCAGCTCTACGAACTCGTTCACACTCCCGATGCCTAGGAGGTACGCCTCGATGGTCATCGGGTTGTGTGAACGCACTGTCACTTCTACAGTTTCGCTGCTGCCTACTGCTAAACCGATGAGCGACCCAATTCCGTCGCCGATGCCGACGCCGTGCAAAGTGCATGCAAACTGCAGGGGCACGATCACCTGCATTATCGGCAGTGCGTGGCGGAGGTGATCGAGGCCGACAAAAACTCGATCACCCGTGTCGACGAGCAGCACGTCGCAAAACCCGTCGTTGTCGTAGCCGACAATTTCACCGCGAGCGGCATAACCGCCACGCACCACCACGCACTGCACGACAAGGCCCGTGGCCTCCTCCAGCGTTAATTTTCGCGCATCAAACACCCGCGCACCCTGCCTCACGTACACTTTTTGTAGCACCTTGTTTAATTGTTTATACGACGCCTGCAACTGAGGCGATCGAATATGTATTGTGCCGTTTTTTTCCACAAACACAATGTGGCCCGTTAAATGTTCCCCAAAAATGTCTGGGGTCGCGCGAGGGAGGCGTCGCGTATTCACCACGTGTGAAAACATTATTCGGTGCGCGCAAATTGACGGCCGGATGCAAACTGGCAGCTCC
This sequence comes from Itoplectis maculator, assembly GCA_964034905.1. Lineage (NCBI taxonomy): Eukaryota > Metazoa > Arthropoda > Insecta > Hymenoptera > Ichneumonidae > Itoplectis > Itoplectis maculator. The sequence continues at coordinate 6,115,680 of OZ035868.1, forward strand.
TGCAGCTCGTAGCCGTCGCGATAATCGAGAAGAAGAAGTAGAGAATAAGAGAACTGATATCGAGATCAGCATAGTGCCAGCTGCACGTGCGTCTACACCTCGGTCTCGTGGCCCTGAAGACGATACGCTGTGAGATACTGCACAACCGTGCAGTGTCAGCAGCTCAGCGGTCCCTGGTATCAGCCGACGAGCTCTTTAAGACGACTTCGTCTTATACACAGTGAATGAAATAATATTTGAATACTTAAAATAATAATTATACATTTTAAAAATTCAGTAATAAATAATTTTTATGAAGGGATCAGCTTCACCACGCGAAGTACCCGCCCCCCGAGAACCCCCGCAAAATTTTAACCGTTTTCGCGTATCTCGCACCGTTCTCGAGATATCGCGAAAAAACGCTTTTTTCGCGTTGGTGTTAACGCTGAAGGAGGTATAGGCGGCCGCGCGGGCGCGAGTGAGTGACGCGCGCTCGCACCCGGAGCGCCGTGAGTGCGAGAGAGACGGCACTACTGCTTCGCTCTCCGCCGCACCCGCGTACTCGCCAATGGCGCGCTCTCTCTCCCTCTCGATAATTCGTTTTCTCGCGATTGTGGCCAAAATAATGATCGCAGACGAACGGGAATTGCTGCTCCGGCTTCGTCATCGATCACCCGTTCGATTTCAATCATTGTATGTGTAAAAATCGAAAAATAAAAAAAATACACTGATTTGACCCCCCCGGAAATCGAACGGGGGATCGAAGACAAAGTCGGAACAGCAATTCCCGTTCGTCTGCGATCATTATTTTGGCCGCAATCGCGTAAAAACGAATTGTATTGTGGGAGAGAGAAGGAGGTATAGGCGGCCGTGCGGGCGCGAGTGAGTGACGCGCGCTCGCACCCGGAGCGCCGTGAGTGCAAGAGAGACGGCACTACTGCTTCGCTCTCCGCCGCACCCGCGTACTCACCAATGGCTCGCTCTCTCTCCCTCTCGATAATTCGTTTTCTCGCGATTGTGGCCAAAATAATGATCGCAGACGAACGGGGATTGCTGTTTCGGCTTCGTCATCGATCACCCGTTCGATTTCAATCATTGTATGTGTAAAAATCGAAAAATAAAAAAAAATACAGTGATTTGTGCCCCCCCGGAAATCGAACGGGGGATCGATGACAAAGTCGGAACAGCAATTCCCGTTCGTCTGCGATCATTATTTTGGCCGCAATCGCGTAAAAACGAATTGTATTGTGGGAGAGAGAAGGAGGTATAGGCGGCCGCGCGGGCGCGAGTGAGTGACGCGCGCTCGCACCCGGAGCGCCGTGAGTGCGAGAGAGACGGCACTATTGCTCCGCTCTCCGTCGCACCCGCGTGCTCGCCAATAGCGCGCTCTCTCTCCCTCTCGATAATTCGTTTTCTCGCGATTGCGGCCAAAATAATGATCGCAGACGAATGGGGATTGCTGTTTCGGCTTCGTCATCGATCACCCATTCGATTTCAATCATTGTATGTGTAAAAATCGAAAAATAAAAAAAAAATACGATGATTTGCGCCCCCCGGAAATCGAACGGGGGATCGATGACAAAGTCGGAACAGCAATTCCCGTTCGTCTGCGATCATTATTTTGGCCGCAATCGCGTAAAAACGAATTGTATTGTGGGAGAGAGAAGGAGGTATAGTCGGCCGCGCGGGCGCGAGTGAGTGACGCGCGCTCGCACCCGAAGAGCCGTGAGTGCGAGAGAGACAGCACTACTGCTCCGCTCTCCGTCGCACCCGTGTACTCTCCAATGGCGCGCTCTCTCTCTCCCTCTCGATAATTCGTTTTCTCGCGATTGCGACCAAAATAATGATCGCAGACGAACGGGAATTGCTGCTCCGGCTTCGCTATCGATCACCCGTTCGATTCCAATCATTGTATGTGTAAAAATCGAAAAATAAAAATCAGTGATTTGCGCCCCGGGAAATCGAACGGGGAATCAGTGACAAAGGCGGAGAGCTACCTCGGTAAAACCCATCGCGATTGATGAGCGATCATTCAGAGATGTTATAATCTAAGAATTGGGATTGACTAGCTCCGACAGCTTCGGAGATACTGGCCTTTGAAATTAATTAATAAAACATGTAATTGCGTTAAGCCTACGCCGACGCTCTAGGACCCCTCGAAAATTATTGCTCTGTTTTAGCGACATTGGCGCTCTGTTTAAAGAATGTCTGTCGCGTAGCTTGGTCGACTGGCTCACCACGCGCAACAATGAAATTAATATGTTTTGAAACTCAGCGCAAACGGATATTGTGTGCTCCGGCGGAGAGTTAAACGTGCGAGATTTAGCAGCATTATTTCGAGTTAGATATTTTTATTCGCTGCATAAAATACTCAGTCTGTATCTGACCGCTCGACTGTGCTAATCTCTCTCGTCCGTCATGGAAGATGCAGCTCTTCGCACGTGTATACTAGATCTTTTACGATTGGCAAAATTAAGGAATCCGCAGTTGAGACGGCAATGTGATGACAGATGGTGTCGTGAATTACAGTTTTTAACGGGAAAAGGTCTTTTAAGACGTCTACGATACGTTATATGGTGGACCCCCTTGCGCGCTATTCTGCAAGCGTACAACCGTGGTATACTTCGAGGACAGCGTATAGTGTTGTGTGTGTTTGAAGAGCTAGAACGCCGCGGCGTTGACGAAGCAGCGTGTATTCAGGGACTCGCTGATGAAGCTAGAGGTAAGCAAACTTCTTGACAACTTCTGTTAAGAGGAGCAATTATTTATTGCGGTTGCCCGTCTATATAGGCTACCGAGAACTATTGGAGGCAACACAATATGAAGAAGAGGCTCTGATAGAAGTGACACAAGCTGCCGAACGTCAAGCACAGGATGTCGATCGGCAGCTGTTGAACACAACGCCCAACGAGGCAGACGCTCTGATAGAAGCGACACGAGCTGCAGAGCTTCAAGCACAGAATGAAGACGAGGAGAAGCAAAAAGAAGACTTGCTGGGGCGTAAGTATGCGCGATCAGTTCTATCTTTTTGGCAAACTTTATAATCGCTATACCAGAATTTTTCATGTATAGAACCGGGAACCAGTGCGTCACATGTGGTCACTGCAGGCGATGCGTTATCAGCGATAACGATCAACCTGTTAAGCGACACTGAAGAAGAAGATGTATTGGAACCCGCCAACAACCCTGAAGACAGGAATGAAGCCCAGGAGATATTTCATGAAAATCAGCTGGGCCTATATCCTGATTTCGTGCTACCATACGTCGACCCAGAGCCTCTTGAAGTGGTGCAAGTTGATGAAGAAGCGGCTCATGGCAGTTGGTTTTCCCATCTTCTGTATCCAGACGATTCGGGTAAATATGGCGGAAAAGAAGATTCGGCATAGATGTATCAGATTTAGTTCGAGGTACTCATAACGAATGTTTTAAATACAACAGTCTTTACGATATTTCACGTTCATTCATTATTGAATATTCACTATTTCAGAACTGCAGACGGGCTCGGGGAGACCATCTCGAAACGCCGCAAACGAGGCGTTTGGTGTTGTGCTACCACCGGGCGAGCGTTTTGAAGTTATTCAAGAAACCGCGCGATACTTCAAACGCTTCAAGCTGAGAGGACGTGAAACAACGCTACGCATACGACAACCGGCGTTGGGGACACCTGTAATGCAGTGGCTCGAAGGTGCATTCCGCGATCTTCTAACGTATATTACCAGCTCATGCGAGGGCGGCGATTATGCGGGTATTTCATTCACTGCGAGTAGCTTACCCCACGGTCCCGTATGGCTCTCTTTCCGTCCTGTCAGAGACTACACGTTCCAAGATATATGGCAATTAATAAATAATGTCGCTCAAAGTGCGTCTTCGTTTAACATTGACGATTCTTGTAATATAAAAACATGCGTTATCAAGGGAGTGGAGGGTCGCGGCAGAAAAGGCTTAACGCACGAGGGCGTAGCAAAAAAATCTATTCTAGCGATCCGAAATAACGATAATCTCTGTTTACCGCGCTCACTGGTAGCGGCCCGCGCATACGCCGAAAGGGGTGAAATACGAACGGGTTCTCTACACGAAAATTGGCAGCGTGCCAGACAAGCTAACGGAAAATTTCAAAGAGAAGCAGCGCTCGAACTCACAAGGGCCGCGGGTGTCGATGTACCTAGCACCGGTTGCGGTGTGCGTGAAATCGAACGTTACCAAAATTATTTGGCTAGAGACGGCGTTGCAGTTGTAGTTTTTGAATTTCTGACTTTTGGTCGACGCGCGCCGCCATTGTTCGACGGCACACAGACCGTTCTAAACGTCGCCGGGACGGTTCGTCACACGCTATACATTCTTTATTACGAGCGATCACATCACTTTCAACCTATTCTAAATCTCCGCGGCGCTGTAGGTAGTTTAAAGTTTTGCGCTACTTGTAACGCTCGATACCGCCGAGAGGATCATAGATGTCTGAAAAAAAAATGTCCACGTTGCTTTCAAACACCGCCCTGTGATCCTCTCTCACCCGATGCGATCAAATGCGGTGGTTGTAATCGCGTTTTTTTCGGTGAAGCGTGTTTGCGACATCATAATAATTCCCCCGCAACGACCGGAAAAAAAAAAACGCAAAGCAAGCACCGTTTGTGAGATTCTGAAGCGCTGTCACAAATGTTTTCGGTCTATAAGGCCTCTCGAGCAAAAGAAACATAGATGTGGCGTAGGCTTCTGCACAACGTGTAAATCTCATCAGCCGTATAATCACCTCTGCTTTATGCAACCTGTTCACGCAGCCAACGCGACAAAAGAGAACATCTTTATTTTTTATGATTTCGAAACACAGCAGTGTACGCCTGTGAAAATCGCCCCCACTGTCTTTGCGCACAGACCGAATCTCTGCATAGCTCAACGCGTCTGTACTTTGTGCTGCGATAAAGATTCCATAGCCGAGCCATGTGAACGTTGCGGTGCTCACGAGTTCATATTCAAGAGGGATCCCGTCGGAGAGTTAGTGGAATTAGGTATGCAAAATATCGCGGGGATTTCCAATACAATTTTGATCGCTCATAACGCTGGAGGGTTTGACGCTCAATTCATTTTGCGATATTTAATTGAAGAGAAGAAAACACAACACCCGTCGCTAATAATGAACGGGACGAAGATTATAACTATGAGCCTGGGAAAGCTCATCTTTCTCGACAGTCTGCACTACTTTCATATGCCTCTGAGTGCATTGCCTAAAGCGTTTGGATTAACGACTGCCAGTGTTAAGGGGAGTTTTCCACACCTGTTCAATAAGCCAGAGAATCAAGATTACGTGGGAGAATTACCCTCTATTGATTATTATTCACCTGATACGATGCGCACTACTGAACGGGAGCGCTTTACCGTTTGGTACAATGAGCTCAAAGCATCCGGTTATGTGTTCGATTTTTCGAAAGAGCTCATCAGCTACTGCAGAATGGACGTCACGATACTACGGCAGGCGTGTATAGTTTTCCGAAATATGTTCATGACGTGTGGTCGCGTTTGTCCGTTTAGCGAATGCACAACAATAGCGTCTGCGTGCTTTCAAATCTTCCGTAAGAACTTCCTGAAAAAGAACATGATCGGTATTGTGCCAATCGGGGGGTATCGGTGGGCGCACAACCAGTCGAAAAAAGCCGCCTCCTGGCTCGTGTGGATGGAACATTCGTTAGGGCAGCATATCATTCACGCAGGGCGTTCACGAGAATTTAAGTTACCTCAAAATCTGTTGGTAGACGGCTATTATGAAACTGCAGACGCGGCTCATGTATTGCAATTTCACGGATGTTATTGGCACGGCTGTTTGCGATGCTTTCCCCTTAATAGAGATCACAAGATCAGTGACGGTGTATCGATGAACGAGCGCTTCGAGCGAACGAGCGCAGTATCGCACAGAATACAGGCGGGCGGCTACATGCTAACGGAGATTTGGGAGTGCGAGTACGATCGTATGCTCGAAGCAAACGATGAAATGAGGAGTTTTGTACGCGACCACGCCCTAGTCAAATCAGCTCCTCTCAACCCGCGTGATGCTTTTTTCGGGGGGCGTACTGAAAACATGACTACACTCTACGATGTAAAAGACGGAGAGCAAATACGTTACGTTGACGTCTGCTCCCTGTATCCGTACATATGCAAGTATGGGAAATATCCCGTAGGACATCCGCGTGTCTATGTAGGTGACGAGTGTAGAGAATTGACAGGCACCGATAATACCGACCTATCGCGTGTTGAAGGCCTCGTTAAATGTACCGTATTAGCTCCGCGAAACCTTTATCACCCGGTGCTGCCTGTGCGTATGCATCAGCGATTGCTGTTTGCTCTGTGTCGTACCTGCTGCGAAATCATGAATAAAGGATCGTGCGCCCACGAGGACCCTACCGAGCGCTCGTTTGAAGGCACATGGGTGGTCGACGAGCTGCGTAAAGCTATCTCGTGTGGGTACACCATAATAGGAATAGCAGAGATTTGGCAGTATGAAATAACGCAATACAGCAGAGATAGAAAGGAGGGTGGTCTTTTTGCCGAATACATCAATACATTTCTCTCAATTAAGCAGGAGGCCAGCGGCTGGCCTGAGAGTTGTTTGCAAGACGAGGACGCCCGCGATCGTTACGTTACCTCCTTCGAGAACGCTGAGGGTATTAATCTCAATCGCGAGGCTATAGCAAAAAATCCCGGATTACGATCTGTGGCAAAACTATGTCTGAACTCGTTTTGGGGAAAATTTGGACAGCGTGAAAATTTACCACAGACGGTAATAGTGTCAACGCGTAAGAGGCTGATGGAGTTGTTATGTAACCCTGACTATGAGATCACCGGGATACTGCCTGTGAACAACCAATTGCTGTACGTCTCTTATACAAAAACCGATGACGCAGTTATACCCTCTAGTATAGCAAACGTCGTGATCGCAGCGTACACCACAGCTCAGGCGCGCTTAAAGCTTTACAGCTACCTCGAGCCGCTAGGACGACGTGCCCTGTATTGCGACACTGATTCGGTTATTTACGTCGCGCGGAAAAACTCGGGGGAGTACGAGCCGCCGACAGGCCAGCTTCTAGGAGACTTAACAGATGAATTGAGCTGTTACGGCGAGGGTAGTTACATTAAATCTTTCGTTTCGGGCGGCCCGAAATTTTATTCTTACATAGTGAAAACTCCAAACGGCACGGAAAGCGAAGTTTGTAAAGTAAAAGGAATAACGCTGAATTTTGCCAATAGTGCCCTCATAAACTACACATCAATACGCTCATTTATAATGGGCGAGAGAGAAGACCCTATCGTGTTAAGCTATAATGCGATCCGAAGGACAGCGTTTCATCAGGTAGTCACACGTCCTGAAACAAAGTCGTGTATACCTGCGAGCGTCAAACGTAGACCCGAGGGCGCGTACAGTTCACTTCCTTACGGCTACGCACATTAATTATACAAACATATAATGTAAGATAATGTAACCTTTCAATAAATGATCAATGTTATGATTCGTACGATTTTCCCCGATCATCACCTTTATTATAGGCGAAGGCTCGGCGACGTCACTCATTCGCTAAGATGGATACGCGGTGGAAGCACCCCTGGACCTCAATGGTCTGCGGACCCACCGGTTGCGGTAAAACATACTTTGTGAAGAAGTTTTTAAAGTTTATCGCACATATGAATAGCGAACCATTCGAAAGAATTATTTTCTATTACTCCGAGTGGCAACCTGCGTACGTTGAGTACGGTAAATCGATAGAATTCCACGAAGGATTACCGCAGAATGCAGACTTTGCAAACGACCCACGCGCTAAACTCATAATAATTGATGATTTAATGCGTGAGGCCTCGAACAACAGTGTTGTCGATTTGTTTACCAAGGGCAGCCATCATAAAAATTTAAGTGTAATTTTTATAACACAGAATTTATTTCATCAGGGCCACGGACAGCGCGATATTTCCTTGAACGCTAATTATATAGTTATTTTTAAAAACCCTCGTGATCGCGCTCAAGTGCAACATTTAGCACGCCAAGTGTATCCCGAAAACACTCGCTTTTTTCAAGAGGCTTATCACGACGCCACAGCAAAGCCACACGGGTATTTGCTATTAGATTTGAAACAATCGACTCCTGACAACTGCAGATTGCGCACCTGTATTTTTCCCGACGACCCACATCAATATGTCTACGTACCGCGGAAAAAATTTAAAAACTCTGACACAGCCGGTGAGTTACCAGTGTTGCGTTTGTAATGGAGCGCAACGGATCGCCGCATGGTAAAAAACAGGCGACAATATTTCGTGGTCTGTATCAACTTAATAAGGTGCAAAGTGAGACGAACACACACAAAACTAAAACTAGCGCGGCTCAGTGCCTTTGCGCGTGTGCGCTGACCATTCTTCGTGGAAGCATACCCGTGAGCGTCAAAGAACGGAAAAAGCGCTGGTGATACGTGTCAAAAATTAATAAACTAGAGACACACGTGCGGAGAGCTATCAGTACTGCGTTTGTAATGGAGCGCAACGGGTCGCCGCTCAGCAAGAAGCAGATTGCGATATTGCAAGCTCTTCAATATCTAAACAAGGAGCAGCGTGAGGCTGTCTTGCGCAAAGCCGATCCGCGCGTAATTCGGTGTATTTGCGAGTGTGCACTGAATGTCCTCCGTGGGAATGTGCCTCTGAAAACGGAGGAAAGAAGAAAACTACGTCGACACGCGTCCGTCCTACGACGCTTGGCTGCAAAAAAAGGCTGTTGGAGGAGTAAAAAGCGATTCGTTGTTCAGAGCGGTGGTTTCCTGCCGCTCTTACTTGCACCAATACTAGGAACTCTTCTATCAAATCTAATTGGAGGGTCGGGATAATGGAACACGCAAGGAAAATGGTGCTCATCCCCGAGGACAACCTACCGCAACTTAGCATGCAAAATCATCGACAGCCCGATTTTAACGGTTTTGAGTTGCATCCTCATATTGGACATCCTATAGCTACAGTTTTGAACAGATTAGACGCTGAAATGAAGGATATTCTGAACTCTGCCACATATAAGAGCGAGCGAGAAAAGTGGTCGGCATATCAGGCTGTATTGCAGCGCTACCTTCATTTTATTGACGACGAACGAGGTCAACAGCCAGCGCCGCGCAAGGAGAGAGCAGAAAATCAGAATGACGACAGGAAGGAAAAGGAGCATTTGACAGGATTAAACGATTCCATTATCGTTGAGAGTGTCCCGCAAAAATTTCGTCACAAAGCGAAGCTCTTGCTACGACGCCTGCACGAGGCGCCAGCGGCAAGTTTTTCCTGGGATTCGGCTGGCGTTGTTTCCATTAGTGGAAAATCGATAAAGGACTCGAACATAATCGACCTCGTGAATGACGCCATGCGAGCAAGAAAAGTACCTACACCGGCCGGTCGCAAAACGTTCGCTCGATTCCTGAAAACAATTCAAACGCCGCGAGAGTTTATCGGCAACGATAATCTATGGTTGGAGTCACGGGCCAATTCGACATTACGACGAGCAACGGATGAAGACAACGAAAACGACGACGACGACGATGCGGGTTCGGTTAGCGGCAGGAGTCACTTCTACAGCGGCAGCGATAACAACAACTCCGATCAGAGTGTACAAAGTGGTGCTGGCCGTAGCAATAAGAAAAGGCGACTGACTTGGGCTAACCTTAAATTATAATCATGAAAACATTACAAAACGTGTACTTCAATCCCTCCCATGAAGCGTCGTTTTCGGGCTCGGAGAAGCTGCTGCGTGTAAGTCGTAAGAAAAAAATTTCCGTTGATAGAGCTGTGCAATGGCTCGAGACCCAGGACGCGTACACGAAACACAGGCCTGTAAGGCATCGATTCCCGCGACGCTTCTATAATGTGCGCAACATCGATGATGTTTGGGAGGCCGATCTCGTGGATCTTCGTTCAATCAAAGATTACAATGACGGCTATGTCTATCTCCTCGTGGTCATAGATGTGCTGAGTAAGTATGCGTGGGTAGAGCCTCTTATCGACAAAACAGCTGCAACAGTGGCTAAAGCCTTTTCACGGATACTGATGCGCAAAAGCAATAATGGCCGATCGCCGATTTATCTACAATCGGACAAAGGAAAAGAATTTATCGGTAGTGCGTTCCAGGAGCTCCTGAGAAAAAAGAACATACAGTTTCGCACAGCGAGAAATCCCGATATAAAAGCCGCTGTTGTGGAGCGCTTTAACAGAACGCTGAAAGAAAGAATGTGGCGCTTTTTCACTTATTCACGGGAAAAACGTTACATAGACGTTTTACATGACATTGTTTCGGCCTATAATCACGCTCGTCATAGTAGCATAAAAATGGCACCGAGCGCCGTGACGCTCGCCACAGCGGCAGTAGCACGATCTAACTTACTGCAGCGATACGAGAAATCAAATCATGATAAATTGCCTAAATACGCGGTGGGCGATATTGTGCGCATCAGTAAAGCTAAAGCTGCCTTCGCAAAAGGTTACGAGAGCGGCTGGAGCAGCGAGCTATTTAAAATACATCGTGTGTCGACCACTAGTAGCCCTGTGGTTTACATCCTGCGTGATCTTCATAACGAGGATATCGACGGGATTTTTTACGAACCTGAGTTATCACGAGTGCGGGTGTCGCTCGTACAAACGAAAGTTAATAAGAAAACAAAGGCAAGATGAAAGACGAATTTTACATTGTTTTGCCTAGCAATAGCAGTATGAAATATTACCCTGATAACACGACAACACGTTATACTACGCATTTGCCACAGAACGTGTCTTTGCACGGTAGCTGGGCCGTTTCGTTAGCTGAGATGCATATGCCTATGACGATTTTGCATGTACCGTCTGACGGCGAGGAAAACTTTTTAAATTTCGTCACGTCTGCTATACTGCCGGGTAATGGCGCGACAACTGATTTCAAAGAAGAGCGCGTTTGCGTCCCATCCGGGGTGTATCGTAACATAGATTTTCTAATTGAGGCTATTAACGAGATGTCATGCGTGGTAGGCCATTTAAAATTTAATCGTGAGCGTAACGGATACATTACAGTTACACGCATCTGTAGTACATGCGAAGGCCTAGAACACTCTTTTTATTTCTCGTACGCTCTTAACAAAATTTTAGGATTTGACCATTCTAAGAGTGTAACGCTTCAAGACGGTGCTAAGCATACAGGAGCGTATCCGGGTAATTTGATCAACGGCATACCCAGCATGCTGTTCATATATTCCGATATCTGTGAGCCGTATATTACCGGGGACGTGCACACACCCCTACTACGTGTCGTCTCAACGGAGGCCTCTGATAATTACAATTACGGCTGTATGAAGATCAAATGTTTTTCATCATTGCGCTATGTGCCTCTTCTGCGTACTAGTTTTCAGTCGATAACCATCGATATAAGGGACGAATTTGGCAAGCCGATACCATTCGAGTGTGGAACGTTGACGGTGACACTACAATTCAAACGCCTCGATTAATCACAGCTCTTTGAGATGTCTCATTACGATAGTTACTTTGACGTGCAGACGGGCGGTGCGAGGACAGGATACGGAGGCATAAGCCAAGTGTACATAGGCTCGCCACATCAGAGAGGACACGGCATTGGCAGTTTTCTCGGCGGCCTGTTTCGTCGCATCATACCACTGCTTAAGCAGGGGGCTCGTGCTGTTGGTAAAGAAGCGCTCCGCGCCGGCGTTAATGTAGCCAGCGATATAATGGATAACGGCGCACAACCTCGAGAAGCCTTTAGGACGCGACTACGTGAATCAGGCGCTAATTTAACACGCAAGGCTGAAGAAAAAATAAGCTCGCTTATGAGCGGTTCAGGGTATAAAGCGGCGAAAATTAAGAGCTTGATTCATTCTGCTCGTGGTCGCGTATCGCGGAGTATCGGAGTGAGAAAAAGAAAGAAGTCCGCAACGTCGAGAAAACGTTCTGGAACGATAAAGAAGAGACATAGGAGGAAGAAGAAGAAGCAAGGTGCGACAACGAGAAGAAGAAAACCGACAAAGGCCGGAGCATCGGGAAAGAGGGGAAAGAAGAGGCCAAGAACTGTATCCGACATTTTTGCGTAGATATATTTTTTTGAGAAAATGGCGTTTTTACATGCCCACTCATGTGAGTGTTTGAAGTCTGAACTCGAATTGTTTTCATTGCCGCCAACTCAAACAACGATTGAGGGAACACAGTGGGTGTACTATAAGCCAATCTCATCTCTGACAGATGACTCACCGATTGAGTTTGTCGTACCGGGGCAAGGTGACGAATACATTGATCTTGCGCACACCATGCTGAGCATGCGTGTTCAAATTCTGCAAACGGGACCGAAGCTTGATGCTACTCTTAAAGCAGCCCCTATTAATAATTTAATGCATTCAATGTTTAACCAAATCGATGTGTTCTTGAACCAAAAGCTTGTATCGCCGCCAAATAATGCTTACGCTTACAGAGCATACATTGAAACACTTTTGAATTACGGGTTTGGAGCCAAGAGCTCTCATCTCACAAGCGTGTTGTGGTACAATGATGCGGCCGGGAAAATGGACGATATAGATGACGGTAATCCGGGTGTGTGTAATCGACGCGTGTTTCTAGGTGCCAATAAGCAATCGGTCGATCTTCTTGGTCACTTGCATTGCGACATATTTAATCAGGAGAGATTTTTAATCAACGGCGTTGAGCTACGGTTACGCCTCGTGCGTAGCAGTGATTCTTTCTGTCTCATGACCAGTTCGAACGAATGGAGTCTTCGCATCACCGATGCATCGCTCCTCGTACGACGCGCAAAGATTGCTCCGGGCATGCTTCTAGCTCATGCCAGAGCTCTGTCTAAATCGACAGCCAAATACCCATTGACACGCGTGGAGGTTAAAGCGCTATCATTGCATGCTGGTGTGCATGGTGATACTTTGGATAATGTCATACTTGGTCAGCTGCCTAAACGCATAATTATTGGTTTCGTCGATAATAAGGCCTTCAACGGTAACCGCCAACTAAATCCTTTTAACTTCCACAATTATAAAATCAATTATCTTTCAATGTATGTCGACGGCGTACAGATACCTTCAAAGCCCCTACAACCAGACTTTGTTGCCGGGCATTGTGTAGACGCATATCATACATTGTTTTCCGGCACGGGTATTCACTTTCTCAACCAGGGTAACTGTATTACCCGTACAAGTTATGCTAAGGGCTATTGCCTCTTTGCATTTGATCTGACACCCGACCTCTCAGCAAACAGCAACAGCCATTGGAATTTAGTAAGGCACGGCAGTGTGAGAATAGAAGTGCGTTTCGCCGAAGAGTTAACCTCAACGGTTAATTGTATTGTATATGCCGAATACGACAATGTGCTAGAGATTGATTCATCCAGGCAAGTAATTGTCGATTATAGCGGTTAAGCTGTGACGTTTACGCCATAGAATAACGTATATTCGAGGTGTCGACGGCTCGTAGCATCAGTCTGCGCTCATACCTCGAAACGTTAAGATCGTGCGCGGAATCATGAATATAGTCATTGATATTCAAGCCGTGAGGGATAGAAGCGGTGCGTTTATACCGAAAGAAATCGCCGTAGTGTCTGTTCACTCGGATTACAGTGCGCACTGGATTGTATCGTCTCCTCACTCATATAGAAGTTTACCACCGAGTATAAAACGGCAGAACACGTGGGTAATTGAGAACTGTCATGGTATAGAGTGGTCCGACGGCGAAACTACGTCACGAGCGATCGAGGCGGCTTTGAAAAAAATTGCGGTGCAGGCTGATCGGATATTTACGAGAGGAGCCGAGAAAGCGTCTTATTTGGCGCATCTCACGGACTGCTTTATTATAAATCTTGAAGAAGACGTCGAGGATCCTTCTTTTCGACATTTACCCGAGTGCGAAACTTTGTGCATTCATCATAGCTTATTACGCAGGAAAAAATCTACGTATAAGTGCGCTCTAAATAACGCTGTACGCATTAAAGAGTGGCTTCGCCATAGCAGTCGTATCGATACTTTGTGGCAATATAGAACCACGACAACGTGGAGTGTTGGATTGTCAGAGTGCGCCGACGAAGACGAAAAAACATCATCGGTCGTAAAACGTTATGGACAGCCTGCAAATATTGCAGGCTCTTCAGAACATACAAAATCACTCTGTAGGCGTATACCCGGCCGATCGTATCCCGAGGGTGTGGACGAAACCGACGGCAATTGTAGCTAATACCGATGGACACAAGCAGCCGGGAAGCCACTGGATCGCTATGTACGTCGATCGAGATGGACACGGATGGTACTTCGATAGCTACGGACTCCCCCCTATCATCCCGCAGCATCTCCAACGTCTCCGACGAAATTGTAGACTCTTTCGCTACAGTACTTCGCGGCTTCAGAGTGCCGAATCACAGTTTTGCGGACATTATTGCGTTATGTTTCTTCATTTCATGTCTGCAGGCATTGGTATTAATCGGTTTAGCAGAATATTTTCAAATAATCTGACACGGAATGATAAGATAGTGTCTAATTATTATAACGCATACATCAATAAGCATGGTACATCGAAATTGCAAGACAAGGAATTCCACACACACGTGCAGGGCTGTTGCTCGCGCTCTCGCTAACCTTGAACGCCAAGCTACAGAGGTGTCGCTTTACATGGTCACGTGCCGCTGGATCAGCAGTCTGCTTCTTTAAAGACGCGGCGGGAGAGGGAACGAGAGCTGCGAAATGTTCTTGTCGTCGGACCGGCATCACTCACAGTCGAACTACCATAGCTGTCGGATAAAACAGCGCAAGTTGAAGTCGCGAATAGAAAGACATTTAAAAAACATTCGGACAATCAAAACTCTAATTCGCACGAGATCGGAATTATATTTTTTAACGCGTAAATTGAAAGCAGTCAGTTTGCACGATGGATTTGTCGATGATCAACAAAGTGGGAAGGCCCGAGGCGTTTCTGCCAGTGAAAAAATTATCAGAGCTGGAAACCGAAAAGGAGTACATCATCACGCAGATTAAGGCCGTTCAGACCAAGTGGGGCGATCGTATTATCGTTGAACTGGAAGACGGTTTTACGTGTTTCCTGCCGTCGAGGTTCGCCCAAGCTTTCAAAGAGCAGGACACACTTTTTCAACAGATGATTGTCTCTGCTGGCAAGAAAAAGCTACGCATGATCTATTACGGCACCAAATACAATCATCTGGAATTTAAAGAAGTCTCCGAGTGATGGAGGGGATTACCAGTCTGTCTATCGTGGTGGTGGGAGGACAACGACGAGAGCGGTAACAGCAGCGACATTCTGCTCGTGACTCCTGACCATCAAACATCGCATCAATGGCTCAAGACAATAAATCGGAGCATTTGCTGCTGCTGTCTATGCGATTCGATTTAAATTCATCATCAACGAAAATTGCTCGACCTGGCCTGGAACTGCATGGCGACGGCTCGCTAATACCCACCGTCAGACTCGTTCACCACAGACACTGGGTGTCCATGGATTCTGCTGGTTGGGAGGCCTTTCAGAAACATTTTTCCACAATCGCCACATACCTTTGCGTCAAAGAAGAAGAAGAAAAAGAAGACATTGTCAGTTCAACAACAACAAATCACGCGTCAACGGATTCACCATCAGCTGTAACAGGCCGTGACTTTTTATTGGATTTCGGCGCTCAAGACGACAAGCCTGTTGTGATTATTCACGGCACGGGCGAGTGTAATAGTGACGACTCTCCGCTATACTTCACGACGGAGGACTTTACCAGATTGACGGTATTACAGACGTGCATCAACGATTACATGTCATGGCTTTCACGTATTCGAGTCGATGCACAAAGTTGCAAAACCATCCTCATCAACGCAGTTGCGTACCACTCCACATCGCGCACAGCGGGCTCAGTACTACGCAACATCCGCCGAAAACGCGATATGATTCGAGCAATTGCGCAACAAGTGACAAGAACATCGGTGCTGTCCTCTGAGCTATCGATTTCATCGAAAATGACAATTATTGACGAACTTCTGACACATCATTGGCTCCATATTGTAAATAGCATTGTAAAATGAATATCAGCGAAAAATGTATTTAATAATTGTATTAATAATAAATGGAAAAAAAAGAAAAAAGGTGGTGCACTATGACGTCATCTCCCTACTACCCCCACTCTTTGACCCCCCACCACCAACGCACCACGAGCTCGCCGGAGAGCCGACGGGGCGCTGGAGTGGGGATAGGAGTGGGGATAGGAGTGGGGATTCGCCATAGTGCACCACCTACTAAGGGGTGAATACCTATCACCAAAATTAAAAAATTACATTTTTAATTACGCATATCTGTACAAGTGAATATTTCCCCACTGCGTACTTGACTTTGGCTATAACTTGCAGCATACTCATATTTTATCTCAATTCAGATGTTTCTTCTCTTATATTTGCCATAAGATCATTTTAGAGTGGTAATTACCTGCATTAATACATTTCAATTAATTAATTTTTTTTAATTTGACACTTACGTCAACTAATAGTACATTACGCTACAAGGGAGGGAAGTGCAACTTTTCACCGAGTACGAAGTTTGATGCCCGAGCGAAGCGAGGACAGAAATTCACACGAGGTGAAAAGTTGCATCCCTCCCATGTAGCGTACTATACTTTTCTCCCGATTTCACTGCAAAATAACTCCGTTTCGCGTGTGCAACGGGGATGGAAAATTAGGTTATTTTTAACAAATGACGATCCGCATGCGTAATGCGATTTTCATTTCTCCCGCCGGGCAGGAATAAGCCGATTTCCTCCCTAGGGAGGAAATGAAATCGTATTTCGCATGCGTGAGTCATTTGTCAAAAATGAGCTATTTTGCGCCCGCGTTGCGGACACGAAATGGGGTTGTTTCAGTGGAGTCGGGAGAAAAAATGTTTTTTCCTGAAAAATCATTACCCGCCTCACATGTTAGAAGTTAGAAGGTCGAAATAATTGATTCCACAATGATTTCTTCATTAGTATATTTATTAATTGCATAATTGCTAGTACACTTTAATTGTGAAGATAATTTATATTTAATACACCAAACTGAAATATGAGTGAACATAACCTAAACACAATATTCGTAAAACATGTTGACAAGTACAAGTAGTAGTAGGTGGTGCACTATGGCGAATCCCCACTCCTATCCCCACTCCTATCCCCACTCCAGCGCCCCGTCGGCTCTCCGGCGAGCTCGTGGTGCGTTGGGGGTGGGGGGTCAAAGAGTGGGGGGTAGTAGGGAGATGTCGGCATAGTGCACCACCTTTTTCATTTTTTTTTTTTGGGGGGGGTGGGGGGGGGCCGAAGAGTGGGGGGTAGTAGCGAAAAAAATAAAAAAATAAAAAAATAAAAAAATAAAAAAAAATAAATAAATAAATAAATAAATGTAATAAAAATAATAACTCACCAACGTGTTGCTTTTCGCCAATTGCTGCTGCTGCTGCTGCTTCATCTATCTGTCTTTACGTACACACACACACACACACACACACACACACACACACACGAGGGTCGCTTCAGCGAAGCAGCTCTACGAATTCGTTCACACTCCCGATGCCTAGGAGGTACGCCTCGATGGTCATCGGGTTGTGCGAACGCACTGTCACTTCTACAGTTTCGCTGCTGCCTACTGCTAAACCGATGAGCGACCCAATTCCGTCGCCGATGCCGACACCGTGCAAAGTGCACGCAAACTGCAGGGGCACGATCGCCTGCATTATCGGCAATGCGTGGTGGAGGCGATCCAGGCCGACAAAAATCCGGTCACCCGTGTCGACGAGCAGCACGTCGCAAAACCCGTCGTTGTCGTAGCCGACAATTTCTCCGCGAGCGGCATAACCGCCACGCACCACCACGCACTGCGCGACAAGGCCCGTGGCCTCCTCCAGCGTTAATTTCCGTGCATCACACACACGCGCACCCTGCCTCACATAAACTTTTTGCAGCAACACGTTTAACTGCCTATACGATGCCTGCAATTGAGGCGATCGTAAATGTATTGTACCGTTTTGTTCCACGAACACAATATGACCCGTTAAATGCTCCCCCAAAATGTCTGGGGTCGCGCGAGGGAGGCGTCGCGTATTCACTACTTGCGAAAACATTATGCCATAAAAAAAAACATCCCATAAAAAAAATGCATTGCCAAAAATATTTTTCAAAAATATTAAACCAAATCCACGACACAACCCAAGTAGAACTATTTCGTAGATGGTTAACAAATGTAGATGTTTTTTAGAAAAAAAAAAAAAAAAAAAAAAAAAAAATTGGCGTGCCAGCGTTTTGCACCCGTACCAGTCCATAGAAACGGACGGGTCAACTCCTGACTACAAGCCGCTGGCACGCCATTTTTTTTTTTTTTTTTTTTTTTTTTCTAAAAAACATCTACATTTGTTAACCATCTACGAAATAGTTCTACTTGGGTTGTGTCGTGGATTTGGTTTAATATTTTTGAAAAATATTTTTGGCAATGCATTTTTTTTATGGGATGTTTTTTTTTATGGCATGCCTAAACTTTTAATACTTGGCGTACAATTTTTGTTTTGAAAAAAACATTTTTGTGGGATTTCATATCTTTTTGAAACTTAGTGGATCATAAACATATGAAATAATAAAAAAAAATTGTACACACAGAGCTCTCTGACAGTTGTCTACTGTAGAAAACGCTGCATTCAAAGTCATTATAGTGTGGGGTTTAAGGGATCGTCACAGTGTGAAATAAAAAAAAAATCGATTTTCTTTTTTTTCATTATCGGATAGTATACACGGTTATAAACATTCTGTTAAATTTTTTTAACGAAATTCGAATTATTTCGGTCGCTACAGCATTTCTTAGAGAAAGGGATTGCAGCGTGACAGTGGCGTGTGCAAACTTTAAACGTGTTTATCTCGGAATGGTGTTTTTCAAAACGATGTCCAGTGTTAAAGGAAGAGTTTTGACTATATCGATTTGAAATTTGGAGAGAACATTTTTAACGTCATTCTCTATAGCGCTATGAGAGCTTTTTTTTTTTCTTTGAAATCTTCCTATTTTTTTTTACGAAAAACTGTCGAAAAAGAGGGCTAAATTCGATACTTTTTGTTCAAACCGCCGCCATTTTGTCAAATTTCAAAAAAAAAAAAAAAGCTCTCATAGCGCGATAACGAATTTCCTACAGATTAATAATCTTTTTGAAATTTTTGGTTCAGACAAAAATTGCGGCCGCAATCGTGGACATGATGGAGCATTTTTTTTTTTGCACGAGCTATTTGAACAATTATTTTCATTATTGTAAACTAAATAAATGCACATAAAAAAAATCATTTTGTATTATTCATGAATGTATCTATTTATAAAAAAAAAACCAGACCAATTAGTTTATTACAACTTAACAAAAAAAATTCGCGAAAATCATTGATTTTTCGGAGGGTCACACTGTGATGATCCCTTAAACATTTCTTTCGACAAATGGCTGTCGCTCGACATTTTCCTCCAGCCACCGACTGGCTGCAACAGCTATTCACAGGCTCCGTTAGCTTATCGGTGACTGCAGAAAACTGTTGAGCGAGACAAATTTGTGGAAACAATTTTGTCTCGCTTAACAGATTTTAGCTGATACCAATAAGTTAACGGAGTCTGCGGATAGTTGTTGCAGCTTGTCGTGGCAGCAATAAAATTTAAGTGATAAAATTTGTCGAAACGAATGTTGAAACTCCACAAGAGAAAAACTGTGCACAAAGCGCTTTCTACAGAAAATAGCTGTCCCGTCAGAGAGCGCTCGATGCAAAATCTTTCTCCAGTGGACTTATTGAATGAACATTTCTTTCGACAAATAATTCTCACTTGACTCTTTCCGACAGCCACCAACTAGCTGCGACAGTTATCCACAGGCTCCGTCAGCTTATCGGTGACTGTAGAAAACTATTAAGCGAGACAGATTTAAGGAATGAATTTTACGTCGCTTAACAGATTTCAGGTGATACCGATAAGCTTACGGTGCCTGTGGATAGCTCTTCCAGCTAAGTCGATTGCTACAGGAAAGGATCAAGCGCAAACTATTTCTCGAAAGAAATGTTTATTCAAATTCCACAGGAGGAACACTGCACAGAGCGCTTTCTGACACGACAGCTGTTGAGCTGTCTACTGGAGAAAGCATTCTGTGCAAAATCTTCTGAAGTTTGATGAATATTTCTTTCGACAAATGTTTCTTGCTCCACATTTTACTGCTGCCACCGACAAGCTGCAACAACTATCCACAGGCTCGGTCAATTATTTATTAGTCGCAGCAAAAAACTGAAGCAAGAAACATATTTTATAAAATAAACATTACACATTTTTTTTGAAAAACCTGCTCATGAGGTTAGAAAATATCTTCCACATTTTTAACGTCGTAGAAAATAATCCTCTCTCCGCGGTTTCACCACTCACATTCACTCACTATAGTCATTACGCTAGAGAAAAATATCACGCATGACAATTTTTTTTTTCTCACTTTCTGTCATCTGTCATCGACGACGTGAGCGAGCCGGTCGGCATACGATTGCCGCGTCGGTGCAACTTCTTTGGGCTGCCGCTGCGGGAGCCACGCGCCACCAGTTGTGTTATGTGTGCGTGTTTTTCTTCACACGTACGCACACGTATATGCGATCGGACAAATCAGTTTCGATGTGTGAGTTCGGACAAAAGTGAAATTTGGCCAAATATCAGCACTTCGGGAACTGATTTTATCGCAACAGGTCTCATTAAAAAGAGAAAAAAAAATAAAAAATATTGGTGCTGATACATTTAGCGTCCGCGACCTATTGCCTGAGATAATTCGAGTTAAGACGGGCTAGTACACGCCATGCACGTATATCGACGGACACATCAGCAGCTTGACGTTGTGTGAGTGCGGTGAAAAATTTTTGACCGATACAGAATTGTAAGTGACCAGATATTAGCATTGCGGGCACCGATTTTATTGAAACAGGGCTCATTGGAAAGAGAAAAAAAAATAAAAAATATTGAACCTGACACATTTTGGCGTCAGCGACGTTTTGACTGTGATAATTCGAGTTACATTTCGTAGCAGACGAAAAAGGGGCAAGCTTGCTGTAAATAAGAGTAGCGCTAGCGTCTCGGTTTTAATACTTGGCGTCGAGACGCTACCGCGTCTCTTGATTTGATGCGCGCAAATTGACGGTCGGATACAAACTGGCAGCTCCTGCAGCTCGTAGCCGTCGCGATAATCGAGAAGAAGAAGTAGAGAATAAGAGAACTGATATCGAGATCAGCATAGCGCCAGCTGCACGTGCGTCTACACCTCGGTCTCGTGGCCCTGAAGACGATACGCTGTGAGATACTGCACAACCGTGCAGTGTCAGCAGTTCAGCGGTCCCTGGTATCAACCGACGAGCTCTTTAAGACGACTTCGTCTTATACACGGTGAATGAAATAATATTTGAATACTTAAAATAATAATTATACATTTTAAAAATTCACTAATAAATAATTTTTTTGTAGCTCATGCACGTAATGTCGCACATTTCGTGCCCGCAAAGCGTGCGTGAGATCGCGTATTATGCTCATGTCAACGTAGATAATTTCACGTACGCCATCTGGTGCGTGAAGTTATCTACATTACTTCACGCACACATTGGCGTGCGTGAAACTATCTACAAGATGATCTCACGCACGCTTTGCAGGCACGAAGATGTGCGACATCACGTTGACATTCGTTACAAAAAGTAATATGTGATACATGGACGACAAAGCGGCCGTCCCGCGGAGGTTAGGAAGCAGTGCACTCGCCTCCTCTCGTGCTACAAACAACACTCGGCTTCGCCTCGTGTCGTTGTAGCACTCGATTTGGCGAGTGCGCCGCTTCCTAACCTCCGCGCGTAATGGCCGCTTTCTCGCCCTTGTATCACAAAGTACTATTATGAAGGGATCAGCTTCACCACGCGAAGTACCCGCCCCCCGAGAACCCCCGCAAAATTTGAACCGTTTTCGCGTATCTCGCACCGTTCTCGAGATATCGCGAAAAAACGCTTTTTTCGCGTTGGTGTTAACGCTACGTGCCGTATGTATCTATTGCCCTCTCTGTCAATCCTATTGCGTCTTGCTTACTCGTGCCCGTCAATGACGCTATCTCTCTCACTCTCTATATTTCGTTTTACCGCGATTGCGGCCGAAATAATACTCTGAGACGAACGGGGATTGCTGTTCCGGCTTTGTCATCGATCACCTGTTCGATTTCAATCATTGTATGTGTAAAAATCGAAAAATAAAAAAAAAAATACAGTGATTTGTGCCCCCCGGAAATCGAACGGGGGATCGATGACAAAGTCGGAACAGCAATTCCCGTTCGTCTGCGATCATTATTTTGGGCGCAATCGCGTAAAAACGAATTGTATTGTGGGAAAGAGAAGGAGGTATAGGCGGCCGCGCGGGCGCGAGTGAGTGACGCGCGCTCGCACCCGGAGCGCCGTGAGTGCGAGAGAGACAGCACTATTGCTCCGCTCTCCGTCGCACCCGCGTGCTCGCCAATAGCGCGCTCTCTCTCCCTCTCGATAATTCGTTTTCTCGCGATTGCGGCCAAAATAATGATCGCAGACGAATGGGGATTGCTGTTTCGGCTTCGTCATCGATCACCCGTTCGATTTCAATCATTGTATGTGTAAAAATCGAAAAATAAAAATCAGTGATTTGCGCCCCGGGAAATCGAACGGGGAATCAGTGACAAAGGCGGAGAGCTACCTCGGTAAAACCCATCGCGATTGATGAGCGATCATTCAGAGATGTTATAATCTAAGAATTGGGATTGACTAGCTCCGACAGCTTCGGAGATACTGGCCTTTGAAATTAATTAATAAAACATGTAATTGCGTTAAGCCTACGCCAACGCTCTAGGACCCCTCGAAAATTATTGCTCTGTTTTAGCGACATTGGCGCTCTGTTTAAAGAATGTCTGTCGCGTAGCTTGGTCGACTGGCTCACCACGCGCGACAATGAAATTAATATGTTTTGAAACTCAGCGCAAACGGATATTGTGTGCTCCGGCGGAGAGTTAAACGTGCGAGATTTAGCAGCATTATTTCGAGTTAGATATTTTTATTCGCTGCATAAAATACTCAGTCTGTATCTGACCGCTCGACTGTGCTAATCTCTCTCGTCCATCATGGAAGATGCAGCTCTTCGCACGTGTATACTAGATCTTTTACGATTGGCAAAATTAAGGAATCCGCAGTTGAGACGGCAATGTGATGACAGATGGTGTCGTGAATTACAGTTTTTAACGGGAAAAGGTCTTTTAAGACGTCTACGATACGTTATATGGTGGACCCCCTTGCGGGCTATTCTACAAGCGTACAACCGTGGTATACTTCGAGGACAGCGTATAGTGTTGTGTGTGTTTGAAGAGCTAGAACGCCGCAGCGTTGACGAAGCAGCGTGTATTCAGGGACTCGCTGATGAAGCTAGAGGTAAGCAAACTTCTTGAAAACTTCTGTTAAGAGGAGCAATTATTTATTGCGGTTGTCCGTCTATATAGGCTACCGAGAACTATTGGAGGCAACACAATATGAAGAAGAGGCTCTGATAGAAGTGACACAAGCTGCCGAACGTCAAGCACAGGATGTCGATCGGCAGCTGTTGAACACAACGCCCAACGAGGCAGACGCTCTGATAGAAGCGACACGAGCTGCAGAGCTTCAAGCACAGAATGAAGACGAGGAGAAGCAAAAAGAAGACTTGCTGGGGCGTAAGTATGCGCGATCAGTTCTATCTTTTTGGCAAACTTTATAATCGCTATACCAGAATTTTTCATGTATAGAACCGGGAACCAGTGCGTCACACGAGGTCACTGCAGGCGATGCGTTATCAGCGATAACGATCAGCCTGTTAAGCGACACTGAAGAAGAAGAAGATGTATTGGAACCCGCCAACAACCCTGAAGACAGGAATGAAGCCCAGGAGATATTTCATGAAAATCAGCTGGGCCTATATCCTGATTTCGTGCTACCATACGTCGACCCAGAGCCTCTTGAAGTGGTGCAAGTTGATGAAGAAACGGCTCATGGCAGTTGGTTTTCCCATCTTCTGTATCCAGACGATTCGGGTAAATATGGCGGAAAAGAAGATTCGGCATAGATGTATCAGATTTAGTTCGAGGTACTCATAACGAATGTTTTAAATACAACAGTCTTTACGATATTTCACGTTCATTCATTATTGAATATTCACTATTTCAGAACTGCAGACGGGCTCGGGGAGACCATCTCGAAACGCTGCAAACGAGGCGTTTGGTGTTGTGCTACCACCGGGCGAGCGTTTTGAAGTTATTCAAGAAACCGCGCGATACTTCAAACGCTTCAAGCTGAGAGGACGTGAAACAACGCTACGCATACGACAACCGGCGTTGGGGACACCTGTAATGCAGTGGCTCGAAGGTGCATTCCGCGATCTTCTAACGTATATTACCAGCTCATGTGAGGGCGGCGATTATGCGGGTATTTCATTCACTGCGAGTAGCTTACCCCACGGCCCCGTATGGCTCTCTTTCCGTCCTGTCAGAGACTACACGTTCCAAGATATATGGCAATTAATAAATAATGTCGCTCAAAGTGCGTCTTCGTTTAACATTGACGATTCTTGTAATATAAAAACATGCGTTATCAAGGGAGTGGAGGGTCGCGGCAGAAAAGGCTTAACGCACGAGGGCGTAGCAAAAAAATCTATTCTAGCGATCCGAAATAACGATAATCTCTGTTTACCGCGCTCACTGGTAGCGGCCCGCGCATACGCCGAAAGGGGTGAAATACGAACGGGTTCTCTACACGAAAATTGGCAGCGTGCCAGACAAGCTAACGGAAAATTTCAAAGAGAAGCAGCGCTCGAACTCACAAGGGCCGCGGGTGTCGATGTACCTAGAACCGGTTGCGGTGTGCGTGAAATCGAACGTTACCAAAATTATCTGGCTAGAGACGGCGTTGCAGTTGTAGTTTTTGAATTTCTGACTTTTGGTCGACGCGCGCCGCCATTGTTCGACGGCACACAGACCGTTCTAAACGTCGCCGGGACGGTTCGTCACACGCTATACATTCTTTATTACGAGCGATCACATCACTTTCAACCTATTCTAAATCTCCGCGGCGCTGTAGGTAGTTTAAAGTTTTGCGCTACTTGTAACGCTCGATACCGCCGAGAGGATCATAGATGTCTGAAAAAAAAATGTCCACGCTGCTTTCAAACACCGCCCTGTGATCCTCTCTCACCCGATACGATCAAATGCGGTGGCTGTAATCGCGTTTTTTTCGGTGAAGCGTGTTTGCGACATCATAATAATTCCCCCGCAACGACCGGAAAAAAAAACGCAAAGCAAGCACCGTTTGTGAGATTCTGAAGCGCTGTCACAAATGTTTTCGGTCTATAAGGCCTCTCGAGCAAAAGAAACATAGATGTGGCGTAGGCTTCTGCACAACGTGTAAATCTCATCAGCCGTATAATCACCTCTGCTTTATGCAACCTGTTCACGCAGCCAACGCGACAAAAGAGAACATCTTTATTTTTTATGATTTCGAAACACAGCAGTGTACGCCTGTGAAAGGCGCCCCCACTGTCTTTGCGCACAGACCGAATCTCTGCATAGCTCAACGCGTCTGTACTTTGTGCTGTGATAAAGATTCCATAGCCGAGCCATGTGAACGTTGCGGTGCTCACGAGTTCATATTCAAGAGGGATCCCGTCGGAGAGTTAGTGGAATTAGGTATGCAAAATATCGCGGGGATTTCCAATACAATTTTGATCGCTCATAACGCCGGAGGGTTTGACGCTCAATTCATTTTGCGATATTTAATTGAAGAGAAGAAAACACAACACCCGTCGCTAATAATGAACGGAACGAAGATTATAACTATGAGACTGGGAAAGCTCATCTTTCTCGACAGTCTGCACTACTTTCATATGCCTCTGAGTGCATTGCCTAAAGCGTTTGGATTAACGACTGCCAGTGTTAAGGGGAGTTTTCCACACCTGTTCAATAAGTCAAGATTACGTGGGAGAATTACCCTCTATTGATTATTATTCACCTGATACGATGCGCACTACTGAACGGGAGCGCTTTACCGTTTGGTACAATGAGCTCAAAGCATCCGGTTATGTGTTCGATTTTTCGAAAGAGCTCATCAGCTACTGCGGAATGGACGTCACGATACTACGGCAGGCGTGTATAGTTTTCCGAAATATGTTCATGACGTGTGGTCGCGTTTGTCCGTTTAGCGAATGCACAACAATAGCGTCTGCGTGCTTTCAAATCTTCCGTAAGAACTTCCGGAAAAAGAACATGATCGGTATTGTGCCAATCGGGGGGTATCGGTGGGCGCACAACCAGTCGAAAAAAGCCGCCTCCTGGCTCGTGTGGATGGAACATTCGTTAGGGCAGCATATCATTCACGCAGGGCGTTCACGAGAATTTAAGTTACCTCAAAATCTGTTGGTAGACGGCTATTATGAAACTGCAGACGCGGCTCATGTATTGCAATTTCACGGATGTTATTGGCACGGCTGTTTGCGATGCTTTCCCCTTAATAGAGATCACAAGATCAGTGACGGTGTATCGATGAACGAGCGCTTCGAGCGAACGAGCGCAGTATCGCACAGAATACAGGCGGGCGGCTACATGCTAACGGAGATTTGGGAGTGCGAGTACGATCGTATGCTCGAAGCAAACGATGAAATGAGGAGTTTTGTACGCGACCACGCCCTA
Organism: Itoplectis maculator; assembly: GCA_964034905.1. NCBI lineage: Eukaryota > Metazoa > Arthropoda > Insecta > Hymenoptera > Ichneumonidae > Itoplectis > Itoplectis maculator. Next base: position 6,142,374 of record OZ035868.1, read on the forward strand.
GTCAAATCAGCTCCTCTCAACCCGCGTGATGCTTTTTTCGGGGGGCGTACTGAAAACATGACTACACTCTACGATGTAAAAGACGGAGAGCAAATACGTTACGTTGACGTCTGCTCCCTGTATCCGTACATATGCAAGTATGGGAAATATCCCGTAGGACATCCGCGTGTCTATGTAGGTGACGAGTGTAGAGAATTGACAGGCACCGATAATACCGACCTATCGCGTGTTGAAGGCCTCGTTAAATGTACCGTATTAGCTCCGCGAAACCTTTATCACCCGGTGCTGCCTGTGCGTATGTATCAGCGATTGCTGTTTGCTCTGTGTCGTACCTGCTGCGAAATCATGAATAAAGGATCGTGCGCCCACGAGGACCCTACCGAGCGCTCGTTTGAAGGCACATGGGTGGTCGACGAGCTGCGTAAAGCTATCTCGTGTGGGTACACCATAATAGGAATAGCAGAGATTTGGCAGTATGAAATAACGCAATACAGCAGAGATAGAAAGGAGGGTGGTCTTTTTGCCGAATACATCAATACATTTCTCTCAATTAAGCAGGAGGCCAGCGGCTGGCCTGAGAGTTGTTTGCAAGACGAGGACGCCCGCGATCGTTACGTTACCTCCTTCGAGAACGCTGAGGGTATTAATCTCAATCGCGAGGCTATAGCAAAAAATCCCGGATTACGATCTGTGGCAAAACTATGTCTGAACTCGTTTTGGGGAAAATTTGGACAGCGTGAAAATTTACCACAGACGGTAATAGTGTCAACGCGTAAGAGGCTGATGGAGTTGTTATGTAACCCTGACTATGAGATCACCGGGATACTGCCTGTGAACAACCAATTGCTGTACGTCTCTTATACAAAAACCGATGACGCAGTTATACCCTCTAGTATAGCAAACGTCGTGATCGCAGCGTACACCACAGCTCAGGCGCGCTTAAAGCTTTACAGCTACCTCGAGCCGCTAGGACGACGTGCCCTGTATTGCGACACTGATTCGGTTATTTACGTCGCGCGGAAAAACTCGGGGGAGTACGAGCCGCCGACAGGCCAGCTTCTAGGAGACTTAACAGATGAATTGAGCTGTTACGGCGAGGGTAGTTACATTAAATCTTTCGTTTCGGGCGGCCCGAAATTTTATTCTTACATAGTGAAAACTCCAAACGGCACGGAAAGCGAAGTTTGTAAAGTAAAAGGAATAACGCTGAATTTTGCCAATAGTGCCCTCATAAACTACACATCAATACGCTCATTTATAATGGGCGAGAGAGAAGACCCTATCGTGTTAAGCTATAATGCGATCCGAAGGACAGCGTTTCATCAGGTAGTCACACGTCCTGAAACAAAGTCGTGTATACCTGCGAGCGTCAAACGTAGACCCGAGGGCGCGTACAGTTCACTTCCTTACGGCTACGCACATTAATTATACAAACATATAATGTAAGATAATGTAACCTTTCAATAAATGATCAATGTTATGATTCGTACGATTTTCCCCGATCATCACCTTTATTATAGGCGAAGGCTCGGCGACGTCACTCATTCGCTAAGATGGATACGCGGTGGAAGCACCCCTGGACCTCAATGGTCTGCGGACCCACCGGTTGCGGTAAAACATACTTTGTGAAGAAGTTTTTAAAGTTTATCGCACATATGAATAGCGAACCATTCGAAAGAATTATTTTCTATTACTCCGAGTGGCAACCTGCGTACGTTGAGTACGGTAAATCGATAGAATTCCACGAAGGATTACCGCAGAATGCAGACTTTGCAAACGACCCACGCGCTAAACTCATAATAATTGATGATTTAATGCGTGAGGCCTCGAACAACAGTGTTGTCGATTTGTTTACCAAGGGCAGCCATCATAAAAATTTAAGTGTAATTTTTATAACACAGAATTTATTTCATCAGGGCCACGGACAGCGCGATATTTCCTTGAACGCTAATTATATAGTTATTTTTAAAAACCCTCGTGATCGCGCTCAAGTGCAACATTTAGCACGCCAAGTGTATCCCGAAAACACTCGCTTTTTTCAAGAGGCTTATCACGACGCCACAGCAAAGCCACACGGGTATTTGCTATTAGATTTGAAACAATCGACTCCTGACAACTGCAGATTGCGCACCTGTATTTTTCCCGACGACCCACATCAATATGTCTACGTACCGCGGAAAAAATTTAAAAACTCTGACACAGCCGGTGAGTTACCAGTGTTGCGTTTGTAATGGAGCGCAACGGATCGCCGCATGGTAAAAAACAGGCGACAATATTTCGTGCTCTGTATCAACTTAATGCAGAGTGAGACGAACACACACAAAACTAAAACTAGCGCGGCTCAGTGCCTTTGCGTGTGTGCGCTGACCATTCTTCGTGGAAGCATACCCGTGAGCGTCAAAGAACGGAAAAAGCGCTGGTGATACGTGTCAAAAATTAATAAACTAGAGACACACGTGCGGAGAGCTATCAGTACTGCGCTTGTAATGGAGCGCAACGGGTCGCCGCTCAGCAAGAAGCAGATTGCGATATTGCAAGCTCTTCAATATCTAAACAAGGAGCAGCGTGAGGCTGTCTTGCGCAAGGCCGATCCGCGCGTAATTCGGTGTATTTGCGAGTGTGCACTGAATGTCCTCCGTGGGAATGTGCCTCTGAAAACGGAGGAAAGAAGAAAACTACGTCGACACGCGTCCGTCCTACGACGCTTGGCTGCAAAAAAAGGCTGTTGGAGGAGTAAAAAGCGATTCGTTGTTCAGAGCGGTGGTTTCCTGCCGCTCTTACTTGCACCAATACTAGGAACTTTTTTATCAAATCTAATTGGAGGTCCGGGATAATGGAACACGCAAGGAAAATGGTGCTCATCCCCGAGGACAACCTACCGCAACTTAGCATGCAAAATCATCGACAGCCCGATTTTAACGGTTTTGAGTTGCATCCTCATATTGGACATCCTATAGCTACAGCTTTGAACAGATTAGACGCTGAAATGAAGGATATTCTGAACTGTGCCACATACAAGAGCGAGCGAGAAAAGTGGTCGGCATATCAGGCTGTATTGCAGCGCTACCTTCATTTTATTGACGACGAACGAGGTCAACAGCCAGCGCCGCGCAAGGAGAGAGCAGAAAATCAGAATGACGACAGGAAGGAAAAGGAGCATTTTACAGGATTAAACGATTCCATTATCGTTGAGAGTGTCCCGCAAAAATTTCGTCACAAAGCGAAGCTCTTGCTACGACGCCTGCACGAGGCGCCAGCGGCAAGTTTTTCCTGGGATTCGGCTGGCGTTGTTTCCATTAGTGGAAAATCGATAAAGGACTCGAACATAATCGACCTCGTGAATGACGCCATGCGAGCAAGAAAAGTACCTACACCGGCCGGTCGCAAAACGTTCGCTCGATTCCTGAAAACAATTCAAACGCCGCGAGAGTTTATCGGCAACGATAATCTATGGTTGGAATCACGGGCCAATTCGACATTACGACGAGCAACGGATGAAGACAACGAAAACGACGACGACGACGATGCGGGTTCGGTTAGCGGCAGGAGTCACTTCTACAGTGGCAGCGATAACAACAACTCCGATCACAGTGTACAAAGTGGTGCTGGCCGTAGCAATAAGAAAAGGCGACTGACTTGGGCTAACCTTAAATTATAATCATGAAAACATTACAAAACGTGTACTTCAATCCCTCCCATGAAGCGTCGTTTTCGGGCTCGGAGAAGCTGTTGCGTGTAAGTCGTAAGAAAAAAATTTCCGTTGATAGAGCTGTGCAATGGCTCGAGACCCAGGACGCGTACACGAAACACAGGCCTGTAAGGCATCGATTCCCGCGACGCTTCTATAATGTGCGCAACATCGATGATGTTTGGGAGGCCGATCTCGTGGATCTTCGTTCAATCAAAGATTACAATGACGGCTATGTCTATCTCCTCGTGGTCATAGATGTGCTGAGTAAGTATGCGTGGGTAGAGCCTCTTATCGACAAAACAGCTGCAACAGTGGCTAAAGCCTTTTCACGGATACTGATGCGCAAAAGCAATAATGGCCGATCGCCGATTTACCTACAATCGGACAAAGGAAAAGAATTTATCGGTAGTGCGTTCCAGGAGCTCCTGAGAAAAAAGAACATACAGTTTCGCACAGCGAGAAATCCCGATATAAAAGCCGCTGTTGTGGAGCGCTTTAACAGAACGCTGAAAGAAAGAATGTGGCGCTTTTTCACTTATTCACGGGAAAAACGTTACATAGACGTTTTACATGACATTGTTTCGGCCTATAATCACGCTCGTCATAGTAGCATAAAAATGGTACCGAGCGCCGTGACGCTCGCCACAGAATCGCGATGGGTTTTACCGAGGTAGCTCTCCGCCTTTGTCACTGATTCCCCGTTCGATTTCCCGGGGCGCAAATCACTGATTTTTATTTTTCGATTTTTACATATACAATGATTGGAATCGAACGGGTGATCGATAGCGTAGCCGGAGCAGCAATTCCCGTTCGTCTGCGATCATTATTTTGGTCGCAATCGCGAGAAAACGAATTATCGAGAGGGAGAGAGAGCGCGCCATTGGCGAGTACACGGGTGCGACGGAGAGCGGAGCAGTAGTGCTGTCTCTCTCGCACTCACGGCTCTTCGGGTGCGAGCGCGCGTCACTCACTCGCGCCCGCGCGGCCGACTATACCTCCTTCTCTCTCCCACAATACAATTCGTTTTTACGCGATTGCGGCCAAAATAATGATCGCAGACGAACGGGAATTGCTGTTCCGACTTTGTCATCGATCCCCCGTTCGATTTCCGGGGGGGGGGGGGCGCAAATCATCGTATTTTTTTTTATTTTTCGATTTTTACACATACAATGATTGAAATCGAACGGGTGATCGATGACGAAGCCGAAACAGCAATCCCCATTCGTCTGCGATCATTATTTTGGCCGCAATCGCGAGAAAACGAATTATCGAGAGGGAGAGAGAGCGCGCTATTGGCGAGCACGCGGGTGCGACGGAGAGCGGAGCAATAGTGCTGTCTCTCTCGCGCGGGCGCGAGTGAGTGACGGCGCTCCGGGTGCGAGCGCGCGTCACTCACTCGCGCCCGCGCGGCCGCCTATACCTCCTTCTCTTTCCCACAATACAATTCGTTTTTACGCGATTGCGCCCAAAATAATGATCGCAGACGAACGGGAATTGCTGTTCCGACTTTGTCATCGATCCCCCGTTCGATTTCCGGGGGGCACAAATCACTGTATTTTTTTTTTTATTTTTCGATTTTTACACATACAATGATTGAAATCGAACAGGTGATCGATGACAAAGCCGGAACAGCAATCCCCGTTCGTCTCAGAGTATTATTTCGGCCGCAATTGCGGTAAAACGAAATATAGAGAGTGAGAGAGATAGCGTCATTGACGGGCACGAGTAAGCAAGACGCAATAGGATTGACAGAGAGGGCAATAGATACATACGGCACGTAGCGTTAACACCAACGCGAAAAAAGCGTTTTTTCGCGATATCTCGAGAACGGTGCGAGATACGCGAAAACGGTTCAAATTTTGCGGGGGTTCTCGGGGGGCGGGTACTTCGCGTGGTGAAGCTGATCCCTTCATAAAAATTATTTATTAGTGAATTTTTAAAATGTATAATTATTATTTTAAGTATTCAAATATTATTTCATTCACCGTGTATAAGACGAAGTCGTCTTAAAGAGCTCGTCGGTTGATACCAGGGACCGCTGAACTGCTGACACTGCACGGTTGTGCAGTATCTCACAGCGTATCGTCTTCAGGGCCACGAGACCGAGGTGTAGACGCACGTGCAGCTGGCGCTATGCTGATCTCGATATCAGTTCTCTTATTCTCTACTTCTTCTTCTCGATTATCGCGACGGCTACGAGCTGCAGGAGCTGCCAGTTTGTATCCGACCGTCAATTTGCGCGCATCAAATAATGTTTTCGCAAGTAGTGAATACGCGACGCCTCCCTCGCGCGACCCCAGACATTTTGGGGGAGCATTTAACGGGTCATATTGTGTTCGTGGAACAAAACGGTACAATACATTTACGATCGCCTCAATTGCAGGCATCGTATAGGCAGTTAAACGTGTTGCTGCAAAAAGTTTATGTGAGGCAGGGTGCGCGTGTGTGTGATGCACGGAAATTAACGCTGGAGGAGGCCACGGGCCTTGTCGCGCAGTGCGTGGTGGTGCGTGGCGGTTATGCCGCTCGCGGAGAAATTGTCGGCTACGACAACGACGGGTTTTGCGACGTGCTGCTCGTCGACACGGGTGACCGGATTTTTGTCGGCCTGGATCGCCTCCACCACGCATTGCCGATAATGCAGGCGATCGTGCCCCTGCAGTTTGCGTGCACTTTGCACGGTGTCGGCATCGGCGACGGAATTGGGTCGCTCATCGGTTTAGCAGTAGGCAGCAGCGAAACTGTAGAAGTGACAGTGCGTTCGCACAACCCGATGACCATCGAGGCGTACCTCCTAGGCATCGGGAGTGTGAACGAATTCGTAGAGCTGCTTCGCTGAAGCGACCCTCGTGTGTGTGTGTGTGTGTGTGTGTGTGTGTGTGTGTGTGTACGTAAAGACAGATAGATGAAGCAGCAGCAGCAGCAGCAATTGGCGAAAAGCAACACGTTGGTGAGTTATTATTTTTATTACATTTATTTATTTATTTATTTTTTTTTTTTTATTTTTTTATTTTTTTATTTTTTTATTTTTTTCGCTACTACCCCCCACTCTTCGGCCCCCCCCCACCCCCCCAAAAAAAAAAAAATGAAAAAGGTGGTGCACTATGCCGACATCTCCCTACTACCCCCCACTCTTTGACCCCCCACCCCAACGCACCACGAGCTCGCCGGAGAGCCGACGGGGCGCTGGAGTGGGGATAGGAGTGGGGATAGGAGTGGGGATTCGCCATAGTGCACCACCTACTACTACTTGTACTTGTCAACATGTTTTACGAATATTGTGTTTAGGTTATGTTCACTCATATTTCAGTTTGGTGTATTAAATATAAATTATCTTCACAATTAAAGTGTACTAGCAATTATGCAATTAATAAATATACTAATGAAGAAATCATTGTGGAATCAATTATTTCGACCTTCTAACTTCTAACATGTGAGGCGGGTAATGATTTTTCAGGAAAAAACATTTTTTCTCCCGACTCCACTGAAACAACCCCATTTCGTGTCCGCAACGCGGGCGCAAAATAGCTCATTTTTGACAAATGACTCACGCATGCGAAATACGATTTCATTTCCTCCCTAGGGAGGAAATCGGCTTATTCCTGCCCGGCGGGAGAAATGAAAATCGCATTACGCATGCGGATCGTCATTTGTTAAAAATAACCTAATTTTCCATCCCCGTTGCACACGCGAAACGGAGTTATTTTGCAGTGAAATCGGGAGAAAAGTATAGTACGCTACATGGGAGGGATGCAACTTTTCACCTCGTGTGAATTTCTGTCCTCGCTTCGCTCGGGCATCAAACTTCGTACTCGGTGAAAAGTTGCACTTCCCTCCCTTGTAGCGTAATGTACTATTAGTTGACGTAAGTGTCAAATTAAAAAAAATTAATTAATTGAAATGTATTAATGCAGGTAATTACCACTCTAAAATGATCTTATGGCAAATATAAGAGAAGAAACATCTGAATTGAGATAAAATATGAGTATGCTGCAAGTTATAGCCAAAGTCAAGTACGCAGTGGGAAAATATTCACTTGTACAGATATGCGTAATTAAAAATGTAATTTTTTAATTTTGGTGATAGGTATTCACCCCTTAAAAAAAGTGTAAGGGAAAAACTAAAAAAAGTGTATAAGAATTAAGGTATTTTAGAATTTTGTAGCAAGTTTCAGCCAAATTCTTGGGTTGACAGCGGAGATTGGGCTCCGGACACAATTTGAGACCCAAAAACCCAAATTTTCTTGAAATAAACTCCTGTATAAAATTATTGGAAAATTACCATACTTCATGGGCATACTTTCCAGTGCTAGACTAAGAAATATTCCAAACTTCAACTTGTTCGGTCTGTTCAGTCCAGAGCCACTGAGTGATACGGACGTCCGGGTAACACAAAATCTGGTCCGCAGTAAAAAATATCTTTAGTAATGCAATTTCCTTATTATTTTATGTCAAGAATATGTATTTTACTATGTTAAAGATATCTGAACTAAAAAAAGTTAATACATTTGAAATATATCAATTTTTGTCCTTTAAAACCTAATTTAGACCCAGGAAAGCGATTTCAATGGGCACTCCTGGTGCGTTTTTTTAAAACGTGAGTGCCTAAAAATGGTAAACTGCGTCTATATAGTTGTGAAATAATCGGCAACGAATTTTTTGGTAAAATTACAGCAACGTTGTTTCGTAAATTTACCGTATCTTGACGAGAATTCTTAATCACTAAGAGACTATATGACTTTATTACCGATGTCGTAAATTTAACACCGGTCACATACCGTTTTTTAATCGTAAAATTACCGGTCATGTATACCGCTCACGTCTCTAGTCCGAAACGCATCGTGCACAGCGCGAAACGCGACCTCCGAACGGTACCGTGCGGAGCACGAAGTGCGACGTCCGGATGGCATCGTGTAGAGCGCAAAGCGCGACGTCCGGACGGCACGGTGCGGAGCGCGAAGCGCGACGTCCAAACGCCACCGTGTAGAGCGCGAAGCGCGACGTCCGACCGGCGCTATGCGGAGCGCGAAGCGCGACGTCCAAACGACCCCCTGCGGAGCGCGGAGCGCGCCGACCGCGTGAGTGCCTTAAAATGACACCAGGGAAAAATGTCGAGAAGGGACATTTTTGCCGCAGGGTCATTTTCGGGGGGTTTGGGGGGCGGAGACCCCCAATGGGGGTTTGGGGGGCGAAGCCCTCCAACAACAACCCGGCGCCCCGCAGGGGCGACCGGGTTTCTTCTTAAATCTTTTGACCGATTAAAAACAATGACCGTCATTTTTACTTCGACAAAATGGGCCAAAAAAATGACGTCACAAGACCGCCAAATGACGGTCATTTTTAGGCACTCACGTTTTAAGAAAACGCACCAGGAGTGCCTATTGAAATCGCTTTCCTGGGTCTAAATTAGGTTTTATCGGACAAAAATTGATATATTTCAAATGTATTAACTTTTTTTAGTTCAGATATCTTTAACATAGTAAAATACATATTCTTGACATAAAATAATAAGGAAATTGCACTACTAAAGATATTTTTTACTGCGGACCAGATTTTGTGTTACTCGGACGTGCGTATCTCTCAGTGGCTCTGGACTGAACAGACCGAAAAAGTTGAAATTTGGAATATTTCTTAGTCTAGCACTGGAAAGTATGCCCATGAAGTATGGTAATTTTCCAATAATTTTATACAGGAGTTTATTTCAAGAAAATTTGGGTTTTTGGGTCTCAAATTGTGTCCGGAGCCCAATCTCCGTTGTCAACCCAAGAATTTGGCTGAAACTTGCTACAAAATTCTAAAATACATTAATTATCATACACTTTTTTTAGTTTTTCCCTTACACTTTTTTCAAGGGGTGAATACCTATCGCCAAAATTAAATAATTACATTTTTAATTACGCATATGTTTACAAGTGAATATTTTCCCACTGCGTACTTGACTTTGGCTATAACTTGCAGCATACTCATATTTTATCTCAATTCAGATGTTTCTTCTCTTATATTTGCCATAAGATCATTTTAGAGTGGTAATTACCTGCATTAAGGGGGGGGTAGGGTATTACAATTTTTTTTTGGCATTTTTTTTTTATATTTTTTACTGAATGCATAATATCTCAAGAATATTGTGTCAAATTTTCAAGTCAATCGGAGCAAAATTGGCGACGTTATGAATATTTTTATACTCGCGGATTGCTGTACCTACGCGGCCCGCGCGCGACTTTAAAGCGTTCTCCTGAAAATCATCATTTTGAAAGTCGGTGCACACGATTACTCAAAAACTAATTGGCCGATCGTTCTGAAATTTGGCACAGTGCTTCTCCATATAATTCGTCAGGTAACGCCGAAGGCGTTTTTCGATTTTTATTAAAATTATCAATTTTACAATAACAAATAGGCTGATTTTTCCAGCAAAAATCGCGTTTTTGACTTCAAAGTGATGCCAAAAATTCAAAAATGGTAAAAAAAAAAAACTCTTCGGCGTTACCTCGAGAAACATCTCCTCTAATGAATGCCGTTTGAATTTTTGGATTCGGGCAATCCTACTTCGAGAAATCGTGTGCACCGCAAATCAACTTTTTTTCGAGACGCCTCCGGAGATTCTCTGCCAATCACTTGATTATTTATTTTTTTCCATGAAAATTTTACAGAATATTCTTGAAATGGGCCACTATTATGTGGAAAAAGATTTAATTGATTATCACTATTTATATCGCCACAAAAAATTCTCAAATTTATGCCTTTCTTTCGCTGAAAATACCCTACCCCCCCCTTAATACATTTTAATTGATTAATTTTTTTAAATTTGACACGTCAACTAAAAATGTTTTTTCCTGAAAAATCATTACCCGCTGCACATGTTAGAAGTTAGAAGGTCGAAATAATTGATCCCACAATGATTTCTTCATTAGTATATTTATTAATTGCACTAGTACACTTTAATTGTGAAGATAATTTATATTTAATACACCAAACTGAAATATGAGTGAATATAACCTAAACACAATATTCGTAAAACATGTTCACAAGTACATTATTATCGGAACTATACGCTTGACGTCTATATTTTCCATTAAATCATTTGTTATTTGCTAATTTCCACTGGCACTTATTAATTTTTTCGCTGTTTTTTTGTCTCTTTTCGTCTCTAAATGTTCACCTGTCACTGCAGATGTATCTCTCGATTTTATTTACATATTCTAAATCACCACGTAATTACCACATAACAACTGCATTCACGGTTTTCTTAATTTCCTAAATGTTTTTTGTAAAACGACAACGTTTTTTACACTTAATTATTAAATTAATTAACTATGTTAAAAAAAAATAGAGCCGCAATCGCGTTGACTTTAACTTACTCTGGTAAAAGAGTCAGATCTCAGTGGTCCGGTTAGAGCTGTGGCGCGCGTGTCGCCTAATAAAAAAAACTTTATATACAATTATCTTTCCGTAAATTTGTGATTGAACAATAAGATACGTATTCGATAAACGTGCAAACAATAAATGAATAATTAATTATCTTTGAATACAGCATTTCATAATAATACATGAAAAAAAAAAAAAAAAAAAAAAAAAGAAAAATGCGAGCTGCACACCTATCTAGTTGTAAATGACCGGTCACACTTTTTTGTGACCGTAAATTTACCAAAAAGAAAAGTGACCAGTATTGTATTGTATTGTATTGTAAGATTACCGAGCGCTCAGTCCTATACGGACCATTGTGCTCGTGCCCATTTGCGGGAGGGCATCCGGTTATGTAGGTTGTTTGGTTAGGCATGCCTCTTTTGCGAAGTGCAAGAGGACGCCCACCCCAACCGCCTCTAGGTCTAGTGATTCGAGTACGGGTGCCCCTAGTATCCTCTCACGAATATCTTTGAGCTCCCTGCATCTCGCGATCACGTGGAGGGGTGTTTCTTCCTCCTCCTTACATCTCGGACACAGCGGTTCCTCACTAAGTCCCAGCCGTCTGAGATGCTTTCCCGTGTACCAGTGTCCAGTGACAAGGCCCACTACAGCTCTAAGCTGCTGTCTGTCTAGGTCTATTAGTGTAGGGCCTGGCTTGCCCGAGGGACCTTTAAAAGTAGCCCTCGAGTGTCCCATGCCTTCTGTCTGTAGCCAGAGGTCCGCAAAGCGTTCCTCCACCCACTTTTTTGACAGGGTCATAATATGATCCATGGCGATTGGGAGATGGCAAGTTTTTGCCGGTTCGGTCATCTTGGACCCGTCCCTGGCGAGGATATTTGCCTCCTCGTTTCTTTGGATGCCTGCATGTCCAGGCACCCATAGAACTTTTAGCTTGTTGCCGCAGGCTATCTGCGACAACAGCGCGTTGCATTCGAGCACCAATCTAGACTTCTTCACCACGCGGTGAAGTGACCCAATTGCCACCCGACTGTCACTGCATATATATATGTGCTTGCCACCTTTGTCCAGGATTATCCTGGCACAGGTCCAGATAGCGTACACCTCCGCTTGGAGCACCGAGGCAGTGTGTCCCAGTGCCAAGGATATCCTTGTCCTAGGTCCACTGCTCCACATTCCCGCTCCTGCTCCCGCTCCTGTTTTGGATCCATCTGTGTACCAGATGAGCCCCCCAGGAGGTAGAAGTTTGTTCCTGTCCTCCGTCCACTCCTGCCTGCTAGGGTAGAGGACTTGGTACTTGTGGTCGAACTGGTATTGGCGGTCACAGCAGTCGCCGCCCTGGACTAGGATCCCCTCAAGGTCTCCATCGTCCTGCAGCAGTGATGCGTGGCCCTCCAACGCCCTCTTCCACTTACCATTAAAATGAAGACGTAACGCAGCTTTCTTTGCGTTAGCCTCTGCTATGATGTGAGGGGGCGCCATGTTTAACAGGGCCCCCATGGCCAGTGTCGGGGTCGTTCTCATCGCCCCCGTGATTCCTAGGCCCACGAGTCTGTATATACCGTCTAGTGTCTTCCTGTTAGTGGCCCTCTTCAAGGCGGGCCACCAGACCATGGAAGCGTACGTGATTTGGGGCACCAGGATAGCCGTGTAAATCCACTTGACTATCCTCGGCGTTAACCCTCATGTTTGTCCAAACATACGCCTACAGGCCCGGAAGGTGGCAGTGGCCTTCGAGGCCTGTTTGGCGATGTGGCTTTTCCAGCTGAGCTTGCTATCCAGGATAACTCCTAGATAGCGTACCTCGGAGGAGTATTGTAGCTCAGTTCCAAAGATGTAAGGGGGCTTCGGTTTGAAGCCTCTCCTACGTGTAAAGAGCACCATCTCTGTCTTACTTGGGTAAACCCTTAGCGACTTCGATGTGCACCATTCTTGCATGAGGTGGAGAGCTCGCTGCATTCTCCACGTCATCTCTGCCGAGTGTGAGCCTTTGACCATTATCATAATGTCATCGGCATAACCTACAACGTTTACCCTGAGCCTATCGAGCGCCGCCAGTAGCCCGTCAACGACCATTGTCCACAGCAAAGGAGACAAGACTCCTCCCTGCGGACAGCCCCTCTTGACGTGCGCCCTGGCGGTTGTCTCTCTGAGACCCGCGGTAACCGTTCTAGTACGAAGCATCAGGTGTATCCATTCGATGATGGACTCATCTACTCTGAATTTCCTTGCTGCGTCGCATATAGCATCGAAGGAGTTGTTATCAAACGCCCCTTCGACGTCCAGGAATACACATAAGGCCGACTCTTTCCTGCTGAGTGTCCTCTCTATATCTTTGACAATACAGTGGAGGGCAGTCTCGACAGACTTGCCGGCCTGGTAAGCGTGCTGTGAGGTTTGCACCGGTCTCTCGACCAGTGCTCCCTCTCTGATGTATCTATCAACGAGCCTCTCCAGCGTTTTCAGGAGGAAAGACGTCAGGCTGATAGGTCTATATGACTTAGCCTGGTCATAGCTGCTCTTCCCCAGTTTCGGGATGAAGACCACCCTGACCTCTCGCCAAGCTTTAGGCACATATCTCAGCGCCAGGCATGCACGGAAGATGCGGTTCAGGCGCCTGATGAGACATCCCCCCCCCCCCCCCCCCCCTCTTGTAGGAGGCCCGGAAATATCCCATCCACCCCTGGACTTTTGTACCGGTGAAAAGTCTTCACCGCCCACTCAATCCTGCTTGGTGTGACAACCTTGGCTGCCGTTGCCCAATCACCCGGTTTCGTGATCGGAAGCGCATCCATTTGAGGTTGTCCCCGGTCCGTGAGCTCCGAGCCCGGGAACTGTACCTCAAATAGGTGCCCCAATACTTCCTCGTGGTTCTCAGTTGTCCTGCCATCTGGCAGCGTGAGTCCCTCGAGCTTATTTGGCGGGCCTGAAGTGAAGACTTTGCGGAGTCTGGCCACATGAGGGAGGGCCTCGATCTCCCCACAGAACTTCCTCCAGGCAGTCTTTGGACTGCTTTACGAGTTTCTTGTACTCTCTCTGGGCCTTCCTATAGGCGTCCCAGTCGCTGTCCTCTTTTGTCTTTACGGCTTTGTTTAGTAGCCTTCGTGATTGGGAGCGAAGTTGACTCAGCTCACCATTCCACCAGCCCACCTTTTTCTTGTATTTCCTTCGCCTTAGCGGGCATGCCCCCTCAAAGGACTGGACCAGAGCGGTTTGCAGTAACTCTGCCTCCCGCTCCAGCGTGCCCCTTGTCCGTGGCCACCCACAGGTATCCCCGAGCCTGCTTCTTAGCCCTGCCTGAAAGCTCGGCCAGTCCGTGGTCCTTGGGCTCCTGTAGGTTTCCGTCGGGTTTTGGCCGACATCTCCCGAGAGGTCGAAGTTTATGAGCCGGTGGTCGGAGAGTGTATCCTCCTCGCTCACCTGCCATTTCACTATCGCTAGGGCCACATTGGGTGAGCCCAGCGTTAGGTCAAGTACCTCCTGTCTTCGTGAGGTGACGAAAGTTGGCTTGGATCCTCTGTTCAGAATCTCCAGTTCCGTTGTGGAGAGGTACTCTAACAGAGCAATGCCTCTCTCGTTTGTATTGGTACTTCCCCATATGGTGTGGTGAGAGTTTGCGTCACACTCGACCACCAGGTTTAGTCCTTTTTCCTTGCAGTAGTCCACCAGTTCATTGAGTTCCCTCGTTGGAGGAGGGTCCTCTGAGTCATATGGGAGGTACGCCGATGCTATTACTAGCTCCGTCGTCGCACCGCCCATGCGAATCCTGATGGTAGCTGCCGCAAGGTCTCTTGTGCAGAACCGGCCTAACTTGAGGGCACTGTGCCTCTTGTTGACGAAGAGACAGGCCCTCGGACCTGGTTCTACGTTGGCATGGATCAGTGATCCTAGGTCTGTACTTATCCCCTTTAATTGTCCCCTGTATACCCAGGGTTCTTGTATTAGGGATATGTCTGTTTGAAGCCTTGCAAGGTCCCGGCTCAGAAGAGCTGCGGCCGCTTTGCAGTGCTGCAAGTTAATCTGCGAAACCTTGGTTCGTCCTACAGTCACAGGGACCGCAGACTTCCCCCTGCTCGCGTTTAGTTGAGGGTGGGGTGGGGGGGATAGGATATAAAGGAGATGAGGGTCGAGGATTGGGGTGGGGGATAGAGAGGTGGGCCTGGTAAGCCATAGCTTAACCGGTCCCTTCCTCCCTATTTGCCAGGGTGGCAGATTCCCCCGGCGTCGAGCTGGGCGACGGGGGCTGGCCCTGAGGGGTCAGAACAAGTACCTTTTGAGTGCCCCTTCGTGCCCCCTCAGCACCATCCCTCGTCACCGTTTGCGCGGCGCTGGACCTGCCCCTTGGCGCTTTAGAGCCCTGGCTTGCCGGGGATCCCGCGGGTCCTTTCGGATTCGTGTTCCCACCCTTCAGCCAGTGCCCTCTGGGGCGACTGGTGGCGCTAGGCATGTTCACCTTTGTCGGTGCCCTTTGCTTCGCGCGACCTGTCCCCCCACACGCTCCCCTTGGAGCAAGCAGAACCGGGGGCCGCAGGACAGGAGCCCTGGGCTCGCGGTCTGCCCGCGGGGACACGCGCTCCTTCGGCCGCGGGGCTTCGCCGTGTTGTCCATTCTGTTGTTAGGACGCGAAAGGTAGGGATTCTGCCTTGAGTACAAACACTCGATGTAGGATACCAAATAATCAACAACTATTTATTAATCAATTAAGTGAAATTACATCACGAACGAGAAATGTACTCGTTCGTACACGAGTCTGGAGTTCCGACCGCACTCCCTTGCTGTTCAAATTAGACTGATAAGGTTCCGTCTTTACGGAATCGATTCGCTTCGCGAACGATGCTGAATTCGCGTTTCGACACGTGCCGGACTCGCGATGATACCGGAGACATCCGGTCCCGCATTAGGCCCGGCACTTGCAAATACGGAATCGTTTGAGAGCTGCATTGGCGTTTCTCACGGTTCCATCGATCGAGCTTCGACTCGTCGTGATACCGGAGACATCCGGTCTCGAACTCAATGCGCGACTTTATTTTAATTAATTATCGAAATCTTATTTCGGGGCACAACATCCCTCCCCCCTTAAAAAGAAAGAAACTGGTACAGTTTCTTTCGTCCAAGGGCGTACGGTGCAGACTCCATCTCTTAATCATTACCCAAACCGTCGATTACAATATTTTCGACTTTTCATACCCATTTATTTAATTAATATTCTTACATCGTACTAGTGCTTGGCTTTTTACGTTCAAAAGCTACTCGTATTTTTGAAGCGATGTCGCGCTCTGCCGCCTTCGGCGGGTTTTCGCTCATTTCCATTCCGCTGTTTTGTGTTGCAGGTGCGTTTGCTCTCTTTTTTCGACGTTGTACAAATTTGCATAGTACGTAGGCCACCAGCACTAGTGGAATAATAGAACTTAACGAATATGTTCCGATGACATGATAGTAGTGTCTGTAACTGGAGTCTTCATAGTCCAAATCTTTTGTTAATTTTTTTATGCGCTCGCCAATTTTGTTGAGCTCGCTTGGGTTAGTTAGCACACTTTTCAGATGGACTTTTTCACTTTCACTTTTTTCACTCGGGAACAGTCTTTCGTCATAATCACTGATACTTAAATTAAACGGAGGTACATATATTTCGTATGCTTCTTGTTTTATAACGCCAATTGTCTCTACTTTGAAGTCAGTACCGGTCGCTGTACATTTTCCTACCAAAGCCAGTATACCGGATCCCTCGATTCTTTCACGTTTTGCTGGCGCGTTATCGCACGTTATGACTATATTTTCGCCTGTTGGCGCTATGTATAGCCATCTACCCGCTTGTTGCATCGTGATTATCATCGTTTTTTCTAACTTGACTACTCGCTGAGGGCATGCGACATTCCTGACATTGGTTTTTACGAACGTTAGAATTTCGCACCGTGCTTTCTCATTAATCGCCGCTGTCGGATGTTTCGGATTACAAATGTACTGGTTAAACAATTTTTTGCATTTTTCTAACTCTTTCTCCGCCATCTGCACATATTCCCGTCTAGCCTTGTCAATGCATATGAAATCCTCAGAAGTCTCAGTGTAATAGTACGTGTTATTCTGTACATGTTTTGGCAGAGGATATACTTTATTTACCATGTAATCTTGCATTCCCACTAAAGGTAACTCTACAACTAATATTAACGCGTCTCCTTGGCTGAAGGCCTTGATGTCAGCTGTTTGTAATAGGAACGGAACTTCCGCGCGCACTATCTTCGTTGGGAAGCTCTGACCTCGCGGTATGTGCGGCAATGCTGACGTGAGATATTCAACTAATCTCTTTGGAGATAATACGCTCGGCCCTATAATACCTTGTGGCAGACCGGAGATGAAATCTGCCAATTCTTTTACATCTCTTAATAACGCTTCTACAATTATTCCTACTGCCGTGATTCTTTCGTCTAGTTGTTGCCTAGCTGCTATAAGCTCTACTCCGTTAGATAATGTGTGCTCAATTTTCGTAATTAGATCCCTCAAAGTTCTTTCGTTAGATTCAATGTTTGCCCTGGTACTATTAAAAATGTCTAAGGTCGATTCGATGATTTGAATTTGATTCTTCATACTGTCGTGAAGCGTTTTTTGATTGCGGTGAATTGCTTCTATTTCGCTGTGAATTTTAAGGGCGTCTTGCTCATCTAAATTTCCTGTAATGGCTTTGATAATTGTCCCTAGCCCGTTTATGAGGCCCCGGCGCCTGCGGCTTTCGCCTTTATGTAATCCTACTAGATCGTAGATAACGCCTAGGCTATTTTCTATTTTTCGTGACATTCTTTCTATCGAATCGGTTAACGCTGGGCAAAGTGCGTCTGTTCTTGCTTCTTTCATACAAATTTTTTGCAATCTTTTCAGGCTAAATCTAATATTCGCTTCTCTTTGCAGTATCGGTCGTAGATCCATGTGTATTACTAGTTTCCAAGTGTCGCGGTACATTGTCATCGTTCCAACTTCTTCGTAGAAAATCCCAGGTTCATTGGTGAAGTGGGTGATATGGAAGGGGTTATCTATACCGTAGCTTCCCCCTCCCCACGAGGTTGCTACTCTGTAACGCAAGGAATCGGGACTTAGTTAGCTGTGATATATATACGTAAATTTTTATTTTATTTTTTGTATTTTTTATTTTTTATTTAAAGCTCAATGTAGTTCTTCAATCGATTTGAATGTACGCGCATCGTACTATTTCCCTTTTTTATTGAAAAATTGATCGCGGAATGCTTTTCGATGATAATATATGGGCCGATCCATTTCGGCGTCAGCTTTGATGATCTGCCTCGTCTGACCGTTTCGTCATATAGCAAAACTTTGTCCCCGACATTGAATTCGCGTTCCCTTGTTTTTTTGTCGTATTGAATCTTCGATCTCTCCTTAGCAGCTTGCAAATTTTTTCGCGCTACTGTCCATGCAGCTCTGAGACGCTCTCTTAGTTCCTGGGCGTAATCGTCGTAGGCGTACGTTGTCCTTGGCTCACGTTTCACCGCTGTCGGCAACTCAGCTGCGTTTCCGTTTACCAACTCGTGGGGTGTGTAGCCCGTTGACGTGTGTGGCGTTGTATTATATGTGAACATGGCATACTGTAGCCACTCGTCCCAATTGCACTGATCCTCGTCTATGTAGCTCTTCAAATATTCGGCTAGAGTCCGATGGGATCGTTCCAGAGCCCCGTTTGATTCCGGGTGGTAGGCTGTGGTTTGAATTTTCTCGATTTTTAATAGTTTACACGCGTCTTTGAATGTCGCACTTAGAAAATTCGTTCCTTGATACGATAGTACGGTTTGAGGAGTTCCGAATCGGCAGATAATTCCCGTCACGAACGCTTTGGCTACCTCGTTCGCTTCTTGATTGGGCAAAGGAATCGCCGCGCTGAATTTTGTCAAGGTATCTTGGAATGTCAGTATGTATTTATTTCCTCGCTCGGTTACGGGAAGCGGCCCTACGATATCAATGGCACATTTTTGAAATGCAGTCGTTGGTGTATCCGTAATTATCATCGGCGCTTTTCCCCTTGGTCGAACCTTGTTTTTCTGGCACTTGTCGCACTTCGCGACGTATTCCTCTATTTCCTTCTTCATTCCTTGCCAGTTGTATTTTAGGCGTATTCGTTGCAGCGTTCTTGCGGCCCCTTGGTGTCCTCCTAATGGTGCGTCGTGGTACTCTCTCAGTATCCGTGGTCTATCCTTTTCTTCTGGGCACACTAGGTCGGACTCTTCCTTCTCTTCGTTATCGTCCGGATGTGTATTCGGATCAAGTGTCAAGTCGTTGGCCTCCTCCGATGTCTCGACAGCCTCCTCGCTCGCAACGGTCTTCGTATTGACGATTTCT
Organism: Itoplectis maculator; assembly: GCA_964034905.1. Taxonomy (NCBI): domain Eukaryota; kingdom Metazoa; phylum Arthropoda; class Insecta; order Hymenoptera; family Ichneumonidae; genus Itoplectis; species Itoplectis maculator. Next base: position 6,161,760 of record OZ035868.1, read on the forward strand.
GTGTTGTTCGGGACAGCTGATTTTTCCGTGATCCCTCCCTCCTTGGCTTGCGATCGTGTGGTCACATAAATTCTGCTGAGTGCGTCCACGTTCGTATTCTTTTTTCCCGCTTTGTACTCGACTTCGAACTCATGTTCGGCGAGCTTGATTTTCCATCTCATTAGCCGTGATCCCGGATCCTTGACACTGAATATCCAGGTCAACGGTTTGTGGTCGGTTACCACCTTAAATCTGGTTCCATAAACATATGGCCGGAACTGATTAAGTGCCCAGACAATAGCAAGCAACTCTCTTTCTGTCGTTGAGTAGTTACACTCGGCGTTCGTCAGCGTGCGACTAGCATAACAGATGGGGAGATCCCGTCCTACCTCTCCTTGCGATAAGATGGCTCCAATTGCTTTGTCCGACGCGTCTGTTGTCACTATGAACTGCTTCTCGTAGTCTGGATATTGCAGAATTGGAGCAGTTGTTAGCACTGTTTTTAGCTGTTCGAAAGATTCTTCCTGCTTCGCTGTCCATTCGAACTTCACGTCCTTTTTTGTCAGCTCCGTTAGTGGTTTCGCAATCTTCGCGAAATTCTCGATAAACTTTCTGTAATATCCGGCCAGACCGAGAAATGATTGCACTTGTTTCACGTTTCGGGGCGCCGGATAATTTTTTACTGTGTCGATCTTTGACGGGTCAGGTTTAACGCCCTCCTCCGAGATAATGTGTCCTAAGTACTGAGTTTCCTTTCTCAGAAACTGGCACCTCTTCGGTTGCACTGACAGGTTGGCCTCTCGGAGTCGTCCGAATACTTCGCGCAATCTTTTGTTGTGTTCCTTTAGCGACGCTCCGTAAATGACGATATCGTCAAGATAAACGTAGCACTTTATTCCTTGCATCCCCGCCAATACTGAATTCATTAGACGCTGGAACGTTGGTGGAGCGTTCTTCAAGCCGAAGGGCATCCGGGCATATTCAAAGTGCCCTTGCGGTGTAGAAAACGCCGTTTTTTCTTGGTCTTCTTCGGCCATCGGGATCTGATGAAATCCAGAGGCCAAATCCAGTGTCGAAAAATATTGCGCTTTTCCGAGTTGCTCCAAAATTTCTGTTATGTTGGGTAGCGGATACGAATCTCCGATTGTGACTTCGTTCAGTTTTCTAAAATCCACCACTACTCTCATTCGTTACGTACCGTCGGCGTCGGGCTTTTTACCAACCACCAGCAGCGGGGCATTCCACGAGCTTCTGCTGGGCTTTATAATTCCTTCCTTGAGCATTTCTGCCGTCTGACGCTGTACCTCCTGTTTATGTACTTCTGGAAGCCGATAGGGATGGACTTTTATCGGTTGCACGCCTTTTTTCACGGGTATGTGATGTTTTACCATGTTTGTGCACCGCAATTTATCCCCCTCTAGGTGGAAAATGTCTTCGAACTCGTCGCAGATTTCCAGGAGCGCTGGGCGCTCCTCATCGTTTAGGGACGAGACGTCGATTTCTCTTCTGAGACGTGATAGTCGCGTTTCGCCCTTTTCCAGGTCGACGGTTCCGATGCACATTTCTTCCCCCCATGGAAAAAAAGTATATGTTGAAATATATATTATTTTATACATCAATTATATAAAAGATATATAGAAGATGTATTCTGTATGTCCGAAATATTGTAAAGATAGATATGTATAATATCTGAAATATACCTCGAATATAGAAGTTTTCGGATGAAAATACATCTTGTACATATACGTTTCATGTATCCCAGGTATACATCAGATATATCTAAGATATTTCGTGGATGAACCGTATACATATCTGGAATAAATCTATTCTATACTGCCTGTGCATCTTAAACATAGCTACACTGTACCCCACGTGTAATTTAGATTTATCTTACATGTGTCGCAGATGTTTTTCGAGTTATATATCAGATATATCTGAAGAATATCTAAAATATATACTTGAAATATATCTGTGATACATCTAAAATATATACGTAACATATATGAGACATATGATTCGAGTATATTAGATATTTCTGAGGTATATCTTATATATATACTTAAACTATATCTGAGATACATCGAAAATATATACTTAACATATATGAGATGTTTTTTTCGAGTATATCTCAGAGCTATCTGAGGTATATCTAAAATACATACTTGCGATATATGTGAGATCTGAATCATTTCAAGATGCATTTGCTTATATAATTATTTAAACAAGCGAATGCAGGTTTGATTCACCGACTTTGAAGTGGGTGAACAAAAAATGGTAACAAATGCAAAAAGTGCACTTTTCTACATCACGGAAAAGCTGTTCGCGCGAAAAAATATTGACGGAGATTTTCAATAAAAGATTGTACTACGATGAATTACAGGGCAATCATTGAGCCACGCGTCGAAAGATCGAAGGGCTGCGGCGGGCCCGAGGAAGACGGACCGGTTGACACAGCTGCGGATCGGTCTTGTGTTACGTCAAATATGTAGAAGATTTGCATCCCCGACAAATTTACACGTTTAAGGCAGTTCGATTGGGAGGTCTGTCGCGCCCCGGCCTGGAAAAACGGAAGGTTCTTCCAATGCCCGCATCTGATTGACAAACACCGAACTGCAACCCCCTTTTTAGGACTGCCCTCGCGAACAATATCCAAGGATAGGGGTTTACGCGATTTCGTCCGGTTTGGACTGAGAATTATATTATATTTGGCCGAAATGTGACAGAAAGATTACAAGAAGGTGGTACTTACGTTCCTCGGCGTTCCCGCGTTGATCTGGGATCGTCAGGCACTTGAAATCGGCTCACAGGTTTAATGAATTAACACTTTTCGTTTAAAACACACAAATGTCTCGCCGGTTTATTCTTAAATGATCGGTACAGTAGAAAATGGAAAACTATGCGTTAAAATAACCGTAGGAATAAAACATCCAAACGGAACAAGATGTCAAAACGGAATTAATCCAGAAAAATGTCGTTAACAATGTTTAAAAACGGGGGACCAATGGTCCGTACAAATTTAACTTAAATGTGCGGTTGAGACAAAGAGTCGTATAAAATTATAAAAAGATGAGAAGTGAAAATAATTTCAAAGTCCAAAAAGGACTTAAAAAGTGGCGGAAGGCCAATCTACGATTTCGTTCTAAGTCCACCGAAAAAGGACCAAAATGCTCGTCTTTAGCTCACGGAATTCTAGCGTTTTTCTGCAGTCTCTCGGTATCTTTTCCGTATCTTTCTGTACGTCTATTGAAATCTTTCTGCCGATCTGTTCAAATCTTTCTGCCCGTCTATTGAAATCTTTCTGCACCGGGCGCGCCGGTGCGCCCCTTTTTATAGTTTTTTTGGACTCTTTGTCTCGTCTAATTCTTAAAGGAAAATTAGTGGGGGTGACCCAGTTAGTCTGCGGTTTTGGTCACCACCATTTTTCGGGGGGCATTTGCCGCTCCTCCCATTTACACATACATTCGAGCTTGCAAGCTCACTGATTCGGGTGCACAAGCTATCAGCGCTTTAATTCGTCGGTTGGGCCGGCGTAATGGCCTAACTGGGCCTATGGCTGGTATGCGGTATAGTTTAGTCTATGCTGTCCCCGGGCCTCTTCTTGCGCGTAGAGGAGGCACCGAACGCGGCTTAGCAACGGAGGGGCCGCGCGCGTGTGCACGCACACGAGTTACTCTAACTCCTCTTCTCGGTGCCCCACCGCGATGCTCCTCCCGGAGGGGAAGGCGAATTCGGGCGCTGAGTTCTAAGGCGCCTAAATGCGCATTCTTAATTATTGCCCTTTTTTGGCTTTTAATTTGCAAATAAAATTATTTATCGTTCCGAATTCGTATTCGCCTCCTTGTGACGAGTGCGTACATATGTGAAAGATCTTTCTAGGGTCGTTTTTACGGGAGTTACGGTTAAATAATTAATTTCACGGAGTTTGTTTAACATTAGAATGGCGAAAGTATAGTCGTTACATTTCTCGATGTCTTCCCGTTCGTTTGGAATGGTTTTTGTAGCCAAAATCGCCACGCGCGATTCTGGGCGGCATTTTTACAGGTGAAACGGTTAAATAGTTAATTTAACGGGGTTTGTTTTAACGTTAGGGTGGTAAAAGTATACTCATTACATTCCTTGACCTATTCTCGTTCGTTTGGGATATTTTTCATGGCCAAAATCGCTACGCCCGATTCTGGGTGGCGTTTTTAAGGGGTTTATAGTTTAAATTGTTGATTTGATGATCTTGTTTTAATGTTAGAGTGGTAAAAGTATAGTCGTTGTGTTCCTTGGACGCTCCTTGTTCGTTTACAATGGTTTTTATGGCAAAAATCACTACGCCCGATTCTGGGCGGCGTTTTTAATGAGTTTATAGTTTAAATTGTTGATTTGATGATCTTGTTTAAATGTTAGAGCGATAAAAGTATAGTCGTTGTATTCCTTGGACGATCCTTGTTCGTTTACAATAGTTTTTATGGCAAAAATCACTACGCCCGATTCTGGGTGGCGTTTTTAAGGAGTTTATAGTTTAAATTGTTGATTTGATGATTTTGTTTAAATGTTAGAGCGATAAAAGTATAGTCGTTGTATTCCTTGGACGATCCTTATTCGTTTACAATAGTTTTTATGGCAAAAATCACTACGCCCGATTCTGGGTGGCGTTTTTAAGGAGTTTATAGTTTAAATTGTTGATTTGATGATCTTGTTTAAATGTTAGAGCGATAAAAGTATAGTCGTTGTATTCCTTGGACGATCCTTGTTCGTTTACAATAGTTTTTATGGCAAAAATCACTACGCCCGATTCTGGGTGGCGTTTTTAAGGAGTTTAATGCGTTATACGCCGTTGTACATAAATTGCCGGTTTTGCTGTCGTAAAATAGTGATATCGGAGTCGGTCTTTCGCGGATTTATCTATTCGCGTTAAACCCTTTATAACAATGTTCTTTTTTCCTAGATCCGTTGCATAGTTTTCGAGATAATGGACCTTGATGAAGTTACAGTCGGATTTTGATGTAGTAAAATCCCTAATGCGGATCGATCTTTCCTCTATTAATTGCATTTATCAGAAAGTGAATTCAATTGTAATCTTCGGCGGTATTGCATTTTAAAGTCAGAAAAACAAGCCTCAAACACTGAGTTATGATCTTCTAGCCGAGGCGGGGGGCCAAGAGGGTCCCACTACCACGAGGCACGGCAGCGCTCACAGACACTTGCCCCTTTTCGCGTCGTGTAAACAGTCGGCGCGCCCGCTCGGACACGCTCGGCGCTGTGGTGCACGAGTCTGGCATCCTCTGACCCTGAGTTATTTTTAAATTCGCTAGTTCGTACTGGTTAAATGTTAAAACGTTTCGAGGTGCATTTTGGAGTTCGGTCTAGGGCCCCTCGCCATGTTCCCCAAGCAATCTTTCATGGATCTAGTAATTTATTTATTTAATTATTCAACGTAATAAATCATTAATTTGACCACCCGGTTTCAATATTAATTCTCAACACACATCTCCTCGCATCTGCCCGGTTTCCCTTGTTCTCCGTCAGACTACGAGAAACTTGACCAGAGATCCATGTAATCGATTCTTGGTTTAATGCGAAAAATCCCGATTGTGACCTCCTTTTTAGCTACACGTATTTAATTGATATTTTATTTTTCAGTCATTTCGCGATTCCGCCGCTGGTTGCCAGTCTCGTTCATCCAAATTTCTTTCTTATTGTTCTTATAGATTATTTCTCTTTCTGATTACCGACTTGATTATTTTATTATCTCGAAACAGCACTGGGTCATGTCTGCTATTTAATTATTTGAATTTATCCGCCATTAACGATATATTTCCCGGTTCTTTCGTTTGTTAACAATATTTAATGATTTTAGTGTTCAGTCTTTTCACTCTTTAGTATTTGTTGCAAAATTGAGTTTCATTTGTGCGTTTTGATTTGTACTTTGCTCGCTTGTTAGTTTGTTAGTATTTATTGTTTTTAATTAATTAAGTTTAATTATTGTCAAATTATTCGTTCCGATAACCTAACAACGTGAGTCATTCCTGTCGTTAAAAGCCTCTGCAAGATTTGTTAATTCGGAAACGGGATTATTTATTCTTCCCTTTATTTATTCATAATTCGGACTGTCGTGGGAACAAGTCTCTATTTCGGTTTAATATTCGGTCACTGACATCATCGGTATCTAGACCGGGGATTCAAGTTCCATTCTTCCTTTATCCATTGATTCGTTTGTTGTTAGTTTATCAACACTCTGGAGTATGAAGTGAGTCTCTATTTATCGCGTGGGTAAAGAAAAGAAGGCTGAGAGAAAGAAAGAGACAGAGCAATCTGCAGGCTCCCAGGCGGCAACGTGAGGCGTGCGGCGGGGGTTCCGTGTCGGCGCTCGTGCCCTGCTAGTTCCTATGCGGACCGCGGGCCACGTGCGTTCCGGCAGTTTGGGGATCTAGTTCGATGGTAATGGGATAGCGACGTTTAGGATCTCCCGAGCATCTGGTCGATGGTGACCGACTCAGGGTAACCTCCAGCTTAGGAAGATCATCGCTGCGTCAGTAGTGGCGCTGGGCGATTTTTCCCTCTGGGCCTTTGGTTTTTTCCAGAACCTACAGTACCCGACTGAGATTCGTAGATCTCGTTTTATCGTCGGGGTCCCTGCTGGCTTGGTTGATATAGTCGCGTTCCCATTTTCGGCCATACGTCCCCGATTTTCCCGGTGGGTAACTCGTTACCTCCGGGTTCTATAACTCTACTGTTTCCCTTTTCTCTCTCGTTCCCAAAGCTTAGCATTAAAAATTGTGTTTGTGGAAAAGTCAAACTGGCGTTACGGCCAGGACGTAACACCTCCCCCCTTAAAACGATTATTGGGTGAAGCACAATAATCGCTCCGGTGGCTGATGCGAAAAATGTGGTCCGAGACTCGCTGCTCATTGTTTGTTCGAGATTAAACCGGAAATATTGACTTCTTCCCCTTTTTCCTTTTTACTTCAGGTTGGTGACCTGTCACGATTTAACATCTAGTGGACTCATCAGGTCTCTTTTTTTTTTTATAACTATTAATTTCCGCTTAACTTGGGCTTAATGACAAGAAGAACTACGTTCTTTTTCCTATCCTAAGTTTATCTGTTTACTCTTAAGTACACTTTGGTATTACTTTGTATTGAGTTATTCCTCTTTCCTTTTTTTTTTCTTTTATTTCCGTATAAGATTTAATCCTTTAGAACCTTGATGTTAATTTTACTTTGGTTTTTAGAGAATATATCTATATGTATATATGTTGTTATTTTTTTTTTTTTATATTATTTGTAAATGGCTGAATTTGTTTTTTTTTTTCCTTTTTCTCGTCTTTTTTTTTTCTCTCTTTTTCCTTTAAAGCGACTAAAACTAAAGGCATAAATGGCTGAATTTGTTTTTTTTTTTTTTTTTTTTTTTCTTGTCTTTTTTTTTTCCTCTTTTTCCTTTAAAGCGACTAAAACTAAAGGCATAAATGGCTGAATTTGTTTTTTTTTTTTTTTTTTTTTTCTTGTCTTTTTTTTTCCTCTTTTTCCTTTAAAGCGACTAAAACTAAAGGCATAAATGGCTGAATTTGTTTTTTTTTCTTTTTCTTGTTTTCTCTCTTTTTCCTTTAAAGCGACTAAAACTAAAGGCATATTCTTTTCCCCTTTTCCTTTCTTTTTCATTTAAGCAAAAAGAATTACGTGTTAATGCAGGGTTAGTTACTTATTATCTAAACGTCGTGGTCATGTGGAAGCTCACAGGTGGTTATTCTCCATGGGGTAGGTCGTTCGGGGGTCTCTATGTGAGTTCCCTGTCGATGTTCATTGTTGGTGTGTTGGGCAGTTGTCGTGCTGGTGATGAGTCGTTCATGAGGTGTCTGGTGCAATCCTTGTTGATGATGTCTTGGCGTTTGGGTGCGGCGTCGCCTGACGAACCTTAGGGACGTCTTGTGCACCGCTGGCGGGTGATCGGCCGGACGGTCGGCCGGACGGTCGGCCGGACGGTCGGCGCAACTGTTTATTGCGTCTCTGTCCCCTGCTAAGATTCTGCACAGGGAATCTAGTGTGCGTTGAGACACGAGTTGTGTCCAGATGTCGTTGTATTTCCCGTAGACGAATTTCGGATGCTGTCCTTTCGGCAACAGGAAAGACGGGTAGTACCAATAGACAGTTCCTCCGAGAGTGACTTGACCGGCGCGGCGCGGTATTGCCTCCTTCCAGGCATTTAGCACGTCCGCTGGCAGGTCCCTCCACTCCGGGGGCACATAGGTGCGGTGCCCTCTTCCTAGATGAATCGACCAATATGGTCGAACGTCTCGATCGATGTAGGTCTTATTGATGAAAATGGACAAGGGGTGCTCAAGCATCTCTTTTTTTCTGAAATATATCGAAATTGATATTAGTAATGGATCCACATGGTTTTCTGGATTACTAGGGTTGCGTATATTATATATTTTTTTTTTCAACAATAAGGGATGTTAGATTATTTTTCCTTGACCGATAACCATTTGTTAATTCAGCCCTTACAACCGTTTAATTATTCTCTACACACTCAGAAGCGATTTTTTTTTTCTTGTTATTTCTTTCCCCCTTCCCCTTCTCTTTTTTTTTTTTTTAACTTACTGCGGTTGCCTGGTGGGGGACGTTCTGCGCCTTCTTCTCGTTCTTACAGTAATGAGGTAGAGATGTTCATATTTACCATTGCCGTGACGACGTTCTTAACCTGTGTTGTTCTTTTATGATAGTCGTAGTGGACTGTTCAACTCGTTCACCAGCGTGTGAACCTCATCCATGTACATTGGAGTGATGGGTCGTGGGTTGTACGAATAGCCGGTAAGTCCTTGGATTCGTTCTTGGATTTCGCGCTCGGCGTTCTCGACTTCCCCTATATTCGGTTGTGGCTGCATTTGCGTTGTTCTGTCGTCCGGGTAACCGAACATCATGTTTTCTCGCGGCATGTAGGCCGGCGGGACTCGCGGTGTCGGGGTCGGCGGCGGTCCCATTACTCCTGGAGGCTCGAGGGATAGATATGCTTGAATAAAACCGAGAGGTGTCTGGATGAGTTGCGGGATCGGTGTTATTATCCCGTGGCTAGGGAGCGGGGTATAAGAGGGAGAGGGACGAACGGGAGTAGGTATGACTTGAGGTTGGGTCGGAGCGTTGACTTCAGCGCGGCTGTTTCTTTCTGTCAGAGTTGAACGACTTCCGTTGATGGAACCAATGTGGGTCTGCTCCTGTTGAGGGGTGTGGCTCGCGGTTGTTTCGGTGGTTTCAGGCTCGGACAAACTGTTGGAGTCCGAGGCAACGTCTGGTGAGATGGTGCCAGTACGCCGGCTGCTGCGGGTATCATAACGCGGCCGTTTCATGTGGAACATAATAGTCCGAGGGTCTTGGCCCTCTGGTACAAGCGTATCGATGTCCAATGTGTAATTGATTCCCCCGATTTTCAGGTGCTTGGAGTTTGTGGTTGCTAGAATCCTTTTCCACGCTCTCATTTTCTCGACGGAGATCCTTCTCCATTCGGGCGGGACCCAGATATTCTTTTCGACGCCACGGGAGTTGGATACAGTCAACTTCCAGTAATGGGTCAGTTTGTCCAGATTGAATGAAAGAGGCACATGCCGGTTGATGCTGATGTGGGTTGCCCTTGCAAGGGGACGGGGCACGTGCCACTCGGGCGTTGTTTCCCGATCGGCGGGCCAGTTGTCCTCCCCTGCTACGGGCACATAGGCCGTCTCTTGGGCCACTGGTAGTAGCTTGTCATGAACCCATCGGTAGTGCACTTGTCCCAGTATTATATCCTCGAAGGCACGGTCCCGCAGAAGATTAACCCACTGGGTCAAGAGTGTCGGCTTCAAGGTCCTCCATTCAGGCGGGACGTATAGGCAGAATGCGGTGTCGGCGAGATCCAGCCAGATGCTGATTTTCCAGTAGCAATACAGATTTTCGCTTCCTCTGATAGTTCTTGACAATTTCCTTTCGTGTATGCGGATCGGTAACTCTGGTTCATCGGGGTCTCGATACCGTTCGCGTTGGCTCCTAGCTATTCCCCCTGTTGTGCGTTCACATGGGCACCGTGACATTTTTACTATAAATAATCTGATTATTAGTACATTTTTATATATATATATACAAGAATATGTATATATTTTTTTTGTTTTTTTTTTTTTTTATTATTATTATTATTATTTTTTGTTAGTTCCCCCTCCTTTTCTATTGTTATTATTTTTTTTTTTCGGGGGTCTTTGGTCTTCTACTTTTTAAAGCATAGCATGCAGGGTTAACATTTTCCTTTTCTTTGATTGGGTTTTTTTTTTTTTTTTTTTTTTATTTTATTTATTAGTGTTAATATTTTATATTTTCCTTTTTTTCTTCTCTCCCCCTTTTTTTTTTTATTTCCATGCGATGGGTTAGTTTTTTTTTTTTTTTTTTTTTTTTTCGAAGTTAATGTTTATTATAATGTTTTTTTTTTTTTTTTTTTTTTTTTTTTTTCTTTTTCATGCGATGGATTAGTTAGTTGTGTTTTTTTTTTTTTTTTTTTTTTTTTATTCTCCCTTCTCCTTGTGAAAATTTTTAGCTCATGCAACTCATGTGACACAGATTCACGAGTGTGCGCGTGTATGCGTGGAGTTATTATATTTTTTTTTTATTTTCCCTCCACCTTCTTACCTCTCTGTAGGTGTTGGGTCGTCCTTCGAATTGAGGGGTTTATTACTGGGTAATTTAGGGTAGAGAACTCCGGCTGCTTCGGACGTCGTTGGTAATGTGTCTGTGCTAAAAGTTACCTTCTGATCTCGTTTCTCCGTTCGTGGGAGAGTTGCCATTTCGTTCGACTTCGATAGAGGCTTGCTCGGGGCCCACACGAAGGATAACGGACGTGTCGCGTGATTCTTGATGTACTTGGCATTGTATCTTGGAGGGAGGTAATCTTCCCCACATGTTTGTACGGCGGCATCCTGCGTGGTACGATGCATTTCGTTGAGCTCCGGCAATCGGGGGTCAAATCCGAAAGTAACCTGTTCGAATGGAACTCCGCTAGGCGCTGGCCCCGTGAACGCAGAGTTCTTGTCGTCAGTCTGCTTTCGTGCTTGTGGTTTGTCGTTCTTTTCGTTCAAGTTTTGTGTTCCGTCGGGTGAGTCTCCGTCGGGTCGGGGTCGTTTATTCAAATGGAGCAATAAATAAGTTACGGAATCCCAAATGGATCCGATGAGGTAGATGGACCATCCATATACCGTATGAAGGGCGTAACCGTGAATCAACGTATCGAAAATGAGTTTGATTCCCCGAAACATGAGTAGGATTCCAATTAATCCGGCGCTGATATTGCCGAACACGGAAAAGTATCCCCAGGTTTTATCCCATGTGGATTCAATTATTTTGTCAATTGCCTTTTCGTCAAACAAATTTGCGATTGCACCGCCTTGCGTGATGGTTGGTTGACCCGAGATTCCGCGAGCGACGGAATTTAAAATTGCCGGTCGTTCGGCGGGGAACATTATATGGTCCCTGAGTTCGTCGAGGTCTTTCTGTGTGTAAATGCCGCTGGTGGTGAGGCTGTGTAGGTCTTGGTATTGCCACGTGGGTTTCGTCAAGGGTTTTACGACGTTTGGGGGCATGGCTCTGACCGGTCTGGGACTGAGCGTGTACCAAGCGCCGTCGAGCATATACATTGGCGAGACTAATTTGTTACAGGTGATTTGAATCCCAAGCTTCGTTAGAATGTGGGTGCGGGGTGTGAGATAGAAACTATGATTTCCGAGACGCACAGGTAATTGATCAAAACACTCTTGTGTCTCGTAAATCCTTACATCCACCGGGATACATTTGACTATGTGAGCAACTTCTCCCGCCATTAGGGCCATGTAACCGGGTCCCTTCATTATGTTATAGGCAAACTCGTCAGGTGCTCGCCGTGCGATGGTGAGCGCGTTTTGCAATACCTGGCGTTCGAGGTTGCACCTCTGCGTCAATATATCGCGGTACATCTGTTTCATCTGCGTTCGGAGGTGTTTTTCGACGTAAACGAATTTTGAGTTGACGTACGCAAAGATGTCTAGATTGTTTACGGCGATCAATTCCTTTTGTACGAAGGGATTATCCTTTGTGATTTCTACGATTAAAAGTTTCGGGTGTTCAGTGCGTATCAGTGTGAATCCGCAGATGGCGGTTCTATCTTTTGCGGTAAGTGCGAATATGACTTCTCCTTCTGCCATTGAATATACCGTCTGTTTGAATTTTCCGTCCAAATCTATTGTTCTGTCTGCGTACCCTTCGTATAATAATCCGTACCTTTTGCTTTTGCATGAGTCTTCAGGTAAAGGATCCCAGTAAGTATCTCCCCCGTCTATATCTATACAGTTTCCCTCATTTAAATCACATCTTGTTCCTGATCTCAAGTGTACTTTATTCGAATCTACGTCTACGTCCGCGACGTAATCTCTCAATGAAATTTTCACTGTCCCCTTTACTATCACGCTTCCCCAGCTGCCATATGGGTCAGTGTAGTAAACGCCTAGGCACGACCCGTCGGGTCCTACGTCTCCGGCGAGCACAATGGGTCGGCTGGTCGTCTGGTTACAACGGACGCCCCTGATTTCTGTTTTCCCTATTTTTATTGCGCCGCTGCGGTGCAACTGACGACAGCTCTCGTACGGGACGTTTTCTAGATATGAGTATTCTCCGTTTAACACGTCCATTGTGTGGGAGTGCATTCCACATCGGCGAATCTGCCGATATATCTCGATTTTGCATTGAATTACGTGTATCGATCCGTACTGATTGATTTGCAAGAGTTGAATGTATTTTCGCGTGACATTTACTTCGGGCTGAGGGATATTGCATTCACCTACTTCCAGTAATGAGAGGGTGGTGATGTTGGCGGTAGCTCCCCCACAGTCGTAACCGATCAATCCCGTGACAAGGTAGATTTGACCGAGGATCCAACCGATCGCCAACCCCCATACCACCATGCGTGGAAAACGCATTATCTGCAAAGATGCGAAGAAATCCTTTTGATGCTTTCTTATGGGCGCGGGGTGTTTCGTTGGTTAGTTTGGTTTATTTAAAATGACTCTCATTCTTTACACGGAAATTCTGATATTTTGCTGCTTTTGCTCTTTTCTTTTCTTGGCCGAGGAAATGTGTCCCTTGGGGGTCCCGATCACTCGTCCCCTCTATACCTTTCTTTCTCTTTCTCCTTCTTTCTCCCCTTAAACACATGTTTTTTTTTTTTATTATTATTCTTTTATTAATATTATTATTTTTTTTTATTGGGGAGGGCGGGTCGTTGTCTATTGACTGCCGAGTGAGGATGTACTTTCACTTTGTTGTTTTTGTTTTTTTTTTTCTGTCTTCTTTTTTTTTATTAGCGGAGACGGTCGCTAAGACGGGCTTGTGGAGCGCTGTGGATCGGGGTAATATTAACTCTCAGTGACCCTTTTGGGTTTTGACCGAGCGCGAAAATCACGTGCGTTTCCTCAGGCTGGTCGGTTCCGGGCGACCTTCCTGCGATTGGCATTTTTTTTTTTTTTTTTTTTGTCTTTTCTTGCTCCACGTGCACTCCATGTTCTTACAACATGCATCATCTAGCACGGGCTGCCGTCAAAACGCCCTGCCGCATGTACGCCCGGCAGTTTCCCGTTAGGATTAACCTTGGAAAATCCTTCTCTGCCTCTCTCTTTTTTTTTTTATTTTATTCCGAGCTCCGTTTTTCATCCTCGTCAAATCTTCTTTACTTAATTTGTTTTAGATTATATGTGTTTTTATTTCCTAGTGATTATATATTTTGTTTATATATATTTCTTATGAATATTGTTTGGATTATATACGTTTTTATTTCTTAGTGATTATATACTTTTTTTTAATATATATATTTTTTTATGATTATTGTTTCCTTTATTATATTATCATGCGTTTTCTTCTTTTTTTTTTTTAAACATATATTTTCTTCGTTATAAATAAAAAATTGTCATTTATTATCTAAAGTTTAATTGACTCGAGGGGTTGATTATATACTCGATTACCCGTATGAATATATATATTTGTTATTATTATTATAGATTTATTTATTGTATATATTTAATAAAATATTTTTTTTTTATTATTTTTTTTTTGTTTTTTTTTTTTTTTTTTTTTTTATCGGATATTTTTACTATGATCTAATTTACGTGCATTGATAATTATATTGGTTATAATTTGATAAATTATATATATATATATGTATATTCGTATGAGTATGTAAATATAATATGACGATTATAGGTTGATCAATACTTCGGCAAAATCATTACTAACGTCTCGTGTAATATCGTTCACGACCTTTCATTCACACTGGGTTTCGCTGGGGCTAGGGCGTTTGCTTTACATAATATCGTTTACTTAACTTATTTTCCGGTTATTCATATAGAGTTCGCTAGTTGCACATCTTAACATTCCGAATAATATTCACAAGTAGGGTTCCTGTAGCGCAAAGTCTTAGTTTAAAGTAATTACTTACATATGCATCTATATCTGTATTGCCTTAAAGTTTATTCCGTACGACTTTATTATCATTAATCTAGAACGTTTACTGTTATGCTTATGTTTATACGTGACTGTACGCAGGGGTGTGTATGTTATATATACTAAAAAATTTATCATTATATGTATATTTATATTTTTATATTTATATTGTTATTAATATATATATATATTTTTTTTTTTTGATTTTCTCTCCTTTTTCCTTGAATCGCAAGTCATTGATTAATTGAGTTCATGATTATTAATATACGTGATGATGTAAGTAGAGATATTTTATCCGAACGATGTAGGTTCCTCGTTTACTCGCGAATATTATTATTATTTTTTTTTTTTGAAATAACTACTTCCTTATTCAGGTCTAGTTTATTTGAGAATTTGCACCGTTTTTTTTTTTTTTTTTTTTAACGGTGTTTCCTCTCTAGTTTTTGACTAGATTTTACTCGCGGGATAATTTCTTCTGATTCCTCCCGGTAATAGTTACACGAACATAATCAGCTAATTTTGCAAATAACTCTTAGAAGACTGCCAGTTAGAGTTAGCGAGAGCGTGTGCGATTGAGTGTATTCACTTATTTCTGTAGACGATTAAATATATGCATAGACAAACAAAATTTAAGCTCGAATCTTAGTTAACGTAGGGTTTGTATAATAACGCGTGTTCATAACTGCTGCCGTTTGAGTGTCATTATTTATTTATGCGTTGTTTATATATAGTAGACAAGGGGAAATTAACAAATACAACGAACATGTTTGCAATACGAGTGTCAAATGATGTATCGGAATGACCGTAATATGTTTACATATATTTATAAAATAAATTTCCTGCCATCTCTCTTTAATTGAAACTTAAAAAATTTTCCTTTTATCGATTATTATCATATTTATATTTCATTGTTTATATATATTTTTTTTCTTTTTCTTTTTGCTTCATCCAACAATAAAATCCCGATTATATAGTGGAATTTTACCTGGGTATCTATGCTAAAAATTTCCAATTTGCATTGTCCGTGGTAACTTGGTCAGGGCATAATTTTCCGATCGTTATTTCGTTATCATAGATTCGTGTCCTGGGGGATAGCAAATGTCGTTTTTTATTTTGTGTACTTTTTCGTACTTAGTCCGTTCGACAATCAGCCTGGTGGTGTCTGTCCTTATTCAAGGATTTCCCCATCTCCCTTCTACGCATAGGGGTCTTTCCCATTCGGTGTTGGTCCGGAGGGGGGCCTGACGCTGCCTATGGTGGGGTGATTCTTGGGTCGTAGCGCTTGGTCTTTGGCTCGTGCCTCGGAAAAACGTGGGTGGGGGTACAATTTCGGCGGCCCGAGTTTTCTTGACTTGCGGCCGACTTTTTCCGAGCAGCTTCATTCTGCTCCTGATCCTTCGACTGTTCGGTCGATTCATCTTCAAGGAAAAGTTTAAGTAAACCAACGTTAGAAAGGAAAAAAAATGGCTTTCCTTAACGGAAGATTTCTGAGAATTGAGGAGGAGGTTGCGGCCATAGAGGACGCGTTGGCCGGTTTCGTTTTTCCGGTGCCGGAAGGGGCGAGTTTCTCGGGAGAGAATTTCTTCCGTGTGAGAAGGCGCCGTTTGATGCAGCGGCTTCACTCCTACGGGTGAGTTTCTTTGGTGTTTGTGTTTTTTTTTTTTTTTTTTTTTTTTTTTTTTTTTTTTCAATACTAATTTTTTTATGTATTTGTTTTCTTTTTCAGATGGGAACATACGTTCCAGGAGGATGGCGCCCTGCGCCAATTATTTGCTCAGGGCCCTGTTTTTGAGGCCCGATATATAGGGCACTGGCGCTTCTGGGTGCCCGAGCCCTATTGGGTGCGTTATGAGGCCGCGACGGCCCTTCTATTGGACGGCCGGGTCCCGCGGGACGAAGCCTTCGCAGGGGAATGGGCCTACTGGCTCGCGGTGGCGTCGGGCCTGCCGGTCCGAGACGCCCACGGGGAGTGAGTTGCCTCCTGATTTATTTATTTTTATTATTATTATATATTTTTTTGTTATTTTACTAATTCATTTGTTTGTTTCTTTTTTTCTTTTTCCAGTATTATTGAACGCTATGAAGATTGGGACCGAGAAGAAGAACTGATCGGGTACCAGGCGGCGGTGGCGGAGATCGCTCGGCGGGGTGAGAAACGCCGCCGGGAGGACGACGAGGACGACGAAGATGACGACGACCTCCATAGGGGGGTCCGGCGCCTCCGCCTTGATTAGGCCCCCCCCCCCCTTCTTCGCCCAAACTTGGCGAAAGCCCCAAACCTTGCCCTCCAAGTTTTTAGCTTCGCCCCCTTTTTAAATTTTAGCTTCATCCCTCTTTTTTATGTGTATCGTTGTGTGTTTGTGTGTTTAAATAAAAAAAGAATTATCCTGAATTTATGTGTTGTACGTAAAAAAAAATTACTTTCCTTCCTATACGTTTTTTAAGTATATAGAGGTCCGTATGCGCTCTGCGCATGCCTCTCAAATACCCAGTTAATTCGTTCCATGGGCCGAGGAATCGTTCCCCCATGCGCTTTGCTCAAAAAAAAAATTTCAGGCGGCCAAGGGAGATGTCCGGCGATGGCCCAGGACTTTATGACGGACCTCAGCAATTTCGCACTTCGGGCACCTGGTGGGGCCTGCGTCTTGCTGTTAATGCTTCTCTTTTTTTTTTTCTCTTTTTTTTTTTTTTTTTTTTTTTTTTTTTTTTTTTTTTAAACCTTCCTTCCCTGTTTTTTTTTTTTAGGTTCTCCCCCTTTTTTTTCAGCAATTATATATGCAACATTCTGTGAGTAGGGGTCGTCTCCTCCCCACTTACAGGGTGTCTTTTCCTTGTGCTACTCTCTCTCTCTCTCTCTCTTCTTTCTTCTCTCTTTTTTTTTTCCTCTCGGTCGAGCATTGCTCCCGTAACTGGTAATATATATATATATTTTTTTTTTCCGTTGGTTGAGCAGTGCTCCCACGATTTGAATTATACACATTTTCTTTTTGTTGGTTGAGCAGTGCTCCCACGATTTGAGTTATACGCATTTTCTTTTTGTTGGTTGAGCAGTGCTCCCCAAAAAAAAATTTTTTTTTTTTTTTTCTCTTTTTTTTTTTTTGGTCGAGCAATGCTCCCGCAACTTGAAATATATATATATATATTTTTTTCCTGTTAACTAGTGTTTTTTACTCGTGTTAAATTTCGGTTTGGAAAAGGGTTTATTTTAGTAAAAGAAAAATTTGTTCATTTTGCGCGATATATTTTTTTCTTGTTCGTGCTTGATATCGTACGAGTCTTTTACTACGCGTGGATAGGTTGGGTAATAGGGTGTCGGCGGTAGGGTAGGTCAGGGACGGCCTTTCGGGGCCTAGGTAGGGATGGGTTGGAGTGTCCTCAGACCCGACCGTGCAGCCCAACCTTCACAGAGGTATTCGGATTTCATCATAGGACGTTTTTTTTTTTTGTGTTAATCAGTTTATTATTGTTATCCGGGCATTACCTTTTTTCAGGGTAAATCATATTTTTCTCGTTGTGTTTTTTTTTTTTATTTTCCCTGGCGGAATCCGCGTTGAGTTTTGCTTACGCTAAACTCTCGTACATCGGGCCTTGTCGATTTTTAATTACTACCAAAAAGATCCGAGTCACGAGGTTCATCGCAATCAGTTGGCTTGAACCTTTTGAGTGTTTTTTTTTTTTTTTTTTTTCTGAATTTTGATGGGATTTGATCGACGGGAATCCGCCGGTGGGTTGTGTTTTGCGTTAAACAATCGTCTCTTCAGATCTCAACAATTCTTTGAATCGTGTCGGGACACTGGAGAGCGACGTTCCGCGCGAAAATTAAGAGTGAAATCTCTTAAGCCCGGTTCTGATTCTCCAGTTCTGCAGGTGTCTTTTTTTTGAGTCCGTTCTCGTTGGTCAGTTTCCGTCAGGTCAATTTGGTGGTTAGTTGTGCGTGTGTCCTCTTTTTTTTTTTTGAATGTATCTGTTTTTATCAACAGGCTCAGGAACACCCAGGCCCTACACGTTGTAAAACCGCGTGGAAGGTTTAGGTGCTCAAAATCCGGTCGACAAATATTGTTTTCCGTCTCTTCTTCCTCTTTCTGTAATGCGGTTGGGTCGTTTCGTTTTGTTTCAAACCGACTCCCGACCGATCGACGATTCCACCTTACAAATTACAGTGGAACCGCCGAGACCATCGAGAACCGGATTGAGATTGTGTGTACAAAAAGGAATAACATTGTTGTCTTTCAGCGTCTTAAAAGAAATTATTTGTTTCTGTGAGAGGTATGGACGGGACAGTGTTGGTCTATCGTTTTTTTTTTGTTCATTTGTTTAATTACTTGAGCGTCTCGGGAGGTTTGAAAAGAAAAATGATCAATGAGCAACCTGTGGGTCGTGCGGGTCGCGGCGGTAATTCCCTTGGATAATCATTCGTGTTCTTCAGCGTGGTCATCCCCTCCCTTCGGATATTTTTCGCGGATGAATATGAGGTATTTCGCTTCTTGGCCACAGATTCCACATTCGGATTTGTTTCTAACGCATTGAGCACACTGACCAGTGTGGTTGCAAGGGAGGATGGTGCAATCGTTGGTTTTATGGGAACACCGAGGGCAGTGAGTTGGTGTTGAGTCGGGTGCAACGGTGCTGGCGGTAATCCCGGTTACTTGGCTCGGCGCTGGGAGCGTTGACAGGGTCACTCGACACGGCGCCACATCGTCTGTCTCTCTCTCGAGGGAGGCCTGGCCCGAGCGGTCGGTTGTCCCGACGATCGTCTCGTCGAGGCTTGCCTCGTCCTCGTCGCGCTCCTCTTCTTCGTTCGACTCGGACTCATAGTCAGAAGGCACGGGCGACGAGAGGGACACGCGGGGGGTCCTTTCAGCTTCCCAGACTCGGCGCGTGCGCCTTACCCCGGTGTCCAAATCGGAGAGACCATTCGTGGCCTGGGCATGTTTGCACGACGATTTCCAATATCGGTGTTCTACGATCGGATCATCCTGACTCTCCCATTCCTCCAATTTCAGGCCGCAATGATAGCAAGTCACGCGGTCCCTGTAACCGGAATAATAAAATCCCGCTGTAGCGAGGGCTTCCGTTGACACTCTGTGTCTGGGCCACCCTGAGAACGACTGGATTCGGAAGTCATAATTCAACATATGCGGTTTCATGGGTATAAAAGCGGACATCCTCCGAGCTTCAGCTATTTTGGACTCGTGAGTTGCCTTTTCCTCATCACGGTTGTTAGTCAATGGGTCAGGTATGATTGGGACGTTGCCGTGGGCTCCTGCTTCGCTGATAAATTTGCACTGCGGGCTCCATTTCGCGTGCTCCCACATTGGCACATCACCTTCTTCCCACATCCCGAGTTTGACCGAGCAGCTGAAGCACTTTACGACATCTCCGGATCCATGACGGAAAAACCCGGCGGCGGCGAGGCACTCGGGTCTTACGACCTCCGATTTCCACTCTCGGAAAGAGTCGAGTCTTTCTTTTTCGAATCGAAATTTCTCGTGCAGCACTTCGTCAGTTACGGGCTTTACCGTAATTGGTTTTAAGTCGGAGGGCTCCATGACTATTTCTCCCGGTGTTTGATATATATATATACCCCCTTTTTTTTTAATTTATTTATTTATTTATTATTTTTTTTTTTTTTTTATGAAAGTTTAAAAGGGGAAAGTAATAACAATTGTTGCTTCAATTTGTTTGCATGCGGTTATTGTATAATATTGATAGATTTCGTTGACTTAGATGGTATTTGTTAGTTATTCCCCTTGGCTGTAATTCTTGATTTTTTTAGCCGGTTAGTATGCACAATAATTTCCCTTCGAGGTAATTTAACGCGTACGTTACCGTTGCTCAGGATCTCCGTGATTTGATGCGGGCCGGTGTAATGGTCGCCCAATTTTCCTGGTTTTGGCCCTTTAAGCAAAAACACCGAATCGCCAAGTTCAAGATTAATAGGATTTATTTTTTTGTCCTGATAGTCTTTGGATTTTTCTTTTGCTCTGATTAAGTTGAGTCGACCCAGTCCCTGTATCTCATTTATCTGGGTGACTAACCTAGTCAAGTAATCGTCGTATGTGGCGAGTTTTTCGATTTCCGACGGCGGAATGCTCGACGGAGTTCGGGCGATTTTGCCAAACACCATTTCGTATGGGGTGTGTCTTGTGGCCTCGTGCATATTAGTGTTATAATTAAAAATTGCCATTTCCACCCAATCGTCCCAGTCATTTCGGACCGTGAATTGTTTTAAATATTCGCCGAGAGCGTGATGTGATCTCTCGAGTGAACCATTGGATTGGGGGTGGAAGGCGGTCGTGCGTATTTTTCGGATTTTAAACAGCTTCGAGATTTGACGTAAAAAGTTGCTGAGGAAATTACTACCTTGGTCGGTCAGTACGGCTTTGGGTGCGCCGAAGTAGCATATAAACCGCTTAACGAACGCTTCGGCTATGGTCACGGCCCTTGCGTTCGGTAAGGGTATTGCCACGGAGTATTTCGTCAGCTGATCTTGTATGGTGAGGATATATTCGTTTTCCTTCGCGGTTTTGGGCAGAGGGCCCACAATATCCATAGCAATTTTGTCGAATCCGACGGCGGGCGTGTCCGTAATGACCATGGGTTGCTTAGTTTTGAGCCGAACTAATTTTTTTAATTGGCACTGAAGGCACCGCTGTATATAAGATTGGACTTGGGCTTTCATATCTTTCCAATAAAAGTCGTGCCGAATTCTGTGATAGGTTTTGTTGACGCCGCGATGTCCACCTATGGCGGAGCAATGTCTTTCCTCGATGATTTTCTCCTGATCTTCAAGTGGTGGTTCTCGTACTAGCCCGTTGCAAATTACAATTCGTACGTCATCGTGAGCAAAAATGCGATTAAACACGGCCATTATTTCTGCCCAAGGAACATTTAATATGAATTCTGAACGAGCGATACTAATTATTTGAATGGATAATTTTTCGATTAAATATCTCGCGCTTTTTAGAACTTCAGTGATGTTTTCGAGGATCTTCGTGGGTCCTTCTTCATTGTTGGCTGTAATAGGTAATGCTATGTTATATTTGTTATCTCTCCGGAGGTTGGATTGTGCTTTATTAAGTTGCAAGTTTTTCATGACTGGTAATTCCTGTTTGTCTCGTAAGGCTAATGCGCCTTTGTCTACGGGTTCGCACGCCGTTGTTACGAAATAGGCGAGACAATCTTTTCTAAAGTGAAAAAGGTCGCGACTCTGGATAATATTTCGAGCAATGATCCGTCCCTTCCCGAGTTCGCGTGTTGGTGCGGAGGGTAATAAATTTGCCTCGGGAGTTTCGGCGCCGGCCTCGTCGTCGCTCGACGATTCCGTGTCGGTCTCGTCAAGTGGCTTGGGGCTGCGTTTCTTTTGTACGGGCTTCTCGTGTGTTGGTGACTGAACTAAGCACTCGGTTAGAGGAGTATCGCCTGACTTTTCGAAATGTGCAAACGCTCGGTCTCGGAGAGATTCATAAATTTCCACGTGTTTATGTTTCTTGCACTCCCCTTCGACAGCGTGAGTTTGCGACTGGGTCTCTATCGGAGGGATTTTCTCGCTTCCTAGTTCGATATTTCTTTCTTCCAGCTCGTCTACGGGCGCCTGGAATTTTCCTGAGCCTGCGGGAGAGTTTTTCAACGCCTGGTCTGTAGGGTTTTCGAGCCCGTCCTTTGTGGACATTGGCTCGAGAGGACCGAATACACTGCCTGCCTGTTCTATTCCTTCATCGAGATCACTCCCCATATCGTTACCCTCCAATGTTTGTAAGCTGTACCAAGTGTCGCCCGGCGTCTCCTCAACAGGATTTGTCTCAAACTCCTCATCTTCTGAATCTGCCTCTAATAACTGCGAGATAACTTCGTCGGTTAATCCATTTCTTGGTTGGGTTCGCGTTCTTGTCACAATGTTTCCGTTAATGATAAGGATATTAGAGGTCTCGGCGGACTCCTCAGGTGGGTTACGCGAAAGTGCGTCCGCATTGACGTTAGTTTTCCCGGCTTTGTATACTACATCGTACTCGTATTCTGCGAGTTTCAATCTCCATCGCAATATTTTCGGGTTGCCGTCCGTAGCTCGGCGGAACCACAGCAGGGGTTTATGGTCGGTTACTACGGTGAAGCGGCGGCCGTATAAGTAAGGGCGAAAGTGTAAGATTGAATAGACTATAGCCAGGGCCTCTTTCTCATAAGTGTCGTAGCGCTCCTCGACTTGGCTCAGCGCTCTTGACGCGTAGGCGCACGGGTGGTCGTCATTTATTTTGCCTTGAGAAAGTATACCTCCTATCGCGTAACCTGATGCATCCGTGGTTAAAATAAAAGGCTTTGAAAAATCCGGGTATTGTAGTACTGGTGCTGTACAGAGTTTATCCTTCAATATTTCGAACGCCTCCTGTTGTTCGGGGCCCCATTCGAACGTAATTTCTTTGCGCAATAAAGTCGTGAGTGGTTTCGTTATTTTCGCGTAATTTTCAATGAACCTTCTGTAGTAGCCTGTTAATCCCAAAAATTGACGGATGTTCTTTACGTTCTTCAAAACCGGATATTCCCTGACCGCGTGTAATTTCTTTGGGTCGGGCCGGACTCCATTATTACCGATCACATGACCTAGATACGCAACTTCCTTCTTTAAAAATTCGCATTTGTCGGGTTGCAATTTTAAATTGGCATCTTCTAGTCGTCTCATTAATTTTTGATAAATCTGTTCGTGCTCTTTTAAGTCGCGGGCGTATATAACAATGTCGTCGAGATAAACGAAAATTCCTTTGCCCAGCAGGCCGCTCAGCGTGAGGTCCATTGCTCTCTGAAATGTGGGAGGGGCGTTCCTAAGTCCGAACGGCATTCGTACGAATTCAAAATGGCCATGCGGCGTCGTGAACGCCGTTTTATGCCTATCCTCTGGACAGACCTCGATTTGATGAAATCCTGATGCCAAATCAAAAACCGAAAAGTACCGTGCTCCTCCTAATTGGTCTAAGATGTCATTTATGTTGGGTATGGGATACGCGTCGGGGACCGTTTTCTCGTTGAGAGCCCGGTAGTCGAACACGACCCTCCACTTTTTATTTCCCTGCGAGTCCGCTTTCTTGGGTACGACCCAGACGGGACAGTTGTAAGGGGAGGTAGACGGTATTATTATCCCCTTGTTTAACATATCTTCCACTTGCTTTTCTATTTCATTCTTCGTTATCTCTGGCCATCTATATCCTCGCGTGTTTATCGGGTGATCGTCAACAGTGGGTATGCGATGTTGTAAAACGGTCGTGCAAGTTAACAAATCTCCAGGTATCTGATACAGGTGTGCACTTTCTCTCAGTAACCGCTCTATACTCTCTTTTTCTTCCTCGTTTAATTCGGTCAATCTCAATAATTCTGTTATCTGGTCGTATCGGTCGCCGGTTGTATTTTCCGTGATTACGCAACAGGTTGCTTCGAGATTATTAATTCCCTGATTTTCCAGACTGGTTAAAGTTGTAGGTTTTTCCGGTATTTCGGGAGCGTAACTGTCGCGGTCCCTTTCCGGCGGCTTTCTTATCTCTGGATCAGTTTTCTCAAAGACGCGATTCGGAATTAATTTATCCCTCGCGCGCGATTCGTCTCTCGATTCTCCCTCCTCGGTTATCAGTTCCTTGATTTCAAAATTAATTTCTCCGTATTGACAATTTTCCATTTCATTTCTATAATCCACTCCTGTCTGCATTTTCTCTGTGCTATGTTCCGACTTCGGCTGCGGGTGATTTATGGGCACCCGGGCTTCCGACGCTGCGTGATTTTCGGCGCTCTCAAGGGTTTTTGACCCTACCGTGCACATGGCACCAACGCGTTTTCTAAGTGTTAGTGTATTCCTCTCGACCTCACCTAAATTCTTCTCTTCGACTGACTCGACTTTTCGTATTTCCACAATTTCTGGGCTGACTCCCTCCTCCTGACATTTACTCGATTCATCATTACTACAAGACTCAACTCGAATTCTTTCCTCTCCCTGTTCCAGCTCTGGTAGCGAATGATTTTTGCGATCGAGAACTTCCGCAAAATCGTGTGTCCCGGCGCACCCGAGGGATGTTATCCCTACCGCGCATATGGTATCGGCACGCTTTTTGGTTACTCCGTTTCGCTCCTCCGCACCAGGCTCCTCGATCCCGGTTTCTTTTGACTGATTTATGAGTATGGCGGGCTCACTAGGGTTCGGCTCCCCGCACATTTCGCCCTCTAACTCTGCTCGTTTTTCTGGTAAATTTTTATAAACTTGAACTTCAAATAAACAGTGATTACCGTCGTGCTCGCGGGGTTCTTCCCTTGACGCACAGGCGGAATCGAAAAATTGCTTAATTACCACGACCGGTCCGGGCGGGCTACAGCCGTCGGGTTTCCGCGTCGGGTTTCCACGAAACTTAATTACAACACATTCACTTTCCCTGACTTCGACACCTTTTACCAGAATTCCCGAGGGGTTAGGTTTGAAATTTCTAGGTTCGCCACTAGTTTCCGCTTCCTCCAAAAAATTTAAGATTTCCGTCTCGCTGGGCTTCCATTTCGGATCTTCCCAGGGATAACGACAATTTGATTTACTGATTGACATTTCTGATTCTGAGATTCCTTCGTGACTATTATTAACATTATTTCCTGAGTTCCTTGCCTGCTTCTCTCCGCGTTCCTGATTGGTTATTATTATTTCTTGTATTTTATCAATTTTTTTCATCTGCGTCTTGACTCCTTTACTCAATTCTCCTAACATATTATAGACTTCCGAGGGGGTGTCAGTTGATTCCCCGCTGAGAACAAAAATTTCCCTACTTTCTTTAGAATTTCCTGATTTATTTTTATCGCTTGAATCCTGTGGACTGATTTCTCCCGTGATAACCGAGGGGGCAGGCGCGGTTCGCGTTCCTCCCTCCTCATCGTGATTTGAATCGCTGGGTGGCCTCGTATTTTTGTCGCTGTTAGTTAATTCCTCCGATGACATTAACTTAAATACGGGCACCTGAGCTTCGACGGTGAATGGATTGGTGTTAGTTACATATACGCTGGCTTTCCCGTTGTCATTTGTGACGAACCCGCCTTCTATGATTATTCCTTCGCCTGCATCAAGCCGGGGCAGGTAACCTTCCCTTGATTCTAAATTTCCGACGCGCACATAACACAGCTTAGTGGATTTCGCGGGAATAACCATAGTTTCTGGGGAAGCGAACGGGATAGTAACATCTTGCATAGTCATCTGTCTCCTCTCGTAATCAATGTTCACGCGATTTCCGTCAAGATAATCCGAACCTAAAATTCCGGCCTCTTTAATCGGAAATGTGTCATCGACTACGTGAAACGTAGCGTAGCGTCCAAAAATTGGTATCTCGACGTGACCTAACGTGAGAGTTGAATTTTTCGTTATACCATTTAATTGCAAAATTTCGTCTCGATTAATTTTTACTCTCGAACTCAAAAATTGTTTCTTTAAAATATTCGGACCGGCACCGGTGTCGATCATCAAAGTTACTGGCTCTATTATTTCTTCGATTTCAATACCTACAGTTGGGACGCTACCTATCGTTTGGAGTCTCAGATGGAGAATTCGGTTTACTCCTCGCCACCTGTCGGTTTCGCGATGGTAATAATCCGGATCGGGCGCGGGACTTCTGGTGTCTCCCTGGGTGCGCCCGTACTCGGGAGGCCCGTCCCGTTTCCCGCATCGTATCTCGTCTGATTATCTCTACGGTTTGGACAGTCGCGAATAAAATGTCCCGGCTGTCTACAATAGTGGCAGGATCCGAAATTATTCGGGTTACTAGGGCCTGGATAATTTTCTCGATTAGGGGGCTGATCGTTCCTCAACGCTTGAAAGTGATCGTTACGGAATCGGCAGACGTGAGCTCCGTGTCCCGTTCTTTTGCAAATTTGGCAATAAATTTCCCTTTGATTCGAGAAACGCAAGTTCTGGGGAACTTGTGTCCGAGGAATGTTATTCTGATTGGTCGGGGCCGAGGGGAATTGGGGACACTTGTCAGCCGAGTGTCCGGTATTCTTGCAAATTTGACAAATCAGACTCGAATTTCTCTGGCCGCTCCTGTCTGGGGGAAAAATCCGATAACAGCGGTCGGCAGTGTGCCCTCGCTTATTACAGACTTGACACACCGTAATCTGAGGTGCCTCTATCGTGTCCTTATTGGTGTTTGAGGGTGGAAATATTTGGTAACATTTGTCAGCCGAATGCCCGGTCCGCTTACAGACTAGACACACGGGCGGTCCTCTGCTGTTAGGGTCTCGAACCGGCCCACTGGCCGTCGGTCCCGGCGTCTGGATATTGTCGGGGCACTCTCTGGCTACGTGTCCTATTTTTCCGCACATCTGACAGGTAGGCTCGTCGCTTGCTACGACGTTCACGTTCCGTTTTCCTACGATTTTTGCAACTTTGGGCTCCGTTGCCCCGGAACTTCCAGCGCGAAGGGACGCACGGGAGAGCAATTGTCTTTCTACCTGCACTGCGTTTTTTATGAGTTCGTCAAAGTCGGAAGACGGTGGGACGCGTTGCTCAATCTCGGGTTTCAATCCTTGTAAAAAGCACGTAGGGAGGCTGGCTTTAGTGTTTTCGATGAATGCGTTGTTCAGTGTGTCTTTATCTGTTTCGTAATGTTCCATAATCAAATTGCCGAGGTCCCTAACGCGGTTCGCGTAGGCGATAACGGACTCATTCTCCCTCTGATAGATACATCCTAATTCTCCCTGTAATTGGTACACATTGCGCGTTGGGGCATAAATCTCTTTCAAGAATGTCGCCAGCTCGTCTATCGTTTCAAAGCTACGTCCCTGGATGGTTCGACGCGGCTCTCCAAGTATCTTAACACGTGCCGCCTTTACGAGGTTGCTCTCAGCGTTCGGTCCAAGCATTGCAAGGGCCTCTCTACAGCCAAGGATGAAATGGCCTAGTGACATAGTCTGTCCGTCATAATTAGGAATTACCGCGACCGCGTCCCTCAACGACAGGGTTTGACTGTGGTGAACCATTTTGCTCGGGGGTTTTGTCTCGATTTTTACTCCTTCGGTCTTGTTATTTTCTGGTAACACGAATTTGACTTTGTTGGTGTTAGGTTTCACTTCGGGTAGTGTTTGCGGTTGCGAGTAAGAGCAACCGGGTATGACGTGCTCCTCGTCTACCAATAAGTTTATTCTCGTGGCCAAGTTTTTCGGAATAACGGACGTCTTTTTAACTATTGATTTTACTCTTTTTGAATCTGAGTGAGTGGGTCGCGCTTTCGGGGTGGAAGTTGTTGGGCCGCGTGGACCTGTCGTTCGGTCACCGATAGACTCGTTGAATGGAGTCGGTCCCCCCAGAGGTGTGAAATAGGTTTCGGCTGAAGCGGGTGGCTCGCTATTAGGCGGAGTCCTTTCTACAGTGGCTTCGGGCGCCCGGCCGTCGCAAGTACCTGCCGCGCCAGATGTTTCGAGCAAAGGGTCTGCGCGTGCCGCTGGGCCCTCGGCCTCGTCAACCACTTGACCAGCGGGTTCTTCTTCCGCAGGGGTTACTTCTACCACAGGGAAATATTCGATAGCTCCGGCCGCAGGTCTACTAACGAATCCGTATACTGCCGATCCACTGAGATTTACGTCCGCGTTAACGTGTTGTTGTACGAAATCTATAAATCGCTCAAATTTAGGTTCCCCGGAAAGGTCGCGAAATTGAAATATTTTGGGGACGTCGAGTTCCAAACTATCGAAATCAGATTCGTGAAATGATTTTGTGTCGTCTTCACTATCGACGCCTGTCTTGTCGTCTTCCTCTAACAGTTCCGCGGCGCTCGATCCTCTGTATTCTACGATTTCTTTATTTGACGGATTTCCTTCGACGAGGGTTCTAGCCGATCCTTCCGAATCAGCGTCGGAAGTTGCTTCCTCCTCGAAATCCCTGGGCGCGCCAGAGGGGCCTGGTGTATTATTTATGGACAATCGTTCGCTCAATGGAGCAGCGGAATCGCGGGGACTCCCGAGTGAGGATTCACCGATTTCCTCGCGAATTGTGTTATTTGTTTGATCTCTAGCTGCCTGTCTTAATGCTTTTTCGTCGAGATATTCATTCACTTTGACCTTGTCTAACTGCCCTCGAGAGCGAGTTCCCCTCATTTCCTAAACTCGCACTGATTGTAGAAAGGAATTCTGAACGTCCCTAATTGACTGCTGTTTTCCCATATATTTTTTTTGAACGTCTGTAAAACTCCTATTCTCGGTGTAATTAAATCACGCCCCCTTTTTCTTTGCTTGAATTATTATTCCTGTTTAGTTTCCGGAATCTCGCAAATTTCCATTTCAGTATCGTAATTTAGACGCACATTTCTGACGTGTCCCCAATAGATTAATTCGTCTACGCTCCTTTCCCTAAAATTTCTCAAAGATGCAATATAATTATCACTGGTTTGTGGTGCGGGGACCTCCGTAGGTGGGGGTACGGGGTTAGGGTGTGGTGCAGGGTCCCTACCTCGCGGGTGCACGCGCACGGGACTGTTTGCTCTGTATCTATATTTTTTCACTTTTGGCATTAGATTGTTTTATTTACTTCTTAAACCTTGGGTCTATCTCACAAGAATTTATTTATCGCTCTGCTGATTTTATTTTATTTTATTTTATTTTATTTCTCTTTTTTTTTTATTCCTTTTTTTTTTCTTTTCACTTTTCCTGATTGCTTTCTACTGATTCACTGTTAATATCGGTTCTCCGAGGAGGTGCTTCCTCTGCAGTTAATTCGCTGGGGGTGATTGGGGTTTGACTATTGGGACACGATCTGGCTGCAGCTGCTTTATTAATTCGCGCTACTATCTTTGCGTATTCTTTCTGGGCTACTTCTTGAAGCAACTGTCCTTTACGTCTTAAAGTGCGTTTGTGGTCTTCGCGAGTTTTAAGTTTTCGGAAATTCATTAATTCAAAAATATTTCTTTCTCTCAAGACGGTAACCTCGGAATCTCAAGGGGCTAAGCGCCACGGGTGGTCGAGAGCGGTAGCGACGGCTCTGGTTCACGGGGCGGATCGCGCACTCACACTTGTCACTGGGTTTTATTTTCCGAAGTTCGAATACTTTCTTTATTTCTCGCGTTTGGAATATCGTGGATTTTATCTTGCTATTATTTGGTCGTTGGTCTATTATTCGCGCTTAACCTGGATTTTCACTTTTGATTTTATTTCGATAACTCTTTTTATTTAATTTTCTTCCTCCGATTTTCACTTAATTCCCACAAAAATATCCCCGTAAACGCGAAAAATTGCGATGTAAAAATGAGGGTGACCGATCCCCTTCACTCCTCGTATTCTATTTCTTGATTTATCTCGAGTGCTTCTAGTATTTCTAACAAAGCGTCGTCAATTTCCGCCCTATTTTTACTGATTATCCTCATTGAATTTTTAATTCCTGAATTTCACTGATTAAAATCTTTTTTTTGTTCACTGTATTTCGTTGTCACTTCCTGAATTCCTAAACTTCCGTGGGCTTGAATTTTAAACACTTGGGGTTAGATATGGTTATAAAGCGAGCTTGGTCATGCAATAATAATGAAAAATTTTGAATACGTAATAATATTATTTTATCTCCTTTTTTTTTTCAACAAGAGTTCTCAATCCAAAATTTCAGAAATCACGTATTTTAAAAGATCCCGGACGAGCCCCCAAATTTGTTACGTCAAATATGTAGAAGATTTGCATCCCCGACAAATTTACACGTTTAAGGCAGTTCGATTGGGAGGTCTGTCGCGCCCCGGCCTGGAAAAACGGAAGGTTCTTCCAATGCCCGCATCTGATTGACAAACACCGAACTGCAACCCCCTTTTTAGGACTGCCCTCGCGAACAATATCCAAGGATAGGGGTTTACGCGATTTCGTCCGGTTTGGACTGAGAATTATATTATATTTGGCCGAAATGTGACAGAAAGATTACAAGAAGGTGGTACTTACGTTCCTCGGCGTTCCCGCGTTGATCTGGGATCGTCAGGCACTTGAAATCGGCTCACAGGTTTAATGAATTAACACTTTTCGTTTAAAACACACAAATGTCTCGCCGGTTTATTCTTAAATGATCGGTACAGTAGAAAATGGAAAACTATGCGTTAAAATAACCGTAGGAATAAAACATCCAAACGGAACAAGATGTCAAAACGGAATTAATCCAGAAAAATGTCGTTAACAATGTTTAAAAACGGGGGACCAATGGTCCGTACAAATTTAACTTAAATGTGCGGTTGAGACAAAGAGTCGTATAAAATTATAAAAAGATGAGAAGTGAAAATAATTTCAAAGTCCAAAAAGGACTTAAAAAGTGGCGGAAGGCCAATCTACGATTTCGTTCTAAGTCCACCGAAAAAGGACCAAAATGCTCGTCTTTAGCTCACGGAATTCTAGCGTTTTTCTGCAGTCTCTCGGTATCTTTTCCGTATCTTTCTGTACGTCTATTGAAATCTTTCTGCCGATCTGTTCAAATCTTTCTGCCCGTCTATTGAAATCTTTCTGCACCGGGCGCGCCGGTGCGCCCCTTTTTATAGTTTTTTTGGACTCTTTGTCTCGTCTAATTCTTAAAGGAAAATTAGTGGGGGTGACCCAGTTAGTCTGCGGTTTTGGTCACCACCATTTTTCGGGGGGCATTTGCCGCTCCTCCCATTTACACATACATTCGAGCTTGCAAGCTCACTGATTCGGGTGCACAAGCTATCAGCGCTTTAATTCGTCGGTTGGGCCGGCGTAATGGCCTAACTGGGCCTATGGCTGGTATGCGGTATAGTTTAGTCTATGCTGTCCCCGGGCCTCTTCTTGCGCGTAGAGGAGGCACCGAACGCGGCTTAGCAACGGAGGGGCCGCGCGCGTGTGCACGCACACGAGTTACTCTAACTCCTCTTCTCGGTGCCCCACCGCGATGCTCCTCCCGGAGGGGAAGGCGAATTCGGGCGCTGAGTTCTAAGGCGCCTAAATGCGCATTCTTAATTATTGCCCTTTTTTGGCTTTTAATTTGCAAATAAAATTATTTATCGTTCCGAATTCGTATTCGCCTCCTTGTGACGAGTGCGTACATATGTGAAAGATCTTTCTAGGGTCGTTTTTACGGGAGTTACGGTTAAATAATTAATTTCACGGAGTTTGTTTAACATTAGAATGGCGAAAGTATAGTCGTTACATTTCTCGATGTCTTCCCGTTCGTTTGGAATGGTTTTTGTAGCCAAAATCGCCACGCGCGATTCTGGGCGGCATTTTTACAGGTGAAACGGTTAAATAGTTAATTTAACGGGGTTTGTTTTAACGTTAGGGTGGTAAAAGTATACTCATTACATTCCTTGACCTATTCTCGTTCGTTTGGGATATTTTTCATGGCCAAAATCGCTACGCCCGATTCTGGGTGGCGTTTTTAAGGGGTTTATAGTTTAAATTGTTGATTTGATGATCTTGTTTTAATGTTAGAGTGGTAAAAGTATAGTCGTTGTGTTCCTTGGACGCTCCTTGTTCGTTTACAATGGTTTTTATGGCAAAAATCACTACGCCCGATTCTGGGCGGCGTTTTTAATGAGTTTATAGTTTAAATTGTTGATTTGATGATCTTGTTTAAATGTTAGAGCGATAAAAGTATAGTCGTTGTATTCCTTGGACGATCCTTGTTCGTTTACAATAGTTTTTATGGCAAAAATCACTACGCCCGATTCTGGGTGGCGTTTTTAAGGAGTTTATAGTTTAAATTGTTGATTTGATGATTTTGTTTAAATGTTAGAGCGATAAAAGTATAGTCGTTGTATTCCTTGGACGATCCTTATTCGTTTACAATAGTTTTTATGGCAAAAATCACTACGCCCGATTCTGGGTGGCGTTTTTAAGGAGTTTATAGTTTAAATTGTTGATTTGATGATCTTGTTTAAATGTTAGAGCGATAAAAGTATAGTCGTTGTATTCCTTGGACGATCCTTGTTCGTTTACAATAGTTTTTATGGCAAAAATCACTACGCCCGATTCTGGGTGGCGTTTTTAAGGAGTTTAATGCGTTATACGCCGTTGTACATAAATTGCCGGTTTTGCTGTCGTAAAATAGTGATATCGGAGTCGGTCTTTCGCGGATTTATCTATTCGCGTTGAACCCTTTATAACAATGTTCTTTTTTCCTAGATCCGTTGCATAGTTTTCGAGATAATGGACCTTGATGAAGTTACAGTCGGATTTTGATGTAGTAAAATCCCTAATGCGGATCGATCTTTCCTCTATTAATTGCATTTATCAGAAAGTGAATTCAATTGTAATCTTCGGCGGTATTGCATTTTAAAGTCAGAAAAACAAGCCTCAAACACTGAGTTATGATCTTCTAGCCGAGGCGGGGGGCCAAGAGGGTCCCACTACCACGAGGCACGGCAGCGCTCACAGACACTTGCCCCTTTTCGCGTCGTGTAAACAGTCGGCGCGCCCGCTCGGACACGCTCGGCGCTGTGGTGCACGAGTCTGGCATCCTCTGACCCTGAGTTATTTTTAAATTCGCTAGTTCGTACTGGTTAAATGTTAAAACGTTTCGAGGTGCATTTTGGAGTTCGGTCTAGGGCCCCTCGCCATGTTCCCCAAGCAATCTTTCATGGATCTAGTAATTTATTTATTTAATTATTCAACGTAATAAATCATTAATTTGACCACCCGGTTTCAATATTAATTCTCAACACACATCTCCTCGCATCTGCCCGGTTTCCCTTGTTCTCCGTCAGACTACGAGAAACTTGACCAGAGATCCATGTAATCGATTCTTGGTTT
Source organism: Itoplectis maculator (assembly GCA_964034905.1). Taxonomy (NCBI): domain Eukaryota; kingdom Metazoa; phylum Arthropoda; class Insecta; order Hymenoptera; family Ichneumonidae; genus Itoplectis; species Itoplectis maculator. Next base: position 6,194,921 of record OZ035868.1, read on the forward strand.
AATGCGAAAAATCCCGATTGTGACCTCCTTTTTAGCTACACGTATTTAATTGATATTTTATTTTTCAGTCATTTCGCGATTCCGCCGCTGGTTGCCAGTCTCGTTCATCCAAATTTCTTTCTTATTGTTCTTATAGATTATTTCTCTTTCTGATTACCGACTTGATTATTTTATTATCTCGAAACAGCACTGGGTCATGTCTGCTATTTAATTATTTGAATTTATCCGCCATTAACGATATATTTCCCGGTTCTTTCGTTTGTTAACAATATTTAATGATTTTAGTGTTCAGTCTTTTCACTCTTTAGTATTTGTTGCAAAATTGAGTTTCATTTGTGCGTTTTGATTTGTACTTTGCTCGCTTGTTAGTTTGTTAGTATTTATTGTTTTTAATTAATTAAGTTTAATTATTGTCAAATTATTCGTTCCGATAACCTAACAACGTGAGTCATTCCTGTCGTTAAAAGCCTCTGCAAGATTTGTTAATTCGGAAACGGGATTATTTATTCTTCCCTTTATTTATTCATAATTCGGACTGTCGTGGGAACAAGTCTCTATTTCGGTTTAATATTCGGTCACTGACATCATCGGTATCTAGACCGGGGATTCAAGTTCCATTCTTCCTTTATCCATTGATTCGTTTGTTGTTAGTTTATCAACACTCTGGAGTATGAAGTGAGTCTCTATTTATCGCGTGGGTAAAGAAAAGAAGGCTGAGAGAAAGAAAGAGACAGAGCAATCTGCAGGCTCCCAGGCGGCAACGTGAGGCGTGCGGCGGGGGTTCCGTGTCGGCGCTCGTGCCCTGCTAGTTCCTATGCGGACCGCGGGCCACGTGCGTTCCGGCAGTTTGGGGATCTAGTTCGATGGTAATGGGATAGCGACGTTTAGGATCTCCCGAGCATCTGGTCGATGGTGACCGACTCAGGGTAACCTCCAGCTTAGGAAGATCATCGCTGCGTCAGTAGTGGCGCTGGGCGATTTTTCCCTCTGGGCCTTTGGTTTTTTCCAGAACCTACAGTACCCGACTGAGATTCGTAGATCTCGTTTTATCGTCGGGGTCCCTGCTGGCTTGGTTGATATAGTCGCGTTCCCATTTTCGGCCATACGTCCCCGATTTTCCCGGTGGGTAACTCGTTACCTCCGGGTTCTATAACTCTACTGTTTCCCTTTTCTCTCTCGTTCCCAAAGCTTAGCATTAAAAATTGTGTTTGTGGAAAAGTCAAACTGGCGTTACGGCCAGGACGTAACACTTGCACGGCGTGACTCGATAAATTTTCAAGTTTTTAATTAAGAACAAGCACGTGATGGACTCGCGCGACTCTCATCAACGCAGAGGACCGAGTGCGAGGTAAAGACACGCGAGGTGCGAGGTCCCAGAAATTTTTGGAATTCCGAAATCTGAACGCGCGCGGCGAAGTGCCAAGAAGGCAGCGGCAGCAGTGGCAGCGGCGGCAGCATCAACCGTCGAGTTCTCGGTCGGACCTCTAATGGGGTGTTATAATTAAATGTCAGCATTACGGTCTGAAGGTACAAGAATGTATATAAGTTGTATATAGTACCGTTCCTTTTTTATTTTTTTAAAGTCTGCATATAAATATAAATGCTCTTATGAAATATATTAAAAAAATGTTTCTTTCGAAATAGTGTTATTCATTGTTCGGCACCTGCAAAGTATAAAAATTACTGCATGTAAATTGGTCGTATCCACTTACGAATAATATCCCATACAGCAATGTTCAAAATATTTACCGCGCGACGTCTTTTCGCCTGTTCCGCTCGTAGATGCGACAGTTTATTGTTTAAAGCTACGCCGAGACCAGCTTTGTGAAAAGATTCTTTCCACTTGCGTCGAACGGTATCTAAAAAAAAAAGAACGAATACAATTACAACATGGGCGTCGACTGATGGAATCATCTGCGTTAGTACACATCCGCACATCCAATGCAGTTGAGCATCATCAAAGTACCCCTCGACTCTTCGGCTAAGTGAGATCAAGATCGTATTCTTGCAAGGTAATATGAAACATATGTATGACAAACATGGAACTAATGACGCACATTGTGCAATGAAAGTAAATTGCGGAATGTTTTCCGATACCGTAAAAAAGTAATATTCTTACAAAATAGCGCGTCGATGATTTTCTTGTCGAGCGCCGGGCGCGGATTCGCGTTGGTTCCATGAATTTTGGAAGCCCCGCCTCTTAAATTTGATCGAAGAAGCATCTCCAGAGGGAATAGGGATACGAGGAGATTTATCCCCATCGCAGTGTACGACCGTGCTACTTTTGCAGCTTGCCATTGCTCCTCCGATATAAATATGCCGCTTCCACGACGCCCGATCTCTTTCTGGATATCAAGGTTAAATAATCAACAACATTTTGAAATATATCAACGTCGGACAAAAATGCTTTATCATATAAATTGTATTGGAAGTGACTTCGCTTACCAATTCCTCCTCACTCGAATCACTTGACGTGCTATCTCGGTTTCTCACTCGCTTCTTTCGCATTTTCTTGATATCATTTGTCAGCCCTTTGAGGGTTTCTTGCAGAGATTCAGTGCCTAAAAGTGATTGTTATTTGTAGAAAAAATTAAAAAAATCAAGAACATATATAGTAGTATATTACGATGCAAAAGCGTATAGCTTTCTTCGGCGACTGAGGATTTGCAGCACAAGCGAACGGCGAGTTCGCAATTACAGGAGTTAAAAAAGTTTTTCCAGCAGGTATCATACAGCAATTTATTTCACAATGTGTCAGAATGGGCTTCGTATGCACGCGAAAGGTCCGTAAAACATCCATTGTTACAATTGAAATAATATTTTTTTGTTACCTTCACGTTGGCGTTCCTTTGGCTTATAAAGCTGCACGCGTGCTTTTCTGTTTGCGGCAAGTGGCGCGATGCCAGATGTATCAGACTCGTAATCGTCTGCGTCGGACTCATTATTATTTTCCTTGTCTTGATTCTTTGCGTTCTTGGAGGCAGGAATCGGCTTCGATTGTCGACCTCCGTTGATCGTTGAGACGCCAACGTTTCCACATCCATCGTTTATACGAGGATTCAGAACTCCATGTTCACCCTGAACGCCGTAATTAAATTTCCATGTCATTCGTTTCTCCGTCAAAAATGCGTACGAATTTTCTAGAAAACGTTACTCACATTGTGCCCGTTCTCCTCGTTTAATTCTGGTGCGACGACCTTTGATGGTGACAAAACGCCGTCAATCATATTGAGCTTTTTTTCGAGCACGCTCTTTCGGGCTACGAGAAAATGTAGACAAAATTATTTTACAGTGTTCAAACTTTGTATTTACGAAAATAAATATTAATTTTTCATTGATGAAAAAAAACTTGATTAAAAAAAATGATTTCCCTGCTTCACTTTCCCATCTAGATAACATAAGACAGAGATAGAGAAAAAACATAGACAGAGAAAAAATAGTTCTACGAGATAATTTTTTGAATATTTGATTATTCGATAAAAAATGTTGTAAACTTGTGCGTGGTGAAAAATGTTAATAAATATCCTTCGCTCTGTCAAACACAAAAAAGAAAATGAGAAATTCAGCCATGAGGGGGAATATTGAAGTTTTTAATTCATAGATACTTTGCGAAGCACAAACTAGGTACAAGAGAAAAAATTAGTCGATCAGAAAAAATAGTTCTACGAGAAGATAGAAATAGTGATTCGACTGAGAATTTTCATAGAATTATTTCTCAAATGGTTGTACGTAGGAGATAAAGTTTGTAGATTGAGATAGCGCAGAACTATTTCTCATATGTTAATGATTGTACGTAGGAGATAAAGTTAGTTGTTAAGACTGCGCAGAACTATTTCTCAAATGTTAATGATTGTACCTATGAGAAAAAGTTAGTCGATTAAGGCTGCGTAGAACTTTCTCAAATGGTTCTACGGAGGGGAAAAAGTTTGTCGATTAAGGCTGCGTAGAACTTTCTCAAATGGTTCTACGGAGGGGAAAAAGTTTGTCGATTGACACAGCGTAAAGAGATTTGTTAACATTTTTCACTACGCATAAGTTTTGAATCATTTTCATTGAGTGATGAAATATTTAACAAAATTCCTTCGTAACTACATATTTACTATGAGGGAGATTCACTTTCACAAACTTCTTTCTGAACGTATATTAATGATAAAAAATTGCTTACTTGATACTTCGATCACATAAGCGTCGTATACAGGCCACCCGCCTGCCGGCGGCTTTTTGGTTCCTCGCCACTCGATGACGTAGCTTACGGAATCATCCGTTTCAGATCGAAAATCCTCGAGATCGAAGTTTTTTATCCAATCCACGGGTATCCCGATCGTATACTTCTTATCATCCTCGCCTCCGATCCACTTCACGAGAGCCCAAAGCTTACTCATTCTACGTACATGAAAAAAAGACGAAACATTGTACAACGCACGTAGTAAATATAAACAACAAAATTGAAAAAATGCGTGTTCCACTATAGTATTCCAATTGAATGTGAGAATATCGATAAAAAGTTCGTCATCTACGGCGCAAGTCAAAGGAACACCATATTTTTTAACTTCGTCCGTGCATAACCTCAAAAGCACTTATTCGAATTTTACGCGGCCATCGTATATATTTTGAAATGTTGTCAACTGCCAGTTATCCGACTTTTTTTTCCGTCAATAATTAACATAAGAATACCGTCAATATAGAATGAAATTATAGCTAATTTTACCTGTTTTGTTTCGTAGCTACGTGCGGTCTGATCGTTTCGCGATGCTTTGTTTACAACCTCCTGTTAAGCTAGGTTGCCCAGCGCGCGCGATGCTGGGAGTGTAACGTGCGAAACAGTCGCGCTGCGAGCTTCGAAGCATCCCACCTACACGAGTCAATGCCTTACTTTTGTTTGGGATCGGTCGGTACAGAAAATCGTTGTTATCACTCGAGTTGTAATTCCGTATAGTAACCCTTGAATACTTACGTACAGAACGAAAGGTGTCACTCTTAGTTTCAGCGATTTTATGGAATTCCCCAGATATCGATAATATTTCTGTGATGGTGATACACTTGTCAGTTACGCGTCTTTCGATAAAACTATGCCACTGTTTACGTTAACCCATTAATTGCGTGATTTGACATTGCCAAATGACTTATGACGTTATTTGTCATTAAATTCGGGAATTAACTATAAAAATAAATATATGAATAATATTGTCTGATACGATGCGAAAATGGCAAGTTCTTCAAAAGAAAGTGACGATGCGAAAAAAAGTACGAGAGGTCCGTATAAACGATACTTGTATCATGGCAGTGATACTCGTATGCCTGCAAGCACGAAGTTCGATAAGAAAATAAAGCGCGCAGCACTAAGGTACGTACTTTTTTATATGCTATATATAAATACAGCAAAGGGTTATGCGCCTTGCGCATTAGCTGGCTCGCACGAAAATTCAGAGGAGCCAGGGATATTCACACAGGGGACGAATTTATAAATCACATCAGAAACGGTCACCCATTGAAGTGTTTACCTCTAAGATCAGTATTTGAATGGGTGACCGTTCGTGCACACTCCTTCCTACTCGACGGAGAAGGTGGCGACGATGGCTATTTTTTTAACGATACTATTCTCATCCTTACAGCAAAGATGAATCCGAATCAGCACATTCTACCAAAACTAAAAATTCGTCAGGGCATGATCCACCTGTTTACGTAAGTACTTCTGGTAGAATGCGAGCAGATGACCGACGTCGCATAAGTTCGAGAGGAAATGAAACAGAACTGTTACGAACTGTGTCGATAAAATAAAAATCTGAAAAAATTAAGTATATGAAAACTGCTAAAAAGATTATTCTGGCATAATAATAATTGAAAAATGTTATTAACGAATTAATGAAATAAATAATTTTGCAACAAATTACCCGGCCGCCTAATTTTTTTTGATAAGAAAATAATTTGTTTACTTTTTTTTAAAACACAGAAACTTTTCAGAATTTTGTGTGATGTTAAAAAATGATGTTTTTTTAAGTATAAAATTAAAAATCAGAAAAAATTCTAAATAAAATTTATACGTATTCAGAAAAATTAACAATTTTTTTTCATAAAAAAAATTAGGTCGCCGGGTAATTTGTTGCACTATTATTTGTATAATAAATTTATTAATAACATTTTTCAACTTTTATTGTGCCAAAAATATCTTCTCAACGCTTTCTATGTGCTTGATTCCTTTCAGAATTTTATCGTCAAGAACTGTTCGTAATTCTGTCCCATTTTCCCTCGAACTTATGCGACGTCGGTTATTGCGCGCATACTACATTAATGGTATTGTGGTCATTCTCCCTGTCTTATGTCAGTAATAATAGTCGATTTTAGATGTTTTTAGGCACTCACGTTTTAAAAAAACGCACCAGGAGTGCCTATTGAATTCGCTTTCCAAGGGTGTAAATAGGTTTTTAAAGGAAAAAATTAATTTCATTTTATTTTATCCACTACTTTTTAGTTCACATTTCTTAAACATGGTAAAATACATATTCTTGACATAAAATAATAAGGAAATTTCATTCCTAAAGATATTTTTTCCTTCAGACCATATTTTGTGCTTCCCGGACGTCCGTATCACTCAGTAGCTCTGGACTGAACGGACCGAACAAGTTGAAATTTGGAATATTTCTTAGTCTAGCACTGGGAAATATGCCCATAAAGTACGTTAATTTTCCAATCATTTTATACAGGAGTTCACTTGAAGAAATTTGGCATTTTTGGTCGTCAAGTTGTATACGGGTCTCAATCTTCGCCATCGATAGAAGAATTTGGCTGAAACTTGCTACATAATTATGATTCAACTTAATTTCGATGCACTTTTTTTAGTTTTTTTTTTACACACTTTTTAAGTGGTGAATACTTAAAACACTGAAAACATTAAATTGAAAATTGTGTCCGGCTGTCAGTCTTCGCAGTCACTAAAGTAATATGGCTAAAACTTGCAGCGTATTCATATTTTAGCTTAATTCAGATGTACCTTTCCTCATATTGGCCCTTAGATCATTTTAGAATGATGATTACCTACCGTGATAAAATCAAAATATTGAATTTCAATCAAATTTACAATTATGATAATAATATGTTTTCTCTGCAAAATCATTATCCGCTGCACATTCTACGTATTATAAAGTCAAAATAATTGATTCTGGAATACTTTTTTAATTATTATATTTATTAATTATTATCGGCTAACTTCACTTAGGTGTCGTCTTCATCACGGCAGTGTCATGTCGCGTTTGGCCTGGCAAGAACAGACGAAAAATAGCGAATACAGTTATTAGTGCCAGTGAAAGTTAGGAAATAATAAATAATTAATTGAAGAATGTACATGTCAAGCATATAGTTCTGTGAATAAGTTACTTGTCAATATGTTTTACGAATGTTGTGTTTAGGTTATGTTCACTCATATTCCAATTTGATATATTGAATATAAGTTATTAATACAATAAAAGTGTATCAGTGCAATTAATAACGCCGTGTCTAGAGTCACACAAAAAAAGCGTGACTTTAGTATAAGGATTAAAGTCACACAATATTCGCGTGGCTTACAATTATTTCCTCTATGAGGAAGCCAAAATTAATCAACTAACTTCCTCGTAGAGGTGGTTTTATGAACATCTTTAAAAATAACTAAGAAAAAACGTAAATTACATGACTTTCCATCGTTGTGATCTGAAAAATATATAAAAAAATTATGAGGAAGCAATTTGCAAGGTTCTACTTTGCAGCCTTTTTTGAGTAAATTTACCGTAAAAAATGTTAAACTTCGTCTATGTTTTGTGAAATGACCGGTAACCAATTTTTTAATATAATTATTGTAATATTTTTTCGCGAATTCACCGTACTTTGACGAGCTTTTAAATCACTATGAGGCTATATGATTTTATTACCGAAGTCGCAATTCAGAATTTGGTACCGTTTTCTACGGTAAAACTACAGTAAAATTCCAGATCATAGTTACCGCTGACAGCTCTAGTCTGAATGACACCGTGCGGAGCGCGAAGCGCGACGTCCAAACGGCAATGAGCGGAGCGCGTAGCGCGACGACCGAATGGCCCCCCTGCGGAGCGCGAAGCGCGACGACCGCGTGAGTGCCTTAAAATGACACCAGGGAAAAATGTCCCGAAGGGACATTTTTGCCGCAGGGTCACTTTTGGGGGGTTTGGGGGGCGGAGCCCCCCAACAACAGCTCGGCGCCCCGTAGGGGCGACCGGGTTGCTTGTTAAACATGTAACACTCATTTTCTACAGATACATTTTTGTATTCGTAGAAAAGTAATACAAAGTAATAAAGTCCTCACAGTTATAATTTGTTTAATACATTTTTATAGGTTGCACTCGACAAATATGCCAATGAAAATCCATTCGATAGTAGCAACGACGAAACATTGGATGCAACCAGTTTTATGTCAGCCGTCGAAACTGATAATGTAAGTAATCATCTCACAAAATAGATACTTCAAACTTACTTTCGGGTTAAAATATTCAGGTAGGGCACATCTATAATCACATCCTGTAATTTTGATAACAACAATAGTAACGTCTGAAATAATAATACTAAAAATTTCACATGTAATGGAATGATCCAAGAATTTTGCATTTCGTTTTTCAGGTGATCAGTGAAATACCACGTTGCAGTGAATCTCAAAGTACTGAAAGTGATTCAGAAAAAATTCATGACGCCAATGAAAATTTACCCCAGGAGAAATACACAGAAGAGTTCATGATACAAACGCTACTAATCCTTGCGACGAAACTACGCCACAATCTTACCTATGAAGCGTCCGAGGATATAGTCAAATTATTAGCCGTTCTGACCGAATCTTCTAAACCGCAAGCATCGAAGTTTTATTGGAAGAACGTCATTAATGATTTTTCGAAATGCTTGACAGTACACTACATCTGTGATAAATGTAGATTGTATACAGGGGTGGAAACAGAAAACGTTTTCAAGTGCAAGCACTGCAAGGAAACTATTCACGCGAAATCAAATTTTAATTCAGGCAATGCGTTTCTATATATCTCTCTAGCTTATCAACTTAGGGAAATATTTGAATTAACGAAAGCTCACCATGCTTGCAAAAAAAAAAAACCAAAAACAAAAAGAATGCGCAATAGAAGATATTTTTGATGGAAAATTGTATAAGCAAAACGTTGAAGAAGACATGATTAGCATAAATTTCAGCGTGGACGGAGTTCCGGTTTTCGACAGCTCGCAAATGTCCATGTATCCTATTTTATGCACGATCAACGAGCTAGAACCGCATGCCCGGACGAACCACGTACTATTATGCGGCCTTTGGTTCGGTAAAGGAAAACCGAACATTAATCAGTATCTCCAACCATTCGTAACTGAAGCTCAACAGCTATACTCTAGGGGGTTCGATTACGATAACAATGGCATCCGGTACACGAAAAAATGTCGCGTGCTTGCTAGCATATGCGATTCTGTTGCTCGACCGATGTTGAGAAATTCAACACAATTTAATGGCAAATATGGTTGTGGTTTGTGTCTAAACAGCGGAGAAGTTGTAGAGAAGGGTCGAGGAACAGTCCGAATTTTCCCTCTCGGGCCTGGCGAAAATGCTTGGGGTGAAGGCTTACGAACGCTGGAAGATACTCTACAACATATCGAAAAAAAAGAGAAAGGCATGAAAGGACGATCGGTTTTGTGTGACATACCAGGATTCGATATTATTGCTTCATTGCCCGTTGATTGGATGCACTGCGTTCCATTGGGAGTCTGTAGGCAAATCGCTAAATTGTGGTTTGATCAAACATACCATAAAGAGGATTTCTACTTCGGACATCTGATTCGAGCTATTGATGAACTCTTATTTTCATACAGTCCAACGTTAGAAGTTTCTCGCACTCCTCGGGCAATGTCAGACCGGGCGCACTGGAAGTCTCACGAATGGGTGATATTTCTACTGTTTTATAGTTTACCTACGTTGAACGCTCTATTCCCAAAAAAATATGTTGCGCATTGGGCACTATTGGTAGATGGCATACAGATGTTATGTCAAACGACGATTATGAAGTCAGAAATTGTACTCGCACATCGATTGTTTATACAGTTTGTAAAAGGTGTTGATGAGTTGTATGGTCGGGAACATATTTCATTTAACGTTCATTTGTTAACCCATTTGTCCCAAAGTGTCGAGCATTTGGGACCTCTATGGACGCACAGTGCTTTTCTCTACGAAAATGCCAATCAAACTCTATTAAAGTACGTGAAAAGCTCCAACGGTGTTGCATTACAAATCTGTGATACATTTCGCACGAAGTGTGTCATAGATAGATTGAAATTTATATGCAAGAATAAAATGACATCGGCGCAAAAAGAATATTTAAATAAGATGTTGGAAAAAAGTGTAAAACCAAAGCCATCATTTACTCATGCAGGTGTAGGATTGCTCGGGAAACCGACTCTAAATGAAATGTTACCGAGGCTTTACCGCTTAGCATTCGAACGAGCTAATATAAGTCTAGATCAGGCAACGACGATTGAATCCTACAAACGAGCTATGATACATGGTGAGGTAATTCGTAGCCAATCGTATACACTTACTGAAAAACGTTGTAACTATTTTGTTCGTCTTTTTTACAATGAAATATTCGAAATTACGACATTTTACGTAATTAAGAATGAGGACGATATTTCATGTTACGCGTTAGGGAAATATTTCGAGAAAGCAGGGAAACCGCTCATTAAGGACAGGAGATTACAACATCTAGTCGTACTGAGTAAACGCTCGATAGATTTAGCCGTTATAAATATAGCGCTAATTCGAGAAAAAGTTGTCTTGCTTAATGAACAGCAGATGTCTTTTGCCTGTATTCATCCGAACCACTACGAACTTTTAACTTGAGTGTGTCATTGCGGATACATATAGAACGCAGTCGTATACACGAATGTATATACTGTCATACTGATATGGAAAATGAGAAATTAGAACCTTTTTTTATTTAACCCTGTGCCTGACTTTCCTTATGTTCTTTTCGTCATATAATATACAACAAGAAACATTTATGGTCGGCCGTACTACACGAGATTGCATTATTGTTGTAAAAGAACAACTATTACTTGTATTTAGTTATATGTATACATGTTTGGATATAATAAAAAAAGTTTGACAAATAATTACTATGTACTTTATATATCTTGCAAGTGCGTCAATATATATCCCAAAATATATCTCATAGTATTTCGGATAAGATATATGTCGTATACAAAAGATATATTTTTCGATATATCTTGCAGGTATTTTTTTTACATAGAGGTTATATACAGTATGTATTTAAGATATAATCAGGTGTATTTTACATGGACATTCCATATATATGAAAAAATATATTCGTTATATTGGACACAACTCGTTACTGTATATTCTAAATATATGTACTACGTATTTGCAAATGTATGTTCATATACATTTGGCAGAATTTGGAGCAAACAATTATTATACTATTTATATAAAAAAAATATTCATCTCAGATATATTTCGCGATTCTGTCGAAATATATCCCAAGATATATCCGAAAATATATCTCTGTTATAGTATTTTTCGGCTAAGATATACGTCGTATACGAAAGATATATTTTTGGATATATGTTGCAAGTACTTTTTTTCCATGGGGGGAGAGAGCGCGCTATTGGCGAGTACGCGGGTGCGGCGGAGAGCGAAGCAGTAGTGCCGTCTCTCTCGCACTCACGGCGCTCCGGGTGCGAGCGCGCGTCACTCACTCGCGCCCGCGCGGCCGCCTATACCTCCTTCTCTCTCCCACAATACAATTCGTTTTTATGCGATTGCGGCCAAAATAATGATCGCAGACGAACGGGAATTGCTGTTCCGACTTTGTCATCGATCCTCCGTTCGATATCCGGGGAGGTGTAAATCACTGTTTTTTTTTTATTTTTCGATTTTTACACATACAATGATTGAAATCGAACAGGTGATCGATGACAAAGCCGGAACAATCCCCGTTCGTCTCAGAGTATTATTTCGGCCGCAATCGCGGTAAAACGAAATATAGAGAGTGAGAGAGATAGCGTCATTGACGGGCACGAGTAAGCAAGACGCAATAGGATTGACAGAGAGGGCAATAGATACATACGGCACGTAGCGTTAACACCAACGCGAAAAAAGCGTTTTTTCGCGATATCTCGAGAACGGTGCGAGATACGCGAAAACGGTTAAAATTTTGCGGGAGTTCTCGGGGGGGCGGGTACTTCGCGTGGTGAAGCTGATCCCTTCATAAAAATTATTTATTAGTGAATTTTTAAAATGTATAATTATTATTTTAAGTATTCAAATATTATTTCATTCACCGTGTATAAGACGAAGTCGTCTTAAAGAGCTCGTCGGTTGATACCAGGGACCGCTGAACTGCTGACACTGCACGGTTGTGCAGTATCTCACAGCGTATCGTCTTCAGGGCCACGAGACCGAGGTGTAGACGCACGTGCAGCTGGCGCTATGCTGATCTTGATATCAGTTCTCTTATTCTCTACTTCTTCTTCTCGATTATCGCGACGGCTACGAGCTGCAGGAGCTGCCAGTTTGTATCCGACCGTCAATTTGCGCGCATCAAATAATGTTTTCGCAAGTAGTGAATACGCGACGCCTCCCTCGCACGACCCCAGACATTTTGGGGGAGCATTTAACGGGTCATATTGTGTTCGTGGAACAAAACGGTACAATACATTTACGATCGCCTCAATTGCAGGCATCGTATAGGCAGTTAAACGTGTTGCTGCAAAAAGTTTATGTGAGGCAGGGTGCGCGTGTGTGTGATGCACGGAAATTAACGCTGGAGGAGGCCACGGGCCTTGTCGCGCAGTGCGTGGTGGTGCGTGGCGGTTATGCCGCTCGCGGAGAAATTGTCGGCTACGACAACGACGGGTTTTGCGACGTGCTGCTCGTCGACACGGGTGACCGGATTTTTGTCGGCCTGGATCGCCTCCACCACGCATTGCCGATAATGCAGGCGATCGTGCCCCTGCAGTTTGCGTGCACTTTGCACGGTGTCGGCATCGGCGACGGAATTGGGTCGCTCATCGGTTTAGCAGTAGGCAGCAGCGAAACTGTAGAAGTGACAGTGCGTTCGCACAACCCGATGACCATCGAGGCGTACCTCCTAGGCGTCGGGAGTGTGAACGAATTCGTAGAGCTGCTTCGCTGAAGCGACCCTCGTGTGTGTGTATGTGTGTGTGTGTGTGTGTGTACGTAAAGACAGATAGATGAAGCAGCAGCAGCAGCAGCAATTGGCGAAAAGCAACACGTTGGTGAGTTATTATTTTTATTACATTTATTTATTTATTTTTTTTTTTTTATTTATTTATTTATTTTTTTTATTTTTTTATTTATTTATTTTTTATTTTTTCGCTACTACCCCCCACTCTTCGGCCCCCCCCCCACTCCCCCAAAAAAAAAAAAAAAAAATGAAAAAAGGTGGTGCACTATGACGACATCTCCCTACTACCCCCCACTCTTTGACCCCCCACCCCCAACGCACCACGAGCTCGCCGGAGAGCCGACGGGGCGCTGGAGTGGGGATAGGAGTGGGGATAGGAGTGGGGATTCGCCATAGTGCACCACCTACTACTAGTACATTATTATCGGAACTATACGCTTGACGTGTATATTTTCCATTAAATCATTTGTTATTTGCTAATTTCCACTGGCACTTATTACTTTTTTCGCTGTTTTTTTGTCTCTTTTCGTCTCTAAATGTTCACCTGTCACTGCAGATGTATCTCTCGATTTTATTTACGTATTCTAAATCACCACGTAATTACCACATAACAACTACATTCACGGTTTTCTTAATTTCCTAAATGTTTTTTGCAAAACGACAACGTTTTTTACACTTAATTATAAAATTAATTAACTATGTTAAAAAAAAATAGAGCCGCAATCGCTTTGACTTTAACTTACTCTGGTAAAAGAGTTAGTTCTCAGTGGTCTGGTCAGAGCTGTGGCGCGCGTGTCGCCTAATAAAAAAAACTTCATATACAATTATCTTTCCATAAATTTGTGATTGAACAATAAAATACGTATTCGATAAACGTGCAAACAATAAATGAATAATTAATTATCTTTGAATACAGCATTTCATAATAATACATGAAAAAAAAAAAAAAAAAAAAAAAAAATAAGAGGTGTACACCTATCTAGATGTAAATGACCGGTTATACTTTTTTGTGACCGTAAATTTACCAAAAAGAAAAGTGACCAGTAATTCCACATCTAAATAGTTGGATTTACCATATTTTTACGGTATGTTTATCGACATAATTTGTGACGGTAATTCCACAACACCTGATTGCGCGAAAAAAAAATGACGTCATTTTACGGTAAAAATACGGTAATTTTTTGGTAAGTTTACCGCTTCAGGATTTTACGGTAATTCCACATCTCTAGTCTTGGAGCGTCTCGTCTTCGGTCGGTAGAGTAGGTAAATGTACATATCTCGAGACGCTACCGCGTCTCTTGATCAGGTTAAAATTAGATATGTAAGCAGTAAATTTGACCGGTAATGTTACGGTATTTTTACCGTAAAAATACGGTACGTGATCGTTTCCAAAGCTCTATAAAGTTGACCATACAACTTTAAGGAAAAAATTTAAAAAAATACTGGTCGACTGGTGGTCGTTTGGTGATGACTGGTAAATCAATTTCATCGTTTGGAGATCAATTGTTTAATTACAATAATTAAAGAACTAATAAAGTCCCAAAGTTAGCCAAACATTTTTTTTACTAAATTCAAATCGACTCTAATAGGGCTCATTCGATGCGGAATCGTTTGGCGGTTACGAATAACGTAATTAAAACATTTGGAGATCCTTAGTTTTCGAGAGAAACTAATACAATGAAATTCCAGTCGACAGAGCCGGATGAAAACATGTGGACAAAGGTTTACGGTCGGTAAAAAAATAAATAAAAAATTCTAGTCGATTGGTGGTCGTTTGGTGGTGATTGGTAGATCAATTTCATCGTTTAGAGATCAATTGTTTAATTATAATAAATAAAAAAATAAAAAAAGTCCCAAAGTTAGCCAAACATTTTTTTTTTTTTTCAAATCGACTCTAATAGGGCTTATTCAATGCGGAATCGTTTAGCGGTTACGAATAACGCAATTAAAACATTTGGAGATCCTTAGTTTTCGAGAGAAACTAATACAATGAAATTCCAGTCGACAGAGCCGGATGAAAACATGTGGACAAAGGTTTAAGGTCGGTAAAAAAATAAATAAAAAATACTAGTCGATTGGTGGTCGTTTGGTGGTGATTGGTAGATCAATTTCATCGTTTGGAGATCAATTGTTTAATTACAATAATTTAAAAAATAAAAAAGTCCCAAAGTTAGCCAAACATTTTTTTATGTTTTTATTTAAATCGACTCTAATAGGGCTTATTCAATGCGGAATCATTTGGCGGTTTCGAATAACGCAATTAAAACATTTGGAGATCCTTAGTTTTCGAGAGAAACTAATCAAATGAAATTCCAGCCCTAGCAGATCGACCAACCACGAAAAATCCAACCGGGTCGGATTAGAACACGAAAACAACCAGCATTTAGAAGAAAACAACCACCGACCAACCGTGTTCTCAACTAAACCTCAGTTGGTCGGTGGTTGGTTTCGATAAAATACTGGTTGATCCTGTGTCCCAAAACGACCCGGTGGGGATCATGGTCGGTATTCGGTTCGACCGAACTGTTAGGGAGTCGACAGAGACGGATGAAAACATGTGGACAAACGTTTATGGTTGGTAAAGCAGGTATTTCTGAACCGATTTGTAAGACTCCTTTTTTTTAGGCTGTTCTTCAACTTCCTTCTATTTACGCGATTGTAAACAACATGGCGACGTAGCCGAAATATCCGCGACGGTCTCGACGAAAGTGCATTAGAAAAACACCGGATAGCGTTTTTGACAAAAATACCTGCTTTACCGACCATAAATCTTTGTCCACATGTTTTCATCCGGCTCTGTCGACTGGAATTTCATTGTATTAGTTTCTTTCGAAAACTAAGGATTTCCAAATGTTTTAATTGCGTTATTCGTAACCGCCAAACGATTCCGCATTGAATGAGCTCTATTAGAGTCGATTTGAATTTAAAAAAAAATGTTTGGCTAACTTTGGGACTTTTTTAGTTTTTTAATTATTGTAATTAAACAATTGATCTCCAAACGATGAAATTGATTTACCAATCATCACCAAACGACTACCAATCGACCAGTATTTTTAAAAAATATTTTCCTTAAAGTTGTATGGTCAACTTTATAGAGCTCGTTTCCAAAATGACCACATCGGTCACAAAATCATATGGTCGTGGTGATTTGAAATTTCACAGCTGTGGCGCGCGTGTGGCCTAATAAAAAAACTTTATATACAATTATCTTTCCATAAGTTTGTCATTGAACAATAAGATACGTATTCGATAAAGGTGCAAATAATAAATGAATAATTAATTATCTTTGAATACAGCATTTCATAATTATACATGAAAAAAAAAAAAAAAAAAAAAAAAAAAAAAATGCGAGCTGTACACCTATCTAGTTGTAAACGACCGGTCATACTTTTTTGTGAACGTAAATTTACCAAAACGAAAAGTGACCAGTAATTCCACATCTAACTAGTTGGATTTACCATATTTTTAAGGTATGTTTATCGAAAAAATTTGTGACGGTAATTCCACAACACCTGATTGCGCGAAAAAAAAATGACGTCATTTTACGGTAAAACTACGGTAATTTTTTGGTAAGTTTACCGCTCCAGGATTTTACGGTAATTCCACATCTCTAGTCTCGAGACAAGTCCAAGTACCGTGGAACCTCTCATAGCGTTCGAAATGCGGGGACATGTACGCTAAGTGAAGAGCCAATCAGGCACGCGAAACGTTCGTGCCTCTCACTCTCTCTCGCGAAATCATCCAATCACAGCGCTGATGCGTTTCCCAATGTACGCTATGAGGGTGTGCGCTATAAGAGGTTCCAGTGTCGACAACACCTACTTTACCGACCGACACGAGACGCTTCAAGACTCTTTTACCGGAGACACCGTGTTTTGACCTCATTTCGATTGACACACATCGGTAATATAAATGAATAATGTATATTTTATATTGAATTATTTGTTATTTGCTTATTTTCACTGGATCTTATCACTGCATTCGCTGTTTTTTGGTCTGTTTTCGTCTCTGAATGTTCACCTGTCACTGTGGCTGATGTATCTCTCGATTTAATTTATTTATCATAAAACAATCGTAATCACCAAATTACAACTGTGTTCACGCCCTAACAGTTCGGTCCAACCGTATACCGACTATGATCCCCACCGGGTCGTTTTAGGACACAGGATCAACTAGTATTTCATCGAAACCAACCACCGACCAACTGAGATTTAGTTGAGAACACGGTTTGTCGGTGGTTGTTTTCTTCAAAATAGTGGTTGTTTTCGTGTTCTAAACCGACCTGGTTGGATTTTTCGTGGTTGGTCGATCTGCTAGGGCTGTTGCGCCCCGATAAACGAGTATTGCGTTAATTATGTTCGAACGATTGTCGAACATAATTTAACCTACATGGCGCAACCGCGAGTCTTCGCGAGCCGGAATACGCTGACGCAGCTGTCGCAATCGATGGAGCAATCGACCTGCGATCGAGCCACCTCGAATTGCGATAGCTGAATTGCACATTTTTTCGGCAATTGCCCCTGGCAATTGCCATCCGAAGCTTCAGTCCGTTTTCCATCACGACCACGGTCGGACGTCTCCGACGTGAGGACTCGCAGTCATAGCCTCGTTATTAGTACATAATTACGGGCTGACTGAATAAGTTGAAGAGTGTAACGACTATTATCAAAATACCGCAATAAACCTTTTCTTTAATCGTAATCACGTGAGTTCCAACTCTTAATTGACAAACGATTCCCAAAATAATTGTAGGGCCCGAGAACGTAGGCGCGTCGCTAAGCGAGCGAGCGCGCGAGGCGGAAGAGTCCGCGCGAGAAGCGAGCTCGAACGCGCACGAACCGAGCGAGATCGTGTGGCAGACCGAGCGGCCGAAACCGGCAACAGCGCGCGAGTCGCGGCGTAGTAGGCGCGGGAGTGGAAACGACTCAGGCAGTCGATGCGAAGCGTGAGCACTGAACGGACGCATTTATGTAGACGACGAAGTTTCTTTTGTTTCGTAAATATATTCTTTGTTTCAAGCTTTTCATATACGTGTGTATTCTCTCTTCACCCGTCCCATCGCCAAGGAAAATAAACATTTCTATATAATTAAATAAATATTATCCTTCGTCCGTATTCTAACTGATACGCGACGAGCGGCATAACAGGGCGGTTTTATTAATTTCTTATATCTTTTTTTTTTAACGATAACCCTTCTTTACACTTTATTGTTAAATGATTAAACTATAATAAGAAAGTAGAACTTAATGACGATTTACGCCTTTTCAAGAGACACGATAGCGTCTCGAGACAAGTCCATTTCCACTACCTTACCGACCGAGACGCGACGCTCTAAGTTTTTTTTACTGGAGACACCGTGTGTTT